>OZ025285.1:8346849-9064349 GCA_964019165.1 Mastigias papua
AATGATCTGATCGACATGGGCATTGACAAGACAGCGGCCACCATGTTCATGAACAACCTAAACATTGTAGAGGAAAATTCATAATTAGAAGAACTACAAAAAGAAGAGGAAAACTATCAATTTCAGGACAGAAGCACAGCTCATTGAAATACATCAATCTCGAGTACCAATCATACATGATGCCTTGGTCTAGAAGGGCTGCAAACTACCTGGCTGAATCACCGATCTTTAGCCCGGATTAAGTTTGGTCTAGTCGTATTGAGTTGCCGCTGTTTTCCGCTAAAACTATTGCATTCTCCAACGAAATTGCCCGAATGAGCTTGATTTCTGCCCAACTGAGAACGACAAAACATTAATTAGTAGCAAAAATGTGGATTACGTAGCTGTAAGTCAAATGTTCTGTCCAATCCCATTTATAATGCCATTTGGTGCCATTCTAGTGGGAACCTAAAGCAATGTTTATCAAACATATGATACATTAGCAAACAGTGGCCATGAAAAGTTGAATTAGTGCATTGTTCCTGGCCCAAACTAGTGAGCATATCGTATACTTTTGAACAAATATCATTCAGAGATGCAATACCAAGGAGCAAAAGCGTTGGTGAATAACACTGGCAGGCTTCCATGATGCATGATGGTAAAGCAGAAAATATTGTTTACTTGTATACCCTGCATAAAGCTTTTTTCAGAGTCACTAAGATGCAGTCGCTGAAATGCAGTGGTCAAGCATTATGTAATGAATACTTTTTGCATTGTTTTGGAATAGCCAATCCATACAACAGAGTCCTATTATCAATGGCAAATGAAAATTTCTATAGTAAAACCAAGTTTTAAATCCTCCCTAGTTAAAATCTGCTAGCTCTGCTGACCACACAATATATCGAAGATATACTCAATGAACTCCTACCTTCGCTGCACCTTCAGAGATAGTCTGCGTCGCACCATTTGTGTACGAAGCACCATTCATGTAATACCACGCAGTCAGCGAATGGGCCACAACAGAAGACTCTCTTGGTTGACAGGCATAATCTCCCAATGGATGTACCATTACACCTGTGCAAAGTAAAGTACCCATAGTTAACAAATAACAAGTTAAGAAAGTACTAAACTAAGGTTTATCTTAATATGATTCTCAAATAAATTCAACTGACAAAAGCTGATTGAGAGAACGAGCTCGAAATGTACAGGAAATGTTAAGTTTCAGGGTTAGCACATTGATAGTGTAGTGGTGTAAATGGTTCGAATCCCACCTTGATACACTTTCAAAGCAGCTTCATGATGGACTGAATGGAAGGCAGACCAGTTATGGTAATGCTAAAGCAACTCTAGCGATAAGTTAACCCTGGCTCACAGTCGGTTGGTAACTCATAGCAAGCCACTAGGATGGAGCGTACATGGACAACTAACTTCCACTGCCTACTTGCTAACTTACTTACTATTATGTAAGAAGGGTGAGGTAGTGCTGACCCCAAAAACACAGAACCTAGTCCATAAATAAAACAACCCTGCGGCAGTAGAGATAAAGGCAGATGTACCAATGTGAGTGTGGATGTACAGGAGATGTTAAGTTTCCGGGTTAGTGCATCGATAGTGTAGTGCATTGGGACACCAGCAGTACGCCACTAATCAAGCTTGTTCAATCCTTCCCATGTCGGTCGCCTTACTCAAAATGGCGCTACGAAGATTGGAGTGATGATACTACTACCTGAAATACCACCCAACAGCAGATCACTTCATTTTATGCCAGCTCTGCTGTACAATTTCCAAGTAAAAATTCTTATTAACTATAGGGTCGGTTTTCGAAGTAGCAATTTCTGCAAAAGAGTACGCCAGAAATATAGACAAACTAATAAAAAGCAAAAAACATATGTACCTTTAAGCCTCCTCCAAGTGTTTTCCAGTCCTTCTTCCGGCTCCTTCGGAAGCGGCTTCTTTCTTAAGATGTCATCACCAGAAAACCCATGTGAAAGCATACCATCCAGCGTATACCCAGTTGTAATCTTCCCATAATCAAAGAATGAGCTGTACAGCGGTGTCAAGAAGCATTCCATCCATCGAGGAAAAATCCGCACCAGAAACAAGGGTATGATCGTGTTGTGTGCCACGCGACAGAAGTCTAAAAACCTTCTAAGCCTCGTCTTCAGTTTCGGCTCATTCGGATTGATGCGCTGGGACATCTCCTCTATGAGCCTATCAGCACCGCAAACAAAGTCGTAACTGTCGTTGTTCACGCAGTTTTTGTCTACCCGGGGGTCAAATGGTAAAACAAGACGGTCATACGGGTCACCAAGGTCATTCCACTTCACTTGACCATCTGTAACATACTTCATAATGGCGCCTGATCTTGCAGTGTCAAATGACATATCAACTGCGCAGTAATGACACCCAGTATCAAACTCACAAGTGCTGAAGCCGCTACCATCGATGTTGCTGTTCGACCAACTAAATGTGTGTGTGCAGCCGCCAATTTTGTCATGTCTCTCAAGCACAAGGCACTTCTTGCCATATTTACTGAGTATAGAAGCAGCTGACATTCCACCGATACCTAAAAGAACACAAATAAAACATGAACATTCCATAAAGACTATGAAACAACCGTCAAAACAATTTCTGGCAACTGCACCATAACATTACTATGGTATATGGTACTTCACTTTCATGGGCTTTTCAGAACTTATGCCTAAATTGTTAGTTTGATTCTAATAACTTTGAAAGTAGTCCATAAAATCATCTTAATGTACATTTATTCTCATGATACGTGCACACTCTCGTATTTCGGCTCTAGCCAATGGAGTATCCATGGAGACAAACTTGATGCTGAAATGTAAGGCTGAAATGGACTGTTCTTTAAAAACTATACTGAGACAGGGTCCTCAATGCACTATATATTTACAACAGGGTTCATACACATCCTGCCCAATATTTTTCCTCACTTTTCATGACTTTATCATTGAAAATGAAGGCATTTTCCTATATAATAATTTTCCTGGCCAACTGGTGTTCCAAATGATGCAACTAACCCCACGTTTAAACTTAAATAACTGAATCCATTTTTCAAATTTGTGTAAGAAAACGAGGCTCTCTGATCAACTACTTTCTTAAACAGGAACAAAATATATCAAAGACCCGACAAAACCAAAAGCTCTTTGCAATGGTCTATTTGGCACCACAGAATTTATTTGCATGGGTGCTAAAAATTTCTGACTTCCCGACTCTTCAAGTTTCAATAAACTTTTCTGACTTTTCCTGACATTTCCTGACTATCCTTAACAACACAATTTTTCCTGATTTTTCCTGACTGTGTAAACCATGTACAAATAAATATATAGACAGTTCTACAGTATATTCTATCTGAATTGGCCGGAAACGTAGCTAACCCAACTGATCGCATGAGAGACCAATGAAAATTTCACATTCCTATTGCGGCTGTCTACATCAATAACTTGCGTACAATGAACGTATGGCAATGACTATTCAACAACAACATTCATCAACGTTCAAAACAGATAGCTCAAACTATGGAGAACTTATCTAACGGTCTATCACCCATTTCGTTTGATACGGCATTTTGATCAAGGCTATGTGAAGAATTCGAAGGGGTGGGTAACCAACGGGGTAGGCAATTCAAGACATTAAAAAGCATATGAACTACAACATCAAAATTTCGTGTATGTAGCACCATTACCGTAAATCCTCGAATAAGCCCCCATGCTAGAATTTCAAATTGTTAATAAGCCCCCACTCGAATAAGCCCCTACCCTAGGTGATGATGAAGACTGTAATAAAGACTAATGCTAACATTTAGGCTGTTCTTGTACTAGTATGGAGAAAAGGAGCTTTGGCAATGAGCTTTTTATACGACATGTATCAAATAATGTTGAAGGCCCTCCTCGAATAAGCCCTCCCCTCCAAAAAGCCCCCACCCAAAAAGCATAAAAAATAAATAAGCCCCCATGGGGCCAATTCGAGGATTTCCCGCATAAATTTTCTGATTGGTTGATTGTCTGATTTTCTGATTAATCGACTGATTAATTGATTGATTGATTGATTGATTGATTGAGTGATTGATTGATATGTCCTCAAGATACGATAAGAAGTTTGATTCCTTATTTGCTTTCACTCTAAATAATTTACTCAAGAGGCAACTGAGCATAAGCATGCTGTTTTTCACGACAAGCATATCTGTTTCACCACATGCACTTCATTGTCAAATCACTTCCCAAGGGGCAACTCGGCACACACATGTACCGTATTTTGATTTCGCCATATAAACTTACAATACTACAATCAAATGCCCCTCCTCCGCATACCATCGACCAGCAGCATGATTCTGCAATAACAGTTTAGCGTATGCGAAATTTTCCCAGATATTAGTGCCGAAGTCAAAGTCCATAAGTCTGGCGCCAACACGACAAAAAGAAGCTGTTGCTGGTTCTCTCGGATATTGGACAGACATTGCACAACCCAAAGTGACACAATCAATTATGTAGAAGTGCCGAAGGACTAAGAGGAAAGTTGCAAATAGGCGCAATTCCCCTTCATGTTTTGTACCTAGCAGTTGAAGTCAATGTGCTTCACGTGGCTAAAATTCAAGAACAATATGAAAATGCTCTTAGACTTTGGAGCCAGCAATTCAGAAAATAGCGAAAATAACATGGGGATATGGATTGCCTAGTCTACGAAATGTTGCTTCATGAGAGATTTGAAGCCTTCACTGAGTAATCAGACCCTATCACCGAAAAATTGTTTGCAACTGCCATACTGTTCACAAGGACCAGATCACCTACGTGGTATTTAGGTGCCAACAAAGAAACCGTCAAAATATTTTTAAATCATGGGGCCTCAGATCGTTATTAGTTACTATTTTTCTGCACAAATCATCATATTCTGCACATAAAAGATGACATCGCAACTTGACACAACCAAATTATGACAGGAAGAAGTTACTGCCAAGCAGTTGTTATGCGAAGAACATTCCTAAAACATTGAAAATAACAAACTGTGAACAAAGATTTTCATAACCCTTGTCTTTAAATCACCAAAGACCAAGCTGACTGGAGTTCTGTTTAGCAGCTTTTTTATTAATTCTTCATGATGCTCTTAGGTCGCAAATAATCGACCTTAGCAAGCATATTTTTTCGGAAGAAATGTCAAATCCCCCCACTGTCATTGGGAGCCCTCCTCTAGTAAAATTCTCAATTTTTCTTTGCGAAACCCGAGAAAAAATTTAAGTTGCCGAGTTTGGCTTTTCGTACTCGGAGTGTGTAAGCAGTATTTCATGCAAACAGTACTTCAGTTTCAAGAATTTCGTAATCACGGCTATACCGTACTTCCTCAAATAGGCCAACCCTCGAAAAAGTACCCCTTGACTTGCCCCCAGCAAAGAAGATGATGACGGCAATGATATAGAGCCGTTCTTGTAATATTATAGAGATAAGGAGTTTTGACATCGAGTTTTTGATGCGGCATGTTTGGCAACAATTTTATACGTTCCCCCTTGAGTAAGCTCTCCCCTCGAAGATGACCCCAGCTAATTCTTGGGCTTAGGGCGGTTTATGGTAACCATCTCTTGCACATTTCCCGGCATTCAAGCGAGTGAACAACTCGCAATGCGTGATTACACATGCGCAGAATTCTTCAAATTGACAACGTGCATTTCCCTACGTTTACTATACGATACAATGCACTGCTAAGCACGTAGTTACCATATCATATTCAGGTAACCGAGAAAAACCGCAAGGAAATCTCATATATCAATGAGTACCCATCGTACTCAAACGTTGCCTTTATACGCATGATAAAATCCCGCCAAATGTCTCAGAAGTATCTGTAGAAACATTAGCGCAAATAAAATACATACTTGCAACAGGACACAAACAAGTAAACATGCGAATTTGAATTAGGCCGTAGCTTTCACTCATATGTAAACTTTCGTTACATAGCTAACACAAACAGGTACCAAACCTAAGTTCAAGTAATGGTTGCCATATGGGAAGTAATATGCATTATTGTAAGTGACAGAGAAATGTCGTCCCTGATGGGTGGGGCCAGACCAGTAAACGTGCCAAGTGAACAGCTAACAGAAATCCTCTCATTATCCTAAATATGTAGTCTCCCTCAATAGAAAGCAGTTTGTTTTGTGAGTAGGGAGTAGGCAACAAGAAGACTTGGGAAAGAAGCAAATTCATACCTGAACCGATAACGATAGCATCCAGATTACTTGGCACTTTAGAAGCTGTGAATCGATTTTTCGTTACATCTAGCTTCTCCGTTAATCGTTCCTTTTTCACATCTGGGGGAGCCATCATATACCATAAGATGCAAATTAGAACGGCAAGGAAGCAAAGAAAAAATACTAATCCTTCGAAACACATTTTGAACTCAGTCGCTAGGCCACAGCCTCCCCTACCTCGCAAACAAGCGCTCCGACAAGAGTGATCCGTTGAAAATTGCCCGAATATATATCAGACGACAGGACGAAGTTCATTGTTTGCACGGCGACAACTATCTCTGATGAAATACACCTATTGTTGACCAAGCAAATGGGTCAAGCGAACAGATTGCATACGGATACGCCCCTTTCATTTGGACAATAATCGACAATAATCACATGGGTTATCCCCATTAAAGCCAGGGTGCTCCTCTTCCATGAGGGGCAGACTGTTGAAAAGTGATCTAAAAATACTTTTCCAGCACAAAAATTACACTACATACAAATTACTTTGAAAGGTAAGTGATACCCTTCCAACATGGGACTTTGAGTGAGAGAGTAAGCTTGAAAAGGTTAGTTCGTGAAGTGGCAACATCTTGTAATAGTTGGGGAAGTAAGCACTACGAGGGAAACATGTCTTCAAAATTGTATGCAAACTACAGGGAACCAAGTAAATTAATTTTCCACAAGAACTAAGCGAAACTAGGTTTTCAGTATAAATCTATTCTATGAAGGACGTAGGCAACGAAGGAATATCATTCTAAACAATTTTTTGTGAATGATGTAAGAAAGACAAGGGTAATGGGGTTACTCCCAAGTTCCTAAGTCGCAAGCTATGTAAGGGCAACCGTGTATTTTGTGCCTTTGAAACTTACATAGTGACCTTAAACAAGTTTAACTTTTCAAAAATCCTGATCAGACAAAGACTCATTTTCAAACTAGAATCCATCCAGATGAAGACAGCCTTAATTACAAGTGCTAATGATGCTTTTGCGAAGTAGTAACACAGCAAAATAGCAGCGCATTTTGGCGAAAAAGCTGAGTTGCATCGAGTCATGCTTCAAACAAATTGAAATAGATATAGCTTAACTTTACAACCGGAGAAGAAATGCGAAAGAAGTCATTCCTTTCAATTTTGGCTATTTGCCTTCATATTGGGCACCACCCCTGCAGCTTTCCATTGTCCACATTGCGCAGTTAGACCTGAAGCTAATAGCTTTGAAGTTAGTTCGATCCACAGTTATTCTAGGACTTCGTATAATGGCAAATGTCTAGCATCTGTTGGCAATATATAGCTGAGCGTCTGCAATATCTGCACGCTTTTTACAGGGGACCTAGCTCAATGCCTAGTTCCAAAGTTCCTCATTCTTGGACCTCCAATGATCAATTTGTAGTACTATATATAATCGCAATCTTTGAACAGGATGTATATTTCAATGTTAGGCACATTGCTATTAATATGTATGCTGTTCAGAACCAAATGGTTGTAAGCTTAGCTATAAAACTAACAAAAACTATACGTCTTTTTTTACAAGAAACCTGGCTCAAAGCCTACAATCCTCGCCAAAATTAGTTGGAACACAACGGTTAAGTCATCCTGGAGAACAGCTTTATTCCTGTTTTACTGCCAGTGGATAATTCTCCTGTCCCTATTTCCCTTCCCCCCCCCTCCCCCATGAACAATATTTATTTTTATGTAGGAAATAACCATCTACCAATCATTAGCAAAAAGAACTGTCAAAGCAGAACAATCTTGTCTTACTTCAACATTGTATCAGGGGGAGGGGCGGAGGAGGAGAAAAATTCTGTGACAAGATACAGTAGGTGTTCCAATTATGGGCGAGGATTGTAGAAGTAACTGTTTCATAAATTTCTGGCCACATTTTGGTTCTAAAAGTTTCATAGAAGTTTCTTAACTTACTGAAAAATGCAGCGAAAACGAAAACAAAACGTCTCAAGCGTTGTCTTTTGTAGTAACAACAAGGCTTATTGGGTTTTACGCACATGAAACATACTGTAGTGGATGCTTTTAATTCTGTGGAGGAAAAGCGTGTTTCCATAGCTATGAAAGATGGCAAAGAAATTTCTAAAGTTTCTTAACTCTTTCCTTGTAGTTCTAAAAGTCTCCTAAATTTCAGGCTGTCTAGTGTTAGGTTTCTTATAAACTGGTTTCTTATAAAAATGCGTTTACTAACTACTAAAGTGTTTCCTTAAAAGTCCTTAAATGTCAGAGAGACATATGTGTGACGACTCTGAAGTGGTAAGTCATTGCAGATCTTTTACACCCAGCGACCGAAAACCATTGGCAACTTGTAATTTGACATTTGGGACTTAAAGCATAAGCCTATTGTTTCTTCAATTTTAGTTCATGTGCTTTGACAGTGAAAAGTTTTGGAAATTTTCAAAAGGCTGTCTATCGAGACATTTCCTAACCAATAGATCTGCATGCTTTTTTATTTCATTCAGCATCGGTGTTTGCTTTTTGGTGGTCAGTCTGACAATTCCTCTGTCTAGAGATGATAGCTTTGAAAGTTTTGCTTATTTGTTAGGTTCACATTTGTTGTACAGACATATAGGAGAACAGGAAATAGAATCCCTCTGTAGATTTTAACGAGGAATTCTGGAAATTTATATGACCTTAGCGAGAAGAACAAGCTGATGTTTCCAAATGTTTGCTGACACACAAGATGGAAATTAGTATAAAGGAGAGAGTTTAGTCTATTGTTGTTCCTATGTACTTGTGCTCCTTCGTGGGTACAGTCGTTTGATGATTAAACTGCCATCTTATATAATCACCATTGTGTGCATCTTATCATACGTGGTGATATAGATCTCTCATCCATTCCTCTGTAGGGGAAAGTTCTATTCTTTTGAGAAGTAATATGACTGCATTATGTTTTTCTTGGTCTTAGGCTACGTTCACATTACTCCGTTTTCATTTAGATCCGTTTTTGCTCCCAAAAACGGGACTGTTTTTCTTCCCTGTTCGCACTACTCCGTTTTCAGACAGAAATGGATATCTATCAATTGGTGTTCACATTTATCCTCAAAAGCGCACATGTTTGACGGCTTCTTTATACTGGCTCTATTAGTAGCGTTTTCAAACTGTTCTGTTTTTGGTGCTCACACTACAGAGTTGCGTTTTTGTTCAGCTCCGTTTTCATTTAGATCCGTTTTTATCATCGTTTTTATTTGGTTCCATTTTTGGGGTAGACTAATGTGAACGCAAAGCCAAAAACGGAGCTTAACAGTTGCATTTTTGTTCAAAAACGGAATAGTGTGAACGGGGCCTTGGTTTAATGAGAAGTTCATTTCTGGTGAAAAATTCGGCAACCTTTTATAGATCTCCAGGTAGGTCCTGTTCAATCTCAGTACGTTTCTTTCTGGATGAGTAGATAACAGTATCGTCTATATAGTTGATAACTTCGAATGATGTTAGCACTTTTCGAAGTCATTGGAATAAATTCAAAACAGGTTGGGTCCTGACATGGATCCTTGCGGCATTCCACACGTACAGGTAAGCGGGCAAAGCTCAGGCCGTTGGCGGTGAATTTCACATATCATAGAGCGATTAAAAAAGGTAGTATTATCGGACATGCAATGAATGAGAATACACATCAAGTGGCCACTTCAACTTGATTTTAGCTGGTGACATCTCAAGCTCTAATGTTGCAATGGTGAAAGTTCATAATACCAATCCGATTGTCAACTGGGTTGCACAGTATCGTTCAAGAGTATGATAAACTCTGCCGAAGCGCGATGTTCTCAATGTTTTGATAATTTTGGACTCAAATTTTCTTAAAGTTGCTTCTCTTCAAGAGTATCAAGCTTTAATGTTCTCATATCGTATGTGCCTAAAGAAAACAATGTGCCCTAAAGAAGGCACAATCACTGCCAAAAGTCAAGGGATTCTTACTTTCCTTATTGACTCATAGAGCAAACTCCCCACTCCCCCTTCAGAAGAATGTTGAATTAATCAGGGATTATTCACATCACACACGTCAAGTTGTTCTCAAATAAACTCTAACAATTAAGGCTTGACTCCAACATTGGTTTAAGGGGGGAGTGGATCACTAGCTGTCAAATTTGAGAGGAAATTTACCATTGTCAAATAAACTGCCTTATTCAATGGGTGCTCCAAGGACTTTTGGCACTGATTGTTTGTCGTAATAAAGGTAGAACAAGATAAGTCGAATGCACCTTAGTGAATTAACAAATATTTGCATAATTATGCAGTAATAGTGAGATGCGAGTGTCCGGGGGTGAGCGCGTTTCTTTATGCTCGTACGTGTTACCAAGCTTCAGCTACAGCAATGTGACAATGGAACAGGAGCTAAAATTACAAGAATATAAAAACAAAAACAAACAAGATTTCCACACTCCAATCGTATACAATTCAAATGAACATATCCAAAGAGTGTACTCAACGCTAGGTGTTCTTGTGAACTATTATAGCTAACCAACTATAACATAAGGAATATCTTTACCAACGAAAATGCAAAAAATCCATACCTATGTACATGTACTTGCGAATGCCACCTACTTCTAAAGGATATATCTGTGCTTCTTACCAGACAGAACAAACCTCCATACTTTTCAAGCAAAGCGTATTCTCGCCTCTCCGCCGATACCACCAGACTAGAGTGGCTTAGAACATATCTGAAGTAACCAAATCAAAAGCCACCTGAGGCATGGATATAGGAACAAGATGCATTGATGACAATGGGGGCACAGAGGGCACGTGTCTTCCACAGTTTGCAAATGCCGAAGAACGCACCCTCAAAATTAGAAAGGAGACCCTAGCAATGTTGGATGAAATGTTGAATGAGGTGGTCAAACGCAACCTTTTACAAGCAACATTTGTTTTTTGACCTCGATCAAACTTCATACAACATCACTTTGCAACTGTTGGATGGTCCAGCATAGGTGGCGAAACGAATCTAACAATTCACCCAACATTTGCTTTGAGGATGTTGGATAAAATGTTTGATACGCTTGATCGGTCCTTTACACTCTTATGTTATCCTGTTCGCCTAACCTTCCAAATGCTTCCTATGTCCGTGGCCTAAAGAATCACAGTCTCGATATTTTCATGCAAGTTCAATCAAAATCAACAGGGTCTTTTGTACGCATGAACTCCAAAACTGGTCGCACAAGTCGTATGTAAAAGCAGTATCTCATGCAAAGTTTCTCTATCATTTCCCAAACTGTAAATCCTAGACTTAGCCCAATTGGGGGCTTATTTATTTTTGATGCTTTTTGGTGGGGCTTATTCGAAGGTAGGGCTTATTCGAGGGAGGTTATAAAACAATTTGACACATGTCGCATAAAAAACTCATTATCAAAGCTCCCACTCTCCATAATATATTAAAAGAACAGTATAAATTTAGGCATTAGTCTTTATCAAAGTTGCCATCAGCATCTGGGAGTGATGGCTTATTCGAGGGGGACTTATTAACAAGTTGAAGTGCTAGCATGGGGGCTTATTTGATGGAGGGGTATATTCGAGGGAGGCCATTCGAGGATTTACGGTAAGTGTTGAGTACGTTTGAGTTTAAAGGCTTAGGGGATCCAGCCCTCATAGGCAACGTTGTATAAGGCTGAGTATCAACTGGAAGTTTTACTGAAAAATCAATACGAGCATTAACTTTCAACGAACTTCTCGAGTGAAACTCAGCTGTCAACATTAAAAGATGGCGACTAAGCTACTTCATTGTATCGAGAGGTGACTGGATACATGTTTCTCTATTAAGAAAAAATCCATAAGAAAATCAGGCACGAAAAGGTCAAATCATAAAAAAACTACAATTTTGGATCATAAAAATTAAACATTTGATATTAACCTCTTTTGATATTAAACATTAAATATTAACCTCTTTTAGCCAGTATATTCCAGTAAAAGTTAAGAAAATGTCCGCCCCAAGAGCGGGAAAATTTGAGAAAATTGAGGCTCAGGCAAAATGGGTTTTCATAATAAAATAAACGTGCATATGTCAACTCACGAGTGCAAGGATTAGCATAGCTGCCAAATGTATGCGAGCTCTGATTAGGCCTAATTTTCTCCCAAACTAATTGACCAATCACTATGTAAGATTCTGATCACACATGCGTTCCACAGCTAAATAAAGGCCTACTTTGCATGATGATTGGTCAATTATATTGGGAGAAAATAGACATGATCGGCACTCTCAACGACTGGCGGTTACGTTCGGAAGACTGCAATAAGGAGCACAAGTCCGAGAACAAAGCTGCATGGAATATCACTATATATATGATTTGTATACAGCCAACCACGATAACACTCTCTGTGTTAATCAATACCTTATTTCTAATGCAGGATAATCTGTAGTAGCTACCTACAGTTAAATACTGAGAAAACAACACCGTTCACCTATCCTACCACTTACTATGAACTAAACTACAAATGGAACACAAATAGAAGCAGAAGTTTGTAATTAAAATGCGCTAGTATATACAATGCAACAGAATATCCAGTTTTCAGAGTATGGCAGAACTCGAAGGGATCACGCGCGTACAGAAGGAAATTCCCCGCATACACGGCGTCCACTTATATTGTTCCCGAAATCCCGGGTGTATCGCTACGCGAATACGTATCATTCATTTATTCCCTATATAGTTTCTTTTAGTATTTTATCGTGCACAGCCCAACACTTTCCGTGTAAAGCTTCTCTTGCAATGCCTCGTCTTATGTGCGTAACACCCCCCCCCCTTTATGAGCATTCCCTCGAGCATGGAGTAGCCATATCCTGTAGACTGGTCACATACCTTCACGAATAAGCACCGTCATAAGTTACTAAACTAAGTGAAAGATAGATCTTTCTCGGAGCGCATGCGCCGCTGGAGTTTCTTGATAAAAGAAATTGGGTGCTACGCCAGAACAGCTTCTGGACATAGTAGTAACTCTTTCCAACCAACGACAAAAGTATCAAAGCCAATATCATCAAACCCATGATAAGTAAAGAAAATGGCCACAATGACGATAATTAAAATGACGGGAAAACACAATACAAATAAGAACAACCATTACACGTTTTTATAAGAAACCTGGCTCAACCACTAGTAGTAAAAGTTTCTTAATGTTTGGTCAAATTTTAGTTCTTAAAGCTTCTTAACAGTTATTTAATTAAGTAATAAAAAATTGCAATGATAATGAAAGCGAAATGCAAAACATTGTCTTTTGTAGTATCCATAAGGCTTAGTGCACAAAACACATTGTAGTCGTAACTCGTTAAATCCATGGAGGAAAAAACGGGTTTCCGGAACTGTGAAAGATGGCAGAGAAAGTTTTAAAGTTTTCTTGACTCTTTCCTTGTAGTTCTAAAAGTTTCCTTAATCTAAGGGTGCTTAGTTCTAGGTTTCTTAAAAATGTATTTCCTTAAAAAGACGCGTGTAGTTAATAAGAACATAATGACAACGAGTTTATACATATAGCCAACATCTATAGTAAAGTTGAATAATCGATGCTCCACGACTCGACAAGGGCCTACAATAATAGGATTGCTATCCATAGCGATCCTGTGAAATATGGAACTCAACTGGAGTTTCGTTTTTACGATGGTGCTCCAGGGTAAATAAATTTTTCTAATAACAAAAGAAAGATATTACAAACTGCTAGCGACACATTCTATAGCATAGGAAGTTGGCAAATATACAACAGCTGAGAACTGACAAGGTCACGTGGCTAAACTTTTAATATCGAAAGATTTCATTTCATCTAGAATTCTCTAATCATGGTATTCCCGTCAAATAAACCAAAAGACAGGAGTCAATTGCACGTGGTCAACTGCAAATTTACATTGTGGATTCCACTTTTCACTGAAAAAAAGCATTTGTCTATAAAAAGTCTTCCACTATGGTGATTAAAGAACAGCTGGCTGCTTTCCGAGAAAAGATCTATTTTCAAGATGGGTGACAAACGTACAACTGCAATACCGTGAAGTTAAACAGTTATAATACTAACTTTTAATGACATAAAAGATGCCATCACATTCTGTTATAATGGTTACCATATTTTGCACTTTCTTTTCGGATTGTATTTACTGGAAGCTGGGCAATTGAACGCCTTAGCGAATTCATTTGAATTTGATATTGAGCCAAGGACCCTGGAATTCAAACAAAAGCAGTATTCAAGGAACAAGCGTGAGCATGCTGTCTGCAAATACAAGTTAGAAACAACTTGTATACTCTTTTTAATACCTTGCAGTATACAACAAAAATTCAAACTATCTGTCAAAGGAATACGCTGCAAATAATTTTTGAAGCTACGAGCCTGCCATGCTACCCTAGTAATAAATGTTAACGTTAATAAAATTTTCAAGTGACTCTTCGATGTGATAATAAGATCAATATGACGTTCAACATGGGCCCATATTCTCTAAATTAGGGCATATACTTTCAATACAAATATTGAAATTGGCAATTTACACGATGCAGCCGAAAAAAGATGTGAACATTACAATGGCGATGGAATCTGACTGCCTGATCGATGTAGGATCCACATCAATACTAAATAACATCTCAAAGGTCAAGGACTCCAAGTTCCAAGTTCTCTGGCTTACATACATGTTGTTCTCTGATAGGTCAACTACTGGCCATGTGATTTCTCATTTAATCAAGCGTAATAATGATACGAAGTAGAGAGAAAACCTTTTTCTAATAAATTCTTTCAACGCTAGCATTAATTACAATGAAACAAATAAACAATACATTCATACTAGCAAGGTCAATTATTCTATTGGTATGTTTTTGCATACAAGGGAAGCATGCGCCTAAGTCACAGCAAAAGCAAATCTTGCCGTCCGTATGAAACAAAATTGAGGGGCATATCACTAGGAAAAATCTCGTGCAATGAGAAAATCACAAAAATCACCAAAAACACATAACTCATAAAACCAAAGACAAAAATCATAAAACTCACAAAACGCACAACAAATGAATAAAAGAATAACGAAAATCATATTAAAAGTCACAACAAATCGCATAAAAACTACAAAAAAATCACTAACAAATCAACAAAAAATCATTCAAAAATCACCATCAGTCTCAAAAATCTAGCAAACTTTCTACAAGTGGTACACTTGGCCTAAAATGGCATCAATTGAGACTCAATTTCTTAATGATGGAGTTTTCCTTCGTTTGAGGCAAAATAAAATAAGATTAAATATAGGATTTTACGCTTGTAATGTTTCTTAAGATTAAATATGGGATTTTACACTGGTAATATTTCTTTTAATGTATCTTTTTACTTGCTCAAAAGATATCATACGGCAATACGTATATCAGCTAGATACTTAATGAAAGCTGCACCCAAAGATAAATGAAAGGAAATGAACGAGAAAAAGCACAAATGATGAAAGCTTTACCTGTCCATAGCAGGTGAATGTGCATCGGATTCTAGCTGCAAATGTATGGCCGCTGTTCGTGCGCTAGTGCACCAAGACTATAGCAAACACAAGTAAAACACAACATTAGTTCATCTAAGTGTCAATCTGTCTTTCTGTC
Source organism: Mastigias papua (assembly GCA_964019165.1). Classification (NCBI taxonomy): domain Eukaryota; kingdom Metazoa; phylum Cnidaria; class Scyphozoa; order Rhizostomeae; family Mastigiidae; genus Mastigias; species Mastigias papua. The sequence continues at coordinate 8,362,583 of OZ025285.1, forward strand.
TATCTATGTATTATTGTACATAGCCAGAAGTCCTGGCATTACACAGTGTGTCAAGTGTGGTAAGTAACACGAAAGTAACATGATTCTGCAATCCACTTCACTGTTGACCAGAACAATGTATGAAGTCAATCAAAGGCAATCCATGTAGTGCAACAAATCGGCAAGAATACAAGAACTGTTTGCATGTAAACTATAAATTTAGATATAGACAATAACTCTGTACTAAAAACTATCTGTGCTCAAAACTAAGGCACCTAGACTAATAAGATAGACTGAGGGATCTGATTTTCTCCCCTTGGACCCTTCGGTCAAACTAAGAGTGAGTTCATGCCTATTGGCCAATTAATGTAGTCCTCTTATTACGTGAATTCATCATCAACTTGCTATATATTTCGGTTCACCTTTCCGCTGATGTTTCATACTCTGATGCGTGTCGTACGAAAAAAGTACACTCAGCGTCTTAAAGAGCATGCCTGCCTTCTTATCCATTGGCGAGATTCTGTGGTGCTAATAGACTATCAAAATGGGCTAAACCAGAAATATAGTTAAATTCGGATATTCTTGAAACTGGCAGAAGCAGTACAGATCAAAAAAAATGAAGTAAAGACAATAAGGACCAAGTACACAGCATATACTGCATGGCATAAATCTTGTCGACTACAGGTGGGGAAAATAAGCAAGGATTATATATAATATGGAGACAAAAGTAATGGCTCAGGTAACACAGCTATTTGTACATAGATGGCACTTGCTACTATAGAATATTCAAAACCAGAGAAAAATGAAAAAAACCTTGTGCACAGAGCCGAGGGGTGTATCATTGATAGAAAAGTGTAAGAGATTTTTGCAAAATGTTGTGATGTTTTATATTGATTCTTGTGACTTATGCGACTTTTATGATTTTTGAAATTTTTTGCTTTTGATTTTTGCAATTTAGTGCAATAAGTTACTTTCTGTGATGTTTTCTACGAACTTTTACCAAGTGATATACCCCTCGCACAGTGCGCTAAAGAGTCATACCTGTGCGAATGAAACAAAGAATGCTTGTTCGTTTGTGATCTTTAGACCTGGTAATGGTAATTCTTCGCCATTCTTCTTCACCCATGATCTGTAAGCCTATGCAAGGCAACAACGGGAAAACAAAACAATCAACTGGAAATAACTAAGCATTCCGTAACAGTTACGCTAATGATTCATGATCAAGTTTTTCTTAATGACACTTCGCTACTAGTGCCATCCTTGATATCAACATAATCAAAATCAATGTTCAACACATACGTTTAATTTCTTTATCTATCTATAAAATATTGTACAATACCTAACAGTTAGGTATTATGCACAAGTTGGGTTAGTGGTTAGTACATTTACAAATAATGAAGCAAGTAAATAGATAAATAAAAGAACATAGAATTAATGAAGTATACCTAAAAAATGTTTGTGTTTTTTGCTAAATTAGCGTAAGCGGACATAGTATGGTATGTAAGGTATTCTACAACAAGTGAGGCAGGGCCACGAGCTGGAGCGAAACTAGCGCAAAATTAAAGGTTTCGTGGATTTCAGTCTGAAAAACACTGTTTATGATTCGAGTGGACTGCGAGTGGTTTGAAGAAGAATTAAGAAATGTTATATGCCCATATGCCATCCACTTACAGTGATTAGACTACGAGTTAATATTAAATATCAATATGCGATTGTTTCAAATTTAGTCAGCAAAAGGATCTGATTTGACTGTCTGACAATGATGACTTGAAGGACTGTAGATTATTGGAGTCTCTCACAGCCATTGGGAGATTATTCCAGATCTTTACTGTGGTAGGTACAAAAGTTTGAATTATGAGTCCTTTTCTTTATATTTAAATTACAAGGCTGATATGAATATTTATACGATCCTAAAACGATTGCTGTGATTAATACTAGGTGCTATAAATATTTTTATCGGCTGTCTCTGCTTTATACATACGACACACGTTGATCATAGCACATGCCATTTAAATGTTCATCCTCTGTATAGCTTTGTTACAATACAAGTCTTACTTCAGGTTCTTTTTTAATATGAAAACCACTTTTTTGCCTGAGCCTCAATTTTCTCAACTTTTCCCGAGATTGAGGCTGAGACTTATATAAGATCTTCCAGAAGCAAACGAAGAAGATACCATTATTTGCTATAAAAAACTTTGCTCTTTGCTAATGCTGTCCAAGATTATCAAAGAAAAGTTTCGATCTTTTTTCAAAGGAGCTTGCAAAGAATGAGCCAATATCGATTTCTGACACATAAAAAAGATGACCTTTTGAGTCTCATTATTTTACAAACTTTTTCCTATAAAAAATGTGTAATAAGACAACTGCTACCGTACTAATACTGGACCAATCATCATTACATCTAATGACAACAACAACCGAAGAACGACCATTAATACACACTATGAAAAGGCATTGTGATGCGCACTTATTGCATTGTTCCCTGCAGAGTAAGTCATAAACTAATCCTCAGCTATTTCACCTCTAAGTACACTATTCCCATGTGATTCTATTCTCTGAATCTGTTTTCAGCATGCGTAAGTATCCTTCTCTGTAGCATATGTACAGTCATTTGTCTATGTAATTTAGTCCCTTTCGCGATAAATATGCGAACAAGTCAATACTACACTGCATGTAAGTAGTGACGTACACTATTGGCATTTTATAATGCTACATCGAAACAGATGAAGCATGAAAATCTCACAAAAACCACTTTTAATATTACTATGCTTACCAAAGCTCCCCAGCAATAATTAACTAGAAATAAAGCCGTGTGTCTTAAACATATTTAGCAATTAAAAGTTGAAGGGATGTTATCTCCAATACAGGAGTGTCGGCATAGAGGGCAGAGCTTCTGCCTCACAAGCGAAAGATCGTGAGTTCAAGTCCAGGTCAAATAGTACCAACGATATTAAAGGTGGCACCAACTGCTTTCTCTTCTGGAGCTTGACATGTAAGAATACAGTAGGAAAGATAAACGCGCAGGTGCCAGTGGACTAGCCCCATACCGCAGTTTTCACTGGTTAAGTAGACGTGTGGTCCTGGGCGATAGAAACGAAGAAAGTCATGCAGGAGAGACTTTGACTTTTCTGTGTCATGTTTTAGTTATACAACCTCAAACACTTCTGCCATAAAATCTCAAAAAGGTTTTAGCAACATAAATCATGAAAAATCTAAGAAAGTTCAGTACTGGGTCAAAGATATGGTTATAGAAAAAAAATTAGCACACATTTGTGATGAAGTGAGGTTCAAATCACTTACGTTGTAGGCGGCAGCCAGTCCTCCATTATCTGCAATATTTTCACCAAGTGTAGCTTTACCGTTTATCTATGAAAAAATGTGAAAGTAATGCAAACAAGAAAAGGAGACTTTTCCTTAGATTGGGATCCCTCGCATAGTAGACAATATCATCGAGGAACAGAGTAACTGACAATGAAACATTGAAAAGAACTAACCAGAAATGCATAAAAGCAGTAAAAAATCTTAATTCTTCTTTCCTTATAGTTATGCTTGTAGCTCTAACCATAAATTTCTTCCAAGGATCTACAAGATTTGTTCGTCAATGCAATAGAATGAACAGAGTGCCTAAACAAACACAACCAGTACCAATACAATGAATGTAATACATACATGTTTTCCTTTGATAGTATAATTTCCATATTCATCAATAAAGCATTTTTCCTTCTTTCTGAACTCCTGTTCTGCGTGCTTGGTCCATAGGGCCTTTCCAGAATTACCATTCTTATCGAACAGATGACCTACATGGCAAAGTTAAAGTGAAAACCTAACTTTGCATGAAATCTTCCATATTGTCTCTACGCTACCTCTTCGAATTTATCAAAAGTTAACGAATACTAAAAACTATTTGTGAATTTCATTTGCTCTAGAACAGGGGGTGTTCTCTCCTAGATACTGAGAGAGCTCCTCCTCAAGAAGTTCCTATACATACAATGCTCCTCATCTATGTTCATTTATTCGATCTAGTTGTAATTGTCCTGTTGCCTTTCGTGTGTTCATTTAGTTGAGTTATTGAATGTGGTGGAATTTCAAATAATTGAATTGAACTGAAATAGCATTATGCACCAAACAGAAGAGTACTGTGTATGCAATTTAGGCAACTTTTGGAAAGATATTTAATACTAAATTGACCTATACATTATAATGTAATGAAAATAATACGGCATTAGTTGCTCATCTGAGGAACAGCAGTAAAAAATAAATGCATAAAATATGGGAAAATGAACAAAAATATGGAAAGTTAAGCCAAACGAGAAAAATAATTCGAGAACAAAAACTACTTCAGAGGGAAATTGGGAACAACAATGACAATACAGTTGAATTGTTAGCTCGTGGTAAGATGAGTAAGTAAAATGTCCGTTCAGATGGTACATGATTTCTCGATGCGCGTTCTACCAATGGCGCTGTTTCGAATTAGGGTAACATTTTGTCCGTCCAACAGATCTGTCTAATGAAAATTATTGTGCGAAAGTTTGGATGTTTCAAAAACTTCCTTTTGTATCTTGAAACTTTACTTCATATTACAAGACTTGTTTATGTTATTCGCAAAAAACTCATGTCTGAAAGCTCGCAGAATAGCACACAAATTCTGTTGGACGGAAAAAATGGCAGCCCTAATTCAAAACAGCACCCAATGCAATGGCACGATAATATACAACAAGATTGGACCTGGGGGAATAGCAGAATCAGGCAAGGCACCGCTAAGTGCACGAGGGGCTTTAGCACCCCATATTTTTCAAAACAACTTTCTATTCTTCTCTACTTCAATTTTATCATAGATGTTTTCTGTATCCGCAACCGAACGCAATACCACACAGTACAATTTTAGTCTCTAGGTAACTTTGCAGGATCTTAAGTGCAAAATTGCAAACGTTCCATCCACGTTGAAACAAAACCGAAGTGGGTCCCCCTACATCTCTGAAAGACTTCATCAGGCCTCCAACTGCAAACAAGTGGTGCTGTCCCTGCAAACAGGCAGGAAGAAGCTAGAATAAAGTCACAAAACTTCTAAAATTTTCCTACAGCTTTATCCTAGCTCTCCTGAGCGGCGTCGTGTTACAAAAACAAACAGATGCAGACTATAAAGGAAACAAGCAGTGCATCCTAGCCCATTTTTCGGTACCTATGACGGTTTAATGGCTTACTATCGGCATACAATGCAAGATATACATCAAAGCCGTGACCCAAGAGTCTAATTAAACCGAATTGATGACATTAATCTTCCACACAATCGGGTTTGAGTATTAATAGACCACTGCTGGAGTAATTACGATAATGCAGTGAAGCGGTTTTGGCTAACAGTAATTCCTCAACTCACTGAAACCAAACGCATATTCTGTGGCATAAGAGATGCCCACCCTGAGCTTCAGACAGCCACAGTGGATCATCAGATGCAAAACGTTTTTCGGATTATTGGGCAAGCAAGATCGTCCTTTCATTTAGGTGTTTTGGAGTCGGTTTACATCAAGACTCAAAACCCAGTCTTGTGTAAACAAAAAGAGTTCGTTTTTTACTTGGACTCTTCAAGTAAACAATGGTGAATAGGTGCTAATTGGCCAATCATAGAGCCAAATAGACGCATTATTCATCATATCACGTGCACCCGCATCTGGCTATATATTTCGTTTCACCTTTCGGTCGCTATCCGACGTTTCATACTCTGACGAGTGTCGGACGAAAAAAGCTTTCAGTATGCTAAAGCAATGTTCCTGCTTTTTCGTGCTATAATGAAAACGTTTTTTATAACAAACAGGTTTACACGAAACTTAGTACAGTACTTCCTCGATTATCCGGCCAATACTGGACACAACTTTTCTAAAAGGGTGTCGGATGATCCAAAATGGCCGGCTAAGCAAAATTACACTTTTGGACATCATGCTCAAGAAAAAGGCTAAGATAATTAGAAATTGTTCTTATCATACACAAGTCAAATTGTTATTATTATATTCCTTAAACTTACATTTAGGTATAGAAAGGAACAGCTCCAAAAAGGCCATCCTATTCGTCAAGCTTGTCGAACGTTCCCTTTTTCAAAGTTTTGCGGACTGTGGCTTCTTTTATGCGGACAACTTCACAAACTTTAAACTTATCTTCGACGGTGAAACTACTCTTTTTCGAACAGCATCCCAAGAATCCATTTGATGTGAATTGCAAATAACGTTATTTTATTTTCATACATGAAAGTTAACACTTCAATTAGAATAACGTTTTGCACCAGATTCAAAGCCGGATAATCGAGGGACGGTTAATCGTGAAAACTGCCTGAAAATGTACACATATTTCTCTAAACGAATACCTACTTTTTCGCCGAGTATCACTATTCTTAAAGTTTTATTATTTTGAGTCTAAGAATATTCTTAATTAATTCCCAAATTTTAGCCATTTTAAGTACAAATACTCATATAAATCATATTCTTATTATAAAAGAGTGAAACTAAAACTCCCTGAAGGGTTACCGTGTCACACGATAAGTGATGACTCACAGACCTGATAAATGAAGATGAGTGAAGTTCACATTTATTTTGTTTTCTAAAGAAGCTCAAATAAGCGAAAAATCTAAGCCTTGATAAAACTTGAACCTTGGATTATGTAATATATATGGAGAGTACATGAGACTAAATCATCGCTGATTACTAAAGAGCTAGCTGCACGGACATCTTAATGCTTGCTAAAAAAACCCGGGTCTTCCCGTAAAGAAGATTACCTTCATTATCAAAGCCGTGTAACAATTCATGGCCTATTACGGCACCAATGCCGCCATAATTCACTGACCTACAAAACAGAATAGGTCCAATATTTATCTGTATGAGTATTTGGAGGGTCCCTTGAAAAACAACTTCCGTTGAAGGACAACCCTCCCTAAACAAATCAAATAGAATAAATAGAATAGAATAGGAATTGAAATAGGCCAAAATTAACACAGAGAAAAGTATATCATGCGGACAAAAAGAACTCAACAGAGCAGAATAGGTCCAATATTGATCTGCATGCACTGAAATAGGTCAAAATTAACACTGAGAAATTTTATGAAGGGGACAAAGACAACGAACGCAGAAGTAATACGCTTATAGAATTTTGTCTGCTTTGTACGTACACCAATTGCTCTAAAATTACTAAAGTATGCGTCTTGCAGTATCACGTCCTAATTTGCTGTCTTTTGAGGCTACTGAATGCCTCTCGACTACCACATCTCTCAAACCCTAACATGGGCCACCTCCTGGTCTGTCGAGAAGTGATATGGGATCCAGGGCAAATCGACAGAGCGGGGGTCCTGATAACGTCACCATGGCATTTGAAAGTCGCCAAAGAATCATTTCATAGCATTTGGGGGCTCTTTGCAGGCTCGAGACCTGGGGCAGTCTGCCCTCTGTCCCCTCTCAGCGGGCCTGGTCACCTCTCCCCGACCCCTGGCAAAAAGGAAAACAAATGACAGTAGCTGATGACATGCAAGTTTATAAACAAAGGAGGGAGATGAGAACAATTGTAGATTTCAAAGCAGACTTCTACGAACAATAACACTAGACAGAGCATTATATGCTTTTAAGACTGGGGCACTTGATCCATCTTCACAGAAAAGATAATTCATAGTTGAAGAGCTACCCCTCCCCCCCCCCATAGCTAAATATATGAAATGAAATGAAATGAAATGAAATGAAATGAAATGAAATGAAATGAAAATGAATTGAAAATGAAATGAAAATAAATTGAAAATGAAATGAAAATTAAATGAATAGCTCACAAAAATAACGAATTATTGAAAAAGGAACACTCACAAAACGTTGGAAACATAGAGATGTTTCTATCAATACTAAGGAAATGACAACCTAAATGATTTGGGCACCTAAACAATTTAAATACCTTGCATTGTACTCACGACGAGTATTTAATGAAATCCTTATGAAAGAGGAGTTCAATCACAATGTAAACTACTTACTTAAAAAATTTCAACTTTAAAATTTTTATGTAGCACACAAAACATTGAGGTTCAATTTAGCTTACTTTGGATATCTTGTATCGAAATACGGTGGCTGAAGAATCCCAGCAGGAAACACTACAAAAAATATTAACAAAAAAGCTTAAAATATAAACAACAACAACCACTTTCAGAAGCAACAACATAAATAGCCATGTGCTCGTATCATTACGAAATATTTGGTTGATTCAAAGATTTGACGGTCTTTACCAGACTGAGGTTTCGCTTGCAACAACAGACTATAAAATACTGAAGATATACCTAAAAGCATTTGGTAGGGGAGCATTGTATAAAAACACAGACGGTATCAACTAAACCCCTGTTTATACGAAACCGGGTTGGATTCCAGCCCAAGGCAACTTATTTTACTATCAAAAAGTTTGTTTAGCTTTACACGAACCCGTGGTAGCTTGTCACAGTTTCGTGACCCAATCTGGGTCAGTTTATCGCGGAACGAATGACCCTAGACGAGCTACTTCGAACCATTTACACGACCCCGGGTTGCGCTGTCCCGTCTTAACACGAGAAAACTTCGCAAAAAGCCAACCCGCCTCACCGGGTTAGCCCTACCCTAGAGAAGGGTCACCCGCTTAGGCAGGCCGACCCGGGATGGCTACTGCGTTCATATATACGGTTGAAGAGAGCCGACTGGAGAAGGTTGACCCTCTTCACTGTGTTGAACCCAACCCGGATTCGTGTAAACAAGGCTCAAGTCTTTTCACATTTCTATTAAAGTCTTAGAGACATATTTCAAATATAACACGGGCACAGAAAACAAATGCTGATATTCTAAACTGCTAACTCCTAATTGGGCCTAAATCAAATAACTGTTCGAAGCAAAATACAACATAAATAAACGCATTTCCATTTTGCAACAGCTAATAAAAAGGCAAAGCCTTCTGACAAATATTGCCTATCATTTTGGGAGATAGTCATGGTAGAAGAAGAAATCTACTATTTACCTATCTGATTCCTGGCTGAATCATAATATGCATTGACTGTTGAAGGAGTCATGTACCACCTAAAATTAAGTTAGAATAATGTATTAGACACTGCAATAGAATATTAATGACACCCATAATTTGAAACGTATTATAACTAACTAATGTAGTAGTTTCTATCAAAAACGGCTGCAGCTCAGTATGGCTAGACAACAACTCATTCGGGCAGCATACCGGCGATATGGACAGAGAGTTTGCAGCCCCCGAAATTTAACCTCCCTTACAACCATGATAGTGAGAATTTTTGTTCTGTAGTCATTGTGAAACACAAACAAATCCCATTGCTAACCATGTAAGAACCAATTTTCCAAACAACAAGAACAGTACAGATGGGAGCAACAACCTTTCACTCGCACCAGATCAATATATGGAGAAAGTAGAAATAGAATAAAAAGTAGGTCTTCAATTATGAGAGACCACATCTACAAACGTTGAATACATAAGTCAGAGATGACAGGATAGCACCGACCAAGATGACGGATAACCGATAACCTTGCAAAGAGAATCACAGTAAGATGACCACTGTTCCCTTTGCGGTGTCCAATCGCCCAGCATAAACCACTAAATTTTACCAAAGCATTTTAGAAATTGTACTTACACTTTTTTATCAACTGGCATGTGCAACTGTCTCATTTTGACAAGAGTTGACCACGCCTGAAGGCGAAGAATATTCTCAAAGTACCCGGTTTCTGCAAACTTAACCTATGGACAAATGCGCCCATCATTAGAAATATGAGGTAACCAACACGATCAACATCGCCCAATGTGAACACCGTTCAGCAGCGATGTATCTTAATAAAACACTGAACACATCAGCACGAATAGAATATAGTGCGCAAAGGGTACCAATGTAAAATTTTCTGCGCACCTGTTAATTACATTAAAATATAGAAATCCCTCCCAACTGAAATCAAATCATCTACAAACATATTCAAAGTCTCAATACTTCGAACATGAATGCCTAATTTTTCGCTTAGCTAATATTCTCAAATTCGTTTGCTATTTTAAGACTTAATTATCCTATAGACGCTATAAATGACAAAGTCAATGGGAAAAACATAAGTCTTCTTTTGATGCTATTTCATTATAAAACCATAAGGAAGCCAGCCCTGAAAAGGTTAGGTGGGAGCAGTGGAGAGTAGGAAGGATGGAGTCTGGGAGCGAAGCCCAGAAGGAAACTTTTGGAACCATGCTCTTTAGATTCAAGGAAAACGCACTTTCTAAATTTAGAGTTATACACGTTTTAGAAGGAAAAAGAATGATGAAATCATTTATATGCGTGTGTGAAACATCGATATTCTGGTTCTCTGCGTGAAATTGTCTATACCTTCAGCTAAAACATTTTTGGGGGAGAAAAGAGGGGCAAAATCTTCTAGCTGAGAGGGCAATGCCCCCATGCCCACCCACTAGCTTCGTGCCTGCTATAAAACAAAACACGAAGAGACTCAAATCTGGCACTATAGCTTGAAGCTATGCAATATTCTTATATCAGTTTCAAATTTCATGTCACAATATCCTCATAGAGTGTACTCTTACAAAGAAGTGTAATTGCTGCTCTGTGTGCGATAATAGGGAAAGGATAGTGCCATGTACGACTCATTATGTTAAAGAGTGCCTGATAGAGAGGACAGTTATCCTAAACCGTCGGCATACTAAAGTAGGATGACAAGTTCCCTTCCTCGCCGCCTACAACTCTCCAGTGTTGCCACCAGGTACCCATTTGCTGCTGGATGGACAGTTAGCGAGCACTTCAACTATGATCCGATGGTTCGGCTCGAGCAACTGATGTTACGCTTAGTAGGCAAGCACTCCTATCCCTCAGGCATTCGCCCATCATGTAATAATAATAGTAATACTCAATAATGTCCGTAAAGCAGCGTCCCAGATACCTCTTGCTAACCTAATGGCTCCTTAGGGGACTTCGAAGGTCTTGAGGGGGGATTGCAAAGGCTTTCAGAGGACCACGAGCGGTTTCCGTCGCTTGTTTGATTCGTTGGTGTACTGACATGCCTCAGTGTTCATGCTTGTTTGCGAGAAATTCCTCTTGTAATTTGAAACCACTGCGTTGGACAAAATTAATTGCGTAACTATTGCTCATGAGACATTAAATGCAATTAGTGATAATAATGATAATCATGACAACTATAACAGCAATGATAAATTGAAACTCGTGACCTACATCTTTGTACATTTCATTAAGCTTTTTCTTATCCATTATCAACTCAGGATATCCAATTTTCGGAAAAACAGCAAGGGCCTGAAAAATATAAAATTGTTCATCACATTGCAAAGTGCAGTTCTCCTTCCATTCATTCTGCTACTTTGTATAAAAAAATATCAATCTTTAACCGCATGATCTGTTTTACTAAATATATTGTTGCAATAAATTAAATGACATTCGGAGGTAATTACTACATTAAACTGTTATGACATGGCAGAATATTGCAGCACATTGAACTGTACACAAAGATATTTTCTGAAAATTTGAACTATAGCAGCAGCCCGCTCTGCTAATGGTTGTTAGCTTGGAATTGGAACGAGCTTTTCACATTAGTGTGAAGTATCAATTTCACATGAGTACCATACCAAGCAAGATCCCCATCAAGAGGAATCCACATGCATTCTATCCGTATCCTGTTTGTCTTTGGTTTCATATAGTAAGTCCTCGCATATAACAGCCTATAGAAAAAAGAACCTACAAGCTGTTTTTCTGATGTATGGATCCTGTAAATAAGAACCTGTTTCAATTTGATAAAAAATAGGTTCTCACTGTAAAATAATAAAGTTGACTTTTGACATTCCGGGCTGCCAGATCGTCAAAGACAAGGCAAAAGTATTATAAAAGGTTTCAATTGTGTATGTTCAGCATTTTATGCATTTTAACAATAGACAGATTTGACATCACCATAACAATGAAACTTTAGTAGCCTGTCAATACTCGGAGTTCTCAGGAAATTTTCCAAAAACATTTCCTCGACCTCTCTAGGTTTTCCAGATCAAAGTTTGAAAACTTCCCAGATCTTTTACACCTTTCCCAGCAGATTTCAACGGACCAATGAAACACTTTGGCATATATATCGGCAATGAACGAGCAAACAGAATGAGAGTGTGAAAATTCCCCGACTAGAAAAGATTCCCCGACTTTTCCAGGTTTTCCACGGTCTGAATTTTGATTCCCTGACTTTGCCAAATTTCCCAGACTGATGAGAACCCTTACACCATTAGACTTCATAGAACAGCCCTTATACACCAAAATAATCTAAATCCTTTATACATAAGACCCCTATTCAGTCTGGCCCTCATAAAAGTAGGTTCGTATATGGAGGCATTTACTGCAAACAAACGGTACACAGTACACATTGTTTTAACGACTGTATTTTGTACCATAATATAAAGTTATTTACTGTAACGAAGATTGCACTGCTATGCATTACACTGTAATGAACTGTACCCAATGATTGTCCCTTGTGCTAATATGTTAAACTATATCACATCATATCTGATGACAACATCATGAACTGTACTGCATAGTACCTATAGTAACAATTTTCCATGTGTAGTATTATACCCTATAATACAAGTTCGCATTGCAATGTATTGCATCCTACCATTACATGTTGTCCTCTGTTGTATTGAGTATCTTATGGCAATACGTTGTAAGCTATTATAGTGTAGCTTATCAAAAAATGTCACATTGGATTGCATTTAATGACATTAGTGCTGAATCATATCGCATTACATGGTAAGGTACTGATTTGCATTTTGCTGTTATTAAACTACCACATGGCGCAGGTCCGGGCTTACACAGCAAATTAAAAATCCCGTTGAATGTGCTATCTTTTCAAATACAGCAAACTCATTTATTTAACACACTTGCCTTTTCCTTAACTGCATCCCTCGTAGCATCATCCATCCAGTCAATATTTGGCAAACTCTCTATGAAAGCTGCTCGAAGTTTCTCTACCATATCTGCCGCCTGAACATAAACCAGATGTCTCTGTTACAAGCTGTCAATGCTCAAACAACAAGTGCTTACAGACCATTCAGAACCAATTTTTTGTTGGTTGACAAGTACCCTGTGACCAGTGGAAGAAAGCAGTAGGGCAACAGATTCCAAATGGTGTATTCATGCACTGAGCTCAGAGTTTGCCATTGCATAACAGTGAATGCAAATCGATGTTAGGGATTTCAGAGGGACTTAATTTCAATATGCTATGATGAGACTTCATTACAGTTCAGTAAATCTGGGCTTGTACTTGAAGGGATTGAAGTAAAATGTTACCATTTAACAACGAAAATAAGAGAGCTACATAAAACAGACATAAACCCTCTGAACATATTCTACATGTCCTCCAATTCGTCAATTTAAGAATTAATCTCAAGAATTGAGATGAATCCCATCCATGGAGATATACAAGGTAGCAAACAACAAAAATTTCTGCATATAGTTGTGAAATAAATCGTAAACCTTTAGTTACTACAATAGCATCAATAGCACGAACAGCAACATTGGGGCTATGCCTATACAACATCCAATTATTACAAAGATGAGATATTGTGAAGTGAAAAAGCAAGAAAATGAATAACCAGAGTATGGCTAGAATTTGTGTTCCTCGACTACGCACTTAAAATGCTCTAACAACTACGCTTCAGCTCACAGTGTCAGACATATGCCCAGGGTAAGTCATTTACTGGCACCGCAATGTCTTATTCTTCAACATATGCCTAAAAGTATGACCCTGAACTTTCCTGGTTGGGCACCAGACGTATAAAATCGAGGGTCACAAGTTCGAACCCCAGTCGGGTCATTCATACTCTCGTGCTTCCATTTCGCGATTTTTGCGCATCTTGTTGTATACGTCAAATCAAGCTTCTAAATTACCTAAAATTCAGTAACATGAAATGTTGGTGACGATATTTACTCACAACTTGCTTGCTTTTTCCAGGAAACTTCTCCTTCACAAACAATGCACCTATAGCGAAACCTATTGCGGAATCTGTCATCTTGACACATCGCTGCCATCTAGGTAACTTAATGTGAGTACCATACAATGCAATGTCCAGGTCTTTTCGAGCGTCAAGGAACTCATCGGACAAATACGGCACTAACGAAGATATCAGTTTCCATTGACAGAAAGCACCGAGCACCCTTAAATGGTGAAAATCACAAATATACCATCTGCCTCGATTGGGATCAAATAGATAACTAACAGAATACAAAGATTATAGTACAAACAGCAAGCAGAGGGATAGCTGTTTCCAAATAGTTTATAAAAAGTAATAAATATGGAAATGAGGCAGTTGTCAGGGATTTTATACAAAACAGAAGCTCCATTCAAGTGCATGTCCGCGAGACTACATACAGGCACGCACACTAATTTAACGGAGCGAATGCAACCAAGAACTTACACCAAATTAGGAAATTTGTCCTTTACAAATTATGCATGAAGGGGCACTCCGAATAAAATTAGATTGACGAAAATCAAAATGTGAGACCAACTCCCAGCCGTGGCAAAGTCTAACGGGTGCAAATTTGTACAAATCACAACACAAGCTGCATGCAGCCAACACAGAAATCCCCATAATCCTTGGTGATCTCCCTTGTTGCAAAACTGAAAAAATATACGAGTACAGAGATACTGACTTTCGGCTTGTTTCTGAAATAAGTTTCGGAAGCTTCTCCAAGTACGGTTTAGCCAGTACTATCACCTCTTGATCTGCAGTGATTTCTGATCGACCAGCAAATATCTTTTTATAGAATGTTAGCCATTCAATCTAAAAGGAAATAACTTTACGCTAACACAAACCAACCATACTGGCGTACCGTTATGGGCGAGGCTGTAAAAGAAGCCGAGGCGGTAATATGGGCGAGGCTGTAAAAGAGGGCGAGGTGGTAATATGGGCGAGGCTGTAAAAGAGGGCGAGGTGGTAATATGGGCGAGGCTTTAAAAGAGGGCGAGGCTGTAAAAGAGCGCGAGGTGGTAATATGGGCGAGGCTGTAAAAGAGGGCGAGGTGGTAATATGGGCGAGGCTGTAAAAGAGGGGAGCTCGAGGGGTCAGCGGGGCTCAGTCCTTGTTGCACTTTTCGAATAGGAGCCAAGCCCATCTTCTCTAATATATAGGTAACGCTGGCATATGTCTATTACAAAATCTTGAAGTGCAATAGCTTTCCTTGCATCTTGTTCTGTGTATGTTTGTGTCTTTTTTCGCATTTAACTCTAACTTCGCATCTACGCATTTAACCCTATCAGGGTTCATAGCCAAAACGTGAATCAAATTTCCCTGAGTTTTCCCTGACTTTTCCCTGATTGACAATTAAAAATATCCTCTTTTTCCCTGACCACAATTTCACAATTTTATAAAAAACTATAGAAGATAGTAGACTTGTCATTCAAAAAGACGACATATGGGAGGGAAAATTAATTTTTATTAGTCTTTCAAAATGTGACTTTCTACCATCCTTTAGTAGAACCATTTGCTTCAACAACCATGTGGTTTCAATAAACAAATACCTGAAGAAGTTTGAATTTACTGAAGTGTTTCATAGCAGCAAAAATAAAATCTCAAAAGAGCCACCCAAAGACAATTTCAAGAGAGATAAGATGGTAGCATAATGCTGGACTGATTTTTGACAGTTCTCTGACTCATTACAAGAGGACCCATAAAGAATAAAATGAAAAGATGCACAATACAGACCATTTCAAGATCATATAAGTTGCAAACAAATTTCAAATCAAACAGGCATGAGTAAGAAAAATAGGAGCTAAATTTTTATCATTGGATTGAAAGGACATTTAGCAGTACTTTTCATGCACTTCAGGCCTACCACAAGTAGAGCAAGAAAAACTAATGCAACTGATCTGCTTTTCAGAAACTTTTAGAGCTGCTAACTGGTATCAAAGCTCACAAGCAGCAAACAGATCCTGATAAAAAAAATATTAAATAATCTACTCTCAAGTACCAAATAACGGTTTCCCCCAGCTTATCAATTTTTCGATTTGCTCCGACCTCTTGGACCTAATTAGGACCTCCTGTTTATTAATTTTGAAAGAGAATAAGTCTTTCTAACTAATTTATGAAGATTTTATGAAGATTTTTGGTGAACAGTCCTAAGTAGACAGGCGCTTCAGTATTTATCTTAGTAAAGTGAATGGTTCCTTGGCTGCGATTGGCAAACATAAAGGCAAAACTAAAAACCCAGTTGAATTCTAAACATTTCAGTACCTAATTGTCGAGCTAATGTTCTATGACGTCGTAGCTGGACAAACTGAAATACGCTGCAATAATTCTTTGAAAACTATTTGCTGTAAAGTAACAGCAACAGATGGAGCTAAAATGAATAATATTTCATCCCAGAAGTAAAATTTATTTTACAACATATACTCCAACCTCCTTCTCGCAGTGACTAAATAATTTGTTTTCCCTGACTTTTCCCTGACTGGGGTGAAAATTATAAAAAGCTCCCTGACTATTCCAGGTTTTCCCTGACTTTTCGTAAAAATTGCCTATTTTCCAGGTTTTCCAGGTTTTCCAGGTTCAGTATGAACCCTGCCTATTGTAAATGTTGGTCAACCTGGAAACTCGATGATCTAGTATTTTTTCAGCTTTTATCGGCATAATTAAAATGGTATTTTTCAGTTTTAGGTTACTAATCCGCATGAATCAGGGTAATGGACAGTAGACTGGGGTCCTAATAGAATCAGGCTACAGTTGAAAGAGTCCTCTTTATAAAAAAACTTAGCACTATAGCAGTAAATATAGGGAAACCAGGATGAACAGAGCGCCCGTCCACTATGCGGAAAATAAACTGTTTGAAGTATGCTTAGGACCAAAATGAGGACGCTCGCTCACCGTCTTCCAATCAGATATGGCTACCCAGCGGCAACGATGGGAGCTAAAGGCGACCATGAAATGAACTCGGCCTCCAAACTCAAATAGGTTTGGTTTGTAGCGAAGGTGCGCCGCCCAACCAATGTATCGGGAGCTCATCATGAATCTGTCAGTCCGCCCTTGGTATATTAGTATGTAAATGTGTAACAAGGCATTTCTAGCTGGCCACATTGCCAATCCTGTCTTAATGTTAAGCTGTTTCTGAAATATCTGCGATATGATAGCTAGTTGCACTAATATCAATAAGTATGTGGCCGCTACAACGATGTAAATATAACTGCATGTAGCGTCGAAGGCAGAATGATAAATTCACAAAAACACATCAAAACAACATACGGTATTATTACAATACCCACAGGGAAATTAAAGACTGGGCTCCCCCCCCCCCCATAACTATGCAGGGTGGGAAATTACCAATTTACAACTTCAGTGTGCAACAGATTCTCCAAACCGATGTACATCCCATGCCAAAGATACAAAAACGACTGAAAACGGTCCAGTAAATCCACATTGCACAACAAAGGTAAGCGAATGAAACCAAATGCCACTGGACCTCATTTCCACCATGCTACATTCTGGAGTGTGAATGAAACTACAACCATCCAAAGCTCCTAACAGGCAAAACGGCAAAATATGTATTCAAACAGACAATTCCATTACAGGAACCTTTTTAGAGCGGGAGACAACAAATTTAGCTAGTATACAAACCACTGGAGAAAGCTTTTGAAGTTCTCTAATCGTCATTTTCGTGTACGTTTTATTGATATCAGTCATGTTCTCTCTTGGGACGTAAATCTACAAAATGATAAAAGTAAACATCAGAATCTGCAACATCAAAAATCTGTTTTCATGTCTCTTGAACCCAGCTCATTACACTTTAAGTCTAAACAGCAGTGGCAGTTTTAGGGGACCAGGGAGCAAATGCCTCCCTGAAGTAGATTATTCGGCATTGCGGCTTACAGTGGGACGATCCTATGAACTCAATTATGGGAAGTTCGTAAATCCCTTTAAGACAAGTTTATCACCTATGTTTCCCCTCTCCCTCTGTGGAAATTTGCAAATCGGCAAACCCCTTTAATAAAAGTTTACCACCAATGCCCCCCCTACTCTATGGAAATTTACAAATATCTGCCACTGACTGAGAGAAACTATATCAATGCTCCATACAATTGAAGTGGACTCATTCGATTTAAAGAAAATGAGCACAGAACACAAAACTTTTAATTACGTATTTAAATAATAGACAGTTCTAAGTTCTAAGTTAATAGATCGATCGACTATGAGGCTTGCATTGACAAGCAGAGGCAAGCATAGCCGCTAAATGTTTGAGAGCCATGTCAGGCCTATTTTCTCCCAACCGAATTGACCAATCATCATGCAGAATGAGCCAAGCCTTAGCATGTGTGGTCAGAATCCTGCATGAGGATTGGTCAATAAGGTTGGGAGAAAATAGACTTGAAATGCTTCTCAAACATATGGTGACTATGCTGCCGAGACATCGAAAAATATGGTTAAAATTCTCGCTGTCTGATACTCCACAAATTGGGAAGCAACTGACTAGTAAACCAGAATACATTGATCTGGTTTGAAACTTACAAACATCAGCTGATTTCTTTGTCAGGTATGTTGTCATAAGCAGAGGCAGCGCCATGCAGGGACTGAGAAACATGTCCCCAGTCTAGTTTCGAAATACGTCCGAACTGGAAGTGAAAAGGCGTGGGGAGTTGGGAGATTTTATTCCTTGTTATACCATAATATTGCTGTCACCGTTTAGCTGCATAGTTTAATGTACACTCTACTAAAGGAAGTAGCCCGAAAAGAGCATTGTCCCCTAAAATCCCATAGTATGTAGTGACTAGTTCCGTCCCTGATGACAACAAACGTTTCTATTCTACAAAGAACCCAATTCGTGGTCTAAGTCTTACAGTTCCTTATTTCCATACATCTTTTCATTATATTGCGGTACTAAGGGCTCCTAAAGTTAACTACACATGCAGAACCCTGAAAATAGTATAGAAACGAGAGGATATTATAACTGTCGAGTGTTAACACAAGATACTAACACCTCTATGAACATTTTCTATACGGATTGTACACTATTAATGAAAATTTTACTGCGATGAATGGAACCAGCTTTCAAATTCTGGATTTTTCAAATGAGAAACCGATTCGAAATTGAAAATTTCCTTATGCATTTTTCCTCTAGTAATTTAAGTTCCTTCTGTATATGGTTTCCTCACAAAGAAGCTCCATAATACAAAACTAAACGTGGAACAAAATCAAGGATTCAATACCTTCTATTGCACTTACCTTTGATAAATTCTTTTCAAAGTTTAGAATATCCGTCATCAACTGGACTGAAGCAGTTCTGTTTTTCGGCCCTATCAGCATGGTGATATCGACCATGTACTTCAAGTAGGCAGAAAGAACCTATGGATTGAGCGAGAGGCAACACTATTACAAAACTGGCAAACAATAAAAGTAGCAATTGAAAATCACACTGAAAGATAGCAAACATGACCGAAATATCCTGACGGTTTCATATATCAATCACATACCGTAAATTCTCGAATTAACCCCCTTGGGGACTTATCTACTTTTGATATTTTTTGGGCGGGAGCTGATTCAAGGGGAGGGCTTATTCCAGGGGGGGCTCATAAAATTATTTGAAACAATTTGGATAAAAAGATTATTGTCAAAGCTCCTATTCTCCGTAATACTAAAAGAACAGTACAAATTTAGGCATTAGTCTTTATCAAAGTTTTCATCATCATATGGGGTGGGGCTTTATTCGAGAGAGAGCTTATTGACAACTTGAAGTTCTAGCATGGGGCATATCTGAAGGAGGGGCTTATTCGAGGGGGGGGGTGCAATTCCAGGATTTACGGCATATGTGAATATATTCAAGCTATCTTATAGCGATCACATATATGTAAATATAGTTTGAAGAATATAAGGCTTTTGAGTAAATTTTCTCTTCTCTCACAAATAGTGTCCAAGCTTGAAGCAATGTCTCGATTTTGAAATAAGTCTATGAGATTGAGAACCAAAACTGGATTTGTTTCGTCTCAATTGATATGGAATGACTCAATACTTTTCAAATACAAATACAAATCCCTCTAATTATAGGTAATTTTTATCTGGCAGACAAGGTTACGCATATAGTCAACAAAATCATAGCAAAAAAAAGTAAAAAACAAATGCATTCACCAATACAAGTCTGTATACAGTGAGGTTAGATATATCTATAGTCCTTAGTACGTTAGATGATCAGGGTTAGTCCAGGATTTGTTTCTCATGCAGAAAATATAGCACGTGGATCGAATGACGATGGATGTAATTTTAATAATAACAATATCAATAATAATAATAGTCCTAACAATATAAGCATAGTGGACAAATCTTGATTGGCTGTTAGCGCGATCCCCTGTTGGATTTGTCATATGTGTCGCTAACAGCCAATCAAGATTTGTCCAAAAGCCAACTATAGAACATGTACCCAAAAGTCTTACATAATTTACAGCTGCAGTAAAGTTATGGACTTAATATTTCTTTTAAAAATCTCCAATGTGTAGGACTCTTTGATTCCTTTTACAACACTGCTATTTGGGCATTCATCGATTCTGTTCAAGTAATGAACACTACCAAACCTCCCTTAACTCCAGCTCTCTGTGCCATTAACTCTTCAAGAGTTCTTTCAAAACAAACCTATTGAGACTCATGGCGAATTTTGCCACGGATTTCTATCGTCAGCGAAAGAGCTGCGATATCATACAAGTTTGATATTTTCAATCTGTCGCTGACGACAAAAATATTTTATCTATGACTATCACACACAAGCTATTTTTGTCACCAAGGACTGCAATATCTGTGGCCAAAAGAACTGAGATATTTATCTCTGGAGAGAAAAGTCGCTCGTGCCCGGTAGGCCTAAACATATGCTACACAAGATCCTTACTGAAGACTTGAGCTATTTTTTTCAATGTACCTGCTCTCCTTGGAGCTAATCGGATTGCATTCTAATCATAAAACAGACTGTCCAACAGAAAAATAGAGAAGATAAGCGAAGCGGATGGAGATTTTCTAAGGACTTGATGTGGCCAGGCACGTGCGAAAGGAACGAACAACAGAGATACACAAACAGGGCCGCCAAGGGGGGAACGCGAGAAGCAAGCGCTCTTCCTCATACAACTGATACACACTGGTATAATTGCTTTTACACGAAAATATCCTTCAGCCAAATGCACTCACAATGAAACAAAAATTCCCTCCATTACAATGGTAGATAAAATGAACGAGTAGTGATATAAACACAATATTACTGATCTTCCAGGGTATCGTGTTAGTACTGGTTTTCAGCTCAATAAATAAACTTTAATGGTTTTCTAGATTGAACCAAAGTAGGAAGTTCCCTAATTTTTATAAGAATCCCATTCCAAACTTTCAAAGGTGTGCAAGAAAACCTTTTTTGGAATGTTCAAGATTATACTTTGGTATTTGAATATTATCGCTATACCTATTATCGTATCTAATATAATGCGATCTTTGTTGAAATATATTCCCAAGATTTTCCCAAGATTTTCAAAACATAATTTATTTATGATTTTATACGTAATAGCCGATCGATCAAAGGAGGTTACTTTGCTACGGGGGCAAAAGCGACAGAAGTGTCATTATTTAACAAAACGGTCATGATACGGGGCTGCAACAACAATATGCCCAATAACAAAATAGAGAGGTCCTAATCGTCGGCTCGCTTCGTTCATCAGTGACCCTCATTACCCTTTCGTTCATGTAGGCCCAGCTTGTCCTACTGTTCCTCCGGCGTCCCTGTACATAAAGAGCGATAGGTATGGTACAGTGCAAAAACATAATCAATCAAAATGTATTGTCAATACGCTGATAGTCACAGTTTAGGTATAGGGGTGCAATTTAGGAGGTGTAAACTGTCAGTCCGAATCACTCATCGGTCGGCCGGATGAGCCGTATTGAGCTGCAGCTAATTTCGAGAAAAGTATTCTTTTATCTGAAGAAACTGCCCGAATGGAATAGATTTCTTCACAACTGAGAAGGCTGCAGCCCCCCTAGCCCTCTCCCCACCTCTTACATCTATGGTTGAGGGTGAACCTTACAAGGCGACACTCCTGATCAATCTACCAGAAAGTACAGACCTATACAACAATCTATTCGCAAGGCTGTCAGGCAAGCAGCTTAAAGCCCCGACAAAGGAAGAAAAAGAATTTAAGAAGATATGGAGATAAGATCAAGTTTGTTGATGTTAGATTTGAAGCAAAATAAGTCGTAGGATACAGGGATGGAAGTGGAAGGCGAGGTATTCCAAAGATGACAAGTTCTTGGAACGAAAGATAATTTCTGGGAAAGTGTTCGTGGATTAGGTAGCATGACTTGGAAAGGGTGTGATTTACAGTGAATAAGATTTGTACCATTTTAGTTATCTTCAGTAACACACCCACAACTAGAGGTACCGAAGAGGGTGGCTTGGGAGCGGACTCAACCCCTTCAATCATTAGACACGGTGATCAAAAAGGGCAAAAAAGGGCCTAGTTTACATAAGGGTCCAAAGGTGCAGCAGGTTGAACTGCTCTTCTACGTACTTTGTTTTATAAGTATACAGTCTATAAGAACATCAAAGCTCAAGATCGTTGAAATTGAAGAATAATCTAAGAATATTACAAGGCTCAAGCTTCATCAATTATAAATATTCTGCTTATTTGAATTTTCTCTGAGCCTCACTTATCGGGTCTGGGAGTCTTTATGATATGATGCGAATCAGCTACTCTCCGGGGAGTGTAATTTGCACACTTTATAAGAATATAGTCTATATGAGTAGTAATACTTAAAATCGCTAAAACTTAAATAACAATTTAAAATATTCATAGGCTCAAACCAAAACAATTTTTCAAATGTTAAGTATCAGCGAAAAATTAGGCATTCTAACAAAAACGTGTGTAATCCATACCTAGAACAGCAGTAGGCAATTATGGTTTCTTTGGGGTCATATAAGTACGAGAAATTATGGAGAGCATGGCAAAAAGGTTGAACTAAACTCTTCAAAACTTTACTCAAATTTTCTAAGTACGTGAACAACGAGCAACTTCAAAATGAAAGCAATGCATGAGATAAAAATTTCAAAACATGCCGCCTTGGTTTATGAGTCCACAGGAGAAAACAGACTCTTTGATTACATAGGCCCGGGCATTGATTCTAGTACTACAGTCCTAACACATAGGTACGAGGTAGTTGTTCTCTCATAGTATTGTTTTTCCTCTTGATGCTCGCTGGTATATACTGTTCTATTCTGTCTTCAGGTCTCTGTCTAGTACACCCTACTTACCCAGCTTCACTTCGGTACAAAACTTCATAAACTAAGCAAGATTTTTGAGTGGTAGGAACACAATGAAGAATGGCCTATTAATGAATACCACATGAGGCTTCGCACAGTAGAAACAGCATGCATGGTTTTCAAATTATGATTAAATATTCAAAGTACAGGGAAATTTTAGGTAAACCAGGACAACTCTCTGGGTCATCCTGTTTTCTGGATAAAAGTTTGCTAGTTTTCCCTTCAAACAAGAAAGCAATGGCCTACATTTTGCAATTTACGGGGGAGGGGGAGGGCAAACAGAACTCGGGAGTCTGAGGCGAAACTCCAAAGAACAATTTAAGAGAACATTCCCAAAAACTTCCATTGTTCCTTGAAAGTGTATGAGGGGGGTGCCACCGCCAATACTTTCATGAACCTAACTTTCTTCCCTTTGAGACCAACGGAATTACTGAAAACAGGTACCCACCTGCTAACCACATGGCCAAGTGGCCACAGTATTTATCTTGTCACGTGAGTCCATCAGTATCTGGCTATATATTTCCGTCCACTTTTCGGTTGGTATTCGACGTTTCATGCTCTGACGAGTGCCAGGCGAAAAAGTGTTATGAGTATACTACAGAAGGTTCCCGTTTCGCGCAATAGTGAGGTACTTATTATATATTCTCCTATTAACCTTTCATGGCCAAGTTTAAGCAACAAAAGGGATGTGTATGACCTGTAGCCTGTATGAAGTCCAGGTCTGCTGTAGAAGCCTGGTTTGATTCTAACTCCAAACAACTCCTCTCTTTGGTAGTTAAAGACAATAAATATATCAGCAAAAACTATGAATATATTTTCACAGCTCTACATCTAATATTTAGTTCCACTCAATTCTCTAGACCAGGGAAGGGAAACCTTTTGTCCATTGGGACCAAACCTACAAAGTTTGAGTTGTTGAACTGACAGGGTGGACCAAAATGGAGAAGCCTTTGTTAACTTCAGTGCAAATATTAATATAGAACAGCTCTGCAAACCCTTTATAATTCTGATATGATTTAATAAGCCAATTTGTGACTGACATGGCACAGGCCAACAGGCCAATAAAAACTTACTTGTGGACTGGAACTGACACAGAGTTTGCTCTAGACCAAAACAAACCAACATCCAGAAAAGCAAGGTCAGTTAAGGTCTAGACAGAAAGTCATTTCTATCAGTGCCTAAGGGTGGCATGTCATCCTTACTGTACCTATCATGTATTTCACCTTTTTCTTAGCTCAATATGCAGAAATAAATGGGAATATTGAAATAAACCTATAGCTAATTGCTAATATTTCTTTAGTGAATGATGAAGGAGACTATTCATCATCCACACTTATGCCTTGCCGGTCACAAGAAAACCATGTCTACAGCATAATATTTGTTGGTTTGCACAAATATCAGTTGACATGCATAATATCAGTGGGCTTGCATATTATCATCAGGTTTGTATAATATCAGTTGGTTTGAATCACAGAAATAGTCTTTTCAAGCATAATCAAGATCGCTCCCATATTGTGGCTCTCTCAAAAGTGAAAAACCTGCTCCTTGATATATCATATCTGTTCCTACCAATATCCTATGTGAAAATAGGATATTTTACTTAACTAATGTTTTTATGCCTAGCTTCCAATCCAACTACAAGCTATTTGCCATTATTTTTATAAAAACTAAACTTTCAATATTTGTAGAAGATCTCATAAAATTCTGGACATTTCATAAGGGCATAGCTTAATGTTACCTTGTCAGTCATATTTGCATTGTACTGTGCTTGGGGAAGGGAAAGGCCAGATTGAACTATCTAGGTGAGAAGACAAACAAATTTTATTATCAGCTAACCACAGGCAGGCAAATTATGAAACCTAATAATATTGTCTAGTTATAGAAATTCAGCCCAAAGCATGATATGATGTCAAAAATAAAACAAGTAAACTATCAGACAACAATATTAAACAAAAAAAGAAAAATTGCAGGATGTATACTATTTCACTGATGTGACATTAATTGATCCTTATGCTAACTTGACCATTAAAAAACCCCTAAAACACTAACTCTTTCTGTTGCCAGTATCCATTCCTCAAAAGATGCATGAGCCAAAGGTAGTCATAGCTGACATATATGTGCACATGTGCCAAAGCTAGTCATAGCTTTCTGATATGATAGTGAAGAAGTTAACTAAAATAAGATCAAAGGTTCTAGTCCTATACCAAAAATACTAAATTAATGAGAGCTGGATAAATTATAAAGATATCACTAACCATACATGATAAATTAGGCATGATCAAAGCTACTTACTCAAATCTTGTATATAGTACACTCCATATGAGCATTTATACTCCTTCAACACGTCAGTATTATTGCTTAATAACACTTTTATAAAAATTCCATTAAGCAATAACACTAGTTTTCAACTTTGCCCCCGAGTGGAGAGGTTTTACACCCCAGAAAAATATCTCTTTTTGCATAGGTTCTCAGCTATGCTGTCAAACAACTACTACTCTCATCATGTTGCAATGAATGGCACCCCTCGAGTTTCAACGGCAAAAGAATGAACCACAACAACATTTTTGCACAACATTAGGAAACTGTGTAATACACGAACAGTACATTATTGTAAAAATTACAAAACTAGAGATTTCATCTCCAAACTCTTTACATCAAAACTTGACATTTATGAACATTGTTTTAATATATCAAATGTATCAACCTTATTTCAAATTAGACTATTGGTCCTAGTATCATGTCCCCTTTTGAGAGTTTGCCCCCCCCCCCCCAGTAAAAATATTTTTAAAAAGGCCTACCTGAATTGCATTTCTTGTTGAATTTCTGGCATCGACTCCAACATCAGTACCAAACAAACCAGGAATACCATATTCTCTCTTGAGAAATGCTAATGTTTCCGTTAGGATCACCTTGGCACGTTTGTCTTTATACTTATATATGGTAGAACTGAAATTCTTCATTACATTGAGTAATGGTCTGCTACCAGCTTTTTTTATTGCATCAGTTTGCATGCAAGCTTTGTAAAAGTGTCTTGCTTTCTGTTCAGCATCATTATCATCTGCATTTACGGTTTTCGTCCGATCAGTTTCTTCCAGGGCATGCCTCATTGCATATAAATTTTGATTGGCCAAGACTGAATCAACACCCCATCTGGATTGTTGCTCGGGAATCGGATTTTTAGCAATCCAGCCACCACAAGCATATTGATAGAAATTGTTGCAAGGTCCCGCCGATCTATCCATAGCAGTTTGCATGAAACTAGCTGCATCAATGCATCCTGGAGTTGTACATACAGTGTTCTTCAAATGAGATTTCTTGAGTGACTTGATCTCTTTTGCTTTAGATACGTACAGTGAGATAAAAACAATGCAAATCAAAAACAGGAAAAGCACGAAGAAGATGACGAGAATCTGACGATTTTTTATCCTAGATTTGCTTGGGCTGCTATTCACAATTACGGCATAAGGAGTATGACCGGTGTTTACTTCGTCCGCGCCAAGCTGAAGCTGGGCATATCCGAATGCATTTTCTGACATTCTTGGAGGCCCAATCAGATCTTCATTGCTCCCATCAAGATCTTCAGTCGTTTTCGCATACATATCGACTGATCAGTTGATGCCTAAAAGTGAACGGAGTCCCAAGTGATTCTCGGCAGTGTGACGAGTCCAGCTGCTTTTTCTCAACAACCACACGGGAAGGGTTTTAAACCAAATGTTGTTGTAGTTGTCACCACATATTCACGCACAATGTGCTGAACTCAACAGAGGAAACTTTTGTATTAGCCAATCAGAGGACGTCCTCAATGGCCAATCAGAAGCCAGGATGGTGACATCACTTTGTTTACATTTTGCACGCCACCCCCATTTGTAATGGGAAAAACCTGGTCGCACAAATAAGGTCATCGGCAGTAGATACTTCATTGAAACTATCCCAGTTTCTGGTAGTACTCTCCTAACGAGACAAACTAAAGATCTACCGCGGCCCTAAGCGATATCTTTACGACTTTTTTCTACAGCGATATTCAAAGTTCATCCTTCCTAAACTGCATTTTGAATTTGCCTAGGCACCCAGGGAGGATGAATCCCCCTCAAAAAATGCTCATGGCTCACCTTCAATGCTGTTAAAATCCTTCACTTTACTTAATTTTAATCTTAACTGTACTTGTGATTCCCCCTTTCTCCGCAAAACGCGCAAAGCGTAGTTATGATTTGCAAATCTCCCGCCAAAAAATAACACGAGAATGAGGACAAAGAATATCAAAACTCTTAATCAACATGAAGTTTTTTCATCATGGCTGCATCTTTAATAACAAATTTGTTGTAGACTACAAGAGAACTAGAGCCTTGCCATTGTATTGATTTTCATATTGCTGTAACCAATGTAATGTTCGAGTCTGACCTCAAGGTCTCAGTCTATACTTCATCGTTGACGAAAAGAAGAAATTTTCTTGACTATGCCTGGAGGAGAGTGGAGACTAGCCTACGTATATTGTCTTACGGGAGTATATTTTATATATTTTTCAGTCATTCAGTCGATAGGTATTTTGTTTATAGGATACAGTTGTCTGAGTTGCATAGTTGCCTACACTAGGGTACGCTTTTGGCGGGAAAAATTGCTAGGCCTATCGACTCATCATCAATTTGTTCCTTGGCTGCCTGTTCTCGTTTATTAGAGTCTTTTGTAGATTGTTTTCAACGCATTCCTGTCTACGGCAGCATGGGAAAGTTTGTTCGGTTGTGTAGCAATGCTTTGTACAACACTTGGTTTAAAGGGTACCCAAGAAACGTGGACTTGTTGATACCAAACCACCGATACCGAGAGGCCTTCAAAAAAGTTGCAACACACAATGGCTTCAAGCCTCACAGAGTTCGCTTTGTGTGTAAAAAGTGCATTGAAAAGGCAGAAAAGAGAGATTTCACGCGTTTCTTAAGCTGTGATGAAGCCCCATGCTCTAGCATTGTGGAGGTTGCTATCTTCTTCTCAACCTTTTAATTTGATGCTGTAAGATTTATGTCAATTCTAATTAAAAATGAAGTTTCATTCTAAGATCTCAACTGTGGTGGCATGTCTTGATAAATCTTTTACTTGAAGCCCAATCTATTATTTTTTCTCTGGCATTACAAAAAAATTTCTTGCTTAATTTCGGTTTTCCATGACAATTGTGTACTTTGCATTGTTTCAATCCGTCTATTATTGATCAAAAGTAAATGCTGCCATGTGTCTGCAGTTGAGCAATAGATCCATTGAAAAGGTTTAATTAAATACTTTGATCATTTTAACTAGCTCCTGGTTCATCTCAAATTGGGGCTAAAGCTATCTTAAAGTTAAAATTGCAAATATAATTTGATTAGACAAGATTTGAAATTTAGTTGAAACAAACTATTTTGCAGCAAACATTTCATTTCATTTTATGATGCTCCTTCAGTTACAGGTATACGTATAAAAAACTTTTTACTAAAAATAAATAGAGCTAGTTATACATGAAACTTAAAATAACAAATAAAATTTGAACTGGTCTATGTCCAAAAATAATGGAACCTCAGGAGCCTGAAATGCTAAATCAAATGCAACACAATGACGTCAAAGGCACATGTCAACAAAATGACTCTGAGAGAACAGAGACACTGAGCTCCCCAAGCCAAAAATTATGGATCAGCTCCCAAGAGAGTAATGAGCTGTCATGCCCCAGTGCCTCAGGCTCAATTGAATACAAAGAGGACACAGAAGAAATAAAGAAATATACTGTATACTACAACGAATTAGGAAGAGAAGTAGAAATTGATGAAAATAACAATGTTATCATAGATAGAGAGTCATTTGAAGCTCTTTTGAGCAAGGCAAATAAAATGTGTGACTTGAAGCAGGAGCTAGCATTATTACAATCAAAGTGCTTGCAAAAATTTGGAAAATGAGGCAAACCAATAACTGACCCAGGGCAGTTTAGACACTTGTGTATAGAAGCGGGATCAGTAAAGTTATATGATACTATAACTGAAGCAGTAAAAAGTGACAGACATTCAGAACAGAGACAGCTTCTTAATGAAAGAAGAGCAATTTCAATAATATATATAATGATGTACAGGCAGTCACAACAAGCAAATTGGTTCCAGGTTGCAACTGCACGTACAGTCAAAGGTTTAGGTGCCTCATCTAGAGGAATAGAGACATTGCGAAATATGGGGCTGACAACACACCCTGTAACAGCTTCAAAAGTAAGCAGAAAAATGTCATTGAGTCACTACGAAAGTGTTAATAAATTTTTTCAGGAAGCAATTTCAAATAAACATTTGGTGGTCATTTTTATTGATGATTACCTTAACATCCATACAAATCACCGTCCAACAGATATAGCACAAACTCAACCAATTCACATGGCAACCTTGCTTTTGAAGAGTTTTCAAAATATCAATGCAGTTTATTCTGCTGGGCCTCATGATCAGGCCCCTGAGCCAGCAAACAATGGTCTATTGAGACTCCTCATTGACAAGAATTCATCAAAGCTGGCAAAATCATATGTTGAAGTTGTGCCAGATTGGCTACAAGCCAAGTTTTTTGATCCAGAGTCTCAAAGATACAGGCTCTTAGCCCATGACTATCAGCAGCATGAAATTTGAAGATGAGGTCCATGGAAGAGTGCAAGCTAGTTGACTGTGTGGAGCTATCACTAAAGTCAATTGATGATTTTCATTCTGCACTCAAAAATCATTTTAGAAAGTGGGCTGAATCTGTATTTAGATCAGTTTGTGGTCCATATCATAGGAGATTGGCCTTGCCAATTCTATGTCTGACAAATTGTTTACTTTGAAGGCATCCACAGCCTGATTCCATTCATTGGTCCTTTGCATATTTCTCTGAATGCAAGGGAAAGCATTTTGCTAAAGTTTCACACAGTGTTTTCTTATCTCTATGCTTTTCTTTTTAGTACCAAAAAGCCTCTTGCAAAAAAGCCCAAACCATGGTGCATATCTTTCCTCCTTGAAGTTTTGTATGGTGGGTGGCTTCTTGTCCGTGATGCTATAATGTCAGTATTTGTTACTTCAAAGGATGTGCAGTATCTGGTTTTACTAAAACTTCTTGATTCTTATGTGCCTTTAAGTTTGTCCATTTACTCTGTTGTCTTCAAAGATAATATGGCAGAACTTTACTATGAGTCGCTGCTTTGTTGCTGGGTGATGTTTTTGATGTATCGAAGAAGGCACTACGATAAAGCACCACTAATTGCTCTGTCCAATATTGAGTATTGGAAGAGCATTGATCATCCTCTTGTCTCTACACTGCTATCTTATGTTTGTGCTTTTGAAGAGTATCCAGTGGAAAATTTTCATTCAGTTCTACGAGCACATACACATATTACTGATACTCCAGAAATGATAAGCTTCGCATCTAATGAGATTGATGCACAAAAGGATGAACTGCGAAATTTCCAATCTACATTTGTTCCTAAAAGAAAGCAAAATTTTACGCACAAGAATATTGAATTTTTGAAGATCAAAGCAGCTGAATTTATTGCAAAAAAATTTAAGTTGATCTTTGAAAAGCCAAATCAAGGAACATTGGTGAAAGCCCCTACAAAGAATATATATATAAGCAAAATAGAATTAAAGACTTTTATACACCATAGATCTTCTGTGCAAATGGACCTAACACTTTGCACTAATTCATTGTGTTGACAACTAAAGTGTGAAAATGGGGGCATTGTATCAAAGTTGTCATGGCTATTTCAAATCATATCATAGTTTGACCTAGTTTGAAATACCAAACCTGTATAAAATAAATAATTTATAGCAAATAGAGAAAAATAAATCATTTATGCTCATAGGAATCAGATGGGTGCAGAGGGCATGTATTATTTGACTGGTTCTAGGCACTTTTGTGGTCATGTTAAAATCCTATCTGCATTAGGGAGTGGTCATAAAGTATCTCTCACGGAGAGCAGAGGCTTTTTGAGAGGGATATGTAACAAAAATGCTGGAGCTTAAACAAAATACAAGAAAATTGAGGGGGTATAACGCAAGTATTACCTATATTTCAAAACTAGAATTGGAATTTACTTCTTCAACCCAGTATCACTGGATTTTATATGCATTTCTAAATGTTATTTTGAAAACCCTTGCTAAGATTCTCTGTAGGTTTATTTGCAAAGTCTAAAGCAAATACATATGAATTTTTCAGGAGGGGGAATGAAGTATGTTTTTAGAACTTTTTGAGTTCAGTTAATTGCATATAATTATAATTTCACTACATACAAATAGAAGCAAATACATACAAATGAAGCAACTTTTCATTTGAAAACAACGCACACCGGTACTTATTGCTGAAAGTTACCTGGTGATAATTTTTCATGCTCCCCATTGTATGATTTTCATTGTAGGAAATGTGACTTGAAAAACTGCTCACGTAAGGAATGCTCAATTTGGCGCGTATTTCACGGATGTGGTCGTGGTCATTCCTTCCATACGGCCTGTTTGCTCCCAAACATCGGTTCGTGCCCAATTTGCAAGGGAGTACTGAAGAAATTTGTTGAGGATCTCAGTGAAAAGGCAAACAACTCTGTACTGAACCCAGACGTTTACGGTGACAGTGATGATGAAGATAAGTGCGAAATGGGTGGTGATGATGAGAACAGCGTCGAGGGTGATGACGAAGCTGACCAAGATTCTTATTTTGGTGAAGCTGAACATGGTTGCATAGAATCTCTCATTGATGACATTTTACGTTGGAAGAGACCTTCTCTGAGTAGCGTTGCCATTCAATAGTGCCCTCTCCTTACCACGCTTGTTCTCCCCGTTCACCATGTTCGCCATGATGAAAAAACTTCATGTTGATTAAGAGTTTTGATATTCTTTGTCCTCATTCTCGTGTTATTTTTTGGCGGGAGATTTGCAAATCATAACTACGCTTTGCGCGTTTTGCGGAGAAAGGGGGAATCACAAGTACAGTTAAGATTAAAATTAAGTAAAGTGAAGGATTTTAACAGCATTGAAGGTGAGCCATGAGCATTTTTTGAGGGGGATTCATCCTCCCTGGGTGCCTAGGCAAATTCAAAATGCAGTTTAGGAAGGATGAACTTTGAATGTCGCTGTAGAAAAAAGTCGTAAAGATATCGCTTAGGGCCGCGGTAGATCTTTAGTTTGTCTCGTTAGGAGAGTACTACCAGAAACTGGGATAGTTTCAATGAAGTATCTACTGCCGATGACCTTATTTGTGCGACCAGGTTTTTCCCATTACAAATGGGGGTGGCGTGCAAAATGTAAACAAAGTGATGTCACCATCCTGGCTTCTGATTGGCCATTGAGGACGTCCTCTGATTGGCTAATGCAAAAGTTTCCTCTGTTGCTGAACTCATGATCTGTGGATCTACTGACGTCAGAAGCTTTTCCAAATTTGCTTGTCATAAAGTGAGTTTCGTCAACGCCTAAAGTGGTTTTCCTGCTATGGGCTAAGTAAATAATCAAATTAGTATTGTGAGATAGATTTATTTTTGTAGTTTGGATGGTAGCCAAACTGAGGGGGCTAATATAAGGGGGGCATACTTATTACGTGACTATATGAAATATGCTACCTAACCCTCTAGACTTCTTTCCTTCGTAACATGAAAAGAATAGCCTAGATATGAAATCTTTACCGTTTATGATTTATATAATGTCTTCATTGTCCTCTGTGATGGGGGTTAATTCGAGGGGCACTTTCTATGAGGGTATTTTGAGAATTACATGGTCACCATACTTCGAAGCTGCATGATCTGCTATTGGGCTTGAATATGGCCAGTTGAGTTTGAGACAGATGTGATTTGAGAAATCATAGTGAGCAAGAACTCCTCAAATATGTAGAACAACTGCTCCATTGACAACGGATACCAAGAGTTATAATAATCATTTTTTTAAACTTTGACGTATATAAACTAAACATACAAATACAAATCTCTCCAATGATAGGTAATTTGTACTTGACTGGCCAAATTACAGATAATTATATTAAACAAAAATTTAATAATTTTTAAACATTGTTCATTTTGATAATAATAACTAATCTACAATAATACACCTCACTAAAACTAGGCAGTGCAATATTGGCTGCTTCACATTGGATTAGAAACAAAAAAAGCAATAAACTAAAAATTATGAATGATATAAATTTAGTTAAAATGATCATTTAGAAGTCCATCAAATCTGGGTCAGTCCAATCTTTGTTTCGGCGGCAAAATATATAATAAGTGGAGCGAGTAATAATAATAATAATAATAATAATAACGAATTTTTAAACAGGATAAGGGCTTCAACAATTTTAGGATTGCTGTTATTAGTGTTCGGCCTGTATAAAGAAAGGTATTTGAAAAGAAAATAAAAACATAGATCACAATTACTCGTCTAAAAATATAGTTGTATATGAAGTGTTATAATTTTATGCGTAATAATTGTTTATAATGTTCCTGAAAGCAAATAAATTGTCAGACATCCTTGTATCAAGTGGCAGTTCATTAAAAATCTTTGCATCCACGTAGGAGACGCCTTTCCTTGAGTATTCAGTTCTTAATCAAGGAAGACATACATTATATTTGTTGTTCCTTGTGTTCTTGCTATATTGTTGATCAGTAAGGGACGGTTCATTAATTATTTGAGGGGAAGGGGTGGAAGACATTCTCATATATTCGATGGAATTTTCGTCCCTCCTCTCAGATTTATGTAAATATTTTGATCCCCACTCCAAGATTTCAGAAGAAACTCCATAGTCCTTCTTGACATGCTTTTATTTTTTATCCCCCTCCCTCCAAGTGTGCAGAATTTTGGTTCCCCCTCCCAGATGCCTTCCACACCGTCCCCTGGAAGAATTAATGACCGGTCCCCAAAGTATTGGCTTCAAGCATGGCAGACATTGTTCTGTAGAACATTTTGTACTAACATGCAGGCTCTTCTTTTGATTGCATTTATTGGTGATATAATTTCACATGTTCGATTCTTTGTAATTTTTGTCATTGCAAGATTGTGGAATGAAACGTGCCTTTCCTGTGCCCTATTCAACTTTAGATTCAATATACCGCAATACATGAGCACTGGCAGATGTCCTATCCAACTTTCACCAGAGAAACCCCCATATGATGATGATGACCTTGATAAAAATTAATGCTGAAATATAGACTGCTCTCTTACTATTATGGAGAAAGGAGTTCCAGAACTGTCCGGTTTACCTAAAATTCTTCTTGGTTAGAAGAGTTTAATCAAAATTTGAAAACCAAACAAATAATGCTATTATGTCTTGTTGCTGGGCTGTGAAGCCTCATGTAATTTACAATACTATGGTCATGCTACCATCTACCAAAACAGAGAGTGATCCACACACTCAAAAAGTTGTGTAGTTTATGAATATTTGTGCCGATGTGAAGTTCTGTACGTAGGGTGCAGTACGCAGAGATTAGCAGACAGTACAAAACAATATGTTCCCTCGAGCATCAGAAAGATAAACAGCAGCTACTATGCTAAGTGGGTAAGTGGGTAGAAGGTTCGTCTGCTGTAAGGAAAATCGATGTTGTCAGGCACACCTCGGACCATAGTTTAGATGCTAGCTAACTGTCCAGATACCAAGAAGGTAAAGGCGGCGAGGAAGGGAACTGGTCACCCTAGCTCACTTTGTCGACGGCTCAGGATAAGTGTCCTTTCTAACAGGCACTCTCCAACGTGCGGAATAGGATAAGGGACTAACCTTTACTTTTTACCTTATACATACTTACACGTGATAAGATCCCAGAGGCTCGATTTGTCACAAAGCAAAGTCACATCTACTGTTGATGAAAACTTAGACGAAAATAACAATGTTTTTTAAAGTTTATTTAACTAGTTAACCAACCTAAGAACAAATGTAATGACAAATAGCTATTAAGTTGACTTAGAAAGAAACTCATCGTATGCAAGCGCACGTGGAACTAAAACCTATTCTAAAATTAATAAGCTGTAGTTTAGGCCTCCCGACTCTCATATCAAATGAGTGCAGTAATCTGCTTGCACGCTTGTTAAATAACTAACACTATGATGCCTTGTGACTGCCTGCAGTTTCCTAAAACCACCAGCTTGCTCACGTGGAGCTCAACTGTATGGTGGAAAACAACACACGAATATAGCCGCCAAGTGTCATCGTGCAAACTGGGCCTAGCCTTAGCATGTGTGGTCAGAATCCTGCATGATGATTGGACAATTAGGTTGGGAGAAAATAGATCCGACATAGTTCAATGGACATAGCTCTCAAACATTCGGCGGCTATGCTTCCCTAACAGGCTACTGAGACTGCACAGTAACATTCCTGCGGTGGCCACAAAGAATGGTTCACTCGCACTCAAAAACCTAGTGTTTATGGCTATTTGAAAGAAGTGTTCTATGGCACAATGCTGAAATTTTCTTAGTTTTTTCAAGACGCCAGTGCCACGACTTTCGGAAGACTTTCTTAGCAAGAATGTTTGAGTCTGTGTAACATTTAAGTATAGCACACAAAGACAGGCATTACAAAACATAGCATACATAATTTAGTGAAAGAAATTGACAAAAAATTAAACAAAAGAGATGATAGGCATACGTGACTGTTGGACTTTCAAATGCATT
This sequence comes from Mastigias papua, assembly GCA_964019165.1. Taxonomy (NCBI): domain Eukaryota; kingdom Metazoa; phylum Cnidaria; class Scyphozoa; order Rhizostomeae; family Mastigiidae; genus Mastigias; species Mastigias papua. The sequence goes on from OZ025285.1 coordinate 8,398,433, forward strand.
TGAATTCATTGAATTTCTTTGGTATCAAAAATCCAATATTGAGCTTTCTTAAATTTCTGAGCAGTCAAACACTACTGCCTTACATATCACTTTGTCAGACAAAACAACGTGCAATTGGACAGGACACAACTAGCAACTAGACAGATACAAACTGACCAATTTGTTTCAGCTACCAGTGTTGTGTAGTATGCCACAGCCAGCGAAAGATATCGAACTGAGTATAATATCTATAATGATCTGAGGTTGGAAAAAAAACGATAGCAAGGAAAAGACTTCAAATCGTATCAGATAGTTCTCTTAAGCACTTACTTTAAAAAAAATTACATATAATCTTATCATCAATACGAGTCCTTTCTTTGCCTCCAACCGACAAACAGATGAATTTCAACTATCTTTCAGAGACAATTAACACAGATAGCAGAACATAACGCACTTCCCCATACACCACGAAAAAGTGCAGATTAATGTTGCTTTATAAACTTAATGCAAGTCTCTTTCAGTCTGGGGCCCCGAGAGGGAGCTCTGAACCTGAGACGGGCCCGGAAAGTTATAAAGTGACTCCTTTGATTGGCTTCAAATTTTTGACAATGATATCATTAGTGGCCCAGTCCTCACAAAACCTCTCGGTGGGCCAGCTTCTAGTCAAAAACTCACGTGAAAAGGACTTTTCGTGACGAAATTAGTGAGACAGGGGGGGGGGCTTTCCAAACGAAGAAAGCCACTATGCAACGGCACCGAAACGAGTGTACGATTCGTTCGTAAAACGTAGCAAAATTATACGACTAAAACGAGGAAAAAGCTATTAAATTCCCAATTGGAACTGGGCGCCATTCTAAAGTGGTCTTGTTTTCAGAAAGTTCTTATGCTATGATTCATAAACTGTGGTAAATTATTTAAAGTCTACTGCATAAATGCCTGGCCATCTTCTTTGCCTTTGTATCTTCTTTTCCCATAAGAAAACGGCAAATAATTATACCTGATCATGTGCTAGAAAAAAAAGAAGACGCTGTCTAAGCACTTGATAGCCTAGAAATCCTCAAAACAAAACGGACATGTATGATAACTGTCCATCAATGCTAGCAAATCAAGGATCTGACTAGTGTGTTACGTAAAACTAATGATTGACATTGTATGTACCAGCATAGTCGCCAAATGATTGAGAGCTTTGATCAGATCTATATTCTCCCAACCTAATTGACCAATCATTATGCAAAATGGACCCATATTTAACTGTGGAACGCAAGTGTGGCCAGATACTGCATGGTGATTGGTCAATTAGGTTGGTAGTAAACAGACCTTAACAGAGCGCTCAAACATCTGTTGGGTGTGCTGTTAGTACCTAACACCAGAAGCTATGCTACTCATAGCTAATATTATGTTGGTACTACACAGTTTCACCACTGCTTTTTCGTTTGGTAATAAGAATCATAACAAATACAGATCTCCTTAAAAAAGAATACATTCAATACCCAGAAATTACTACTTTCTCGACTTTATATCGGAGTAATTCCTACTCAGAATGTCAAGAGATAGATACACTTCATTCTACGCGAAATGGATTGCAACTAAATGTTGGTGCTGTTTTGAATTAGGGCTGCCATTTTGTCCGTCCAACAGAATTTGTTTGCTATTATGCGAGCTTTCAGACATTAGTTTTTTGCGAATAACAAAAACAAGTCTTGTAATATGAAGTAAAGTTTCAAGATACAAAAGGAAGTTTTTGAAACATCAAAACTTTTGCACAATAATTTTCATTAGACAGATCTGTTGGACGGACAAAATGTTACCCTAATTCGAAACAGCGCCTGTTATTCACCACCAAAAACCTTTCGGCTTCGACAAACTAGCACATGCACGTTTGTGTGCACGGTGACAGGAAAAGAAAACCATGAAAGAATAGACTTTGCACAGGCACAAACTACCTACATAAATCGACAAAAGAGGATTATTGGAAATTGGTGCATGTTTGCTAAAGGAAAAGGCAACGACAAGTACGGTCCTAGAGAGCGGTATGCCGTACGAGACAAAAGAAGCACATAGCAGGAAGGAGTATGATGCGAGCCAAAGTCTCAGCTATAAGAGCCTGACTACATCCATAATATGTGGCTAGAATTGACCGTAGCTATTCTGATTGTTGTCTCCACAGAATCACTGTCTCTTTAGAGTAGTTTCTTGCTGCGCACCCTGGATGATATTGCCAACAGTGAGGCAATAATTCTGAATTTCGAAAAGAGGATCAAACATCGGATTGATTGGAAAATAATGAGCGTACAGAATATGCCAATACATTTTGCATCTAATAAATATTCATATTGTTCTAAATAGTTGGTTCGATAAGTACGATTTAATAACAGCTAAAAAATACGGAATAAATCAAATCAAAAACATACTATATATATACATACATTACAAACATACACACAGACAAACACACATAAACAAACATAAACACACACACACACACACACACACACACATATATATATATATATATATATATATATATATATATATATATATATATATATATATATATATATATATATATATATATATATATATATATATATATATATATACACTCCTATATATATATATATATATATATATATATATATATATATATATATATATATATATATATATATATATATATAAATTTCAAAGAAATTGATGGTGATCCACATTTTCCCCTTTGGGGTCATTCACACTTAGTACGTACGCACAAAAATTGCCAAACTTCGACCCCCCTCCCCCCTCGTACACACATGTATGCTTTTTATGTACCCTTCCCTCTGCATATGTACTTTAGGTTATTTGATCCCCCATCCCCATTTCTAACGAAAAGCTTTTAGCCATCCAAAACCATCGAGAAAGACTTTTTAAGCTATTACGAGACAGTAAAACGATCATTGTAAAAAGTTTTAGGAAAAGTTGATGAAAGACTTCTTCTACAACTTTGGTGGAGGGTAAGATGAAGTCTTTCTGCAAATGAAAATATTGCTGCCTCTGCCCTTCGCGCGTACGTACCAAAAGAATGATCCCTTTGCCATTCATACACTCAAAATAAAGCAGAGAGCACATGACACATAGAGCAGGAGCTTTACATGTCTTACAAGATTAACCATTGTTTTCAGACCCAAAACTATCCGAGAGCAATTGGATTTAATATGAAATAAAGCATTCAGATCCTTCTTTAAGAACCATATCCTATTTTCCTAGATTTTCAATGACTTGGAAATGTGGCCTCCCAAAATAACATGCAGTTATGTATTTGTTTAAACCGAACAATCGGAGACTTTGCATGTACTCACCTTGATTTGCCTCTTCATTGTTATTACGAATAGAATTATAAAATACATGACAAGGATCGGCCAGAAAACTGGAACGTTGAATGCGTCGAAACAAGTACAAGTCAATGCGATAAGAAAGGCTTTAACCGACGAATGCCTGAAATAAAACATAAACAAACTTAATTACAATCAAGCTATATCTTCATGCATCATTTACAACTGGTTCTTATTGGATATAATCATGGCGCAGGGTTGTAAAAATTATTTCTAATCTCTATTCTAACAGTCATACTCCTTCCTCCTTCTCTTGGCTAATCTATGGAGCCTCTGGCCTCTTTTCAGTTGTCTATCAATTTCATCAATCACTTGCCTCCTCTCGTCTCTTCTCGTCTCCCCTTCCCTCTGTCTGATAATTCATATTATATTTCTTTGCATTTTTATTTCCCTTTCAGTCTAAGTTTTCTTCTGTCTCAATTTCACCTATGTAGCATTTCATAAATTTGCCCATTAACAATTGTGGCTCAATAATCACTGTAAATAAATAACACCTCAAAATTTACTTTGAACACAAGAGTGCCTTACCAAAATTTAAATTCGGGAAGCTTCCTGATGAATGGCTTAAATTCTTCATTTGCTTTCTGTGGCAGAGATGGGCCATCTTCTGCAATGTCATCATAAAAGTCTATAAGTAAAAATTGCTATTCTGTGCTGTAAAAACTATCATATATATATTAATTTTTGAATGTTATCAAGGCCATATATATATATATATATATATATATATATATATATATATATATATATATATATATATATATATATATATATATATATATATATATATATATATATATATATATATATATATATATATATATATATCAGGCCTTGTCATGAGGCAAATACAGCGCGTGCGGTAATTAGCACACGCAATGGACTTTGCGTGTGCGATCGCACTTGTAAGAAAATTTCTACTTATGGACCAAGGGGATCAAAGAAACAGTGCAAAAGAGGCAATACATACAATAGAAGTAAGATCTATCAAAAAACATGTTTTAAAGAAAAGAAACTAGTTTAGGTTTTAAACGTAAAACACTTCTTCATCATCGGGCTAGTGAAAGGGATCAAAATCATCATCATAACTATCACTTGAATCATCATAAGAATCGTCCTCAAACTCTTCGCCATCGGCATCAAGTGCAAAAATGCCCGTGCTGAACATAGAATCATCATCAGTATCCTGGTAACATGTCATTGCTAGTTTGATTGACAATAAAACAATTGTGCGAAGTGGTTCTAATTCAAACGCTAAGCACTGCACTCGAAAGTCAGACATAAGTGATGATAATTGTGGTCAACATGTTATCATGTAACTTACCGAAAAACTTTGAAAATGGACAATTTGGAATTGGGGTTTCAATGAGCTCTCTATAAATCTGTTCGCGACCCACCGCACACGCAGTTTGATTCGTGCGTGTGTGGGCGCTAAATGACAAGGCCTGATATATATATATATATATATATATATATATATATATATATATATATATATATATATATATATATATATATATATACACACACACTCAAATAGCTCCAATCATAAAGAAATTTTTAAAGACATAAATAGACCCTCAAGAAAAAATTCCAACTTTTAAAACGTTTCGGCACAAGCCTTCATCAGTTAATGATAACTGATGAAGACTTGTGCCGAAACGTTTTAAAAGTTGGAAGTTTTTCTTGAGGGTCTATATATTTATATATATATATATATATATATATATATATATATATATATATATATATATATATATATATATATATATATATATATATATATATATATATATATATATATATATATATATATATATATATATATATATATATATCTATGTAGATGTAAAAGTCAAACCATTTATGGAAAAGAAAATTCTCTTTTTGCAGATAAATCTCTGGCATGATCAGGTGGCCAATCATGATGAAGCTATTTTATGACATAGTACAAGAAACAAAAATAAGAATATGACACTTAAGCTGCCAACCAAATACCTGGTTCATCCAGTGCTGCTGGATCAATTCGCGGAGAGAGGAATCCAATGAAGAGATTTAATATATAAATGCCAAGAGCATATGTAACAATGTACCAGCCCTGTTTATATAAAAGAAAAACAATATCATGGATCAAAACAAACTATGGATACACAAGAAAAAAGACCAACCATGAAAGAAAGCAATGTATGGGAAGGGAGCCCCTCTAAATGTGAAGTAAATATCTTCTGCAAAATAACTAGTATTAATGCTCATAGAAAAGAGCTTACAATACCTAATTAAAGTCAAGAAACTACATCCACATAAATGTAGTATACATGTAAAAACCAATATGTTTCTGAGACTTCCTTGGATCAAGAAGAAGTCTTGAAATTCTAACTGGGCAAATGTGTCTTGGAAAACTGCACCAGAAAGAGAGACACAATGTAGCCTGGCTGGTGCCTAGAGTTTTGATTTGCAAAGTAGCACATCTTTGGCATATTAATCAACTTCTACTGCCCACTTCTACAATTTAGGTTGAACAACTTCAATACTGAAGTCCCTGTTCAATATTGAAGACAAAATACAGGAAGATTTGTTTGCCAGAAAGAAACAGAATAGCAAACAGGTTTGGTAACAGAAGACAAACAATGTGGCAATGCAGCAATGTGCACCATTGAATTTAACCTTACATGATGCTACAATTGTGGCAGTTTACCTCGTAGGTCTTAATATATTAATACAATATATTAGCACATAGAGAAACTCTATTGCACCTCCATCTATATATCAGTGTTGAGAATGCTAATTCTTCCATTTTTACACTTTATGCATTGCATCAATACACAATTCAAAGCCAATTTTATACACTATTTAAAGGCTGACTACTGGCAATGTGGATTACCTGTAGAAAATATACTCGTAATATGTACGCTACGCAAAGGAGCATCAAGACAATCCATCTAGCAGTAACGTGTGGTACAGAATCATCCAAACTCTTTTGGTATCTCTGGAAAAAGCAGAACATATCTCATACAGGATACATCATTGCAACAAAGGTTACAATGACATAAAAATACGATACATCTAATCGTTTACCAATGCCCTATAGGAACTGTGTACAATCAGCCAACAATGCACACCTACAAACAGTTATTAAAAATGCAGCTGAATAGTGTATGCCCTTTTTGTACTTCAAAATGATTATTGGTGAGACAGGCACGTCCATCATGCCTAGGGTTCTAAAGACAATCACAGCACTAGCTGCCAGAGCCAACAAATTGCTTTTGCTTACAGATATATGTAGGCAAAATATTATAGATTTCTAATCTGGTCAGTGGGCTTTAAAAACAAGACCAGAAATAAGGTAATGCTGCCAAAGTCCATAGCTAGCATAGATAATATTCAATTTCTCTTTACTCTAACTGCCTTTCCCACATTTGTTGCTTTGTTTATTCAAATACCCATTCATTTATTCAATTGAGACACAACATGACAGTAAAAGGAATAGCAAACCTGATTTATACTGTGATAAAGTCTTGTTGTGAATGAGGGTTTGCTTATCTTAATGCTTTCATCATCTCCAATCTCTGAAGACATTTTGAATGTATGTAGTGACTGCAACTTATCTAAGAGGAATGGTCATTGTTATAAATAATCCTGGAATAAACTTTGCTGCCAAATGCCTATGGAAAGAAAGAACCCCTATTAGTCCTATAGCCAAACTGAACTGCATTCTTTGTAGTGTGCGGGGAATATCTTCCCAATGTCACTTAAACTGCACTTCCAACCACATAAGCGTAATTACTTTGTTGAAGCCCTATCTGTGGTACTTGAAAGAACCTTCATCAGGTAAAGTACCTTGAGCTCCAAAATCTGTAAGTGCACCAGAATTTACTCAGCAATGAGCTCACATATGCCAAATTCAAAGAATGCAGTCTGGCAGCCAAACCTACATGCACTATTATTGGCTTGAGCTTTTCAGTGTATAAATGCATTATTGGATGGCCATTGGAAGAAAGCACAAAGGATGCCAAGCAAGATACAATCTGCTAGATTTCTTCTAAGTATAGAACAATGAATAATTATACGGAAATATTCTGTACACCTGACAGAATTGGAATACATCTGAGGTACTGCCAGGGATAATCTAGAAGACTACATCTAACTGTTGCATTGACGGGCGTGCTTTATTCTAGTTCTACCTAGTATTTACTGCTTTCTATGCAAAAGACTCTGACTGGGTGATAAGTCAAAGTGGGAAGTCAACGACATGTCGGGTTCATGCACAAACTATTAATTGGGCCTATACTTTGATATCTCCGACAGACATAGCATCCACAGCCAAAAATGCTACAGAGAGCCATTCCTGAGGTAAAGTACCAATTTTGCTTAATATAAAGGCAGCTGGTAAGTGTACACACATTCTTCAATTTATGACTAGCCTATCCACAGTATGAAGCCTACAGCTATATATGCAGCAACTTACTTCCACGACGAATTTGCTTGTACATTTAGCTTTATAATATACCATAATCCTTTTACAGATAGCAAATTATGCATTAACAACCTTTATTCCTCCTTGAAAAACCTACCTCAAATAAAAGAAAGCCGAATAGCTAACAATTTCGTAGCAGTCTACCGCATTCACATAATAAACGCCATCTTTCTGCACAGACGTGGCACGTTCAGAGGCCTGGGACGGGAATTTTATTGAATATCGTTTTCAACACATGAGGAAAGTTTGTGGCAAAATATTTGATGTAAAGTGGACGAAAGTATCAACTTCTCGGAACGTCCCATGGCTACAAATAACTATAGAAGCGAATATTGCGTAGTCCAGGACTAATAACTTTAGTAGAAAACTTTCATGATGCGCTCTTAGTGGATGAATTGCACCCCCCCCCCAGCCTAGTCACATGCAGGCGTCTCTGCCAGCTTCTGAAAGCGTCTAGACTGTGCTGAGGAAGGTCCTATTATAGAGCATCATGGAATTATAGGCAATGCACTTGGATGGTTTCGATCATATTTGACAAACAGAACGCAGTTTGTTTCGATTTGTGGTAAAGACTCATACCCACTGAATATAACATGTGGTGCACCGCAGGGCTCAGTACTAGGACCTCTTCTCTTTTATTATTTATAAACGACCTACCAAATACTTCCAAGCATCTAAAATTTTACATCTTCGCTGATGATGCCAATCTTTATTATGGTTCTGAAACTCTTGATGATGTCATTAAAAAGGTAAACAAAGGATTCAAGCATATAAAAAGATGGCTTGGTGCAAATAAACTCCCACTTAATTTAAGTAAACCTAACTTTATTATATTCCATTCTTCTGCAAGTTCAGTCCCCACTGATATTGGTATCAAAATAGGTAAAAAGCATATTTCTAGGGTGAAGTACATTAAATTTCCAGGAATTCTTTTAGACGAACATCTTGATGGGAGATATCACTTCGCCGAACTGTCAAAAAAACTTGCAAAAATCTGTGGGCTTTTTTTAAGAACATGTATTTGCTTCCAACATCCACTTTGATCACACTATATAATGTTTTGTTCATGTCCTTTTTACAATATGGTATTGTTGCTTGGGGTCAAACAATTGACTCATATTTTGATCCACTATCTAAGTTACAAGAAAGAGCTGTCCGAGCGATCTCACATTACCTTTTCTAGCCCACTCCCTCCCTATCTTCAAAGATCTAAAATTACATAGAATTGTTGATATATTCAAATTAAGACTGTTATCCTTTGTTTACGAATGAGTTAATACGGTCGCACCAGTCTGTTTCCACAATCTTTTCTCTTTACACTCAACAGTTCATCGTCATAATACAAGACAATACACTCATGGTAATCTGTTTCTGGCTTATATAAACATGTCACAATATGGCTTGAAATCAATTCGATATTTTAGGGGCAAAATTATGTAATGAATTACCTATTGCAATAGGAACTTCTCAGTCAAAAGTTGCATCCAAAAGTCTCTAAAATTTTATTTTTAAATGCAATGTAATTGCAATGGAACTGGCATTAAGACTCAATTTAATTCTAATGCAAATTTTGAATATCCCATGTGCTAAAGCTAAAAGGGGGACCTCCTTCTCGTTACCTTATCTACTTAGGAGGCTCCTCCTTAAGAATTCTGCTTCTTTTGTCGTGTTTCTTTCTTATTATTGAAGCATTGTTTGTACTTAGAGGCAGAATTTAAAAATTATAATGATGTTGATGATGATGATAATGACTGATATTATGCTAGGGTCTTCTTTCATAATCATTGTGGCTTGGCGGTATTTTAGGGCCTTGTTCAAACCTATTGGCAAGTTTCTTTTGCAGCAACCCCCCCCCCCCACACACACACACACACACCCAAGAGGCCTATGGCAAGCGACATGTGACAACAAATGAATATGGTTTGAAAAATCGTGGGAAGCGTTCAGTGGAAAAATAGCAAGAACAATCAATTTATCATGCTCCAATTAAGAAGCTCTTTATTATGTAAACCATAGTCAAATTGTCAAGATATTAGCAAATTCCTTAGATTTTGCCTCAATGAGTGGAGATGACTGGCTTCACTCGTTGGGAGTGGGTGCTATCAGTGGCTAGGAGTGACTGCTTACAATAGGTGCTGGGAGTGGCTACCCTCAATAGACAGGAGTGGCTACCCTCAATAGACAGGAGTAGCTACCCTCAATGGACAGGAGTGGCTACCCTTAATGACTCGGAGTGACTACACTCACAGTCCAAAAGCGAGTGCCCTACAGGCCCAGAGTGCCTTTTTTCATTGACTGGAAATGATTTCCACTACTGACCGGCATTGACTACCCCCACTGGCTGAAATTGTTAGACACTTCCACTGTTCATTGCATCACTAAGTCAATGGGAGCACAGGGTACATTTCCCTCCCAATTAGCATATGTGGTCCATCTCTCAGTGTCTTCATTATAAAGGACAATGCATCAGATCTGTTTGCTACACTCGAATGACATTTACAAATTGTAGTACGTCCAATAAATTTATATCTGCAGTATTCACCAAATAGTCTGAAATACTTTGAACTTTTTCATTCGGCACTAAACTTTCCTCCCCCTCCTCCACCTTCACACTGTTGTTGTTGTAAAATGCACATGAGATAATAGAAAAAATTCATTTACACAACAATTTTCAGTCTCTTACCGACGGATCAAAGTTGTTCCAATGGGGATAGGGGTGCATGTAAGGCGCCAAGATGAAAAAGTTGGGAGGTATACAGCTTTTTGCTATATTATTTCAAGTTTCCCAAGTATTTCCAGAGTAAGTTTCACCCCTTTAATCAGAACACACATGAACATTGCCAGCAGAGCGCTGGTCTCAATAATATTCTAAAGATAACATATTTTCATATCAAATGTTTTGAAATATCCTATACTAACCTAAAAAACAATGAATATCCATATACTTTTACTAAGCTGAGAAACAATATCATTTCAAAAACTGTTTACCTAAGACATTACAAAATTGGTCATTTTGCAATATGCTTCTCGGATGCTGTGCAGATCTAAGGACCCCTCAAAAATTACATTACCCTCTAAATTGTCTCTCTCTTGCTTAATGCTATCACCGGTAGTAAAGTTTGAGTGATCTGGCAGTATTGGCTTTTCTAGAAATGCTTCGTGATTGTACAAATTTGTAAAAGAATCTAAAGTGAGGCTACTCAGTCTCTGCCTCTTTTTCGGTGACTCGATGGATGCATTATTTTTTGGATTTCCCGAGCTATCAAATGACGAAAGCTTGTCATTTGCTTTTGATACTTGAGTTTCTTCCTCTAAATTGAGACTTTTCTTTGCTGATATATTTACTTTTGGCGTATCAGATTCGACATGTTCATCGTCAAAGTTCAGTTGCTGTAGTTCGCTCTGAGATCGAATGAGCCTCTCTTCCAGCACCTTTTTATCGTCGCTGTTGAAAAATGCAAAGGCGAATTCGCCATTACTTTTTTCAGGTTCTTCTATTTTTACTGTGAATTCATTATGAGATTTGCTAGTGTGAACTGAACTATCCATATATTTGCTACACCCACTAACGAAGCCATGCTTTCGGCTTCTTCGCACTTCTTCCTTTCGTGTAAAACTCTTATTTTTATCTAAGTTGCTTTCTAAGCCTTTCTTAGTCGGAACAGGAGTTTGGAGCAATGATTTGTCTTGCTTTCCACCAAGATCCTCCTCTTCCATCGAAACTAAAGAATCGACATAGTGCTCTAAGGAGTCTTTAACGTTTTCATCGGAGTATTCCGATGCTTCACAGTTTGTTTCAATAGAACTGTTGTCCTTTTCGGTTACATTGACCTTTGGCTGATTTTCTATGAAAGTGCTTGCAATTCTGTTTGATGTGTCACTTGCAAGTGAGCAAGCCGTCTTGTTCATATGCAACTGGCTATTTTCCTTCTTATGTTTGTTATCATTATATGGATTGTCTACGGCATCTAGCGTTATTGCCTCGCAACTACAGCATTGCAAGTTTTCCGGTGGAGAAGAACTTGTACTTTCCTCAACTTTGCTTGAACAGTGGTCTTTCGTGTCAAACTGTTTAGTCGGAGTCGGCATCTCAGTTTTCTCTTCAAACTGCTCTTCGTCTGACTCAAATTTGAAATCAAAGGAGTTTTCTGAACTTAGAGAGTATAACGGAGAAGCTTCGCTGCTCTCTGGTTCTGAAGATGAAGACGAGCTGGCATTTGAATTTTGATCCATAACATCGCTATTAAATTGAGCATCACTTTCACTACGATCTTTATCAAACTTGCTGTGGAAATCTGCTGATATACTGGACACAAGTTCATTACTACTGTATTGGAAATTATATGCTGAGAAATGCAAGAACGCCTGGCTGAAACCTGTTGTTGGATCTTGGATAACATAAAGCGGATACCCTGCAGCACCCAAGTGGTGCTGTTGGTTCAAAAAATAGTTGTAGCTTGAATATAGATCATTGTTGGTCTTCGATCCGCATAGCATGGAACTTTGTTCTTGTAAAGCCTGTGAACTAAGAAATGGAACAAAGTAGTATCCTGGCGGGAGTCCCTGTGTGCCGGTGTGAAATGTGCAACCATTGTTTAAAATCTGTTCGTTGTTGGTCTCTGATGATGATGTGAATAGATTATGAGCTTCAGGGCTTTTAACGTCGCTAAATGCAGGGAACTTTTCTTCGTTGTTTGCATATGTAAATGGTGATTGGAAAGCTTGGGCATCGTTGGATATAAACGAATCTTCCGAGTTAGATGCTGTGTTTGGTTCAAGGTGTTTCTCTTTCTTTCGCCACTTGGCACGTCTATTTTGAAACCATACCTAGAAGGTCATCGAGTTGTAAAGTTAGATATGGATGAGGAACATTCCCAAAATATCTAGGCAATTTGGTAAAAGTAGAGAGAAACGAGAAGGAACATGGCACTGGTATGAGCTCTTGCAGAAGCAAGGAGTGTCGGCAAAATTGCTTTAACGGTTCAGAGGAGCATTTAGCACATGATTGTACTTGAAAGTAGGATTTGAAAATGCCAGAAAGTAGATGGATTTTGAAAATAGTTAACAGCAATAAGCAGAATTAAGCCACTAAAGTGAGAATAATTTCAAGTGAGTTCGGTAAATCTAAAATCAGCAGCGTTCCTTGGTACGTGGCAACTGTCATCAACATGACATACTCAACAGGCCATTAGCTTTTGGAAAAAGCATTTTCCCAGTAATGCTTTTGTTTGCAATACTACACAGGGCTGGCAGCATATCTTCAAAGAAACTTGCTAGATGTCCTCAGGCCTCCTGTCTGATGGGGGTAACTTTACTAGGGTTATTGTCAGTAAATTGCTAATTCACTAAGGTTTCTGTAGATAAATTAGTTCATTTGTAAACCCTCACCCCTCCCCCATTCGATAAAGAGTGCATGCTAAACCACCACTGCCAGATTGGTTTGTGTATACTTCCACAATGTCACTCAGATCGTGTGAGTCTTTCACAGCGATCATAAAGCATCGCAACAATTAAATGGAAAACTAATGGAAACCGAGCTCTAACATTGCTGCACATCAAGATGGTATACCTGAATTTTAGCTTCTGCTAGGTCAAGCTTTTCTGACATGACTTGGCGGATGTTAGCATCAGGGTAATGTGTTTGAGCGAACACCCGTTCCATTTCTTCAAGTTGAAATCTAGTAAATGACGTGCGATTTCTTCTTGATTTTAGATTCGATGCCGATAAGTTTGTCATTGTGGTAACAATGCAACTCGGCATGTACTTTGCTTTTGTCATCTGCAGCAAGCCTAAAGAGAAAAGGACAATATTAAACAAGTGCGCAATAGGGAGTTTTCGAGAGAAAGCTCTTAACCCATAATAAAAGACATTCTAAATTGCCTAGAATTAGAAACAGAAAAAATACTAAAGAAATTTTCGCAAATCCGGTAATGTTAATGCAAATTCAAGGAACCGGAGAAAATGGTTCCACTAAACGAAAGTTCCACATATCCGGGTTTCCACTCATCGAGAGCAGACTGTAGTTGGAACACCCACACAATTGTATTGATTTCCGACTCCTGCCACTTCTCCATGACACCAATTAGAATGTAAACCCCTTCCCCCCTCAAACAATGTTAATTCTATAGCGAAAACCAGTAGCTTTATAAACACACATGACTTGTGGCTTTCGGATTGCTCATATATGCTTCATACAACATTTTTTAACGACAGGGGATGCTATCGCTCGTCTATAGCGTAATTCATAGCAAGCATTCCAAGATTTTCGACAGGCATTGTATGTGCGTTGTAGCACCATAGGCGCAATCGAAGAATTCGAAGATTCTCTTTGGAAAGAGTGCTTTCCTTTGCTTATAAAAGCAAAGAGGGAAACTGTAAATGGGTCCCTCTTTTAGTCGCTTTTGCATATTACCAATTGCACCCATACCACTGCTTGGTCGTTTAAGAAAAGTACTATATGGAAGTGAGACCGCAAAAGGCATAAAGTACCCTTATCGTTAAGAGAGATAATTAGTTTGCAGCTTGGTTTAACGCAGAAATTTTAAGCAGGAGAACTAAAGAAATGCATTGAATTGTCGTCAATTCCTGTTTCTGCCTGTTAGTTACATTTATCATAACGAGATCAGCCACACATATCAGTTTGATGATCCTTAATACCTTACTGGCTTTCACTGTGTATTGGTAGAGCTTTAACCAAAACCCAAGGCTTACAATCGCAAACAAAGTGAAACCAAAAGCACAACTTTTAAAAGATCCAAGTGGCTTCTTATCTAAGAAAGCAATTTCAAAGGAAGTGGACTCATTCTACAGTGCAATAGAGGGTATACACACTTTTTCATAAGGAATCTAGCTCAAGGCCTAGTTCTAAACGTTCATTACTTCTGGATCTCCAATGACCAACTTGTAGTACTAAAAGTTCCTTAATAATTCCTTAATTTTCACTCCATATTTTGAGCTATATATATGGCACACATACAAGTGAGCATTGAAGTTCTGAACTTTGCTTTTAATTTTGGCTATAACTTATGACCAAAGAAACACCGCCTTCAGAAATTCTTGATTGTTTGCTGTTAGACAAAAATATTCAAATTGTAAAGTTCGTTAGAGAATTTTCCTATAGTAGTACAAGTTCTTTACAAAATTTTGACATTCTACATGTAGATGCCATAGTGAGATTTCACAACATTGATTGATTTGTATTATTGGTGAAGTTGACACTGCACCATACGTAGTCATACAGTTTTTTAATACGAATACAGCTATTTGTGACTAAAACAAGTTTGTATAAGGAGAGGTTATCACTTAACATTTCGCCAAAATGGGAGGCATAGGGTGGAGCCCGTAAGACATCTCTGATCACATCCTTTAATTCCGCTTGTAACATAGGCGATACCTGTTTTCTACAAAGTTAACGTCCTTTCCGAAGGACGACTGCAGCCCATCCAGTTGCTAGCCTAACACAGCCAAGCTTAACTTCAGTTAGGTAGTGTAATCCAGCTGAGCCATTTGGCCACTCACCCCCACAGAATGTGCTTGAACCAAGCACCCGAATTATCATTAAAACAGCATAACAACTGCGATGATCAAAAAGTCTATAAGTCAATACTGGTCAAATTACAGTCAAAAACTCTAAATTTCTGGAATAAAGTCGAAAATAGTGAATAAGCCTCTTTTTATAGGAAAGTTGTTACTGAGAATGTGTTACTCGACTGCTCAAAAAGTTAAGAAAGCTCAGCACTGGCTTTTTTGAGACACATGAAAGTTGATAGGTCATATGCTTCTAGAATTCCTATATTCATGAAAGACAATCAACTCTTTTACTTAAATTTACTGTAGATTTCCTGTGTAAACCTATGGTGGACTGTAGAGCCCCATGAAAGTTAGCAGTGTTGAAAGGCAACCCAAATTCTGTATTTGAAATCAATCAATCAATCAATCAATCATTCATTCATTCATTCTATTTATCTATCTATCCAAGAGGCCCTGCGTTCTTGAATTCAATCCAGTGGCGCGCTGACCTATGACCACATACAGACTGAGAATAACAATAAAGCTGTCAAAACAGGGGCTAAACTATTGGGCCAAAAACTTAAATTTTGCTAATTACTGGGCTAGGAAGAAGGCACAATAGCCCAGTAGTGACAGTGTTAAAAGATCACATGTTATCACCAAACAAGTGCAACAAGTAAACAGCTGCTCAGTTGGGTTTTAGTTCAAAGACACCATATTGCAATATCAACTTAAATCAACCAGTAATTTTAGAGCTTCTACTAAAAATATACTTTGCATTTAACTGTGGTTAAGTGAAATTGAATGGTATGGGATAGAATACAAAAGCAGTTAAAAGCATGGATTAAGGAAATGGAGGGCTTATTTTTGCCAACGAATATTAACTATAATGTGATAAATAATTTGATCGACTAACATTAACTACAGTTTAGTGATACTAAATCCAACAATTTTTATCATTTAAATAGCTCTTATGATTGTAAAAATCCTAGCAATCATACTTGTTTTTCGTAAAATTAGATCCAGCTAGCATTCACTTTCTACTTTAAATTTAAAAGGATTTGCACAGAGTAAGATTGCCTTAACAGGTGCTGAACGAAATTTGATTAACGAATGTTCAAGTAGTGTTTCAGTATCATTAATTATAATTTAGTGATAAAAATCCTACAATTTTTATCATATAAAGAGTTCTGATGAATGTAGAAATCCTTGCAATCATACTTGCTTTTCGCAAAATTAGTTCCAGCAAACACTCACTAATAAATTTAACTTAAAGAGGATTTACACATCTTGTGGGAAAAGGCCCTATTCGGAATAAGTAGGTATAGCATTGTGACAATTCTCTAGGCTGCCCAACTCCCTTATTTTTATAACGGTTTTTGTTGTTTTTTCGAATGAGCCTGTATTTATATGTTCTTATGATTCGACTTGCTTTATACACTTAGCAACTAAAGACTGGTGAAGATCTCAGCTTTTTGGAATCAGTACTGAAACTCTTATAAGACTTAGCAACAATAGCTGAGTTTATGTAGCAGTATTTTGTTACACATGCAAACAGGCACTATCGAGAGGCTAGCACTTAGAAGGATCTCGAGTACTTTGTGAAGAAATCACAAAACATCACTAAAGGACCACAAAATTACAAAGCCCACAACAAATTCATAAAATAATAATGAAAATAACTTTAAATGTTACAAAGAATCACCGCATGAACGATGGCAAAAAAGTCACAAAAATAAATAACAAAAAATCACAAAACTCACAGCAACTTCACAAAAGAATAGCAAAAGTCACATTAACTGTTACAAAGCATCACAACATAAACAATCGCTAAAAACCGCAAAAATCAATGGCAATAAATAACAAAAAATCCCAATACTCACAGCAAATTCACAAAAGAATGACGAAAATCACATTAAATGTCACCAAACATTGCAAAACTTTCGCACACTGTTGTACGAATGAACATCCTTCAAGCACTGGACGAACATAACACTTTATTAGATAGATCACCAGACGAAATTGATACAAATTAAGTAAAAGTAAAGATTGTCTTGTGTGAATATTAGAATTTTTACAGATATAGGACTTATCAGCTTTCTAAGGTATGAAAATCGACTACTGAGTTTTCTTAACTTGGTTATCAGTCAAGTACTACTTTCTTATAGCCTCGTTTTTATGATAAAAGGCGTGTACTGTAAAATTAGTTTTGAATTAGATTGGTCGCCTCATATCAGAAAGTGGGGGCTACATGTAGAAAGTGGGGCTACAAAAAACAAATGCTTGATAAAGGCTAGAAAATTCGCTGGTTTGCAAAAGTGGGGGCCGAAGCTTCCCAGTCCTCCCAGCTGCACCGTCCCTGTCCAAGTGCCTAGTGAACCTGGTTGGTTGACAATCAAATTGAATGCCATTTTGAAAATACTACTAGGGATAATGAGGCACCACATTTACTGCACTTGATAAAGTAGCCTTGGGAATGGAGAGATTAACAAATTGGTTGAAGTGTAGAGGTGAGTCAGACTGCCCGCAGCAATGATTGATGACTTCTGTTATATGAATAAACTGTTGGGAAACCAAAGAATGAGCTTTTGTGGCCCAGAAAGAGAGAACTGCAGTGGTGACGCCACAATGGGACTAGTTGGACTATCTCGCATGATCTTTCCAGGATCAATGTTATTAATGAGAGCCGAATACCAACAAAAAAAGTTGGAGGGGATATTGTTGATATATAGATAGCGTATTTAGCTTTGATTCTATTTCATTAAATTGTGTACTTTTATCGGCAGGACACACTGTAAAGATTTATTTATACCAAACGTATGTATTGCCCTGGTAAATAATTTATAATGAATTAAAATGAAGTGAAAAAGGGTAGAAAATTCCTAGCAAGGGTTACTTCTTTGTTATGTTAGCCACTTGTTCCCTTAAGTCGCGTATTTTATTGTATGCTGTTCTTATGAAGGGCGTGGCTGCCAATATGGCGTGGTTTGTAAAATGGCATATGGCCCCATACAATCCCCACCAATCTATGGATCCTGGTGCAACCCATCGAGGGCTGGAAACCTGAATGTATAAAAATAATATTGATACGAAGTTTCACCAATATGAATATGCAGTAATGCTGCTACTTATGTTAACTGGTGAGTGGAGTAAGGGATTTTGTGCTGCTGGAAAGTTTGCTGTGATTTCTATCGCATGCTAAGAGCAGAATCAAATCTCTTCTCTTCAAGTAGTGTTGTCACATCTAAAACGTCCCTTGAGCAATTCAAAAAACGCTGTTTTACTTGCAGTGATAGCACTAGGATTCCTAACAAAGAACAAAGAACAACTGGGACGCTGTCTCATGAAAACAAAGATCGAAAGGAAAAGATATCAGCAATAAATGGGTACTTTTGGGCATCCAATAACAGAGGGATCCCCTATTGCAAATTATCATAAATTTCACCCCCATTTCCATCTATTAGCACCCCTAGATAGAGAGTTTTGCATGAAATCTAACTCAAATTTTCTTCACACCCCACCCCACCCCAAAAAAAGATTTCAAAGTTATGCCAAGTCTCCCTCCTTATTATACCTTCTCCCCAATTGGGTGCCCAAGAGTAAGCGCTATTTAAGTGTCAATATCTTGTAACGAACCTGGCCATTGCAATGATCAGGATTGCGGGGATTGAAACGTACTCTACCAGGTATTATAATCTCAACAAAACATTGTAAAGAGAGAGAGAGAGATACGCATATGCTTCAATCAACCACCATTAAAAAGTCCTCCTCCTGAAAAGGAGGCTAAAAAAGAGTAAGTTAATTTTAGTAGATAAAGAAACATAAGATATTAATGTAGTAAAGATAGCATTGCAATACTAGGACTGATCTTTGAGATAGCCTCGAACGTTCATGCGTGCTTTCAAAAGGTTGCTGAGATCGCTTGAATCTTTTCAGGCTTAACTTTCTCCCTGGAGTCTTTCTAGGTTTAACGTTATCCAAGCAAAAAAGGACCGATAATGTTAGATAGACTCGTTGTGATCAGAATGAGTGGCGTATCCATGGAGGAGAATGACGGTCCGGATCATCCCACTTTTCTAAAGTAAGGTCCAAGAGATTTTTCCAAAGGCGTTGCGAAATTAATGGAGGATAAGTAAAATACCGTGCCATTTTTACCATTTTCTTTAGCGAATGTAAGTGGAATATTGGCGGAGAGAATATTTCAAAACGGACTTGCATTTCAGAGAGATTAAAGGACGTGCTCGACAGGACTTTCTGGGGCTACGTCCCGAAACTCCCTCAGCCATTTCTATATTCTTAGATACGCTTCTGATTAGACTCTACGTAATTAGCTGACATTTGAACTCTTTGTCAGCAATGGGGTTAAGCAAACTCCCAAAAGGTATGCCTATAGAATCCCTCTTAAAGGAGTGATATTAAAATTATGTAAGTATAGGCTTGAAATAGCATCATTTTTAATCAGGCCGATTAATATTTAGTGACGATATTTTACTATATGCAGGACCCATCTTGCCTTTATATCAGATTTGAAGAGAGGGAGAAGTGCTATTGTTCCTTACTTAAAGAAATGAAGAAATTATCAGACAAAGAGGAAGAAATCAACAAACCGTAATATACTGGAGATTTTTCTCAGAACGGTGGTGTAGCAACATCGGTTCAGGGCCCTTAGGAGCATATTGTATCCGGACCCTTTCCCGCTTTAAAATTTTGCTCACAGCTTAAGACGGAAATATCGAATAAGGATTTACAGTATATACCTGTCCAATGGAAACTTCTCAGGGCTTTTGAGGCCTCAATGGCTTAAGCCCCCTAAGGGGTTATACTAGCCTTAGTCTACTTCGGTTACGAGGTTCTATGGCTGCTTTGTGGCTAATACCAGAGGTTATGCCAACAGTAAACTTCAGACTGAGACTGTCATTAGGTTTTAATGGGACGTAGGGAAGCAACCACAAATCGAACCAAGATGCGAGCTTTCAATTATTCCAATCCACAAAAGTTTATGTCTCATACAAGGTCTGAGTATTTTAGCTGACAATGACATTTCAAATCATGGTATTGTTAGAATTCTAATTTATAAGAAATAATAGTGAATGATAAGCCTATGGCAATCGAAAGAAATTCAAATTATTTCCCTTGGTCAACCTATACAGCAATCTGCCGTACAAATATTTAACAACTTTTTCCTTGATGATAGATATACGGCTACAATCCAAGAACCATTATTGTTCTACAATGTCACTGGAATGAAGAACGAATCGTGTTTTCTCCCATTAATTTCACCAGACATAACTGTTCTTGCTCGTAGTCGTCAAACTTCATCTATTAATGGATATTCGGTTTCAAACATCGTACGATGTTATCGATAAAACGTAATCCACAAGCCAACAATCCTACCTGTTTCTAGTTATTACTAAAAGAGCTTCTCGCAGAGAAATTCATTAGCATTGTCTAATCCATTATTTTCTCCTGTGTTGGGCGCCGGTTTAAACACGAATTCTGTCTTCGGGAAACCCATTTGTGAGTCAAATGGGGTAAACGACATAGGGTGTATGCCCCAAGCCTTAGAGGCCCCAAAGGTGCCCCTCTGAACAGTGGTGTAAACAACATAGGTTGAGGTTAGAGCAATTCCTAAAGGCCTCAAATCTTTGAGGCTCTAAAGGGGCTCCTCAAAAATTTTCGATGTACAGGTTTTTCCATTTATGGATGTAAAAGGTAATTAAAAAGCGAATATTGTTCAGTTCACAGGCTGCCTATTCCTTCTTGTCTTCCTTATGGATAAAAGTCCTTATTTGTTACTTTGTACAGGTTTGGAAAATTTTGAGCCTGAAAAGGCCCGCATAGAAAGCATTCTTATGGGTCTCAAGATGTTCTGTTACGCCACTGTTTGTGATATAAAAATTCTCTAGAAGCAAGTCCTGCGGTTGGTACCTTGAAGTCAAATTTTTCTCTTCATTTGTTCCATTTCAATGTTCTCTCATAATGTCCTATCTGTTGCAGAATAATTTTCTGCTGATCAGAATTAACAAAAACCATTGACTTTGTAAGTCCTCTAAGTTTCCAAAGCATATCTCACTTGCAATTTCATAGCTTGCAAAGGATATTCTTGAGTAGATGACTCCTCGTGATTCCAAATTTAGGTAAGTTGTCTCATATTAAACGGAGTATTGAAACAATGGTATCTACGCTCTCCAGTCCGAATCTATCCTCCAGTCTTACCCCAGTTCTAACTTTATAATTCCTCAGAATATTTCTCTAAAGAAATTATTGAAAACTAGTTTTTATTGTGCATGTGTTTCAGCTGGGCGGCCTAGTATCCTCAGGAAGTTTTGGAGATGCATTGAATTACATTTTATAGACGTCATAGCCGCCAAATGTTTGAGATCCCTGTCAGGTCTGTTTTCTCCCAAACTAATAGACGAATCATCACGCAGAATTCTGACCAGACATGCTAAGACTAGGACCATTTTGCACGATGATTGGTCAATTAGATTGGGCGAAAATAGACTTTATCGGAGTTTGCAAATATTTCGCAGCTACGTTGATTTGGACTAAAGTGTGATATATGTCACAAAATGACGTAAAAATAGGCTATCTAGGAGGGGCACCCAATCACTTGGAACCCCAAAGGGGACCTTGCCCAAGGACCATCCCCTGGGTACAGGCCTCAATAGACTTGATGGTGTGCAAAGTAGCTTTTTGATTTAAAATTAAGTGCCTTCCCGAGTTCATGAAGATGGAGCATTTATCAGAACCTGGAAATTGTTGTATCAAAGTGGTCTGACGAAAGCTGCAATGTATTAAATATAGTGATATCCCCATCAGTGGGGCTTCTAGAGTGAACAACAGCGACACATGCCCCGCTGAAGTAGATTAATCGGCAATTTGGCAAAGAAACAGACGACTGTATTTACAAAAGTATGAGTGGTCGGCAAATCTTTGTTGCAATAGTCAGCAAAGTGACCACTGACGCACTGATGCCCTTCCTAAATATTGGCGACAGCCCGCCTGTGATCCCCACACCCTGCTCCCATTCAAGTCCCCAATTAATGACACCACGATCATCCTTCCTCCAACTCAAGTGGAGATAAGCCCTGTGTATATCCAACAAGATCGAGAGTTTTTCAATTCCCATTTTGAATCTGGGACGTCATTCGTTTGCGGTGACAAAGTTTCCGCTGTATCATTGACTTTAACATCCGTATACGTGTCTCTCCTTAAAGAAGGATCATCTCGATTTTCACGTACACTCATTCCCCTTCCTCCCTCTACTTAAATATCACCTTTCTCACTTCTTCTGTAATTTGCATTAGTTTGCTTTTGAATAACTCCAACAATTCCTCCCCCCTAGTTTAACCTCCCTGCTGACCGTGATAGGTAGCTAATATTGAGTTCACCTGCTCAGTGCTATTCCCCGGCAGAGATAATCTCATCTCAGCCTAACCACGATTGTTTCATCAATCTAGAAGACATTTTGAGGCTTCCACATTTTTATGCCTATTCAACATCGTGTCTGCGTCCTTGGGCTCCATTTCACCTATCAAAATTTATGTACAGGCTACAAAACATTTATATGAAAACAATTTATATCTTATGAGGTAGTAATGAAATTTTGATTCTTGCATTGTTCAAATGGGCTCTCTACCCATTAATAGAGTATTTTGAATAGATTCCTTTGCGGCCATCTATTGATTGCATGTAATGTTGCATAAACAATTATGCAACTTAGCAAAAGGGAGGATATTTTTGGACGGAGAAACTTATACTGCAACATAGGCTGGTGTGGTGTGCACATTTCCACTTTCGCACAAGCTGTCGGTAATATCTTGGCTCATCGGTAAGAAACGCCATAACAAGCATGGCTTTTCGGTAATTATGGTACCTAGTCGGCCATTATGGGACCTTATTCAAACCCATCGGCAAATTTCCTTTGCTTACACCCCCTTAAAAGTCCTTCAGCACGCTACTGAGAAAAGTGTACGTGTAGAAAAAACTCCTAGTCCTTTTAGCTTCTTTCTATTTCTGGATACCTTTAGGTCCTAATATTTATGGGAAAATGAAAACTACAGTAAGCCCCTCACATATGAAGTTACGATTCAGTGAAACGAGTTTTCTTTTGTCTTTATGCAATGAGGTAGTTCCAGTACATTCTTACGGGTGCAGGTTCTAAACACTCATCGTACACTAATCGTACAAATGCACACCCTGTCTATCACTGTTAAGTAATGTTTCAGGAGCATCCAGGAGTGGCAAAGGGGCTGACTTTTTCTCAGAGGATAAAGAAGAAAATCATTTATAAGCAGCTTTTTAGAATATTAGGCCGCAAAGGTTCTGTATGATTGAAATCAAATATGCAGTGAAGGA
This sequence comes from Mastigias papua, assembly GCA_964019165.1. Classification (NCBI taxonomy): domain Eukaryota; kingdom Metazoa; phylum Cnidaria; class Scyphozoa; order Rhizostomeae; family Mastigiidae; genus Mastigias; species Mastigias papua. Next base: position 8,422,125 of record OZ025285.1, read on the forward strand.
TGCTATGTATGGGGTTTTCATTGTATCTTATTGACCAGTCAATATTAAAACAATTTTTAACAGCAATCGCGAGCGTTTCTGGACACACAAAATCATACCGCGGGGATGATGAGAATTTTTGATATCTAGTTACATATTAGAGAACACTTCAAAACTGCAAGCAGTGAATAAATACAGTAAAGCACAAAAATCTTTCACTCACTGCTAACTGGGAACTGCCAGATTTTTTCGGCACAAAGCAAAGTTGGCTTGTGGTTATCAGCTTCAGACGACGGTTCCACCTTGAGCCTGGTCTCATCATCCACCGAGGTGTCGGACAAGCGTTGGTCGCCATTAGATTCCACTTCGTCGTAGTCTTCCGAACTTGACGAAATACTCATATTTTATGTTATCTCTCGTCTCTACCGCATCTCATCTGCGCGCACGGGCGCTTTGACGAGGAGAAAGTGATTGGAAGTAGTCCAATACCATTATCAGTCAGACAGCACTGTTTTGTGGTGAGATTCACAAGCGTACACTGTTACTATTCGGATAACCTCCAAGTGTGGAATGATACTTGTGAGTTTGATCCTTTCTGTGGCAATGGTGCCCGGAGGGTTTTGATTAGCCAAGCCGGTGATGATGGGCACGGTCGAGCCTATCGTGAAAAGAGAGCAGTGTCGTCTATCAGATGAATCATTCAATCACCCAATAAAGTAGGACAGCCACTAACAAGTTGATGTAATGGGCCAGGGGCAAGGGAACAGACGCATTCAAAGAGAGAGAATTACCTCTGATAAACGCCACACTCAATAGGTTGGATTTTGTAATTAACGCTGCAGCGTTTACTAGATGTAATGCGATAAGACCATATCAATGCATGTCATCTTTCACATTGTAGCTACTGAACTATCGACGCAGTTGGCCCTCTTCCAAATCCAGTAAAAGGCAGCTTGTTAAGAAGTTTTTTATTTTCCTTCAGAATGTATATGATCACACGTCATTATCTCAGTGGACTGAGCATAAGAGCCAGGGCCAATTGGGCGGCTTCTCTATGGTCATACAGTACAGGCTGGAATTGGCTGCAAATGATATGTGACCTTTTATGGATTAGAAGTATAAGCATGAAATTAGAATTGAGATTATTCAAATGCTATGTTTGGTCCACTGTGACCTGTGGAATTGAAACATGGACTACATCAAAGGCTCTGAATAAGCAACTGGAAATATTCGAGCTATGGTGCTACAGAAGAATGTTGAAAACATCATACAGTGGGCATAAGACATGATGAACCTATACAAAGATCATTACTAGGCAATATTAGACAGTCAAGTGTTTTTGACATATGGTAAGACTAAATGGGCTTTCGGGAGTTTCTGTTAGAGGGGAAAATATATGGAGAAAAAGGAAAGGGAAGGCGACGAATCACATGGGTAGATAACATTAAACAGTGGACAGGGAAGAATTATGAGGAACGTGTTTGAACTACAGAGAATAGAGAACAATGGAGCAGCCGACCTGCTGGGAGCAGATTGCAACATATGATGACTATGATGATGTGTATGAGGTGATTTCTAACGGGAATTTAGAGAGAGCCCCCTTCTTTTCAAAGTGATTTCCATTTAGGGTGGGCGAAGCTCCCTTAAGTTTGAGATATTTGTATTTGTCTTGCTTTTCAAAGTTTCCACATTGCCCATCAAAATTTCAAAACGCATTGTTTTCAAAGACCTCGAGGACTGCAGCTGGCGGTAAGTCCTGTTTTCCTTACCCTTTATGATGGACTATATCTCCGAAGATTACGGAGCTCTCTCTTGTATGTCCTTCTAGATCACCAGCCTTGAGGCATCTCCAAGAAGAACCTGTTTGGTTTTAGCAATACTAGGTTATAATAATAGTACTTCGGGGCCCAAAGGCAGTGGTATCTTTTTTCAAACTTCATTCACATATTTCATACATTATAATACAATATCAAACCTCAACATTACAGGTAGTTTCAATTGACTAGCCTAGTTACAGGTGACGAATAAACAAACAGAAAAAAAGGAAAACAGCAAGAACCTACAAGTAACTAGAATGCAATTAAATCGGGTCAGGTCGTCCAAAGTTTAATAAGCTTTTGTATAAAAAAGTGATTTATATGAAAGTAGTACTCTAATTCGAAGGATAAACACGACGATTTATTGTGAAATATTATAATATTTTTATTAATATTGTAATATTAAATAATATTTTTCCCACAAAGTGAAAGTAGTACTTTACTGCAAAAAACGCTGCAAATGCTCAGCACCGGATTTGTGAGACGACGTAAGGAATTCCATAAGTTGATACACATTTGAAAGTCCAATTTCCAAGCAAACCCGTAATCTTATTTCTTAATTTTCATTGATTTCCTATGAAAATTCATGTATTTCAGTGTTGTGTTCGTGTAGTGTCCGTCTGGCTGTGTATGTAAAACTGGAGTGTTATATGCACACTCGGATATCCTCGCTAAGATATTCTTAAGAAAGTTGGAACACTGAAATCATGAAAAGGCTAAGAAAATTTCTGTGAAGTCCAGAAAGAAAACGCGTTGATAAATATATACAAAACTTGATATTATATATAACTATGTACAAAAGAGAAGACTACTAGCATTTTGAGCGTATATCGTAAGCGTAGAACTAGAACGTATCTTGTAAGCGTAAAACGTGAACTGAATAAAATATCGGAAGTAAAGCTTATAATACATTAGGAGTCTGGTACCAGGAGTCTGGTACGAGTGTTTTAATCTCGTATGTCCTTGCGAGTAACAATTGACAATTTCAATGCTAGGCGAAAGCTTTTCGTAGAAGGAGCGTGCATTACAACACTATTACACTGACTAAAACTCTTTACGGTTCCATATGGATTTGCGGGCCCAGTTTGGGAAGCAATTCTCTAAAGTCTTTCTTTGAGGCTTTCAAATTGATAAGAGGATTTTATATATAACAAAAGCTGGGAATTTCACCCCAACATGCCAAATGGTTATTTCTGTATATTGAAGGTAAATGCCCCTTTAGGCCCCATTGCCCTTTCGATTTTTACTATAGATAAGCTATCAATGTAACGAGTTCTACATGGAGCTCGCTTCCATATAGTACTATTGGGTGCTTCTAGATGTAAATTTATGTAATAGTGATAACTTGTTTGCTCCAATAGACCTCATAGGGCTAGATACCTCAGGGGGAGTTTTATTTATCTCGTGAGAATGCAATAAAATATGGCTTGATGCTTTTTGGTTCTATCCCTAGTTACCGGTTATTGAAAAGTTGTAATTCAATTTTGAGACGCTGTTACTAACACGATGAAACAATAGCACGCGAACCTCTCTAACCGAACATATCATATAAACCTATTATATTGTTCTATTAATAGGACTGTAGATCCCAAGCTAGTTTTCCTTGATCCAACTGTGGTTTTACACTAAAGTTGACGCCACTCAAATGTAAGGTCTAATACAGGGTTAGAAATATCTCGAAATTGATTTACTCGAGGACACATAGACAGGCCTTACTTAGGTAAAGATGTACACGCATTTAAAATGAGAAAGTGGTTTATATGAAAATGGTACTCGACTGCTCCTGAAGTTGAAAACGTTCAGTACTGGATTTCTCAGAGTTAGAGCAATTGACAAGTCTTATGCCTCCAAAGTTTCAATATTCACTCAAGAAAATCATAGCTTTTTCTTAATTTGCATAGATTTCTGGTGGTAACCTATACGCTATAGTGTCTCATCTGTGTAGTACCTGTCTGTCTGTCTGTGACACTATGGTGTTCCACAAACTCGAAAATTAGTGCCAAGAAAATCTCACAGAAGATTCAGTATTGAAATCATGAAAAGCTAAGAGCTCCTCAGTGTTAGGCGAAAACAAAGTTTCTTATAAAAAAGATTCTTATAAAGTGTATTTTGCAAAGGCATCTAAATACCCGCACCCTAAAATTTCATGATTTTGATCACTTAATAATAGCTCGACTTACCCTCAAGATTTCCAGACCCTGCTCTCGAGTCACGTTTTGGTCGTTATCCGACGTTTCATACTCTAATGAGCGTCGAACAAAAAGCTCTTCCGTATGCGCGAAGAATGTTCCTGCTTTTTCGAGCTATAGCGAAGTTCTGCAGTACCGAAAGATCATTCACAGACTGTTGTAAACAAGATTCTAATTTTCAACGTTGACCGGCTTAGTAAGAAAGCGTGATATTTCGTTCAAGCTTATTAAACTTTAACTGGTATATAAGAAAGCTTGATAAGAAGACGATTACTATATAATTATAGATCAAGAAAAGTCACTTATCAAAAAGCACTGCCCTTGATTTATTAACCATGTCTTGTTATCTTTATTACAATTTTTCTAGTCTAGATAATGCAATACGTTCATATGCCAAAAAACTTCATCCTACCCTCCTCCAAAGTTGTAGAAGAAATCTTTCATCGATTCTTTCATAAAATACTATTTGTAACGATCTTGTTACTCTCTCGCAAATACTTAAAAAAGTCTTTCTTCATAGTTTTGGCTGGCTAGAAATTTTTTGCTAGAAGTGGGGGGAGGGGAGGTCAAATATTCGAGAGTACGTACGCAAGAAGGGAGGGGTACGTAAAATGGGAGATTAATTTATGAGGGCTTTTACTGTAAACCATGGACAAATATAAATCATCTAATGCAAAGCTTGTTCTTGCATTTATTTGTCTCTTGCTTCACTCTATCATATTCCTTTTCATTTCTATTGATCTTTATTATAGTCTATTGCAGACAAAAACATATTGAAATAATTCCCTAGAAATAGTAGTATTTCTATGGTTAATTCATCGCAATTTTAACAAATGATAAAAAATACTATAAATTTTTAAATATTATTTTAAATGGTTGCTGTAACCACGTGTCTTATGTTAAAAGGTGGATTTAGCATGATTTATTTGCGTGGATGATGAAGGAAATGTGTGTTTGACCAATCCCTCTCTTCTTCAACCGTTGAGCCTAAATATTGCAATTCATCCACTCTCTTCATTCCTCCCCATGCATGCTTACTCCATGTCTTCTATCGTGACATGTTTTAACTGCAGTAAGCCTCAGATACACTATCTTTTTCCTACTTACTCTCAGTCCTCTCTTTTCCATTGCATCCTCCCACATCTCCAGCCTTTGTTCAACCTCTTCTCTGGCCTCTGCATTAATAACAACATCTTCTGCAAAGAGCATAACTCATGTTGCCTCTCTGTATTTCCTTAGTGAAACAATCCATTAGTATAATAAATAAGAATGGGCTCAGAGCTGCGCCTTGGTGTAGCCCTACGTTACCTTAAACTCATCCATTTCACAAGCTGCGTATCTCACTGTCGTACCACAACCTTGGTACATGTCCTGTGTGAGCCGTATGTGCTTTCCCTCCACTTTTTTCAACCACAGACAGTTCCATATCTCCTTCTTGGTACACTGTCGTATGCCTTCTCCAAATCAATGAACACGCTATGTAATTATTTTTGTCCCTATCTGTACCTTTCCATCCACTGCCTCTGAGCAAAACAAGCGTCCGTCGTACTACGTCCTGGCATGAACCCGAACTGCTGGTCTGATACTTGTACTCTTCCACGTAACCTTTTATCTTAGCTTTTATCGCTCTCTCCCAGATTTTCAGTGTATGTGATGTAAGCTTAATGCCTGGAAAGTTCTAACAGCCCTGGATATCTCCTTTGTTTTTTAAAATACGGGTCAGTGTACTGTATCTCCAATCATCTGGCATTTTCTCTGTCTGCATAACGTTTCGAAAGATTGTTGTCAATCACTGAACCCCTGCTTTACCAAGCACTCTCCAAGCTTCAACTGGCATGTCATCTGATCCTATTGCTTTGGCCCCCTTTCATTCTACTTATGGCCTCAGCCACTTCTGTCATACTCAATTCCTCTACCTCTGTTTCCTCTGACGCCTCAAATACTCTTTCTGTCCTTTGATTCTCAAAATTCCTGAGGGCTTGGTAGTAATCCTTCCATCTCAGTCTCACACTATAAGCCTCACATTTAAGTTAAATAACCGAAGCAGCATAGCCGCCAAATGTTTGAGAACTCTGATTAGGCCTATTTTCTCCTAACCTAATTGACCAATCATCGTGCAAAATGGTCCTATTCTTAGCATGTGTGGTCAGAATCCTGCATGATGATTGGTCAATTAAGTAGGGAGGAAATAGACCTGACAGAGCTCTCAAACATTTGGCGGCTATGCTTACCGAAGCCATTTCAATAGGAAAAATCTCGAATCGATGTTGGTTTCGCTTTCAGTCAAATCACACGTAGTCTGTTGCCCTGGAAGCAAGTTCCCAGCCAGCCCAGCAGGCCCATGGACTTGCTCAAAGCACAAATTTTACCATGCACAGCTCACTACAACTAAGAATAAGAACATAAATGGAATTTCACTTTTTGCCCATTCTTCTAAAGCTTCATCAATAATAGTTGTTGCATTAAGCAATATTTCTTTTGGTCCAAAGTCCTGTTGGTCCTTCAAGTTTGTAATGAAAACGGATCTTCTAGACCGTTCTCTCTTCTATTCACCCATCCACCAACCCTGTATTTTCAACATTTAGCGAAAAAATTATTGCCCTGGCCTATGTTTTATTAATTTCTTTAGTCTAAGTAATAATTCGTGAAATTAAGCCACAGGCTTGTTGAGTGAGTGAATTTTACTTTGAAAATGTCCTGAAATCAAAAAGTCAGCGAGCAAGTCCATGGGCTTCCTTCCGGGACAATGGCATGAACTTTACAAGTAAATGATTTGGCAAATCAGTCACTTGCAAGTTTACCCTAGTGTAACCGAACAATGTGTGAATTTGAAAATAGGAATATCTGTTTACTGAAAGTAGTTTTTTCAGCACTAACACAAACGAACATATGTCCTAGTGATTTGTTTTACTGCCATCTTTGATTTCAACTTGTGTTTTTTTTTTTATTATCACATAAAATCCTAAAACTACAACTAATCAATGCAAATATTCTATGGCTGCCATAGCTGGAAAGGACATGATGTCAGCGAGTTCCAACTACGACAGCCACTTATAATAATTTCAAAATATATGTACAAATAATTTACTAACAAAGCAGGAAAACCAACTGGAACGGGCATCTCAGAAAGAAGACCTCCACCACCTCACTCGATATGGTCACCACCTTACTGGAAATGGCACCCATAAAAAATATCATGGAAAAAAAACGCCTTTCAACTTGTCCTAAGTAAAAAGAAACATATCCCCGTCCCGCCTTGCTCGGATAAGTTATTTCATGTATCATAGGGACAAAAATCGCCCTTGTAACTTTTGTCTCGTTCAGCCTGGAGAAATTCGGCCATTTAATCTATCCCTTAATATCTTCATTTGCTTCATCATAGCGTCCTTTCCATTGTCAATTTATCGTTTATGCACCCCCTTTTTATCAAATGGTACATAGCCACTTCCGGGCTATTGATGAATCAGTAACATGCCTTGAAGACTTGAATTGAAATTGTTCAAGCTAAAGCATGAAATCAATACGCAAGGAACGTGAGCCAATGCTTACTATAGTACTTTGGGCTAAATCTTGGGGTACAAGCTTCCTTTTGCAAATGAATGAAAAGTTCTTTGCAGGAATGCAAGAAATCCTGCTAATACATGATAATTCCTGGAAAACTCTCTCACGACTTGTGATTAACTCAGTTTTGTAAAATTTGCTAGCATAAATATAAATAAATAAATAAATAAGTATATATATATATATATATATATATATATATATATATATATATATATATTATATTATATATATATATATATATATATATATATATATATATATATATATATATATATATATATATATATATATATATATATATATATATATATATATATATATATATATATATATATATATATATATATATATATAGAAGGGATAAGCCAAAAATGCACTTGTCTTTTAGTAAACGTTTCGATTAAAATCTTAATTAGTATCGAGTATTGGTGGTCTAAAATGTTTAGAAACCTGTGGTGGGCGCAGTCTCTTCAAAGGCTGCTTGTGCTAAGTACCTCACACTAGAAACAGTCCTCTCTGCCCGAATGAAACTGAGGGAATGTTTCTTCGGAACAGGGCGTCAAGTCGGAGAAATTTTGGCGCAAAGTTTTGGAGCGGAACTATGCTGTAAAAAATTTTTGCGCAACTCTGTGACGCAACGACCATTGAAGTCACCACAACCAAGTGACCTTTTGTACACTTAATCGGTAATCTACCCCTCTTTCTGCTGATAATCCAAACCTTTCAAACCTTTTGTGTCCTACTCATGACGTTTTCGGAGCAAAGGAAGCTTCCCAATTCATGGTTTTGGCAGAGAAAATATTGCGGAGGAGAAATCCCAGCGCACTCTGAACGTCAGATGAACCCTGGACCCCTTGTACAAAATCCACCTCTGCATAATCGGTCTTACCCTCAGGCCAACCACTTGCTAAAGTCCTGGCATGCGGACTTTATCATAGGATAGAAGAACTCAGAGCTTCACAAATTTAATAACCATAAAGCATAAGGAAGACCAATGCGCTAAGCGATTTTGTTGCACTGTTTGCATACACGCTCTTTTATAAGAACATTTGGCTCCAGATTCAGCCTGGCGTTTCTTATTTTTCCATATAATTTCAGCCCCAAGATTTTCTTACCTTGTTTCTCATTTCTGCATTGCAATTTCCAGTGCAAAGTAGTGTCCAGACATAACAATTGCTCAATAAGGTAATCAAAGCTATATCAACATCAATTTGGGTGTGTTACTGCAACTGTTTATGTAGGAGAAGCTGTCCAAATGTTTTCTTTTTATTTTCTTCCCTTGTTTTGTTATGTTTCCATTGGTTTCGACGTTACATTTTTTAAGTTTTGTTGAATTTCAGCCTGCTTTTTTTCATATGTTGTTATTATTTTGTGGGCAAATCTCAGCCTGATGTTTTTTATAAAGGTTGTTCTTATAAAAAAGGCGTGTATTCACCGTTCAGTTCCCCCTAGCTGTCTCATCGCCCTCGAACACGAAAAGACTTGACAGGAAAACAATTTAATATACCGGATGCACCAGAACATCGTATTACAAGGATTACAAACGAATTCTGTGGCTAGTTTCAAGGTTTTCGATGACTCCCTTAAATATTTTGCCCAAAGCTATCTCGTTTATTGGCTCCGACAGCACAACGTTTATTTGCGACTTTCTCTGAATATTTTCTTCTTCCTCCAAGGCAGAAAATGAACCCCCCGCTCTTTTTTGTCGGAAGAAATTTCGAATCCCCCCGCTATTATTGGAACTCCAGCTTATTAAAGATCTTGAAATTTCCAGTAACAATAAGGCTACTGCGAGTTGAGTTAAACAACAAGTAAATAAGCATTTCAAGTAATATTTTAATTTATTTAAAAACGCTCGATTTTATTTTATGTTATTTATTTTAACTAACTTTTTTATATAATCTTGGATGTAATTGTATATTTAGAAAGGACACCTGATGATAGCAGAGTTTATCTGACAGTGTATATCCTTTTAAAACATTCATAGTTGATTGACTGATTGACTGATTGATTGATTGGCCGATTGACTGATTGATTGATTGACTGATTGACTGATTGATTGATTGATTGATTGATTGATTGATTGATTGAGAAATAGCGTGTTTGGTGAAGAGCGCTAGAGAGAGAGGACTGTTAGTTTTAGTTTGCTTTCAGTCTAATTAAAACGTTTTACAAAAGAAGTGGTTTCAAGTTTCTTTTTGAAGTTCAGTCTGCCCGTGTTTCTTAAAGCTTCCTTAGTGTCTGCTTGATTTGAGCTTCATGTTTCTTACATTCCGTCTTATATGCGATACAATTAATGAATAAAGTTCTTTGTGCTGCCTTGTCTATAACACTGTCATATGATTTCCATTCACAGAACGGCTATTGAAGCTGTATCAGGGTCAAGAGGATACAGGAGCATCCTGGTTACACCAACATGTCTCAAAAAAGTCGCTGAATTGACTTGTAGCACAATCAGCTCTCTGTCATTTCTTATCTACTTAGCTCTGAAAAGATAATATTTCACAGTTCACATGAGTTTTAGTCTCTTTCGCATGATATTTTGTCTCTCTCGCATGATTTGTAGTCACTCTCGACGTACTTTTTAGCACTAGGGGCAGTCAGCTGGTCGGTGTAATCACTATCTGTTCTGTGCTAGCATGTAGATCTCTATAAAACGCTTCTTTAATGTTGTTGCTCAACTGAGCTTTGGTCTTCCTCTAGGCTTTCTGCCACATTCACTTCATTTGTTCAGCAGTTCCCTTCCTAGCATTCTGATCCATACGTAGGAATTGAAAATCATCTGGCCACATATGCTCCTAATATTGGAGGCTTGTAAGTTCATAATTTCTCAATACAGGACAATGTGATATCTATGAGTATTTCCTTAGGACTTCTGGTTGCACCTCACAGTGATAACAGGGGTTCCCCCTATAAACTAAACACCATTCGATAGCTCTTCATCTGTACATTCAGATGCTACCCCATTTACCCCATAGGGTTAGGGTAGGGTAAGGGGTAGGGCTGGGACTAGCCCCTGTCCCCGGATCATTGATCTAAACTACAATTTAGCGCCCTGTGCGGCTACAGGCGCCTCTGTATCATTGGTAGGTGCGAAGGAGGCTTCAAATGATCTCTCTGCTTCGCAGGCGCGTCACAGGGTATTCATCATTTCAGAGTGCAGTGGAGTGGAGACTGTTGCGTGTTTGCAGCAGGTATGTTACAGTTTGAATTTACGGGGAATTTACAATATATAGTAATTTTGTTAAATAGGGGACTTTTTCATATTAAGCCCTTCAAATAGCAGGACTTTGGTATAAAATGGAAGAGTTCTTTTTGGAATGAAAGGGACTGGCGGACGGCTAGAAGAATTCATTGTCTTGTTGCATAGCTTTAAATGTTTTCTGTCTCGCTTGTCGAGAAATTTATCTTATAGGACAAAGCTGGTCCTTTTTTCTTGCTTAGTCATTTCACGGGTATTTTGAAAACTCATTTGTAAGGTGATTTAAGTTGTGAAGTGAGTCCTGGCTCGAAAAGGTCCAACTTCCTTCCGTAATCAAATCAAGAAATATCACGACAGATGTAGCATTCTTTTCTACAGTCACGGATAACCTCAACATTGTGATGCTAATCTTGTGTGTTGCCTTCTGTGTTTATTGTTTAGCGGTAAAGATACAGGCCCATTTCCCAGTTTCACTATTTGATGTCTAACTTGTAAAGGAGAGGGGGCGTGGTTCGTCTAGGAAGCATTTTGTATAGTACACTTTCCCTGAGTCTCGGGTGTGCAGCGCAAAAATGTCTATATATGCAACGTGTCTGATTGCAAAATGTGCATCCCATGTGTATGCTTAAGTGGACAATCACTTATTATTTTGTATATTCTTCTGTTGTGATGTTAGGACTGTGTGCCACACAGATACATAGACTTCATAATGGACCACGCCCAAACCGCACCCTCCAAGACCAAACACGCCCTTTTCATTAAATGTACACTGCTGATTTCTAGAAAATAATCTAGCTGTGCAGCTGCCACACTGTTCATGAAAGGATTCAAGGCGACTTTCATCTTTCTCACCAGTAATATTATAGCAAGTTTGGCTAGGGAGGCTGTGGAAGTTGTTGCTTTTGAACTTTGAATCAGAACATTGTTTTTACACTACAAGCAACAAGGAAGTATATCTGAATATAAGAATTTATGATGTTGTTCAAGCGAATTTGATAATTTGCCAGTTGCCACTGTTGGTGTTATTGAATGGGTTTCATTCTTTCAGTGTCAGAATTGTGGTGCATGAAAGCACAAGACCACACTGTGAGTTAGCTATATGGAAACACAAAGCTCCGGCTGGTGAATCTAGGCATCACCAAGAACCGAAAATGAAATCAATTGGAATGAAAGTGAAATACATGATACTGTCTAATGTCAATGCTTCCATACATGCCCACTTCTTCCTGAAGATTTGGGAATGTTTTGTCCTAGAAACTGACCAGGAATTGTTGTCTTTTTGTTATAGCTCAAGGACATTAGTAGTCACTAACATGTATTTACATATTGAGAAAACATATACTTGCAAACAAACAGGGCACAACTTGTATACTTGTTTGTTGTTTCTACTATAGGAACTTTTCCTTCACAATGGACCTTGCAAAGATTGCATCCAATGTTATCACAGCTGTTGGAAGTGGAAAGGTGAGCCTTGGCATATTATATTTCTGTAGTAGAACATGAAGTTTCATAACAGTTTTTGAAATGCATTCTGCTATGCCATGAATTGTTTTTAATGTGTTTTCAAAGTCAGCTGTCGGCCGTCGCATCCGGCAGCAACTTTTTGATTTGCAACACCTACTTTCCATTAGGTAAATTGGATGATATATGATAAATAAAAATTTCCTCCAGGCCTTGCAACTCCTACACAAACAAATGCAACTCCTACTTCAAACCTATTGAAAACACTGTCTTGGTTTGGGTTTGGTATTTGTCTCTTGCAGCAGAGCCTCTTTTTTATCCTTATTCTTAATGGAAGTTGAGAGTATTCCAGTAGTTTTTTCCCTCTGCTTGTCTGCTATCTTGTTAGTATATGGGTTGTACTGATTGTAAATTGGCAAACCTCATAGAGCAGTTGTAATTCGGAACTATTACATTCTTTGCATTATCAGAATGCAGTCATCTCTACTTAGCCTCAACATCATTATGATTCATAGTTTTTCTGGCCAGCAGTGTTTGCCAAATTCATGAACTTATTTGTAATAGAGTTATGTTTCTTGTTTGTAATAGAGTTTTTATAGATATTAGATAACCAGCTGACTCACTCAAAATGAATGCCCTTGTGATACTTGTGGAGCAATTTGTATGATGCCAAGACTTTACATAAATGTACACACATGCTTGCCTAATTTTGACCTTTGGACTGCAGGAAGCCAACAACCCTTTTGTTTTTAAGGAGTGCACAGTTATCTCAAGTAGACTGCTATTAGTAGTGCCAAGTTTCATTTAATGATAAAACTAAGTGACAAGTCACTAGTTGCTCCTCTCAAGATAATATTTACAAACTGTCTGAGACGAGGTGTATTTCCTGGAATTTGGAAATGTGCAAATGTGGTGCCAGTTCATAAAAAAAATGAAAAAAATATGAAGAGTAACTATCGTCCTATTTCTTTACTACCAATATTTGGAAAGATTCTTGAAAAACTTATGTACGATCCCCTATACTCACACCTTGTATCCTGTGACATACTCGACCCAAATCAATCAGGTTTTCGTCCTTGCGATTCAACAATCAATCAACTTCTGTCCATAACTCATGCAGCATTCAAAGCATTTGATTGTAATCCTCCTCTTGATGTTCGATCCGTTTTTCTTGATATTTCAAAAGCATTTGATAGGGTATGGCACGATGGTCTTATTTATAAACTTAAACAATGTGGCGTTTCAGGACGATTTCTTGCTCTTATTATAAGTTTTCTTAAGGATCGTAAACAGCGAACTGTTCTGAACGGTCAATGTTCTAGTTGGGGAGATACTACGGCAGGTGTACCTCAGGGCTCAATTTTAGGTCCATTATTGTTTCTTGTGTATATAAACGATCTCACTACTGACTTGAAATGCAATGTAAAGCTTTTTGCTGATGACACGTCCTTATTTACAGTTGTCCAAGATCCTTATTCAGCTGCAAGTGACATAAACCATGATCTGAAATTAATAAGCCGATGGGCCCATAACTGGAGGATGTCGTTTAATCCCGATCCTCATAAGCAAGCTGTTGAATTAGTCCTTTCAACAAAAAGACATGAAATATATCACCCAATGATCTTCTTCAATGACATTCCGGTGGAAAAGGTAGATGAACACAAACACTTAGGAGTTATCTTGGATAGAAAGCTTTCTTTTTCTGCTCATATTAATGCTGCTATTTGCAAAGCTAGAAGAGGTATTGGTTTGTTAAAGCATCTCTCCAGATATCTGCCTAGACATACCTTAAATGAACTTTATAAGCTTCACGTGCGACCCTTCCTTGATTATGGGGATGTTATCTACCATATCCCATTCAAAGTATGCGAATTTAGTAAGAACACGATCGTACCACGTTTAATGGAAAAACTGGAGTCTGTTCAGTATTCTGCAGCTCTTGCTGTAACAGGAACTTGGCGGGGAACATCGCGCGACAAGCTGTATGCTGAACTCGGCTGGGAGTCATTGAATTCTAGAAGGTGGATTAGACGCCTTACCTTGTTCTACAAGATCATAAACAACTTCACCCCTTCGTATACAAGGGATCCAATACCACCACTTTATAGGTCGCAATACTCTCTTCGCAGGCAGGATGCAGTAGGGCGAATTGCGACAAGAACAGAAAAATTCAATTCCAGTTTTTACCCAAACTGCATCCAGGAATGGAACACACTCGATCCTGAAATAAGACTAGCACCATCTGTTACAGTTTTTAAGAAAAAGCTTCTATCAATAATTCGTCCTACTGCGAAATCTGTTTTTGGGATTCATGATCCACTTGGCTTATCCTATCTCTCGCAATTAAGAGTCGGTCTCAGTAAATTGAACTTTCACAAATTTAATCACAATTTCAAGGACACATTGAACCCATTGTGTCCAACTAATGATGGAATTGAGGATACGGAACACTTTTTGTTGCTCTGTCCGTCATTTGATATCCAACGAAGTGATCTTCTCGCTGAAATTTCGCAGTTGCTACAGCCATTTGTCCAGGTTAACAACCTCTCAAATATTGTTCTAATAAAACTCTTACTGTACGGTGATAAAGACTTCTCGGATAGCATTAACAAAAGTATCCTCCAACTGACCATAAATTTCATTCACAAAACTGGTCGATTTGGTTGATTTAGCTAGCAGCTAGCATCAACTTCCATTGCAAAAGTCATTAGTCCCTCTTCGTCCCTTTTGGTGTGTCGTACGTACGTTCCGCAGTTGATGTCAAGTGCCACAATTAGATCTCCCATTTTCATCATGCACCGGCATAGCATTACGGCCGGTGTTAACGTTGCATGAGGGAGCATGGTGACTGTCATTTACCCTTTCAAATTCATTAGCTCGACATCAACTGCGGGACAAGTTTTTTTTTTTTTTTTTTTTTTTTTTTCTCATTAGTTGTTTCTTGTAATCGTATTTAAATTTTAGTTTAGATTTATGTTTTATATGTAATGGCCCCGGGGTAGTCAGGATATTGCTCCTCGGGGTATCGCCTTTGTAGTATAGTAATGTTTGGCTTGTAAGTAATGTTATATGTAACTTGTTACTGTAGGCTTTTTATTCTGAATAAAAAAAAAAAAAAAAAAAAAAAAAAAAAAAAGTTTCATTCAGGATGCGACATTTAGGATAACCCTGAAATAGCCTATCAGGTTATAGCACATATCTTCATTTTCTAATAAATGTAGGAACTGTGTGCTTTTATGTTATCACCTATAATTTCATTGCAGTCTGTGCAGCTGTCATCATTATGGGAGAGCCAGTCTGTTGTAATTGTATTTCTCAGAAGATTTGGATGAAAATTGTGCCGGCTGTGGGCAACTGAGCTGAGTGACATAAAACCTCAGCTGGATGCCCATGGCGTAGGGCTTGCTGGTGTTGGTCTTGAAAAGTTAGGTGTTGATGATTTTGTGGAAGGAGGTTTCTTTAAAGGAGGTCAGGCTACCATTTTTTAGATCCTTTTTGCTTTGTATGTCTATGTATTATATACTCCATTTTCATTTCTGAATGGCTAGGCAATCCCTAAATGCATTGAAGTGATGCTGAGCTGGTCAATATAAGTTTTTCTGTAGCCCATCTTCACAGCATTGCTTTCTTGTATTGGCAATAGTTTGCATTGGTAATATATTTTATGCACCTTATCAGCAAGAGTGCAATGTCTGCACATATCAAAATTGAACTGTAATATAGAAACATATTAAATTGTATTATATTATATTATATTATATTATATTATATTATATTATATTATATTATATTATATTATAGTATATTATATTATATCATATTATATTATATTATATTATATTATATTATATTATATTATATTATATTATATTATATTATATTATATTATATTATATTATATTATATTATAATATATGATATGATATGATATTTTATTATAGATAGGCAGTTTTGGAAGCTTGAGACTGAGCCATTACATCAGCACTAATTCAAAGTGTTTCATTTAGAACTGAATTCATTCAACGTATTCAAAGTATTTTTCTTTGGTATAAATGTAATAATCTCAACTGCTTATTTCTTGTTTCCAGACCTCTATCTTGATGAGGGTAAAGCAATCTACTCCCAGATGCACTTCAAACGGTAATGTTAGCGCGAAACTTTTGATGGAATGATACTAGCTGTGTGTTGTTTTTTTTCACCAACCTAATTTTAGTGTAATGCATTCTTTGGGTCTGTTTGTAACTCTTAACATCACATATAAAGTGCTTGAGGTGAAACTCAGTAGCAAGTAATATTATGTTGTTTGCAAGTATCTTTTCGCTGAAGATGAGAATGTTAGAGAAGTCATTCCAATCTAGATGTAGAATGTATTGCATATATTACAAGCCAGTTTGGTTTACCACAGTCTTCCTCTGGTCTTTCCCTCAACACTTACAGCCTGAGATACCAGTTGTGGCAGGAAACTGCATCAAAACCGCGGCTGTTTCAAACAAAAGAGACATTTCTAGCATATTTCTTTCACTCCTATGTCATGTCCCGACTTCTCACTCGCGTCTATAGTAGTGACCAGAAATGTAACAAGCATATTCACTGGAAACCGAGTTGTGCTGACATTGCCACAGCAGGGGTCTCACGATCTGTTTTTTCCTTATACGGAAGTATTACGGATTCTATGACAGAGTTGGGCCTTCTGTTATTTCAACTATGAAATGCTGAATGTAAACTGTCAACTAAACCTTGTTAATTCTAGTGCAGGGGTGCTGCAGAAAGACTTAGAGCCTTTAGGAACATTCTTCTTGGGGGCCTTTACAAATTGTTCCTCAATCGAAACAAAATAACAAATTATGGCTGTTATCAATAAGGGAGAAAAGAAGCAGTACGTATCCGGTATACTGGGGGATATCAGCTTATTAAAAGCTTTTTCATGTCATTAAATTCAAAAGCCTGCCCCTTGAAAAGCATGTGTGCCGTTAAGAGTTGCGCTAACTCCAACCTATATCTGTTGCGCCACTGTTCTGTTCTGGTGTTTATCACTAGTATTTTGTAACCCCTTATCCATTTTGCGAGAAGAGGAACTAAGCGTCAAAGTCTGAGGGAGGAACTAAGATGCATTAGCTTGCTGTTTTCTATTTCTATTTTCTATTTTATAATATGTATACAGGGTAAGACATTCAGTTTTACTGTTTCACAATGTACCCTGTTTGAAATAAATGTTATCATCGATCCACAGTCTGATATGTTTTTTGTGTTACAGGTATAATATGTTGACTATTGGTGGTGCTCTTCTTGCCTCAGAGACAAGAAGAGCCAATGCAAAGGTGTGTTGACAAATTTCCGCTCACGCGAATTTTCTGCTATTTTTACAACGAATTTTTATGTGTATTTTACGTGAGTCCTTGTGCAGTGTTGTGAATTTTCAGTACGTTCTAGAGTCCTCCTATTGTGTTGCACACTGTAGAATATCATTACATCCTCAGATTGTCGTTGGTACGCCTGCAGCCAGGTACAGCACTGTGCAAAGATATCTTTTGATATCCATTGATGGTAAAGACAATCAATACTGTACAGAACTGCGAGAGCATTTTATAGTACTATCTCGCCACAGAAATGTGTATGAGCAGTGACGTAGAAACAGACAGTTCAGGTGGGGCGAAAACTCCCCTGTAGAACTACACCGCCATTTTGTCGGTGAATTTTCGTATCTTGTCGGAAGAATAATGCAGTCATTGATTTTGAAAGAAAAGGGTTTTATATAACTTGCTATGTATATAGATTCATGAAAAAACTAATATAGTACTTGGTATGTTTTGTCGGAAAATCTTCAGTTCTTTCCCCTCTTATAAATTGACCTATCTACGCCACTGTGAATCGCCACAGAAAAGTGTATGAGCAGTGACGCAGAAACAGACAGTTCAGGTGGGGCGAAAAATCCCCTGTAGAACTACTCCGCCATTTTGTCGGTGAATTTTCTTTTCTTGTCGGAAGAATAATGCAGTCATTAAAAGGGTTTTAATGACTGGAAATTGACAGTGATTTAATTCCCAGCATAATCATTAAAAGTGATTTTGAAAGAAAAGGGTTTTATATAACTTACTATGTATATAGATTCATGAAAAAACTAATATAGTACTTGGTATGTTTTGTCGGAAAATCTTCAGTTCTTTCCCCTCTTATAAATTGTCCTATCTACGCCACTGTGAATGGGTGTATGTAGACAGACATGAATCAAAGGTAATAAATATGACAGAGAGCAAAGTTCTTTATTTTGTCTGCGCTTTTTCAATATTGTTTTTACAATAACTTTCTTTTTGATAACTGCATAGTAACAACGACAAGAAGGTATTTTGATATGAATAGAGTATAATTTATGATGATGACTGAACTATTCTCAGAGTTCATGTCTAAGACACGACAGTGAGAAAATTGCCATCTTACACTTTTCCGGCAGATTGTCCTGCTTGTTTCTCTTTCTCTTATTCTCAAGCCGAACTTCAACAAAGTCCCATGACAGCCCCTAGGTTTCCTTCACATCTGTATTGATCTATATGGTAGGTATGGTTCGACATAATTTTTGATATGTACTTTGCAATGAGATTCTTAAGTAGAAACTCGCTGTCAATTCCCAGCATAATTCCTTTGTATTTGAACGATTTAAATTTTCAGAGCAATGCTATGGGCATTAAAGGAAATATGAAGGGTGATGGTATGCAGCTAGGTGGAACACTTGTAATTAGCAAGGGAGGAGAAAAAGTTCTTATGTGCCACAAGCAGAAGAACCCAGGGGACCACACAAATGTCACTGAGGTATTGAAATGTTTGGATATAAAGGTAGCTGGAGAAGAAGATGAAAGCTCAAAAGGAGCAACGGCAGCAGCAGAGCCTGCGCAGGAAGCAAATGCTGAGGAAGGAAAGAGAACCGAAGAAGGAGATGACAAAAAGGCAGATGGTTTGAAAGATGGAGAACCGGCTGCGGATAGCAAGGTTGAGGAAAGCAAGAATGATGCAGAAGACAGTGACAAAAAGGAACCAAATGCCAAAGACATAGGTAGTGCTGCTGAAGATGAAATTAGTGAGGCGAAAAGTGAGGGTGACAACGGAGAGAAGAAAGATATCAGCGATGACAGCGAAAGGAAAGATGTCGGAGAAACCGCTACAACAGACGAATCTTCCAAAGATGAAGAGGCGAAAAATGAAGATGACACTGCTCAAGTAGGGACTTCCGAGGTAGAGAGCAAAGAAATCGCCGCCAGGGAGGATGCCGTTGATGATAGTGGCAATAAGGATGAGAATGCTGTTGAAGAAAACGTCGCTAAGGATGATGGAGAAAGCGATTCAAAGAAAGAGGAGTCTGGTGAAAAGAAAGAGGAGAATGATGAAGTGGGAAATGTTGCAAAAGGGGGTGAAGATGAAGATGCTGATCGGAAAGAAGGAGATGGTCCATAGAGCCGAATAGAGTAATACGAGATTGTCCGAACTTCTGTTTTATCTTCATTCTTACATATGTGATTACTATAGGGTAAAATTTTGGGATTGAAATGCACTTCGGTCAGCGTGGATTTAATTTACCACGATTGGTTATGATAGATGCTTAATGATAGTACTTTCAAGTATTCTGATATCGATTTTTTGTTTACGATTAGAGTGTTGAATGCCATTTTGATCGTTTTTTTATTATCGAGGAACAAACGGCTTCAAATTCAAATCCACTGTCTTTCCCATCCAAAAATGAGGGACATTCTGAAATCGCCTCCACTCTCCGTCCCTGCCATTTGAAATGCTTGCTTAGGTAGTTTTGTGGGTGGAGCTCTGGCTATCATATCCCATAAGTCATATCGCTGGTCACCGTTAAAATCAATGTTTTATTCCCTTGGTTTGTTTGTTGGTCTTGTTTGGTGCGATTTTTGGATAGGTTCGCGTCATTGTTAGTTTGTTTTTCAATTTTCACCAACAAGGCTTGAATTCCCGAGCTCCTACTGATTTGGAGGCCTTCAAAAATTAATTAGTTTTGTTTTTTTAGAAAGAGGATGAACAGTATTTGTGTAGAAATAGGCACGGTAATTGCGTGAACTCAGAAACAAACTAGCGCCGTGGATAATTCGATATTCTCTTGGGTGAATATGTACGTTGTGACGGGGGTTTATTGATACAGAAATGGCTACAGTTTGATCCCTTGCATTATGTTGTGACCACTTCCATAGCTTTATGCCAAGATAGCTGCTAGTTAGTAAAAGGGTAGGGAGACTTGCATGGTTGCTCGTCATGGAATGCAAAGCTCATAATAGAAGCACTCCAGTTTTTCAACATTGTGCAATTTAGCGAAACAATTAAGTTTATTTACCTGCATTTCGAATGCTATGGACCTCATGTGTGTGTGTTAATCCTCCTTCGGTGCTGTGATTTTTGATGTACTAACGTCTCTTGATAGACTTTAATCTGAATAGATATGTATATAATAGATAATTAGTTCTATAAGCATAGGTTACATTATCTCATATTATCATCATTTGTGTTTGATTTTTCTTAACTGTATCTTAACATATTTGTATTCGGTTTGTTTAGTCCCGAGAGCTTATGAAATTACGGCATAGACTTAGCATTTAGGCTACGCATTGGAAATTTTCCCTCTCGGTCTCTTTGTTCCTCTTAGATTGTCATGAAGCATTTTGTACCGAACATATTTCATTATATGTAACAAATTGCTGAAAATCCATCAGTCTGGAGGACAATAATGTCTTTCTGTTTGTGTCTATTCTTTTTTCTTATCGATTTCTGATCTTTTCCATAGAACTGTCTGTCTTTGGCAGGGGCATTTTAGTACTACAAGACAATCGTTCAGTTTGGATGGAAGGGGTTCAGACTCCACAGGCTGCTAGCCAAGTTTAATCTACTGTACTACAGAATCCCAACTAAGTTTATCAACGGAAAGAGTCTATCTAAAGTACTTAGATATCCGCCGAAGATCTAAAGTCACAGAAGAAGAAAATTACTGTTTACTTTTTATTTTTGCCTTTTCACAATTGTGAGCGATCATTCTATCTGTCAGTTGAAGTTGTAATTGGGTAGACCGATAATATCTCCAATTCGTATTGCAAATGCATTTAACATAACATGACTGGCCTTCGTGGTGTAGGAGCTGCGATAAAAGTGAAGTAGAACAGGAAAAATAGTTCAAGTATCTTTGTGAGGGTTCTTCAACTGATTCAGTTGTTCTTGGGGCTGTTGAAGGCTCTTTGGTTGTCTAGTGGTGCTTTGCGTATCAATTTTACTTCTTTTTCTTGTCGACAAGAGTTTGCATTGCTTTCTAAGGAGGTAAGGCACTTAATAGCTATTTTGAAGGAATGAATGCTTGTCTTAGGCACGGTTGTGAAATGATGTTGTGGTTAAATCTACCACAAAAGTGTTTCCTCCGTCGAGACTACTCGTTGACTGTCTTCTCTTGGGGCCCAAAATTTACCATCCCATGATGCACGTGCAAACCCATAATGCATTGAGTCCAAATAATAAAGTCAATGTGCACCTAGCAATTCAAGGTGAAAAGTGGAGTCATCAACGGAAGAGGGGGAGAGTGAAGATCCGGAGAGTGGCGAATCGACACCAAAAGACAAGCTGGTGACAGGCCTCAAACATCAAAATGCCATCCACCACTGAAGTTGCTGAAGAAGCCAAGGTTACCTCAAGCGAAGAGAAAAATGGTGTGGTGCTAGGTAATGAAAGTGAAACTAAGTAGGCCTATTTCATTACCTGCACTGTAGAATTAGGACTTAGCTGTTTGCTATTCGTTAGTACTTTGCTTTCGAACGTTTTGCAAGGATTTGAACCACTACCCTGTAGTTTGTTCCCAAAGAATCATGTAGAAAATTTGGCTTGTCTTAATGGAATGGGGGAGGGGTGCCGTTATATATTTCCTACACGAGTGTTAAAGTCGTGAATGAAACACGGTGCAGGGAGAGAAGGATTTGCATATGCAAGGTATACAGCCAAGATATGAAGAGTTACATAGTCTTTTTTAGAAATGGCTCTCTATGTTTCTTTGGAAATTCACTGCAAAGCCATAGGGGATTTACTATGTTCCCTGAAGTGGTATTTATTCATTTGTTGCATTTTCATTCATTTTAGCCACTAAAGTAAGCGGAACAGTGAAGTGGTTTAATGTGAAAAATGGATATGGCTTCATAAACAGGTAATTTGTGTATATTTAGAAATATCCCATCAATATAATGGTACATATTTATATTTTTTACCACAATTGGTCAATTTTTCCCCCTTTCCTCTATCTTATGTGTTACAGCTGCAATATCCGGGGGTACTCTTTAAAGTAGCATGTAACCTTGTGAGATACCCCAAGATATTTTCATATGTAATGTGTATTTGTGCTCTAACTTTGGTGTTTTCTTTTTGTTTCATTTCTATTTTTATTCTAAACCATGTTACCTATATAAGCTTATTTTACCACTTAGGTAGTGCCTATTATTTGTAGGTTTTGTACAGTATTTTCATAGATAGATAGATAGCATATGGAGCTTTGAAGCTGTAGGAATTTCTATAAAATTATCCCAAATCAGCCTAAATTACTTAGGCCATCATGCATATGTTTTCACCAAGCAGTATTGAAATAAAGTGTTACAATTAAAGTGGTTTATTTGTTGGCAACTGTTGTTAAAACTGTGTACATTCCACCAGTTTATGTTGGAAGCAATTTTGAGAAGCAGTTTTTGTTTGCTTCTTCTCAGTTTCTCTGTTATGGTACATGTGCAGGTAATTTGAAAATCACCTCTTGATGGGTTTCAACTCCATTTAGTAGCTGAGGCCACATTATTTTGTATTGCATGAGTTCTAGCCTTGACTGTCAGCCATTTGGCTCAATTTTGTTTTCATGCAAGATTGACTATGTGCAATTGTTTTAAGGAATGACACTAAAGAAGACATCTTCATCCATCAGGTATGGAGGATACTGTTGAAAGTGATAAAAGTTGCTGTCTCTTTTTGCTCTTACTCATTACATGGGAGTCCTGATTGTACTTTCTTTCAACATCCAATCATATATTTTATTGTTTGTTTACATTGGTATTTGATTTGCTGCTACTTCAATGCATAAGGGTATTGTTGATATTGAATATTTGTCTGCAATGTTATGAGTGTTGCAGTTTTCTCTATCAGTGGTATTTGCTTTGTTTGTGGTACTTACCTCTTTGTTTACCATAGGTATATATTTATTTAAAATTGGCCTTTCTAGTTTCTCTGGAGCATGATGTAGCAAGGCTGTTAAACGTACTGGATTAAGTGTGCCAGTCACTTTCTCCTGTTCATAACAGCAATAAAAGCCATGTGTTGTCTCAAAACTATAAAAACATATAATGATGTTTTATCATTTTAGTAATGTTTTGAATAATGGGACAAAGCACACCTGTAGTTATTTGAAAATTTTCTTGCATACTTGATTCATTCTGTAGCTGCAGTGACATTTAGAGGAGTAATGGCAGAGAGCTTCTGTTTTGGCCAGATAATCTTCCATGGACTTATCAGTGCAGTTTGTTAGTTCCATGTTTTTAGTTATGTCTTTAGGTTTGTAGTAAAATATAGCCCATTATTGTAGAAAACATAGTTTACATATCCAATTACAGACTGCAATAGCAAAGAACAACCCAAAGAAGTATCTGCGCAGTGTTGGTGATGGTGAAGTTGTTGAGTTTGATGTTGTTCAAGGAGCCAAGGTTTGGTATTACTATTCTCTGTTGTTTAGGAAAGCAAAACCTACTGTATCAAACAACTTTGAGCTATTCAGAATCTTCCTAGTACTTGTCTCTAAATGTGCATGCAAGTCAAATAGCTTATGGAATCATTTGAAGAGATATCTTTCTCAGCTTTCCTGTAGACATCTTTAATACATTCTGTTCTCTTAATGGTACTTGATCCATACACACCTTTGTTTGAATTGAGCTAAAAGGTAGTGCCCCCATATGGTTAGGCCCAATTGTAGCATTTAACCTGAAGGTGATGACTACTTAATCTGCTTTCCATCTGTGGCACTAGCAATGATGATTGTCAGTAATAGGAAACTTTTTGAAGTTTATGAGGCTTATCAATATACGCTAATCTGAGCTAGTTCCAGGAGTCAGATCAAGTTGAGTTGTTGTTTGTTTTCTGCACTAGATAGGATGACTGTTAGGGATTCAAGTCTTTTGTTATTGATAGAATTTCGTCTTGTTTGTTGTAAGTATGAACATTACTCTTGTGCTTCAATCTGAGGGGAGTAATGCAGACATATATTATAAATAGGGAAAGTTTTAATTATTTGTGAGCTCCAACATCATCAAAGCATTGGAAGGAATATATTTTGGTTTATAATTGTAATCTTTAGGCCTTTTTCCATTCATCAAAGCCAAGGTCAAGGGTAAATCTCTGTGATTAGTAAACTTTCAGTGTCAATGGGTGGTTGCAATTTGCAAGAGTGGTTGAAGATATTCTAATTTCATCTGTAGCCTTTGAAATGCCTGTCCTGAAAGTTGATATCCCATGCCCCATGTCTTATATTGTTTGAAAGAAGATTATGATTGTCTCTGTAGTTTTGACTGGATTGTGGTAGAAATATCACATGCCCTTTTACTAACCATTTGTGTTTATTGTGACCAGTTTGAGTACCATGCATGTATGATTGTTTAATTTGGTTTCAAGTCCTAACTGATTTGACATAGGGCTTTGAAGCATCTAATGTTACTGGTCCAGATGGTGTCCCAGTGAAAGGAAGTAAGCATGCACGTAAGTATTGTGTAATGTCACTGGATGTTTTCCCATTTCTTCTATTTTGTGTTTTTTCTATCATCTCAAAAAAATATAAAATCACCTTGCTGTAACAGCTGTAAGAAATGATAGCCATAGAAGTTAGAAGGAATATGGAATTAAAATACTACCACCTGTTGTAGAACAGATAATGGAGCCTGCATTTTGTATTTCAACTTCTTTTTACAACTTTTTGAAAATGCATTGTTTGATATTTTTGTCCAGAAATCTCAACCTTGTTGTTGCTTTGTACAAATTCTTATTTGAGATTGTTTTGACAGCTAATCGCAATACACGATATTATGGCTATGGCTATTATCGAGGCCGTGGATATGGGCGTGGATATTACGCACGTGGAAGAGGTGGCTACTATCGTGGACGTGGGCGCTACAGACGAGGTGGTGGACGCTACAGTCATGATAGATCAGATGAAGAACATGAAGAGAGGTCAGACAGCGAAGTCGAGAAAGAAGAGGATACTGAAGAAACAGCACCAAGAGGCAGAGGCCGTAGCCGATATAGGTAAGTCTGTGGGTCTTTTGTCTTATCATAGTTGACTTTTGTCTTGAAAGATAGCTGTTCCTGTCTTTATTTTGGGTTTTATGATCAGTTTGAAAACGTGTACGATGTATTCTCTTTTGAAGAGGACGAGGCAGAGGAAGAGGCTACTACAATAATTATTATTACCAGCGCTACCGTGGACGAAGACGCCAGTCTCCTCGCACAGATGAATCGGCTGGAGAAGAGAAAGAGGAAAGTAATGAAAGAGAGGAACGCCCAGGACGTGGTCGCAGGTTTCGTGGAAGAGGTAACAGGGGCAGCTATGGAAGACGGGCCTACCGTAGACAACCAAGGTACGGAATGACCCATGGATTTTCAGATTTGTGATTATCTATTAATTTTTGCTACTGATATCTCCTCCATCAAGAAGACCAATTTTTCTCATTTCATATTATGAGTATCATGTGGCGATGTTGGTCTCCATTATTGTAAATATCTTATGCTCAGTCTTAGTGATAGTAGATACCTCGTTATAGTGAATAGAAGTGTATGTGTGCCTCCTTTCAATGCAGAGAAATTTGAAATTTACTGATATACTTTTTACAGAGGGCGAAATTCTGAAAATGAAGAAAGGCTAAGTGATGGGGAAAAGGAGCAGAAGAGTGGTGTAAGTTTTCGTTGTTTTTGATTGTTAGCTCTTGGATAGAATCATTATGGGAATAGTTACGTTTCCTGAATTACATTTTAATGTTTTCATAATAATTGCGGTTTCACATTAGAAGAGAATCAATCCTCCCTCGTTAACTTTCTTTGTTCAACGATGACATTAAAGCTCATCTTAAGAGAGCCTAGCTATGGAGAATTGGCTCCAAAAACAACACTTTATGTAGTAAGAATTCTTAGCTTGAATCAACTTAGCTACCTTGACAAAACCTCAAAGTTTGCTCTTGCTATATGTCGTTGAATGTGGCATTGTTATATGTTAATGAATGCGATGTATCTTGGTTTTTGGTATTCTAGGACGAAAGTAAGCCAAAGACTCAAAGGCGCCGTCGAAATCGCAGATTTAACCGAAGACCAGGAAAGGAAGGAAAAGAAGATGAGAAAGATGGTGCTGAAACAGGAAGACGTGAAGAGACCCAGGCACAAGTTAATGGAGAGGTTGAAGTGACAAATTGAGCTAAAGTGAAATAGTTGCACACTGTTGAGACATTTGATACCGATTATCATAAGTTAGATTTGAAGTTTGACTGGATATTTGTTTTGAACAATTGTGGCTGGCATTTCCCTGTTAACTCAAAGCCTTTCTCCTGGAGTACTTTCTTTGAGTTGTATTACCGAGTGAGTTTGCGCAGAACGTTGCCAACAGCTCTTTGTCTTTAATGCTACCTTGTCGGATACAGAAAGTAGAGAAAGATAGGCAAGCCCCCCTCTTAAGGCCACGCGAAGATTCAATTGTTGTAGCGAAAGAGCGCAGTGAATAAATGCCAGTTTACAATAATGTTGAAGACAATTATTTGTAGTTGTACCAATGTTGATTCAACCCTGAACAGCGCATCTGTGCGGGGAATTAACAAAATTATTGGGTTAGATTTGTTTTGCCAATGACTTAGAAGATTTTTGATTATTGCAAATCCATCTTGCAACAGCTGTTATTAGCCATACTGTTAACGAAATCATTATGTCACCTTGCATGATTTCGATACTCAAAAGAACTTAAGATCTTATGAGAATATATGGTAGTCGTCTTTGTCGTTATTCTGTAACATCCGCTCTTGCATGGTGCTGAGTTTATTTATATATCATACTGCTATCTCGTTTAATGATGGTAAGTGGTATATCTGGAAAGCTATGGACATTCTTGTCAAAGCATGCCCGTTTGGTAGAATGCCAATCTGTAATTTAGCAATTTTATAATGACGGCTTTTCCAATGTAAAGGATCATCGCCTATGACACCTGTACCTGGCAAGGTGCTGACCTAGCCAGTGTATCCTCCTTCTTATTTCAGCGTGTATCTTTCGCGCAGTTTTGTCTATTCAGTGGAATCATTGGCATAAAAGAATAGCTTCTGAAAACCCAGAGGCTAGTGAATGGCTCAGTAGAATCAGACATAGGAAGAAGTATATAGTCTCAAAACTGAATTTGATTTGTAGATTAAAGGACTTATCTTTGTAACTTGCATTTTAATACTAGGTAGGGTACGCTATCTGGTGGTGTATATAAGTGTATAATCGACTGTGCAGATACTTTCTAGCACATACTGTTCATAATAAAAAAGCCTTCAACGTACTTTCTGGAAAGCGAACTTGCTAACTAAAGCCTGAACGGTAAATAGTACCTACTTCCAAGGTGGTATTATTTGGCAAATATTCACAACTTAGTCAATTTTATCGGAGTAGTTGGGCAAGGAGAAGGTGTACTGTTGATAAATGTGCAGGAATTGACTTTTTATGATACACTACTCGTCAGCTGCGAGCTATGCTCAAGAAAAGGTCGTGGATCTAGAATTCGCAACAAGAGTGATGATTATTGGTGGGAGTTGTTATTAGACAAATAGTATATATTGGGCCTTAAATATCATCGTAGCGGTGATACTCACATTAAGTTACAACTAGATTATCTGCGCCTACAATTTTACCAGTTTGATTAAAGAACCAGTCAACTTCGAGTTTCAATTTCTAATTATTGAAAAGAGTATCGCCGATTCGGAAAGAAACTTACGCAGTACATGCTTCAATAAACAGCTACATAACCCTTGAAGCAATTCCAAATTCAGTACAGTGCTACTATATGCTTATCCGTGCATCTCCTTCTCTCGTTTCTTCTCTGAATAAACGTCAGAAGCTCGACAATTTTGCTTGTGGAGGTTTTCTTTAAGATTCATTATTGCTATTTCCCTCTTCAATCTGGCTTGCAGCTCTTTCTCTTCAGTCTTCTTACGCTTTTGCTCTGCCTCTTCTTTTTCTTGTTGCTCAACCTTCTCCCTAGCCTCCTGAATTTTGTTGAAATGATGCTGTTGTTTCTCTACAATTTCTTGCTTCATTTTTTCTCTTACTTCATCATAAATCTGAAATTGAAGCTTCGGTTTGAGGGGTTTTGCATATTCATTTCTGTAAGAAATGCCCCTCGTTGACGGTTCGCTTATTAAGAATACCGACTTTCTCATTTAGCTCTGCTCGAACTTAAGCACTACTACGAATGGGGTAGGTTAAGTTCATGGAAGCAGAGAACATATTGCCTTCATTGTCGATTGTATACATATAACTATCAGTCTGCAATCTATAAGCCTTAGCTGCCTTCACTTGAATAGCTACAAGATTTGCACTCCTTTGTAAGTCTTGAGTATCATAGCTTCCTTGAATCCAACGTATTATTATTTAAAGTTAACCTTGTCTAAATCGTTTGCTAAAATTCTGTGAACGACAGAGCATATAAACAACTATTCCTAAATGGAATGAATCTATCAAGCAAATTATGAAAGGATTTTGCTTCTGTGAATAACGGCTGTTTCAGACAGAGAAGGGTGAAATAGTGCTCATAAAATATATGTACTATATCAACTGGGCTTATTTTTCAATGAGATAAAAGGATCATTGGACACCAAAGTAACAGCAGTTGGGCATATCAATATATCGAAGTTACTGTAAAGAATGAATGCTGTTCAAAAGGTGCTCCTTTCACTGCCCACGACGTAGAGCAAAAAATACTTACGGATATTTTCGCCAATTTTTGCTCTGCGTCCTTGATTTTAGCTGCAACAGTTTCATCATGCTGCTTTCTGGCTTCTTCCTGTTTCTTGGCTTTTGCAGCATTCTTTTCGGAAAGTTTTTGGCTTTGCTGTGCAAGAAGCTCCTCACTTGCTTTTATTTTTCTGTCATATTGCTCTTTAAGTGCCAGTTGCTTCTTTTCATCACTTTCTTGCTTAGCTTTCTGTGCGGCTACAATTTTCTCGTCTCGCTCCTTCTGCTTCTGCACGAGTCCAGATTCAAGGCTCTGGTGGTGAAATAGGAAAATTCCACAAAGTAAAAAATGAATCAAGGTGTTACGGTAATCAGTATATAATTCAAAACGGCATGTGCATCTGGACATTCAGGAATTTTTCTAATGTTTTGGTATGAGTCGAAGTTTGGATTCGCTTTTTTTCTGCTGACACGTGTAAGGAGCACACCTCTAGTAAATTTTGCAATACGGTACTCCTTAGTTTTATCATACTTTGACTGACATAGCCCCTCTCATTCCTTTTATAACGGATACAATCAAAGCCAAAAGTCTTGAGAACACCCATTGAAAAGTAGTTACATAAGTGCTTTTAGAGAGCGAATCGATTTGTTTGCTGCCAGTACTGCCTGTATATTGCAACATTATTTTAAGGGGATTGGGGAGTTTGCTCTATCAGTCAAAAAGTAATTGAAGTGTTTCTGATACCTACCTTCCGGCGTTCTTCTGCTAGTTTACACCTTATTTCAGCAGGTGCAGGTTTGATTGGAGACATGGTTATTGTCGGTGGCCTTTTAACAGCTGGCTTTATGATTATATCCAAACGTTTAAGCTTCCTCTCTAAATCTTGCAAGAAAATTAAATCCAAGTAAGTAATTGTGTTCAATTTGATACACGGCTGATACTTTATGGCTGTTTGGAACAATGATTGTTACACAGGTTACATTATACATCTCTTTGTATATTTACACTTGTTTATTAGTTGACAGTGTCCATTGCAGCCATACAACAGTTTAGCGAAAGCCAATAAGTAAAATTTAACTGATGCAGTTTTACTTGGTTTTGAAACAGACAGAGTTTGAAACTGGGATTAAGCAAACGTTTTTTTGTAAATGAAACATTAAATGCCGACACCTTTTGTATTTGCATCAGCTTAGCTTCTCGTATACCTCTTTCATCTAGTAAGCAATTAGATCCTGACAAAAAGGCTTCAATGCACAAGAAAACAATAGGTCTTTAACTGTTTGATAGATCACCTGTTTGTTTTGTCTCTAAGTAAATGATGCCAGCATTTCAACGGAGTTTCTTATAAGGCTTCTCCCCTCCGGTATACAATGACATAAAATGGTAGTGCCTATACGCCGATATTTACTTGTACTACCACTAGCTTCCAAGAAGAGCCCTGTCGTTCATCTGGACAGGGTCCATACACGTTTTTAAGAAAACAATTCCCTGAACTTCCCTGACCTTTTGGGTGAAAGTGATACTTTTTCCCTCACCCAAGGTGCAGAAAGACATTACTTTCCCTGACCCTAATGAGTAGGTACCAAATAAAATCAATGATATTAACAGTCCTAAAATACCAACACAACCAAGCCTTGCATAGGTTTTAGACATAGCACAGATTGTAAGCAGAACGAAGAAAGACACTAATATGTATTTATGCCATCAATTTTGGTGGTCTGCCTATATCAATGTGCTTGGAAAAATAGAGCTTATAAGCACTCGTTGCAGAAAATTTTTGAAGCTTTTAGGCTTGGAGATACAAATTCCCTGACCTTCCCTGACCTGCCTAGATTTTGATGCTATTCTCCCTGACTTTCCAAACGGTATGGACCCTGCTGGAGCCAGTTTTCATTGCCAACGTTTCTTTCAAGATATTTGCACTTGTTTACCATGAATACACGATCGCCTGTTTGATTTGTCTCTTAGTAACAACCTCGTTCTCATACGAAGATCAGTCACGTTTCTGACTTGATGAAAACTCGGCAACAAAAATTCATACACTATTACCTTGACGAGCTTCAGGTTCAGGAGGGCTGCGAGCGCGAATTTCATCCAAGGACTTTGACGTGTGCTCATCTGGTTCACTAGATGGACAGATAGGTTTCCTCATTGGCATTTCTTCGAAATCAGCCATTTCTATCAATGTTTTCTAGACGGACAGGAATAAATGTATTAGCTTGTTTTAACTCTACAACCCAGCTCGATGTGATGTTGTACATCTGGATTATGCCTACCTGCGGTTGTTTCAACACTTGTGTGTGAATTCGTCTTATTGGCTTTAGATCTCAAATGTTTTGTCTTTTGAAAATTGCCCTGATCAAGGAACAGTAAAGCATTTATTCTCTTAGGAAATTGGTTTGAGCTCATTAGCATATTTGCCAAATAAACTTTTCTCAGGGGATCAAGACTGTTTATCAATGTAGCACTATTTTGTAGGCCTATTTAATGCTTATTGTAAGGAGAAGGATAGCTGCTTGAAAACTTTATAGAAGACAAATGCCTTTGTTCAGTGACATGGTACTTGCCATTGATTCTATTATTTATGGTAAATTCAATGGCACACGTGTGGGTACTTTGAACTATCACAGAATCTGTCGAAAAAGGCGCCTTTTAGAGAATTTTTCGTTGCAAAATGTAGTAAGAATGAGTTCCTATAAAATTCTCCAAAGCTTTAGCCTACTTACCTTTGATGCTTAAATAGTGGCTACTGAAATAAGTAAAAAGTCATAACTCCAAATGAGAATAAATTCAAGCTAGCTTGTAATACGATCAACTTCAGTGAAACTTTAAAGTTATAGATAAAAGTTACGGAGTATTACTAAAACAGAGAAATCCCTTACTTACAGAATAGGTTTCGTAAATAATAGTAGGGAAATATGTACAACAGTGGAGTAATACCTGCAAGGTTTATTGAGACCAGGCTATTGACCCAAAGAAATTTGTCAAAACAACTTGCACGTGTACATTTTGATTCCTATAGAGAATGGGGAGGGATTGTACACAGGACCAGATTAAATCCAGTAGTTCTGAAGATGAAGGCCTACTGTCAGTAATCGCATTGTTAATACTGAAGAATATTTTGTTAAATGAATAAAACATACCTTTTCCAGTTCTGTATGCAAGAGTTTGCTTTTCTGATGTGTTTTCAACGGTGACCTTGGCTGACGTGATGACTATTCGCACTTTCGAACAAAGAGCATTGTTCATTTCAATATCATATGATCAGATTTTTCCATATATGGCTTATGACTTCCAGCTTCGTTTATTCCAGGCTTCATTATGCATAATGTGTATCATGAAATAAGTTAATTTATATTATGATGAAGGTGGCATACAACATAGCAAAACGTCCAAGAGATCATTAATTGCCAAATATGTATTAAGCGAGTTAGATCGAAAAGAGCACAAACTTCTCGAGAACTTGTTTTCCAACAAACTGAGCACGAAAGTGAAATAGGTAAATAATGGATAGTATTATCAATCAGCTGCAGTTAAGCTATTGGAGTGTATAGACCTGTAGTAATAGTTAAATCTGTGCAAAACTGTGTACATAGGTATACGTGGGACATAACCCACAAAGCTGCAATTTCAAACGGTAGATGAAATTTACCTTTGCATACATGGTGTATTGAAAGTCGTTGTCGACCCTTTCTTCTGATACATAAATTTGCAGGTACACGTCGGTCTTACAATATTTAAAATGAAAAACACCAACATGCATTGCTCCACATTACTTTGTATCATGTCACAGTACATTTATTTCGTTAAAATACATCTTATAACTATACTTCAAATTTCATTGTAGTGTATTGACTATGGGACCGAGGCTAGGCCTATAGAGATCAGCACAAAAGAGAAAAATCGAATTAACCACTAAGCTCTTTCAGTATTAATGCATAAGTGATTATTTTATGTCGCAGGTGCCTAGATTTTGCTTAAGATGGATGTTTTCTGCCTATTCGCATTGCAAGAGGTTTTAGTTTGCTGTTGGATATAATCGATGAGCCAATGAATTTTAACAACTGGCTAAGCTTTCTATGACCAATAATTAAAGATTCATCGTCAATAACAAGCCTTTTGACTTGACATAATGAAATGACTGTAGCTTTCCAACAACATAATGCTAGTGAACACTCTTATTCATTAACGCTATTTTAAAATTGTAATGCCGTGAGCGCTGTCAAGTACTAGGACTGCAAGAGACAAACATGACGAAAGAACTGTGCTGTTTTAGGAAAATATGTGAGAATAGGCAGCCTCGTATGGACATACTCAACTAACTTTCATCGTTTGATCCTTAGACATCTTTTCAACTAGTAGCAGAATACATGATCTTCTGCATATGAGAGGAACTTTGACATAAGTGCTAGTACACCATGAAAATGACGCAAAGCTCAAAAGGCGCAATATTGAAAATAAGACCGATTTTGCTATGGCGAAATCCCCACCCAATAAAATATTGCTACTACAGTGGATCTTTCAATTCATGGAATTTTCACTGGTGGGCAATGTATGTTCAGCAGTATCAAATCCAGTGTATATGTGATTGAAAGCTGTGGATTTCAATACCTTGCTCTTTGTAGAACAAGAAAGTCAATCAGACATTGATTAACAGAAGTAAGACAAAAGAAGCAAGCAATAATTTGACACAAGGTCAGTACATGGAGACAATTCTAAAATCACCTTTTAAAAAAATGCTAATCAAAAGGACACTTGCTAGTGGAAAATTATGGAGGAACTGGTAGGGAAATTATGGACCTGGTGGGGGAATTTTCCCACTACTTTGAATGTTAAAAGGTTGCCTTGGCCACGGAATTATTTTGGAAACAACCATTGGTGCAATATGGACGGAACGCATTAGAATGAACAGATGAAACGATACGCTATATTTGTACAGTATACTTGATTCGGTTTTGAAAGTTTCTGGATAGTCTATTGAAATACGGTTTCCATCACGCAGGAAAGAAGACTGTAAAAAGATGGCTGAACCCCTCTTTTTCTTTGTCCGGGTAATATTAATACATGAATTACGACGCTAGAATGGGGCCCTCATAGGATCAGACTAAAGTTTTTTCTCCAATTATTACAAATATTCATAAATTCTTTGCAAACTTGACAAACAAGATGATGGGCTTACACGAAGACTGGAATTTCAAATGTGTATCAACCGATCAACTTTGCTAATAGCTTATTTGGTAATTGCCATTAACATTGTGAAGTAGACATAATTTTGCAAGAGCTGACGAGCCATAATTGTAGTGGATATACTCATTCAGGCCTTATTATTATTACTGAATTACTATCATCGTTTCGTTTGTTTGATTTGAATAGTACTCCTAGGAAAAATTATGTATTTCACTGTATTGTTTGTGTAGTGCCTGTCTGTCTGCAGTGTCGCGCAATTTTGTATATTCTCACAAATGAGGCCTTACAGAAAGTGATAAGAAGAAACTTTTCTCAAACATAAGAAACGTGTATTGCGTCATCGAGTCTTGGTCAACACCGGGGAACAAGCTCTCCATCTTGACCGACCTTCTGCTGATCTAATGATCTGTACACGAGTGTCACCTTGTAGCTTGAGAAATAAACTGAGCTACCTTGTTCTAGGTCACTAATTAGGACTAATCGAGGAATCAGCTCGGACGAAGCATACTAAGATAGGTAAAGCAAATTATTATTGGAGTTAAAATGTCATACAAGCCAAAGATGTCAGAAGGCCATTATTCTCGAAGGCCTATTGTTTACTACACTATTTTGGTCATTTCTCCTCTCCTGTGAAATGCATTCTCACTTGTTTGCAATTCTTTCCATTCATAGAATGGCCGTCAATAAAAATGCGCTGTATTGCTTCAAAGCAGGCTTGCTACTTTGACATGGCGGGCCAGTGTTAGCTATGACGAGCGTAAGTAGAACGTAATTTTGATTGCGTCATATGCAATCCTGTTACGTCAAGAGGCATAACGTATTGCTAGAAATGCGATCGAGGTACTTGACTATTGGGCAATACAATGAAACTACGATACCTGTTGCAAGGAAAGTGGGCATCAATAGTTTTATAGAATAACTACCACAAAATTGTCAAAGTTCCCTATTGCGAGTGGCTAGCATGGTGTTTGGGAGGTGGAGTTGATAAGGCTTGCAACCAAATTCTCCTGGGGCTACGCCCCCAGACTTTCTTTTGCTATTGGTTTACTCCTATTGCATCTTGCTGTGGACATGCTAGATATGCTCACCAATGCATTGGTAGCCATATCTGTACTGAATCGAAACTCTCACTTTTGGTGTCTGAGTCTACCAGCCTCTTGTAACTGCGTTTTTACTAAGCAAATCTTTTAAATTGTTTTTTTATTTATTATCTATTTTATAACAAGAAGTGTACTGGAATTTCTAATAGTTTTTGCCTCCTTTACACCCATCTCTATATAAGAGCCAGTAAAATTGAGATTCAGGCTGGCTGTTCTTAATTTTTCCCAAATTTTGAGGCTGAATTGTTCTTAACCTGTTCTTAAATTATTGGGATGTAGGCAATTTGGACATTACACAATATACACGAGAACATTGGATGTTTATGAAACAGGTATAATTTTCAATTACATTAGAAAAGACAAAAGGTCTCAAATCATTTTACGACAGTGCTGCAGCCTCAGCTTGTTCTTAATTTCCCATCAATTTTGAGGCTCGTGCCCTTATGAAATTGCTCTGATACAAAAAGAGAGTATATGTTTTCAGCTATATGTATCTAAGTACAGGGCACCTAGAAAGTCAGGTTAAAGACTAAAATGCACCCCACCGTGAATAGTTGAAATGAAATGAAGTGAAGTAATGAAAAATCTAATCGGTTTTGTTTATTTCGAAGGTGCCTATTGATATTCGTTGGCTTGATAGACGTTCTACGGTTACGCAAGAAACCCGGGAAAGGAATTCAGCTATGTCATTATAAATGAAAAATATTAGAGGCAGTGTGTCACATTTATGCAATATTTGGTTTCGGAAATGATTTGAAGTATTCAGATGTGCAATTACGTTATTGGGCCATAGAAATGACACACATTGTATACATGACATCAACCTAGGGAGGGTCCACTGGAGACTCATGACATTGAAGGAATTTGTAAAACAGATTTAATAGGCGAGGAGCGAAGTGTTGTTTATTTAGGGGACATTAAATGAAACATTGGGGATAAATGTTGCATGATTATCATATAATTATTGAGTAGGCTATTCAGGGGTCAAGTATAGCTTGTTTTGTATGGAAAAGGTCTCCAGATCGGAAATCAAACGTCGTAGCTGAGCATCAGAAATCTGGCACGCCACAAATAGGCCCAAGGTGTTGATGAAATTTAACTGATTACATCTGATGGAGTCGTTGCTGTGAGTGTAAGGAAAATGGGCATTGATAGTGAAGGAGAAACATAAAAGTATGTCGCTTATTCCTGGAGGGCAGAATGATCGTATTCTAGGTAAGAATGAATTATTAAGGAAACGAAATGTACTTTAGGCCGTTGGGTTTAAGGATCATTGAAGTAGCGGAGTGACTTTTTGCTTATTGTTCTCATTTAGGAGGAAATGGTTATACTTATGACAGCTATATTCTCGTCCTTCTGATGTAATCGAAAATCCTGATGAGTAGGGTAAATAATGAGTGACTATACTATGGTTGTAGATGACCCATCTCATTTTCCTTCACTGTCTAAGACTTTGGTATTCAATACGATCCTCTTCCGTTTTAAGCTAGGGTTTTACTTGCCGAGCATTTCAATGCTTTGTCTAAGTTTAGAGTATAATCTGATAAACGGTATTCTCCGAAATAGTTGTTATGTGTTGGCGATACTTATGCTCTGAAGGATGTTGTCTACATTTAGATTGAAGATTCACTGCAGATATGACACGGTGGGTTACTTATCACTCGATATTGTGACCTGACTCAGTAATTGTTACCTCATAGTAATGACTACCTCATAGTAATGACTTTTGAATCCACTTTATGATATCTTCAAGAAAGCCAGAGTGAGAAGTTCTTCTATGCTCTACAAAGCAGAATGTTACATCTTTTGGTCAATGCACAGTGCTTCATTTTGGATAACCAACATATTAGTCTAAGACTCAAAACCCCTGATAGTTAACATATGGCCACATCTTTCAACATCTTTGTAAGCGATGATATTTTCTCTTGGGAAGAATGCAGTCAGAACATGGCTATTGAGGTTGCTCATACTGTCTTTTTTAATGGCATATTGATACAATCAGTATATATCTTAGGTTAGAATGATCAGACTTCTTCAATAGAGGTATTCAATGTATGTTTTGATTCACATTGTTTCCCCTATGCAAGTACCTTATCCTGGCTAGTTATTTCAAGTTCAGAAGCAGCAGTATTATCTAGTTTGAATGATGGAATTCTGCAGAGAGTACATAACTGTATGGTTTTTCATCTCTGTATGAGTTGGAACTAACTGGCCTAAGGTTTCATTGCTTTTATGGGTCCATGTTCATTGACTAAGTATTTATCACTTGTAATGCACTTTATGTAAAATTGCAAATGAAAGTTGTAGTTTGAGATGCAGCCAGTTTTATATATGAAACTGAAAACAACCTGCAAAAGTCAGAGTTAGTTTTTTAACATGACTCATTGCAATGCAGTTGGCTTGCAACTCATTTACTATGTCACTCTGCACAATGAGAGTGCATAGAACTATTTGGTTTTTTGCTGTAATCCTATCACCTGGGTATGGAATATTGCCTCTCACTTCCCACAAAGCTGGTTTCACTTGTATGAGAATTAAGCCAAAGGAAGTAATGGAGTTGGTCAGTGCCATCAAGTCAGTTTACTTTATATTACTCAGTACCTACCATTCAAATAGTGTATGCAGACCCATTTTTCACATTGCTTTTAAGATTTCTTTCCAAATATGCATTAGTTTGCCTTCAGACTGGGTCTAACCCCAAGCTCTCCAAAGCATATTTTGGTGAACTATATGGTTTGTGTCTTGGTGTATATTGTAACTTTGTAGCTTTAATATTTCTTAAGTAATACAGTGAACTCTGGCCTGTGAGGATCTTCCTGTGTTCTGGTTGCATTCTTTGTTAATTAGTCTTATAGAGTACTTCAGAAATAGGTTTGAAGTACATGCAGGAAAAGAGGTAGATCTCAATTGCTTAACGTTTTGGAGGTAGGTTTGTCTCGAGGCAATTCTGCTGACATTTTGATGCTTAATGAGTTATTCTCTGTGGTAATATAGCACAATGCTCATTGGGCTCTCCCATTTTTGATTAGTACTCTGAATGCATTTCAGGCCTGCATTTGCTAATGGGCCAACTGTGCCCAGGCCCGGACGCCCCCCCTCATGTCCTTAACAGAGGATGCTGAGCAAATCATTGGTAGTCCTGTGGTGTACTGTTCAACTCGGTCATTTGTGTAAATTGATGACTACAAACAATGGGATGGTGTCAACTGTTTCGAAATGCCTGTAGTAGTGTGCAAGTGTATTGTTGCCTGAAGCAATAGTTCTTGTGAACATGGTGCAGAGCATGAATCACATGTCAAAGAAGGTTTTTAGACATATTTAACTGGCCCCAGTCAGTTTTTTACCCAATGCCCCAACAGATTTTAATGCAGCATTATTACAGTGGTTTGTTTCCTCAAGGAACTGTATGATTAGTAATCATAGAACTTATTTGTTTGGTTTTGTAATAGGTTATAGTTTAAAGTTCAGTTTGGTTGCTGGGATTTTGAATGCCAATAGTTTATAAGTCGGGAATATTTTTCTTAGTTGGTATGCCCTGATACCTGCCTTGATTGAAAGATATATATACATAATTTAATTGTACTATATTGTAAGGTAAAAGAATTACCCTCAATTGCTTAGGTAAGTGAATATTTGTTGGAGTTTTAATTGATCCTTTTAGGCTTTGTCAACGGAGCAAGATGAATATGAGTTCCTCCTGTAGTGGTAAATTATGCATGATGCGTCGTACGCACTTGCTCGTATTGTACAAGCCAATGTTCTTGCATTGTAATCCTTGTTTACATTGATTTGGAGAGGCAGCTGGATTTACTGCAGCTTATAGAAAATTAAATGTTGAAGGTTTGATTGCACTATGTGCAGATGTTAACTTACATCTGGTTGTCTTGAACCTTAGACATGCCAATTCTTTATAGTATATACCATTAGGCAAGGGCCCATTATTTCATTATTTGTTCAATTTGGAGTGTTTTGTTATTAACATCTAAAATATATGATCTAAAATGCAGAGTCCAGAAAATTTCCAACCTTCCTCTGGCTGTCAAATCTCCATCATAGCCCTTCCTCTGTTAAAACAATAAAAAGTAGCCAAAGTTCTTAAACTCTGCATTGTGTGTGTCTTGAAAACTTGAACTGTAGAAGGACTATGCGTTTCACTTCCGACGTCATATTAACTGTCAACTTGGCTGAAACTGGATTGTTGGTATTAAGTACTAAACCTTCCTCAAATACGACATAGAGGGCAAAATTTTGCTCCAGCTCAGAGCCATAGACCCTTCATTTTTCCTGGACTCTGCTAAAGTGATTCTACTCAACTCATATGGTAGCATCTTTTTGGGAATTGTGTCGAAAGGAAAAATAGAAAGTCCCTGTAGAATCGGAAAAATTGGAGGGGAATGGAAGAATTTCGAAAGTTGACAATGGGCACTTCAACATTAGTATCGATCTGTTTATCACGAAAGTTTATAACTATTGAAGGATGACCCGTACCCCTGCAGAAACAGACACAAAGAATACATAGGTAGACACAGGAAATACATTCAAATTTGCTCAAAGTGATGAATTTTAAATGGATATGACATGTATAGATATTTTGATTAGTATCGACTTTCTTAAGTCTCAAGAATCCGATATTCAACTTTCATAGGTTTTTGAGCAGTTAAGCATTGCTTTGCTATAAGCTATTTTCTTGTAAAAGAAACACCTGCAATTGAATGTTCTTCTTTACAGTATGAAATCTTGATTCCAATAGTTAAGAATCCATTTTTGTTCAGGCTATCAGCATTTAACCTAAAGGAGTGACTTTATGACTACAATACTTATCACAGGATAGGAAAAACTGGCGTGGCATTGTGAGACACGTCGTGTAGTATTTACTGCGTGTGGCGTCTTAGAAGTAGTAGTTGCCAAAAGTCCAGGGATACTATGCACAGTATTTGTTCTGCATTCAACTGTCAAAGGCTTCGTCCCCGAAAAATGTTTTGAAGAGAAATACGTCAGATATTGGAAAAGCTTTCTACTTTCACAGCAACTTCAAGTGTCTCATAGACTAACCAACGTTGTTCTAGGGGGGAGGGGGTTGTAGGGCACAAGATGAAAATGTTGGGAGGGATGTGGCTTCTTCATTTTCTGTGTAATTGCCCAAGTACTTTTAGCAGTTATGAGATTTCTTAATGATACGAGTTTGACTAGATTGAAAATTATCCTCCCATGAGCTGAATTTACATTCAAATGATAAATGTTTATAACCGCGTCAGTTACAGATAAGTGATCCTTCTGGAAGCAGATGTGATAATGGAATAGCTTGGTAAAACTCTACTATTTTTTTCAGCGATCTACCAGATCCTTCCAGAATTGGAGCAATTTCTTCGTGTCACGTTGGAAAATGAGCAGTTGAGCGAAGAGGCAAATGCGAAAAGAGAGGAATTCATCACTAAGTTAGAGGGCCTTATCAAGCCACCAATCCTTCCACCGCGCACAAAAACTGGCTCTATCCTTCAGAGTGACTCACGTCAATATGGACCACCACGGCAACCTGTTAATATCTCGGAACAGCGAGCAATTTCTTGGAGAATGACCCCCAATCCGAATCAGCCTGCATCTGGACCGTATCAGAGTAGAAAAAGGCACAATGATGGGGGTTCTACTGTAAGTAGTCCTTTTGCCAGCTTAAATCTCTCGTGCTTTGAGTTCAATTATATTTAAGAGAGGTTTAGTTAACACTGTGTAAACATGGGAACATTGTGTAAGGAATTATCTCCTTCAACTGCTCTTGTAGTTGTCCCTCAAGGAGTTATCCTGGGGCCAGTGCCTTCGATGGTAAGTATGTTTAGCAGTGCAAGGAAGTGCCTCCCAAATATATATACATATATTTATATTGAGAGAAATTCAATAAAATATACTTTCTTCTATTGTAAACGTTTCGATATATTATCTTCATCAGTACTAACATTACAATGATACGGGGCCTACTTAAATTTCCTACATAACAATGGGGTGACAATAGTTGTTACCCTAGGGATCATGCGTATTAACGATAATATGTGTGAAATCATCATTATTGGGTACACATAATCTTATCATTTATACTTTTTAGGAGAAGGAGCCTGGAAGGCCATCATTCTCGAGTATTACGGAAGATACTGGCATTTACGAGAAGATACCAAGTGAAAACGGAAGTGGAAAATATATAGACGTAAACAGCCTGGAAAACGATGGGAAGCCTCCGATCCCAGACAGATCTAGCCGTGTAGCGTTGCTCAAGCCTGCTGTATCAGAACGAGAAACCCAGAGGCATTCATTGTATGCAGTCGATACTTTCTCGAGTTATCTAGTATATTGTAGAATTTGTCATGTTTATTAACACTGAATGTTAACTTCCTCATCAATCATAATGGGTAGTTTTTGAGTAAGTACAGGACATTTTAGAGTGTCAGATATATATAAATATATAAATATATAAATATACATATAAATATATATATATATATATATATATATATATATATATATATATATATATAATGTATATATAAAAGTATATTTGTAGAGCTCTGACAGGAAATTATTATTCATATATTCTTATGGTAGATTTTGCTATCGTACTATAGTTTTGTAGTGGTGATCTTTACTGACAATGGAGCTGTTCTTATTTCTTTCTTCCATGAGGCGTCTAACAGTTTTATTTATGCTTTAGGAATGAAAACATCCGAGAACTGTACATTCGAGATTTGCAAGACTCGGACTGTTCTGGCCCTCTGAAAGAACTACGCGAGGGTACAAAATATTGGTATGTATTAAAGAACAAAAAGCTGTACGTGTTCAAAGATATCCAAGGACCTTGTAGTCAGGTTATAGACGTCGGATCGTGCGAGGTTCTCTCACAAAAGACGGATATCAGACTGTCCATGCCTGACTTTCCACCATTAATCCTTGAAGCCGAGAGCGAAGAACTTCACGAACAGTGGACTATAGCTTTGGAGAAATGCAAATACGAAGATCTCGATGAAATCATGCCGGAAAAATATAAAATAAATAAGCCAAATACTGACGAAGTATTCCAGGATCCGGATTATGAACTGCCAGTTCATGTTATTGAGCAGGTGGAGCGTATAAGACAGGTAATTCAAAGCCTTGCAATTCTCATTTGTTAGCCCCATGTTTCTTCTGCTTCGTTTTCAGTTTTTCAAGTAGATTGCATAGGAATTACGTTCCGTGACAGTAGCTGTATAGATTTTCCGAATCAGTGCTCTATTGATGCATACCTTATAAGCTTAGCTTTGGAACATAGCTTAGTAACATTTTTAGACTCATGTTCACATCTCACTATGTCAGGTCTTTTATGTTTTGGTGCACAAAGTTTTTTATAAGCGTAGTGGATATAAGGATTATTAGGGTAAAATTTTGAGAAAAATTAAGCATATTGCTAAGAGTAAATTTTCAATTATTATTTCAATTATTTTCAATAGTTTCAATTGATGCTCTATACTGGTTCTAGAGGTTACTAGATTGTTGAGGTA
This sequence comes from Mastigias papua, assembly GCA_964019165.1. NCBI lineage: Eukaryota > Metazoa > Cnidaria > Scyphozoa > Rhizostomeae > Mastigiidae > Mastigias > Mastigias papua. The sequence goes on from OZ025285.1 coordinate 8,465,101, forward strand.
CAAAAACACAAGTGTTTCAATGGAGAAAAGCAAGCATTTGAGCAATAACTTAACAAGACTTCTCCTCGACTAGCAAATGAGCTGACTGTCGATTAGAAGCATATGAGGATATATTTTACCCCATATTAAATAGAACTATGTGCGTAGGGAATAAGCATAATTTAGAGTAATATGTTAAAAACAGCTAGGCTTAATTGCGGTACGGCAGAATCAGAGCTATGCTTATAGAAAGATATTGGCATAATCTTGTTCCGAAACTCATCTCTAGACGAAGCTATGATATTGTTATTTCAGAACACCACGGTAATGTTGGGCACTATTGCAATTTCCACATCTCTCTCACTATTGCCATCGTGCTTATTATGTGTCATTGTTTTATAGAAGAGGTACATACTGTGGCCCGCCTCTCAGAGAAGATGGTGGTTGCGCTGTATGGATGTAATACCCACCACTGGTCAAAGAAGTTGACAATATTATACAGTAGAATTGTCAGTAGAACCATATGTCAGCGATTAGAATTTGCTGTAGATTTACAGGAGTCGCACGTCTTAAGGCTATCTACTCCCAACTATATTTCATTTCGTTGCGAAACTTGTTTTATCACTGTTTTTCGCTTTCTTCGATGATTGATAGATTTGAGTAGTCTGTCTGTCCTACAGAACTTCACTATCGCACAAAAAAAGCGGAGAAATTCTATAGCATACAAAAATTAGTTTTTTCTTCCGACACTCATCAGAGTATGAAACGGATAGCGATGGACAGGTGAAGCTAGATAACACACCAGATGCAGATGAAGTCAGCCGCACCTGATTATATTTTCAGGCTCACCGTTTGGTCTTTATCCGAAATTGCGAACTTTGGTGAGTGACGGACGAAAAGTATTTTTTCGGCCCATTTCCACGTAATTCGGATTTCGGATTTCGCATGCAAACTCATTGTTCCTATTTCATTTACATTTTATTTATACAGGGTAAGTTTCAAATTTTAATATATTTGATTTTCAAACTGCCCTGTTTAAAAAAAATCCAGATGTGAATCCATATGTGAATCCATAACCTATGTGAATCCATATGTGAATCCATAACCTAATCCATATGTGAACGTTTTGCGACTTGTGAATGCTGGGATGTGAACTGAGAACAATGAGATCGCATGCAGAATGCGACGTTCTAGAGTTAGTGGAAATAGGCCTAGGGTTTCAGTTTTTCATACCATAGTGAGATCGATATTTTTGCGTCAACAGAGAGAAGCGAAGTCGCCTACCGAGGTGTATGTTGATATGCATGGTGGTGATCCACCAAAGCCAGCTGATGACTACGTGGATCCAATAAAGCGCATTGCATTTTATGAGAGCCTTGAAAATTTGAAGTATGATGCGGAGCTGCCCCCAATTCCATTGTCTTCGGATGAGGAACCCCTTGGAGATTATGATGACAAATTTGGTGAGTTTTTATTCAAAGTACTTAATGTATGAAGTTGTATTCGACGAAATCTTTAGTATGGGTTACTTAGGTCATGTGATTCTACTGGGTTTTGGGAAGCACCCATGAAATGCTAAGAAATTTGAAGTACAATCCTTGCCAACATAGTTGGAAACTCTACAGATTTATCGCACTCTTTCTTGCCTGTTGTGGTTCAGAAAAGTGTTGTGGTTCGGGAAAGTGTTGTGGTTCGGAAAAATGTTCTGGTTCAGAAAAGTGAATGAATGAAAGAAGTGAATGAAGAAGGAAAATTGGCATTGAGTAAGGAATGGCCTAGGTGTACAATGTTTCTACATATTCACGATCTCATTACCCCCATGTCTGGCTTTATCAAGTACCCCAAGTGTCTGGGTGGTCGCCATTTAGGGGCAAATAAGGAGTAAATGTAATGTATATTGACGACTCATATCGTTTTCATGACCTGTCATGCCATGTCATGTCATGTTATGTCAGATGATGTCACATCAAGTCACTTAATGGCTTTTTCATTCTCATAGCACCACTTCATTCTTGTAAAGAGATAAGTACATAAGAAACATGAGGCTCAAATATGGCAAAAATTAAGAAAAATTTAAGAGACACAGGCAGGCTGATTTTCAAAAGTAAAGTTTCAAAACTCTTTTGCGAGAAAATTTTTGACTGAACTTGAAAAGATATACAAACAACATCCGTTTCTTAATGTTTTTAACTAAAAATTCAAGTTCTCATCTCACGATTGCCTTGTGGCTATAGGATTTCAAGAATTTTAAGAAACACTTAGGAAACATTTAAGGCTGGATTTGACAGAATATTTAGGAGCATCCAGCCTGAAGGGAGAAAGTTTGTTTCTTATATAAAAAACGTGTAGTTTTTCATGTCGTATTTTGTATCAGGCCATCGCACATGAGAGAAAAATGTCATAAATAGACTTTGATTTACATTCTACATTTATGGTGCACTTAATAAATCCAGTTGTACATCATTTGGTTGTAGTACCCAATGGACACGCAGCAGTTGATCACAGTGACAATAGACTAAGTGGATCATTTGATGCAATGACTTCTTCAAGCGAAGAAGACTCAGAACCTCCTATCTTGCCTCCAAGACCCAAGGAAAGAAGTAACACTGAACCCCCTCCCTATAGTATTAATAGCAGCCAGATAAATAGCCTCGACAGAAAAGCAACGGCCTCTCTGGGGAGAAAGTTGGAGAAAGAGGTGTTCTTTAATGACGCAGATGCTCTCCACGTTGGTGTCTTACATCAACGAAGAGTCCTGGCAGTTTGGCAAAAGAGGTATTGCAAAGTGAAAAACGAAAGTTTACTTGTATTTAGGTAAGTGTCTGTTTAGTTAGGCTAAACAATCTATTAGAAGTCTACTCAAGCTATGATACGATTCTATCGAAATAGTTGTGATTCTAATCCCATGTCTTATCTTACGTGACTTAATTGTTTGTTTGCTAATGTATGAATCCCTTTTTTACTGTTTTGCCTTGTATTGCCACATATTAATGGAAATGATTGCACGCACGCACGCAGGCACGCAGTCATGCACCCGCAGAGGGAGGGGCATTATTTATGCATTGTGGCGTGGTGCCCAGGTAGGGATTGATCTAAGATGCCAGTTTTATAGTCTATTGCTTTGACAGACATAATTTCGTATTTGTATTACAGAAATCCTGATAAAGATGAAAAACCAGCATTGGAAATAAGTTTGCAAGATTTACAATTTCATGTCTCCGACAAGGAGACTTGGCGAAGCCATTCATTTAAAGTCATTCTACCCAACATGGAAACGTATTATTTTGCCGCGGAGACACACGAACAGCTAGTCACGTGGCTTGACGTGCTCGTAAAAGAGAGGGAAAGACTCAAGCTTGGAGCGAAGGTTTGGGACTTTGGTTTCGATTAGAAAACTATAACATCACAGGGTCTTGTTTCGTATCTACAATACGGATTTTGATGCAATGCGTGGCAATGTATAATGTTGGCAGAATTTCCTGTTTTGCCGCATTCTGTGATATGACAACTGTTATGTTCAGTGCATGCTATGATCTACAAGAGATTTGATGTTTAACTTCCGTTACTGCATCACGTTTTAAGCTCAGGAACATAAGTGACTTATATGGAACCCTCTGTCCTTCATGTAATCGAATATACAAGGGAATCGAAGAAAGCTTGGAAGAGTCTCATTTTTATGACTTTCCATTTAGAGTATGGTGTCACGATACCACTAATTCGATATTTTCACTTGTTTTTGGAAACTTGCCGAAACAAACATGTAACTCAAGGTTACCCTAACCTTATCTATGGCCCTTATTCAGCGATCTAGGTTTGTCTGCTTTTTCTTTGCAATGAAATTCATGGATCACATAATTCATTTGTGTGTCTTTCCCTTAGGACGGTGGTATACCCAATGGAAGCAAGGACTCTTTGTCACCGAATGCCGCCAATGATGCCAATGACAGCGGAAGTGCTTGCTCGTCAGAACGCAGAGATTTTGAAGAGGGATCGCAATGTAATTAGTTTGTCTCCATCTCACGCACAATTCATCTTTATGCGACGCCAATTTTAGAGCTGCACCTTAACTCTGTAGTTTATTTAGAGTATCATGTTTTTCTCTTCCCTTGTGAGGTGTTTTTTGCTTTTTATAAACTGTTTGAGATTTTAGATGTATTCATTGTATCAAATTTTATAAGTGGAGGGCCCCTTGTAAATCAGCTCTGGCTGATGGGCAACCGTCCTGAAAGGAATTAAAATGAAAAATGAAATGAAATGAAAATGCTAATGAGTGTACATTCGTTGATCGGAATTTCTTATTTGATTTTTTCAGACTCCAGTTCTGAATCAACAGCAAGTGCTGATAGCGAGGCAAGTGATCAAGATGAGCCGGAAGCTGACCGAAGGAAATCGTTGAAAAAACGTTCATCATTTCAAAAATCGCAGTCTCAAAGTAGACGGTTGAATCAAGAGCTAGAATTGGAGGGTGAGTACCAGTTCAACAGTTTATGTTTTTGGACGTTATCATAACCATGGATAGATTTCATAGTATTTCTGCATATAGTAGTATCACAGCATAGCCACCAAATGTTTTGGAGTCTGATCAGATGTATTTTCTCCCAACGTAAGTGACCAATCATCATGCAGGATTTTCTATACATATGCACGCCACAGCTAAATTTTACCCACTTTGCATGCTGATTGGTCAGTTAGTTTGGGGGAAAACAGACCTGTTCAAAGGCCTCAAACTCTTACGGTCATACTGTAGTAACGCACCATGCTAGTTTTCTGAGCTTACTGAAGTATTTTTGTGTTCATCAGGCTTTATATAAAGCATCATTTACTGTATCCCGGCAATTATTAGGACAATAACATTTCTATGAGCACTCTCAGTTGTGCTTTAAGAGAAATAGACATTGTAGTTCTGAGGCCAATACGTATCGACATGAGTGGGCTATTATTATATTATTATATGAGCTTTCCGGAGCTCAATTGCATTATCTCGTGGAGACAGAGTTGTTGCCGAGGCAAGAAAAGAGTTTGAATTTCGTATGATTTATATATTCTATGCTCTTTAAATACACATACTATACACTATACACTATACTCTATACACTATACACTATACACTATACTCTATACTCTATACACTATACACTATACTCTATACACTATACACTATACACTATACACTATACACTATACACTATACACTATACACTATACACTATACACTATACACTATACTCTATACACTATACACTATACACTACACATACACATACACATACACATACACACACACACACACACACTACACACACACACACACACACACACACACACACATACACACACACACACACACACACACACACACACACACACACACACACACACACACACACACACACACACACACACACACACACATATATATATATAAATATATATATATGTATATGTATATGTGTATGTATATGTATATGTATATGTATATGTATATGATATGTATATGTATATTTGTATATATTTTTGCATCTTAAAGGTACTTTGTATATGGAAAAAGCTGGCAAGTGGCAGAAATGTTGGTGCAAAATTGAGACTACGATGCTCTTAGTTTTTGCCTCAAAATCATCAAAGTCATCAGAGTTCTCGATCACCCTCTTGGGAAGCAATTTAATAGTACCGCCGAAGTCGGTCTTTGATCAGTCGCCAAGTTACATTATCAAAATTGTGTTGAGTGACAGTGAGGTAGTTTTTCTCGCAAAAGAGCGACGTGAATGGAAAAAGTGGTCAACGCACATCAAGGTAACATAACTGGATTCTATTGCATTTATTGTGAGTTGAAGGTGCGTTTATGCGATGGAAAAACTCTTTGTAGACATTCAAATATCCAAGATAATGCCATTGCGGTTTATTAACATATGTTTTTTTGTATAAGAAGCAGCTTTCTGGCTTCAGCTTGGCATTCATGTACAGGTTTACCTGTAAATAATGTAGGAGCTTACCAAACTATGGCTCATAAGTCACGTGCAGCTCCTTGCCAGGCTGTAATCTTCTCGTTCTAGGATGCCAGAGTCCAGAAAAATGCCTAACCTTCCTCGGGCTGTCAAATCTTCATTATAAACCTTCCTCGTTTATGTATCAAAACCAGCCAAAGTTTTTGAACTCTGCATTGGGTGTCTAGGAAGCTTGTACTGTAAATGGGCTATGCCCTTCACAGTCGATGACGCTTTATATAACAACTTTGCTGAAACTGGATTGTCGATACAAATTTCAGAACCTTCCTCAAATACATCATAAAGAGCAAAATTTTCCTCGGGTTCAGAGCCGTGGAACCGTGACTTTTTCTGAACTCTGTAGGAATCATTTTGATTCTAGTCAATAGGCCTATATCGACCATTTAATTATTCAGTTTAGTCAAATGTGTGTTCAAAACGTTTCGAAGATATTTTAATAGGTTATATCTATGGTATAGAATAGACATCAAAATATCGCTTTAGTCAATCTTCTGTGGCTTTTATCAAACATCAGAATATCGCTTTTATCAATCATCTTAATCTTATTTGATGAGATAGAAAATATACATATCTCCCCTCTCTCACCAGGGGAGCTAGGTCACCTCTGGTGTAGCCCGTAAGAACTTTTCTTCTCTAAAACTGCATGGGTATTTTTTGGTTCTCATTCTTACCCCGTATCACGTCTTTGTTGGTGTTTATGCTACTTTCTTGTTTATTATAGAAATATGCAGCAAATGTGATAGAAAATGGGGAAATAATGAAAGATTTGCCTGACCTTCCGTCATCACTAAAAGGTATTATTGGAATATTGTTGTTGTTGTACATTATGTAATTTCGCTATTGTTTGTATTATAACGCAGATAGGGTTTGGTAAATTTTGCTAAGCAGTTTTGGGTATGAAAGGGTTTTTTGGGACAATTCTCTGTCATTTGGATATCTTAGACAGAAAGACACCAGATTTGGAGACAGCAGATCGAAAGTGCAGCTTTAATATGAACTGTCTAGCCAGTGCCATAACGAGTACAAGAGTTATTTCAGTAAGCGAGGCTTGATTTATGTGGAATAGTTATTGAATATCCCCCACCAAACAGTTGCACGAAATAAGATGTAAAATCAACAATGTTATGATGATAAGTCTGAATACAATCATTGACAAAACCAAGATGATGATGATCCGGTATTTGACAAGTCCATAATAGTTAAGACAAATCGTGGAATATAAAACCAAATAGACGTCATGAGAAGACTTTGAGTTAACTTTAGACCATGGTGAATTCAGTACTTTCGAGGCAACTTGTCCTACCTTCAGCTGATCAAAGAAACACTTCCAAGTATGGTGGGACTATCATCTTAGCTAGTTGTTTCGAAACACACTGAATGCAGCATGGCCTGTAGTCAACTCAAGGCCTTTTCTTAGCGTTTGTTGGCTTTATATTCTCAAATGTTTCATAATTATTATGGACTTGTTAAGTGCTGTATCATTGACTTCTTGGTGTTGTCATTAGTTATATTCAGAGACTTAGAGAAGTAACATTATTGATTTACTTCGCTGTTCATGGCATTCTTTGATGGATGTTTATGCAGTATAGTTGTTTCACCTATTTTAAGTGTCACTTCTTGAAATGGCTCTTCTAACTGTCGTGGCTTTAATTATGAGACACCTTATCAAAAAACTCAAATGTGCATGAATGTCATAATGTATAAGTGAGAGGTGAGTATATTGTGTCTGTTGTTACTGCCTGTATCTTTCTTCTTTTGACTACCATTGGTTTGCTTTTGCTGAAATGTAATTAAAGGTAACAGATTTCCTTTCTAATTCTGTATTTTCAGATGAGCGCAAGCCAAGAACAAAAAAGGTAGGACCATTCTCAGTTATGCACAATTTTAAGCTCTATAATCAGATTGCTATATTGATAGAGAATTTGTGCTGCGGGGGCGCATTCATTATCATGTCTATTGTCTGCATTATACCACTGTATTTCACCGAGATAATATTATCATGAATCACTATGCATGTTATAACTTAAGTAATGATGTGTGATTGGTACAATTGTAAGTCTGTAACGCTTTGCGTGAGTCTGGTGTTAATGTGTTTTTGTCTGAATACTTTGTTGTATGTTGTAATATATATGCTTTGTGCACACACGTTTCTTTCAAAAAGTCTTGAGATCGATGTTCAGAGAACTGCAGTGCTGGTGCATGCAAGGGTAATTCTTATTAGGGTTCAGGCGATAATTTTTTGCACAAAGTTTTATGCCATCGATTTTGTAAGGTTTTTACTTTATGTAGGGCTGTAATTCCTTCCTATGTCTTGATTTTGTGTTCTTTCCTTCAATCTTTTGTATCAGTGTAATGGATGGTTCCAGATGTGTCAGATCTAGGCAAACTGTGAGCCGTATTTTGCATCAAAGTGCCCTTACTGTAAAACTTGAAGGCAGTTTTCATTAAGAAACGTAGAGGCCCTTTTGACGGGAAATTTAATGCTGGCATGATGTTCTTACTAGTATGAGTCTATTTCAAGTTCTTGGTCGTAGCTTTCAAGAGTGAAGCAAGTTAAATCTATGCCAGCATGAATTGCATTTCATGTTTTCAAAGTGGTATGAAATTTCATGCCAGTATAAAAAGGTCATAGAGTTCCACGCAAACAGAATGTTGCTAGTTTCCGTGCAAACTGAGTTTGCATAACGGCATTAAAACCACACTCAAGAATCCACCTCAAATCAGCTCATTTGCTATACAGCTGACTTTTCTACTCATACCTGTTTAAAATAAAAATGTGAACAGATGCAAATTACCAAACCCTAAGCGTATTATTTCCAGCACACATTTAGGCCTGTTTTCCAAAATATCGAGAGCTGAATATTGAATTCTGTGAAAGTAGGCTTTTTAGCAGAAGACCGAAAAATAGACTGAGTAAATTGTCTTAGATGAGTTGTCAGACTACTTTTTCGCCTGACACTCATCAGAGTATGAAACGCCAGATAATGACCGAAAAATTGAACCAAAATTTATAGCCAGATGCAGATACACGTGATATGATGAATAATGTGTCCAGTTAGTCGTATGATAGGCCACTTGGCACCTATTCACCATTGCCAGTTATACGGATAACTGGACACATTATTCATCATATCACGTGTATCCACATCTGACTGTATATTTGGGTTCACCGTTTGGTTGCTATTCTACGTTATATTCTCTGATGAAATTTTCAGTATGTCTAAAAATGGCGCCACTTTTCATGCTATAGAGAATTCTTGTCGTTTTTCTTGATATCTCTATACAAAAAACATCTAAAAAATATGCCAGTTAACCAGTTTTCAACTCAGACCTGCTTGAATGCCCTTTAGGACAGACACGTGCGGGCAAAAGGTAGTGGCCTCTTTGCTAACATGATTAAAAATTTTTGGAGGTTTGCTATGTTGAAGCTTTGACTGTTATATCAACTTTATTGTAGAAACCTACCAAGAATGGCACTGCAACTCTGATTGACGTCTCAGATGTTGCTGGAGACCGGATGCAGTATACCGGGCAGCTGCTACGGTTGAAGGATGCCAATGATGAGACTGGAAATGACGTATTTTGTGAAATTCGAGGCGGGTTCTTTGTGTTAGGCAATGAAAGTGCTCTGGAAGATAGAATTATTGAAAGTCCAGTTCGTAAAGTTCGAGTTAATCAAAGGGCTTCGGAAGAGCATTATTTCCATGTCTTTGAGCTTCGAGTGGGTAATGAAATGCCAATATTTTTAGGGGTGAGAGAAAAATCAGAGCTTCGTCAAATTGTAGAGATCCTGTGGCTCCAAAACGCAAATGTACAAGGGGAAAGGGGAACTCTAATTTCCGATTTTGTGAACCAGTTAAAGAAGCAGTATAATCGGAGGTCCATAACATTTGACTCACAGCCAAAAAACTTAGAGAAGGGTGACAGACCAGCATTGCTTCAATACTCTGGTATCACTAGACGGAATGATGAAAAGGCTTCATCAGACAGTGAGCATATTGCATTCGGGGTGAGAAAGCAGTCAAAATCCTTTGATACAAAGAAGCAGGCTAAGCAAGGCAGTAAGCAATCAAGTGGGTCTCGTATGTCGGCCTTCTTTAGGAGTTTACCAAGGCGGAAGCATAAGAAGTATGATTTTGGTGATTCTGTTGATGGCATTCCCAAGATGCAGTTTGGTGGGACTGTGACCGAGGTAAAAGTTGGTGTAAATGGCACAAAACAAAGGATTTTACGCCATTGCAAGGTTTCAGGCAAGATCTTTTATGCCTATGAAATGACAAATGACTTGAAGCCTGTATTCAAAGTTCCACTGCGGAATGCAACCATTGAAGATTCCCTGCCGGAGAAAGGAGACACAAAGTTTGTGTACACTGTGAGCTCTATGGAAGACAATAGCACATTTATGTTCGAAGTCGAAACAGAGGAGGATTTTGATAATTGGTACAATGCTTTGTACATGATTGACAATAAGTCAAACCCAGGCAAAATGTCAAGCAGAGAGAGTCTATTAGATGAAGTTAAGAGTGATGCAGATATAGACCTAAAAGTTGAGATTTCAGCGCCACCCTTCAGTGGTTCCAACAGCAATTCATCCCTTTCATCTGTATTGTCAAAGCAAGCTAGATCACTTGCCGGGAGTGGTGATGATTCTAAAGCAGAAGCTGCCCCAACCAGGAAGGTGTCGGAGGAAGTTTTTGTTGGTGGAGCTGAGGCGATAAAGCACAGCGGTTTTCTATTTCAAGTCAAGCAGAGTGAAACGGATGGGATAAAGACTCGATCAAAGATACGAGTATGGTGTGTTGTGAGACAAGCTTGTGTAGAGTTATATGCAAGCAAGAATGATAAGGTTCCCTTTAGAGGAATCTCAATAGGACACTATAGTGCAGAGCCGATGAGCACTGAAGAATCTAATGAGAAGTGGGCAATTGCTTTGCGATCGGAGAAGGAAGTTCTTATTTTCTGTGCTAGCAATGAGGAAGAATATATTAAATGGCAACAGGAGCTCAAGAAAGTTGCAAAAAAGCGTACACGACGATCCAGTGATCTTGCAAAGTTACGACTTAGATCGGCTGGTGACGGCATCAAGCAGTTGTTGTCCTCTTCATCTCTGCCAGGTCTAACGAAACGAGACTCGAAGAGAAGCACTATTGTATTGGATGAAACAGACGAGAAACTTGTTCACGATTTCACTGTTGACATCGAATCTGGCAATAAGATATCTGGTATATTGACTATAACTTTGGTCAATGAAAAGGCTGTGACGCCTAAAAAGAGGTTTTGTTTGATTCGGGATGGAAAGTTCTGCATTGCAAAGAGATCAAAGCCACACAAGTATATAAGAACTATTGACCTGTCCAAAGTTGCTATACTAGATGAATGCGATATTGACAAAGGTATATTTGGCTTTCGACTTGATTTTGGTGCAGGAGAATGCATTGCTTTCCAAGCAGCTGATCGGAAAACTGCTGATGATTGGATGGTTGCCATCTCCATGGCCATGCTGTTGGAGAGATTGACATCCCCAGAAAAGTTCCCCCAACATGGTGAAGATCCTGGTGAAGCCCTTGGTACAGATGAGGATTTTTCTCCAGGTGTGGACGAGCATGGCTTGATTGACATGTCACCTTTTATTGCCAAGCCGGGTCGTGGATCTGAAAGTTCCAATCTCTCAAATGATATCAAAGCAGCAATTGAACTGAAAATAATCGACGGGGATGATTATTTCTCCCCTCTTAGTCACCTCCTTGAATCGGCATTCACACCGGGGCCTTATTCGGGATCGTCCACTCAATCCTCTCGAGAAGGGACTTTAGAAAGAGATGCGAATGGTAGGACTTTAGAAAGAGATATGAATGGCAGAAGTAGCAGTGGTTATGTCATACCTGAAGAAGACCAGGAGGAACAAGATGGAGATTCATATTCTCCATCATTGGTCAATCAACCTTCTAAAGATGATATTTCGAAGCCTGGTAACAATCCTGCAGACAAGAACAGCGATTCGATGGATATCGAGAATGAGAAGCCTAGGCCTGGCAGCGTTTCTAAAGCTATTGCCTCCTTTGAGTCGCGTGATGCTCGTTCAAGGCAGGCGACTGATGATGGCGTTTTTCATAATGAGGCTGATTCTTCTCAAGTCGAGGAGAAGCTTGCTGACCTATTGCAAAGGCAGGAGGACTTGGAAAAAGAACGGAGCACTATCCTTATGAGACTGCCGGATTTGAAAAGCGAAGTTACATCAGCACGAGAACGCAGAGACAAGGGAAGTGCTAGCACGGAGAGACACATTTTGGAGGAGGGGTATGAGACCACTAAACATGACCTGGAGAGAATGGAGAGGAGACTGCATCGCATAGAAAAAGACATTAAGGTTGTAAAGCATGCTTTACAGAAGAAGGCATCAAAACTGAAAGATCCATTTCGTCGTCGTTCGGCTGTCATCAGCCCATCCATCAATGTCTGACCGATGGTCGCTTCTATTGGATGAAATTCGCGGCCACACCATTAGCGCTTTGCTGTGTTTGCTGTGCACGTGATTCTCAGCGACTTTCTGAGACCCCGTATTAGCCGAAGCCTGTTAGGCTACCATCTATTGGCATGTAATCAAAATGGATACCTGTAGAATGTAAAATTTCTGATTGAGTTTTAAATTGTATTATAGTTTTTCTCGTTGTATTTCGGTGGTCTTCAGGGTTGAAGTAGGTTTACGGGAAGTTGTTGGAAATATTGCTGGAAAAAATAAATAGTTGACTTTTTGAACTCATTCGATTAACCTTCTTGATCGTGGGTGATTATAGTACCCGAACAAGAGGATTGATTGGAGGTTTTTGTTGGTCGACAGATAGCGGTTATTACCATAACTACTTGCTGCTGTAGGAGGCGCTATTAGTGACACCTTTGTCCAGTAGCAGCAGCATCATTGTTACAATAGCATGTAGCCATGTAAGTTCGTTTTACTTGAGGTTGGTACTTCCTTGAATATTGGTTAAGTAACTGGACGAGGTGTCCCCTTTAGGCTGGTTATATCATTGACTATCTAGATTAGTAGATGTGCGACTGACAGTTGAGTGCTGCATTTTCCTGCCTTTGTGTATTGTGTTGATCATCAAAACTCATAGTCTATAATGCTATTGTTCATAGTGGCTGTTCGTGATTTTGAACCCCCATGTGATGTTCTGATTGCCGGGCAGGGCCAAGCATGCAGTGCAGGGTGACGTTAGCCACCATTAGCTGGTGGGGATTGTGAAGGGCAACTCCTTCTGGGACCACGCCTGTTAGTACCTCTTGTAGTAAAGTATGCATCTAAAGGGTGACAAAAGCTATGCAAACGGCATTGATGTGACGTAGCAATGAATTGTATCTAGCTAGGAATCTTCCACCTCCTCAGACCTTTTCCACTCGAGTATAAATTAATTACGAAACTGACCTTGAAGAAACTGGGGTAGGTGGGACATGTCCCTCAGGCCTCCCATGGCGCCGTCTCTAACGCAATGTACAACCCCAGTAGTATAAAGTGGGTACCTAAGTTTTCAGCTACTGATATTGAATTATGGATTGTCTTAGTATCAGCCTTTGCCAGCCAAGAGATATGATTATCTTCTTTCGCCAATCTGTTTCGCGTTAGCATTCGAAATATTTTATCAGCTTCGGCCTTTTAACACACACCAGTGCAGTCCAGTTCGTCCATTATCCATAGCCTACCGCTCGTCAATGGATCTGGGCAACTGCCGCCGTTCTTATATTTTTATGGTAGCTACCAGTATGTTTACGACTATATCTCTGTCATAATGTAAATTTTCCAGTGTTTTTAACGCAGATATTTGCGAGGTTTACTACCTATGGTTTTGCATATAATTTTATCATGAACATGGCGCAACCGAAATACTAATCAAATTGCATGGCTTGCAGGCGTATTGGAACGTAGCTAGGAGTCTTGTCTTGCAATTGGTTTGCGTTTAGGAAGCCCAGTCCACCTTGTCGCGTTCTCGTTACATGTTTTAGAACTTGCTTTCTTTGACACAATGATTTGTATTATAAGTTTCTCTTCAGGTGTTTTTAACAAATTTTTAGGTGATCATCACTTTCAGGGAGAATATTTCAGCTTTTTCTTCAAAATCGTACATGTAGATTGCAATAATACTGTGGCTTATGGTACTATTTATTGGGCTCGCAATTTTATTCTGTAGGACCAAACGTGAAACGGTAGGGAACTTGTGAGATAGCGCTTGTTTCCTTTGTAATAGACTTAGAGCTATGCTTATATCCCTTAATTTCTGACTAACACGAACCGTAATCCAAAATTAGCTTAGTTGCCACGTTCTGTCTCCGATAGTATTAAGTTAAATATTGAATAGTGTTGAATAATATCGCGTTTCATATAAGAGCAAATTAGAGTTTAGTTTGGCTTTTAGGGTAATTTCTCACTGACGTTTAGGAGCATTTTATGCTTCTTCTTTGCAACGCCATGCATATGATACTTGAGTATTTTTTGTTCTTTTCAAATTTTCTTTTGATATACATTTTGTTCTATTTTTGTAAGATATTATCTCCGATTTAGTATATATTAGGAAAGCGTGTAGGCTAATGCCATATTATTTATGATTGTATCAATAGCCACAATGTGATTTCTTTTTTGATAGTCATGACCTCCTTGATAAACTCATTTTTATAAGGAACCTAGCTCAAAGCCTAGTTCCATCAGTTCCTTGTTTTCAGACCTCCAATGATCAAATTGTAATACTAAAAGTTCCTTAAAATTTCCGTTATTTTCACTCCGCATTTACTGCCATGCAAATGGTACGGAAACAAGTAAAGCGTTCAAAGTCTGAATTTTGCCTTGAATTTTGGCTATAACTTAATTGACCAATGAAACATGAAACACTTCAAACAGTCTTTGTTTGTTTTGGCTACAAATGAATGGAACCGGCGTCCTAATCCTAGATTGTTTGTTGTTCTAAAAATTTTTCAAACTGAAAGTTCCTTAGGGAATTTTCCTTTAGTAGTTTAAGTTTTTTAAATATTTCGCCACTCAAGCACATTTAGGGCAAGCATTGTTTTTATATGGCGTAGTCTATCATTAGACACAAATTTGACTAACTCGTTACCAAATTGCATTTTGCTGATATTACCTCGAATCTCTTTCATTTCATTTCATTTCATTTCATTTCATTTCATTTCATTTCATTTCATTTCATTTCATTTCATTTCATTTCATTTAAAATTATTTAACGTTGGTATAGAATGAAATAGTTATGTAAATAATTAAAACCAACATAGTCCATAGTTAAAACTAATTAAAACTCTTTTTTAAGTAATAGACCACACGTATTTCTGTGATTTATATTTCTTGGGCTATTTAACTTCATCCATCGTCACTTATAATTGAAATTGGATTTTTTAGTTTTGAAGGTATGTTGAGGCGTAAGTGCCTTGTTAAGCATTCTGTCATACTTATGGCATTTGGATAATCTCAACAGTTTGGGATTCGTTGAGTGCCTGGATCTTACTCTCGTCCTTCATATGGTTAGTTGACGAACTTAGTAATACGTAGCTGATAAACCCCAACACAGGGAAATTTGTTCTTTGTCATCCAGCGGGTTTGTTCACGGTAAATCATTAACCACTTAGATACTTTCATTGTAGCCGTATTTGTTTACGACGCCTTATGGAATTCAAAACGTAACAGACATGAGCCTGAATCTTGCAGAATAATGATGATATTACGATAACCTATGTAGGTTTTTGTGCATGAATGCATAGATAGATAAGGTCATATATCAGCGCCAGATTTGATGTGCTTTTTGGCGTTCATCTTATCACTACAGGCATCTAGTTGCTTAGAACTCTAGATCAAATGTAGCCAAGGGCTATTACTGGCAAAACATTTCTTGAACATCAATAGAAGATTTAGAAATTATCACCTTGTCCATTGCTCTTCAAACCAGTGATGATTTTGTGCCATTCCATTTTTCAGGGTAAAAATGACCATCTATCAAGTGGGTATGAATACAGAAGATGATACTGTCAGTCGTGGAAACAGCAGGCCTAAGTCATGGTAATATGATAAAGTGTCCTTTCATCATCCCACGTCTGATAAGATGGTACAAATATCAGCGTACCTTGATCTCTTTCGCTTCACGACACCTGATTCATTCTCTTTCGCCCACCCGTTTCAGGTGACCTGTCTATATGCTTCTCCGAAGGAGTATCACACGAACTACGACCCTTCCTTCATAAGGCAATTTTTTTAACTTTTCTTGGGTATTGAATAGTTTTGCATAGCTTCCAATCTCTCTTTGCTGCATATGGCATTGAGACATGGCGTCAGTTAGTTTCGCGCCAAAATTGCCGTTTTCAAAATGGTAGCTGTGGGATCGGTTTTAATTTGGCTGAGTGATCACGTATGCAAAATTTCTGCACAATGAAAGACTTTCTTTAAGCTGTAAATTATGATTCAGAAAGGACCATTGGTAATGAAAGTGAAAAAAGTAGCGTTTCCCTACATGCTGAGCATCTTCGAAACCCTTCATTACGGGTTTAAGGCTCAGAGATTTCCGTTTCACATTTCTTCACTGGGTTGCAGTTAAACGCTTGTGTTCGGGGTTGCAGTTTAAAAGGCCAGGGAATAAATGTAAATTGTTTCCCACGCGAAATTTTAGTTATGGTGTTCTCCATAGGAACTCCGCTTCAAGATGGCGTCACAAAAAATATGTATAGAATAGACGCATTTTATTGGTTCATGATTTAATGTAAACAAATCTGCTGATTGGTCTGAAGCAAAATCTGCATGCTAGGAAAATGCTGGAAATCAAAACTTTTTTTAAAGCGAATTAGAGCAGTGAAATCTTATTGTTAATGTTTAGAGCTTTAAGATCAGACAGCACCAGCACTTTCATTGGTCAAAGAGAATTTGACAATAGGATATGTAGACAATGGGCCTATTACTTTTACAACCACCTGCAGGTAAAGCTCTGATCAATAACATCGCGAATAGGGTGGAAGCGATACAAATTCAGCAAAACGGACTGTACAAATATAGCTAACCACAGATCAAGGGAATGTTGACGGACCACGCCCTATAGGACAGACAGAGTAAAGTAAGATATACAGCGAAAGGGTGCCATAATATAACAATGAATTATTACAACTTGCTAGAAGTCGAAACATACTTTTTCTACTCGAATTTGGATGAATTACCTAAGAGATCTTGTAGAAAACGGGGGGGGGGGGGGGATTCCCAGTGTGACACCGCCTCTGTACCCAAATCCAACACCGACAACTCAACAATAAAAAGATCTTCATTAGTTATGCCATACAACTTGACTTAAGTCATAACTGATTTACATGATAATTGACTTTCATTCTTATACAACAACGGGAAACAGTGATAGCTACAACACTTTTAAGTTCCAAAATTTTTGCCTATCAACAGTGAATATAAATTTTTCGTGGTCACAGTGTCCATATTTACAAATCTTGCAAAGGTGAATTTCTTCGAATTCAATATGATGAGTGCTACAGGGCTCTTGCCGAGGCTTAAATACTGCAATACATGTAACAAAGTCTATATTTGATGCACCCTGGCGCGATTGCGAAACGTGAACAACATCTACTTGTCCCTTAATTTCTTTAAATCAGTAGAGGTTCCAGCACTTTCGCCAAGGCGCTTTCTGCTATTCGTATCTACTATGTGCTCAAGGCGTTCGGGACTACCCAATGCTTTGTTATGTGTCCTTTGCAGACTCTGAAAGAAAATTTACGATATCATTATTTGACTCGCGGCTCCTGAATACAGTTCTCTCAGCCGAAAGAACACAAACAGCCAATAGTCAAAGATAAACGCAGCTAGACAAATGCTAAGCACCTTTATATTATTTAAAATTTATCTTCTTTAGAATAAACATTCAGGTTTCTTCATATTTTTCACCATCATTCTATGGCTTGGCCACCTATGCTTTATATAACTTCGTATTCCTGCATTCATTCTTTGGCCCTGATTTGGATCATTTAATGGGCGTATTTTCCTTGAATCTTTCAGTTGTGATATACTCCTCTGTATATCTGACACGACCTAGGTTGATACGTGGGTAACTCATCCTCAGAAGAACACTCTGGATTGATCTTGCCACATTCCTTATATTACTTTTCTTTGCCTATTATCCAGGATAGTCTAGTTTTTGTGAAGATGAGGAAGAACAGTTTCCAACAAAACTTCGTTTGAATACCATACATGAGCTAATACAATAACACAATTAATTACGCAATCATTCATTACGTATTGGAATGCAGTCAAAAAATCGTACCGGAGTCAACCCTACAGCCACATCTAAGCGTGCTATAAACATTCATAAAGCTTTTTACCTGTGGGAGTAGCTACTATAAAATATCCAAGTTAAGTATTCAAGTAAAGAGAATATGGTCCAGTTCAAAATTCTGACTGGTATTTTGCAATAAAAAGCTAGTATATACCTCTGATTCCATAGCATACTCTCTTGTCCATTGCTTTGCTTTTTCATTGAACAGTGGTCGGTTGCATTTGAATTCTGAGGACTAAGCAACGCTAATAATTTTGGTGTGCTTTCATGCAAAAATGCAATGTGGGATCAACAATAAAGCCAAAATGCAGAGAATTTAGCCATCATTTTAACTGCTTGCATTACACACTGTTTGTGACTCCAGTTTGCGGTTGAGAAAAGGAAGAAAACGTCTGAGTGGCAAGAATCAACAAACGTGACAAGAATGAACAACACAAGAACAATCAACGTATCACATGCAGCAAGGAAACAGTATGTTTCGGAATTGGGTACGCAGGTCTTTCAATGAGACGCGCGCGATCGTGCACAAGCGTGCAGGCACGCACCCATCTCAGTTCACGTACTCGACATGTCGCTTGCGCCAGCTTTATCAAAGATGCACATCCAAGTACCAAGGAAAGCTCTCACAATTGAATGTTTAGCGCGCGCAAACGATCCCACGCGCGATTGGCAGCGCGCGTCAAAGTTACTCATTGAAAGGCCTGGGTACTGAGAAACTGCTATGGTTTTTCTCAGTAAAACACTAGCACACCATTGGATGGTCTTCATGTATAATAGTGCAAAACAGTCTAGAGTGAAAGTACGGTTTTTTCTAAAGTATGATCTGCCTTTTGAGTCAATAGCACCCAGCTGCTGGGCTCTCTTTAATGCTCAAGAGGTGATACTGAAACTTAACATCTCACCCTGTACAGCCCTGTGGCTTTGGGCTCTTTGATGGACATGTTAATTAGGTTTCCTGTGGAAACTTATCAGAGTAGTAATCTTGATACCTCATAGGGCTAAGGACGTATTTTCAAGGAATAGTGAGTAATGTTTCTTGGTCTATAAAGACAATAAAATGTCTTTATTTGTTGTCGTGATTCTTGTACCGAATTTCATCATCAAACTGCGTTTTTCAACAACAAAATCAATTGGCTCTTGGTACGTAATGAAAAACAGATCCCAACAAAATTTAGTTCATTTATAGGTGTCATCACTCATCAATGCTGTAAGTGAGAAATATATGATTAAGTTCTTATTTCTCCTCCAGAGAATTTACATTTAGAATGTATCATTTACTTTCCTTCAATGATTTGTCTTTCCAAAAAGTGTTTTTAAGTATGGAAATAAAGAAGAAAAGGAGCAGAAAAATTAGTATAGGAGCAATAAGTGGACAAATGACCTATGACCAGAAACTTATTCTACCCACACAAATAGACATCTTCAGAAGTTGAATCAGACATAATATTACTGGGCAGAATTTTACTGAGCTTCACTTACAATATCTGCCATTAATGGGTCATCTGGATTGGGATCTGAAAGTAGCAACTGAATGGATTTCAACAAAGTTGATATATTATGAGATGGTTTCCATGCTCCCTGTAAATGCAATAAAAGTGTATAAGAACAAATACCTAGACAAGGAACTAATAAAAGTTGATTGTTTTCTAGCAAATGCTAGCTGAAGTCTATCTCCATCTCTACGCGAGAAGCTGATACAACAGTTCTTGCTGATAGGACACCAAGCATTAATTACATGACAGAACAAATACAAACAGTTTTTAGTGATTTAGGGCTACTAGAGTCTATTGAATAAGTTGATCTTGTTCAAGACAACAACAGAAACTGTTGGTTGATATTTATGTACCAGGGGTTGGATCTCTTACTCATGGTCAACAGCATTAACATATCTGGTCTCTGTTGCAGATGTTGAGGTTGATTATGGGATTATCAGTCACCTGGTAACAGCATCAGGTATTGAGTGCTGCATAGAAATATGTGCAAAAGATTCAGACCTTGCAGTTTGCAGGCACTTTAGCTAGATATCAATTTAATTCTGCGTTATTACTGGTAGAAATGATAAACCTACAATCAAGCAAACTAATTGACAATGGTTATGCTAAAAATTTACAGCAATAGGAATGTAGGCTGTGATAAGTAAATCAATGCATATCAGATATTATGAATATAAGATAATATAATAACTAGAATGACAATGAATTATAAAAAGGACAGGCAATAGTAAATGATGAAATGAAGGAGCTTGCTTAAGACTAGCAAACAAATGGTTAGGACAGTGATAGTGAGAGGGGGTCAGTACCAAAAAAGTACTTAAATGCCTACCTTTGGTGGCATCTTCAAAATGTCCAAGCAGATCCTTCCTGCATTGTCTATATTTGGATGATAAACTGGGGTGATGAATCTTGCTTGAGGAGGCTCAAAAGGATACCTAAAAGCAGATAACACCTTATGGAATTGTGCCATGTAGAGGGTTTCTAGCTGACTCTGTTATCCATATATATTAGCATCATGAAAGGGTGAAGAGGCAGGCCCAGAGAAAGGAGTGTGACAACATTGAACAAGGACATCCATAGAACAAAATTAATTGAAAGAGACTGTCCAATACAACCTTTGAAGAGAAAAGAAGATTTTGAAAACATAAAATCACTAGCTCAGGACCAAAATGATAGGAGGAAGTTCTCAGATGTAGTTTGCAGAGCAGGAGAAGCAGACATCACATGAAACATTCATGCCAATACTGCATGACTGTTATTATATTGTATTATGAAGTGTATATAGCTGAATCAGGCAAATAAGTGCTGATAGACTGTAGGTAATCTCTGGGCAAATTGCAAAGTGTTCCTTATCATAAAGAGCTGAAGTCTCAGGAATCACAAGGAACTTGAGCATGTGGTCCAGAATCCAGTTAATTCTGTGAAACTCTATGAATGATTTATACACATCTTTTGTAATTTAATATTTATGTATTTTAATACATAAAGCATACTACATCATGCATTACTGTCGAAAATTACTTGTCTACTGAACTATTGGGAAGTTCTAATGCATCAGAAATTTCCAGGGGGCCTTTTGAAACCGCCTTAAGTAGTAACCTGTTTATGTCATGTGGGCTTTGGGTTTATGCATGCACAGTAAGTCAGAGGTGGTGCTATGTCATGTACTGTTACATGCTACAAGGTGTTGCTTTCATATCACAGAGAGTAACAACATGAAACATACTCACCTATTTGGGATTTGCAAAGATAACTTAAAACTTCCACCAGCATATGGGGTATCATCTTGACCAATAATACCTGAGAAAAGTCAATGAATAGGTGGTACAGAGCATTGTGTTTTATGATACACTGTATGTAGAGGAATTAAAAATAGAACTGAACTGAACTGTAAACAGAACTTTCAAAATTGAGAACAGACACAGGTGCTGCAAGACACGGGTGGTATTTTCTCTTATTGCATACGATGGAGGTAATGATGTTTAAACTCAAAGCATTAGAGAATAAATGTCATGTATTCTATAGAGAGAGAGAGAACGTGGTCAGTAACCGCACATTTCGCCAATAACTTGACATTACAACAGCCAACCATCCTGTATTAGCTTAAAATCTTGTGCTAGCAATAAGAACTAATGTATATTCTTATTCCGTACAAGCTTCTAGTTGGTCTATTTTATCATGAACTGTCCAGCATGATATTCCACTTGCTGGCGATTCAGCTAATTGTTTGATTTCTTTTGTCAATCTCGTTGACTTCTGCATAAGTGCGATCTCAACGGTAATGCCGTCTTCCCGCCAATCTTCGTAGGCCCGAGAGGTCAGGCTAATTGATAAGGGTATAACCAGGAGATGCTAATCCAAAATAACTAAAACAGAAAGCGCTCAATTTAAAAACGGTAATACTGAATCTGTTGCTTCTGAATCTTTAGACCTCCCTGTTTCCAAATTCCCAGGACCGTTTGTCCTGTTCCAACACTGTCCCCCCCCATCTCCCATCCATCCTGTATTACGTCACGTCTGGTTTTGATCTTTTTCATTTCCGGTTCATGCTGCCAGCAAGTCCAGGCATTGGTGAAATAAGTTGAAAAGGCATCAGATTCCATGAAAGTCCCCTTGAGGTGAGTGTATTGTAAAGCGACACCATGTTACAGTCATTAGTCATTAATATACAGTTGAAAGTTCTGCCAATAAAGTAGGTTCCACAGAAGTTATACGAGATACAAACTTATGTTTGGGTTTCTTCTGTCGAACATCATGCTTGAAATTGAATCTACAGTTAAAGATGAGACCAGCCAACATATCCAGCATTGTCTTGCTAAAAACAATTGGATACCTTTTTGTAGAATCTGTAAGTGCTGTTATTTATAAGAAGATTGATTTTGCACCAGTTATGCAACATAGTCTTTTCGCGATTTCCCTTATCAGGCAACGGCCTTGTCGCTGGAATTCCTTGAAACGAATCAATAAACATTGCTTGTGCATTAAGTCTATTGAATTCGATGCTGCCTCCTGTGTCATGCATTACGTGCACCTTGAGATTTCACGGTTATTATGTTATTCATAATGGAGATTATTACTTTTAGTGTGGTATATAGTTTACAGGGGCGTAGCCAGGAACCACAGACTGAGGGGACTTGGATGGACCACACCCTCTGAACCACGCCCCTTTTCCCAGCGTGCAGTAGAATATGCAACTAGAAGGGTGACAAACAGCCATGCAAAAACAATCATATGACATATGACTAAAATATACCTTGTCAGAAGCCCCCCACCTCCTCAAACCTTGAATTAAGATGAAATGAAAAAACCCTTGAAGAAACAGGGGGCATGTCCCCAGGACACAAAATCCCCCAGTTCCCCTGTGGCACCACCTCTGTCTAAATGATAGTATGTGCATCCCATTGTGCTCTGTAGGTAGGACTGACAGTTATAGTTTGTGGGGGATCTTTCTACAAGTTAATGGGGATATCCCTGCAAGGCTGTTAAATTTTGCCACTTGTTGGCCCATGATTCCCCATGAGGTAGTGGCTTTCATTTAAAACTGCTTTGAAAATCAGTTTTGAATTGCCCCCTTGTACTATTAATGTGTCAGTGTAGTTTTTACTTCCTCTGTTTTATTATTGTCTTCAACTTCTGTCTGATTTATTGACAACCACAACATCAAGGCTGTGAAATCTGTGACAAAAATCCTATAATGAAGTCACCATCCCCCCAATTGAGACACCCCTGTACTTCAATTTCTACTTGTGAATCTGCCATAAAGGATTCCCTCTCTGCATGTCAGATGCCTTTCTAGACCCTAAGTTTGGAAAGACTCATTTCAGTTGTTGTTTTTCTATGAACTGATACAATAGCCAACACTCATGTAAGTCTTGCACTAATTGGTTGGTGTCATCTTTAAATGTTACAAAATTAGGAGTTAATTTAAACCAGAAGCTGAACCTATATTTAATGTGAAATATATTTCTGATGCCCAGAATCATTAAATACATATATTTGTCTAAGATTTCCCTGTGGTTTACTCATTAACCCAATATCCTCTACTATCTAGTTGATGGTATAGTTATTTTTATATTGACATACTCTTGGGTGCCTAATAGAAGGGGGTGGGATAAATGGGAAGTTGGAAAATCTGAAAATGCGAATAATCAGGGGTTGGAATAAACATGGGGGCTGGAAAATGACAAGAATGTAATGGGAGGGGGGTTTGGACATAAAGATTCAATATAAAGTCATAGATGGGAACAATACCAAACATTACAATAGGCATGATTAGCATGCTTTTCTTTATAGATGTTTATTCTTGCATGCCAAAGCACCCCCTCTAAAAATTTTCTAGGTTGGGGGCTTACTTATAGTTAGTAGGTGGGGGTTGGAACAAAAGTACCCTGGGCTGAAAGCTTTTGACAATGTAATTAGTAGGGGAAGTGTTGGGCACCCAAGAGAGTAGTTTTCCTGTTTATTAACACAGTATTGTCTTTTGTGTATATGAAAGTAGGTTTGGGGTACATTGACTTCTTTTGGTTTCCTAATTGGAAAAGTTAGCATGGATTAGGTTTGTTTCACACATAAATATTAAGATAATATTGCATATTTCTTGAGCCAAAATATTTGCAGATGATTGAAAACCCTGGTGGGGGAGAGGGGTATCATAAAGGGATTGGATTTTTAGTTGAATGTGATAGAAAAGCTGTCAAATAATCTTTGGCAAATGAATTCGAATTTATTAACTTTCTTTGTCTGATTTTTGGGATTACTAGCTAGCTTAATTGGACATAAAAATACAGGGGAACAAAATGAAGGAGTTGCTCATTTACAAAGGTGTACACTATAGAGAAGGGTAGCACACCCCAACTGAAAATAAGATCAGCAGGGTGATGGATCAGCCATTGAAGTAACTCATTAGTTTGTAAAATCTGCTTTCAGTTGGTAGGAATATGTAGATCTGTAGTCAACTACCTCAATGTTGATTTCTGTTAGATGTGCTCCCCATTCTTCTTGAGAAGACCCTTTTAGGCTGAGCAGAGGTGAAGCTTCATGGTTTTGATTGGGGATTTGATGCACAGACATGTGATGAAAGAGTGTAACTAGCTTGGGTATAGAACATGTTATGCCCAGAAAAAATGAAACTAAGAAGAAAGTCAACTGCTTCTATCACTGGAGGCTGGATGTGTTGCACCCTCAACCCCCATTTGCCCTTTGGTTGTATTTTTTATTACACAGTGAACTAAAGTGCGTGGTCAAAAAGCCGTGGTCTATCGAAATCCTGCCTAGTCTGTGGCGGCTGGCCCTGCCCATACCAACACCCTGAGATCACAGTTATTATATAATGTTCATATCTGCTGTTGTGGATGAATGAAGTGATACAGAGTTTGCTGCAAGTTCTTGATATTGTTTTACGATCCGGCAAATTTCGTGTTTGACAGTTCAAATTGCACGTTTGTGCGCAGAATTACGATAATTCCCTGTTCCCAGGCATTTTCCTTTGCGCTTTGCCTATAGAACCTGTTCCTCTTTACTCCCCCTTCCGTTTACCGACAGTGGGCGCTGTCACCCGGCATTCGGTCCGATCACGGAATACACCCAGATACCAATTCTTAGTGGCGCCACTGCTCAGGCTACCTATCTTTAATCCAGCTATACTTTCTTATTTTACGGGTGTGGACTAGCCTTCACAAGAGTTACATGAGTGATCATTGGCTAGCGAAATTTTGATGTTACTAGTCAAGAATTGTTAGCGAAGACTCGCCACCTCTCTATCTAACTATCTGACTAGTTAGTAATACCCATTACACTGATGAGGTTTCAGACCTCTAAACACTCAAGCGAGTTAAATGAAAGGAATTAAATCTGAAAAAGTGAAGAAACAGCTGCTTACTAGAGTTGGCAAATGAGGCGCGGAATATGCTGTTTGTAAGTTTAGCGATCAGTCCCTGTACTGCTAAACACATGCACTAATGCTTAGACAGTTACACTACTGTTTATCTGTGATCTGAGCTATTGCCATATGCCGCAATATATTTTATTTTGTCTACTAAAGCGAGAATTAAAACTAATTTAAATATAACCTCACTGTTGATTTAAGTGAATTCTGAGTGTTTTGGCTTTTAGTCTCTGATGGCAGCATGTCCCTTCTCGACGATTATTCTTGGATGAAAAGAAAATATTTGCTGTAGTCAGCACGGTTAAGAACCATAAGATAACATCGTTTCCAAAAAGGAGGTTTTCCTATTCAGTTGATATACTGATTTTTGGCATAGAGTGGCATTGCGGGGTCGCAATTTGACTAGTCTGTGACCAATCAAAAAGCCTTATTAAACAGAGTGCATGAAAGTGGTGGTTTATAAGACATTTGCGCTCGATTGCTCAAAAACTTACGATAGATCAATACTAGATGTTTCGAGATGATGATACTCTTATTTCCAGGAAACTGAACATTTCAAAGCATTAATTTTATTCTCTTAGGCGAACACGGAATATCCTGAATTTGGAGTCCGTTGTGAGACGTTTCCTATGTTCACAGGACGCAACCGTGTGTCGTCAGAGCGACTGGATGGAATTTCTCTCAAGTTTTAATTAAGGTAACTATATCTTTTGTACAGATTCAATTGAACAGATTGAATGAAGTTTAGCGACGAACAGTGAACTTTTTTCACCATCTCTTCAGAGCCATTGCCTTCTTGCAAGTTAATTGGTTCTCATAAACCATAGACAAAGGAGGATTTTGAATTTAGGGGGCTGTGCAAAGTATCTGCCGGAATGAAGAAGAAGAGCAATCAGGATGGGCCATGGTTTCTCCAGTAGAATGCTGTCTAGCCGTAGTGAGTGGCAGCTGTGTTTTGTAGCGACTAATCACTTTTTATTTAAAGAAATTGCCCGGATGAGATTTCTGTGCTATTGTATCTCCTGATCTCCTGATCTCCTGACTGCTAGTCAACGCGAATCTTCAGCGAGCGAGCAATTCGAGACCGTAGTACATAAATTGAATTGCATGGCACCTGGAGATTTCTTTAATAGGATGTGAAGACCTGACTGATTGGCAAAGGTTTTCATCAAAATTCTGAATAATGAATGAGTGACCTCAATATGCATTATAACTGACTGATGTTCGGCCGTCTTTTGCCTGGATTTTATGCGCAGATTCGTTTGAGGTTTGTCATCGGCAATACCTTACTCTCAAGTTTGATCGGGTATTTGAGCACACGAATAACACGTTGTTAACGTAAACTCTCTCGAGCGTGTGTGCCTAGCTTATCCGTGTGCTATATTAGAATGCAATGCTAGACTGCAAATTATCTATTTATAGATATACTGTACAATGCGAATGAAAACAAGTAGTACGCAAAAGCGAAGCACCTACGACGAACCATCGAACCATGCATGCTAGCATTGGCGCGAGCATATTATGGTGCGAGTCACCTGAACCGTGCATCTTTTTTTTGTCTTTCTTGTATTGGTATAGCTCTATTGCCAATACGATAATGTGCAATGATTGCTCTCGGGTTATAGCTTTGTGCGGCTAAATAATATTTCGATCACAAAGATAACACTTTGTCACCGTGCATCTCTCTTCTTTGTTTGATTTTATTTTCTGTAAACTTCTAGTTTACTTTTGTACAGCAGCCTCTTCATTCCTTTTACTCAATCCGTTCTTATTAGTTTACTTTCCATGGCTGACAACAGGACTTAGGCAATGAGAGCAGAGCAGGTCATCTTTTGAGGAAAGTTGATTAGTGGGCCAAGCCTATATGAGGTCCCATTGCATTTGTGGCCAAGTTCTATCTGTATGCCAATAGATGAGCTTACCAGTAGCCCCTTGCTGTTGTAGTCAGCCCTCTGACAGACTTTGCTAGTAACCATTGATATTTTGAAGAACAGAGAGTTCTAATTGCCACGGAACAACTGCAGTTATCATCAAGTACTCCAGCACCATGGCCGTCACACGGAAGCTAGAGCTTCGCTTAATTTTTAATCAGAATTGTTTAGTGGTTCTGTTCGATTTTATTATTCAAAGCGTAGCAGATGATGGCTGTTTCATTGAAGAATGAGATCATATTAGATCATTTGAAATTGCAAAATGATAACACACACTTTCTTTTTATAAGAATGTAGTCTATAACAAATATGATAAGAATATGAAGGCTCAACATAGTTGAAATTTAAAAATAATGCAAGGCTCAAGCTTATTAAAGGCTGGATATCTGCTTATTCGAGTTTTCTGTAGAAAACAAAACAAATGTGACCTTCACTGATCCGACCTGGGAGTTATTATACTATGACGAGACTCAGAACCTCTTCGGAGAGTGTCAGCTGCACACTTTATTATAAGAATATATATATTCTATGTGAGTATTAATGATCAAAATTGCTAGAGCTTAAGAACAATCCAAGTATATTCTTAGGCTGAAAATAAAAAAAATTTAACAATATTGAGGCTTATTGAAACATCAGGTATTCTTACAAAAAATGTGTACATATGGGAGTCCTTTACGTACGATTACAGATGGTAGTGATGCTTACTAGAAAGCAATACTACTATTGAAAACTGCGTCACGAGCGTGTCTGAAAGCAATAACACATTTAGATCGCCACCATGGACTATCATCGCAATCTTTGCGTGCTAATCTCTGTTATATTCGTGACCGTAACAGTTGATAATACTACTATTGAAAACTGCGTCATGAGCATGTCTGAAAGCAATATCACATTTAGATCGCCACCATGGACCATCATCGCAATCTTTGTGTGCTAATCTCTGTTATATTCGTGACCGTAACACTTTTCTATCCCTAGTGAATTTTTGAAAATCGCCTAACGAAGGGTAGGGTGCTTGGTTGGATTGTCCAAGGCTTTACTGAACGTTTTTTATGTACAGTTTTTTTCATTGAAAATGCTATATTATTGTAAGTGTCTCTCATAGCAGGGACACGATGACTTCGAGTCTTTTCCTGCCGTGAGAGGCACAGATGAATGTATCTGTATGTTAGTTGTAGCTGTGTTTTTCTTTTCAAATCTGTAAAAAAACCGTAACAGTTGATTTGCAATTTCAGTCTTACCAAAACCAGATGCACAGTATCGATGTTTTTGTGACTGCATGCAGGGACACTGGTATATGGATTAGGGACAGAGTTTGTTTGCTTTCCTTCTGTTAATACAACGTTGGCACCCATACTGAGGGTCATGGCAATATAAGCTGAGGATCATGGTAGCCGCACGCAATAGAATAAAGAACATTGCCTCAGGTTTCGAGACTGAATGGGTCCCCAATGTTATGAAATGAGTTTGAATTTCATTATGAAATAATTAGGGTTCCTGTGTTTTTCGCTGTCTCCTAGACCTACAAAAGCACTCAGCAGAGCTGATTGAATGTACTGTGCTAGTATCGATTTTGGTACACAGTTGAATAAAAACGTATAGACGAAGCCAGTTTTCAAGGAGAACTTAACGGGGCATGCTTTGTATGCACTTGAACATAGTGATAAGAACCCAGTCGTACTCTCTTCTCTGCTCTTGTAGGTTAGATTGTTGTGTATGACATTTTGTAGTCGAAAATCTGTGACTTAGTTTACACATATTGCAATTTAGAGCATTAGGATTGTAGCAAATACACGTTATTTCATTTATTTCATTGTCATTTTACAATTTCTTTATACATGGTAAGTTTCAAATTTTAATATATTTGATTTTCAAACTGCCCTGTTTACAAAAAAAGAATATAAATTAAGTAAATGTTTACAATATTTAAAAAGAATCTACTATAATATAAACATAAGTAACGAGTAAAAAATACGAGTCCGGAGATAATTAAGGTCGGTGATTTTTCAATGATTTCACGAATTGGGTAAAATATTTGGCTTTCTTCACTTCAGCACGTTATTTCGTAAGAAAGTTTTTGTTGCCCAGTACTGAAACTCTATTGGCTTTTTATTGATTTTTCAGTACTAAACCTTTCTTACGGCTGTATTAGCAATCTTGAATGTTCGAAGTTTCATTATACTGCAGTGTTAGACAGACAGGCATGCGCTTTGTATACATAGTACTCGAATGCATAGAGTAACATAAGGACTCTATATAAGGCAAGCAAAGGCGATAGTCAGAGTCTTGTCGTGAATATCGGAATTTTCGAGGTATATGACTTATCAACTTTTTCAGATCTCAGAAATCCAGTATTGAGCTTTCTTACCGTTTGAATAGTGGAGTACTACATTGCTATTAGCCTGTTTTTTTCGTGTAATAAAAAGTCATGTACTGGTCTTGCATGGGCCGTATTATTGATATTTGCTCTGGTCGTGGGAAACCACTCCAGCTGCAAATTTTGTGTTTCGGATAATGCATTTGCTGATGTTTACTTAAGGCTAAGCGCTTTTTATATCACCCTCAATGTCGTGCTTTGCGAAGACAAAGCGAAACCTGCCAATGGATTGTTCGACGAGCACTTTTCTGAATGAAAAATGGCGAATCCGTTGACGAAGCTGCGCATCTGAGATAGCGGCTTATTGAACGTCTTCATATAATAGTGGTGCATTGCAAATGTTACTTCTCTCTTCTTCGCAACTGAAGCGCTCACTTGCAAATGACTTTATAAAAGTTTAATGATATTCTTTGGATTACCATCGTTCTAGATCGACTCGATGACAGGTATTTTGCTCAATTTGTCTTTTTATCTCCCAGCGTTAAATATTCTCTGCAGCTATTTTTTTCTCAAACAATGTAATGACGCAGTTACTGGCCTTGGAGTTCTTGGAGATGCTAGAAGCTGGGCAATGTGGTGAGAGTTGTTTAGACTATCAAAGTCTAAAATTTGAGGATCGGCTGTGCAGGGTCCTAATGATAGGACATCTGTATCAAGATGTTTCGTCATAGATTTTGCTTTTTCTGAATTGCAGAGATGAAACGAGAATATTGAAACAGCAGCCCTCTTGGTCTTCTCTGTGATTCTGATCATACTTTTGAGCTCTGGTAAGTAGATTTTATCAGGAGATATCTTTTATTGGATGCTAATTTTGCATTGTATCTGTTATGTAGATGATCGTACTTGGCAGATTTAGTGCTATAGCTATTCTGCCGAGAAGGTTATTGCAAATGCAATTGCAATATATTGTTTCTGAACTGAGCGCAGTTCTATTTAGCCATTACAGTTGTTGCGCACAAAAGAGAATTGTCCTATTTGTCTATGGTCTAGTGTCTTATGCCTTGATATCACCTAGCTGGAACGTTTACTGGTATGCTAGTACAACCCATAAAGACATGAAAGCAATATAGCAAATTTCTAAGGAAGTTCTTGTTATTCTTCCTGACATGGAAAGGTCATAGGAGCACCTTTGTCAAGCAATAGGCTTTTTGTATGATGTGCATATTCGTGTAGATACATGTCTTTTCTACCTTAAATTTGTACGACTTTACACTTAAAACAGTTAGCCAAGTCGAGTTTTGCAGTTACCAGAAATCTGTCTATGGAAATTGTATTTACGATACAATGATATCATGAATAGATTCACCTGAACCTTTACACTACGGTTTTCAAAGATTGATTTGCAAATTGTCGAGATCTACAGATACCAAGATATCGGACGGAATTCTCATAAGCAGGTTTTCATTATTCAGCCCTGAAGGCTTGAAATGCTATACCTGTTGAAATACGTGAGTTACGACTTTAAACAGTTTTGAAAAAACGACTCAAAACGTTTTTGAAGGGCTAGAATCAATAGTGAAGACACGAATCCCTGAAAGATCAGCGCTGTCTTTAAGTAGTATTAATTTTTTATTCCTGATTAGTTATTTTGGTATTGTAGTTTTTTTATCTTAGCTCAAGGTCGCATTTCTTGTATAAATAATTCAAACATAAAATATAATATATTTGCCAAATTGGTTTGATTTAAGTCTCGTTCAAGCGAGAACATGACCTCAAAGATAGGGCTAAGGATGTGCTGACCGAGGTATGGGGGACATCACATCACGCCCCCAATGTCCATGAAACTATATGAAAGTTGGTCATGTACCAGGAAATTTAGTCGGCATTAGCTATGGTGATCAAAACTCAACCTGTAATTGTTTGTATTCTGTTGATGAAAATTCGTCATGGTCATCCCCGTTTCCCTAACATTGCAGATAACGATAATAGCAACTGTCAAAATTGTCTCCTTGTTTTCTGGTAAACACAGTTAGTCAAAATATATATAGACGGTCAGTTTTTTCTTAGCGCCCCTACCAATAAAAATTTTATAAGCACATCTGTGTTTAGGATTGGGCAATTATGTCTTCCATGGGTCCTAGAGAAAGACAATTGAAGAGGACCCTTTTGGTTTCGGTCGACCGCCCGACCGCCTGATCGCTCGACCGCCCGATCACCCGACTGCCCAATCCACCCTTCAATAGCAGATAACCACGGATGAGAATATGAACTAGCGATGATGATGGTGATTTAAGAGGACTTAGCCTGATATTCTTTTTAGAGCTACCATTGCACAGCAATCGTCTTTCTATAAGAAATTGGTTTACAAGAAAGTAGTCCTCGACCTTTCACGCAGTTCAGAAAGTTCAGTCCTGTGTTTTTCAGGTCTAGGAGTGTTGATACCTTCATTTAAAGTTCATAGTCCCATCTTCACGCAAGTCTATGATCTTTATGATGTAATTGGTATTTATTGCCTATGCTAGGCTATGTGTTCCAGCGCTATATGTTTCTGTTGTGGCTGTTTGTCTTCGTAGCACTGCAGTTTCCTTCAGTGTGCTCTCCTATTTTTTATTGCAGTCAGAACTTAAACATTCTTTTTAAGAAATCCTTTAGAAAATTTTGATACCCAAATCATGCAAAAGCTTCAATACATAGCCAGGAAGCATAGTCGCCAAATTTTTGAGAGCTCTGCCAGGTTTATTTACTCCCAACCTAATTGACCAATCATCATGCAGGATTCTGACCATATATGTTAAAACTAGGCCCATTTTGCATTATGATTGGTCAGTTTGGCTGGGAAAAAATAGACTATCTGAGTTCTCAAGCATTTGACGGCTATGCTTAGCCAGCAAGCTTTCTTTTTAGGCACCGTTGCCACTGGCCCGAGTAAATGTGAAAATAGATAAAATCCTCTTAACTTGGCCTTGCGTTCCAACCAAAATCATGACAAATGGATACTATAGAAAACGGCATCTAAGGCATATATTTTTGAAGATGGGTTTATATAAGAGCGCATCATTTTAGCGTCCCAGATATTTTAGATATTGCTCCAACTCTATTGAAGTAATTTGTTTTACTCAGCTAAAAATGCCCGGCTTCATATTTCACGCATGTGTCAGTGGAAACACGCGAAAACGGATAGCAAGATTCATGTCAAGCGTTTCCATTAATTCACTACCAAAAAGATGAATTTTTATCGGTCTTCACTTTATCGTGCTCAGAGGCAATCTTTCGCCATATATGGCCACCAGGTAAATTTCTTGTAGGCCAGTGCAGTGGTTAATCCTTTGTGTATGGCACCAAGTCATCTGCATCAGCTGGGCTCCAGCTATCTTTTAGTGATGAGAAACCGCTTCTTATTGCAAGAATGCCCCGAGACAATAATACACAAATATAGATACGAAGTATTCCTAAGACAAAAGATGCACAAGATGCACTCTTTGTAAGTTAGGTGCAAGAACTAATATGTATAAACGCAACAAACATAACTGTGCGTCAGTACGATAAAATAGGGGAGATTTTGGATTTTGCGTACGCCAGCATATGACCAAAAACCGAAAGTCTCTCCATCATATAGATATGGCGGAAACCCCGTCGATTCTATTAAGGATGTAAAATGAGGCTTTAAAGAAAATGTGCGCGTTTTCATGATATCCTGCACTCTGATTCTCTTGTTTGATATTGTTATGACAACATGCGCACATGATCAAGGAAGCAAGCCATTTATAGTATCAACATACATGTGGTATTATTGTTTCCACCATATGCCGTACAATGTTATTTAGAAGAAGAAAACTGTCGACTAGCAAACACCCCGTCCAATTTGAAAAGTGATTTGTTTTTATGTGTTTTAGTTTATTACGAGATATTATCGTAGCTGTAGCATGTTCAAGGGTGTATCCTCCGAGATGAGGGTGTGATAGTGCGTTCCAAAAGCAGCCGTGCATAGGCGAGTGAAATTATCGGTCACTTGGGAAAGTATCTGTGTAGATGATAGTCCAGAAAAAGGATTCGGTAGAAGGGCAACTGGCATCGGCACCTTTGATGTATGGAGAGCAATACTGGCATCGGCACCTGGTACTGGAATGTATGGAGAGCAATACGACTTTTAAACCACATGCTCAAGCCTCAGTTAACGACTGCGGACCAAGGACTTTCCTTAGTAGCTGAACCTCTTTTGCCTATTTAGACAAAAGCATGCGCTTTGAAAAAGTGCTGAAAGGTTCTATTATGGTTCCTTGATGTTGGAAATGTTTGAGTTAACTAAAATAGACTTTGAGGCTCTTCTCATATTCAGTGGCATTTGCAGTCGTTCTGATTTTTGGAGGCAGGTCATTGCAGATCTTTACACCAGTGTAGTAAAACGACTTGCGGTTATATTCAGTCTTAATTTTTGGCAATTTTAAACTGTTGTCAGCATTTCTTCTATGTTTTCCATGGTTTTTTATGACGAAATGATTTTTGAATATGTTACAGATGTCTTTAACAATGCACTTTCTCACGAGTTTGCATACTCGATCTTTTTCGTATTCATCACTGATGGAAGCCCGTCGCTGTTTTTGTCACTATCATAAACAATCCTGATGCATCGCTCTTGAAATGCAATCAGTTGTTTCATCTTCGCTTCAGGCAGATTCATTTGCAGAACACCACAGTAGGCAGAAAACAGGCAAGATCATAGAGCAGTATATTTCTTTAGCAGATTGTAAGTCAAGATATTTTCTTAGTCTGGCCAGAAGCCTCTTCCTGCTGCTTTCTAGTAGGATTTTTCAAAATGGGTATTAAGATCAAGCGAACTGGTCACATATACACCGAGATACTTGTACTCGTCGGTGTTTCTTATTGCAAATCCATCTCTGTATATGGCAAAAGATTCTGATTGCTTGCTTAATCGCTTAGCAGTTCCAAACAAAAGCGCTTCAGTTTTACCCTCCTTCATACTAATGATAAGTTCGTTTCCTTCAGCCATTTCGAAATCAAATTGATATCCTCTGTATTATGTAACTGGATATTTTTCGAGTTCTTTTCAGCGAAATATATGACTGTATCATCTGCATATTTTACTATGTGAGAGTGCTGTACAACGTCGGGGATGTCATTAAAGAATATAATGAAGAACAAAAGGTCAAGTATCGACCCTTGCGGCACTCCACTGTGCAATTCTTGTTTATCGGAGGCATGGTTGTTGTAACTTACGACAGCTTTCGAGCAAACAGACAGTCGCTAAGTGGTGTAGGCTGGGATGATAGGTTTTATGAGAGGAACCATAGAGTTGTTCAGAGTTGATTCCCTTGTCAATAGATTAAAAGAAAATGTTTGCTAGTGGGCATGCATAGATGTAGGGATCAGAAAGCATTGCGGGAATGCGCTTCGCAGTATTTGCAAATAATGAAAAAGGTTACATTAGGCCTCTACCTGGAGAAAATCTATGAGCAAGACCCTAGCAGAACTAGAGAGTGCCTCTCTTCACTTGTTTTGAAGCAGGTCTAATATTCTTACATTCTATTTCATCCTAATTGGCCCATCTCGGGCCTAGCATAGCTGCGAAATGTTTGAGAGCTCTGATCAGATCTATTTTATCCCAACCTAATTGAACATTGAGCATTCAAATTGGGATTAAATTTATCTGTGGAAGGCATCTTTGGTCAGAAGTCTGCACGATGATTGGTCGGATTATAACTCCTGCCAGTTTGTGTTTGTAGAAAGTATATTCGATATGAAGCTGTCGTTTGGTGTACTTGGGTGTGACCCTTAAAACTTAGTATGTGTCAAAGTACCCTTTAATTCCTGCGTCCCTCTATCGCCTAAATGCTTCCTGCCACTCTGTTGTCAGAACATACCTTTCGTAGTAATACAGACATTTTGAGCGTTGCCCCGTGTTTTCAGTGATACTGAGTTGATTCGAAAACTTTATTAAGTAAATGTGGAAAACAATGACCAATGTTTAAAAGTATTGTTTAGTGGTATAGAAGTTTTAGGCGCAGATCTAATAAGAGAATCCGTCTTCCTGCCCACGAGTTGATATCATAGACAAACAATCGAATCTGACAGCGCTTAGAACCATGTGTCGCCTGTCATAGATGCATATATCGTTTTTTTGTGTAATCAACACATTTCAATTGTTTCCTTAAGCGGCTGAAAAAATCACAGAACCAGAAAGTCTTGAAGTAGATTGTCTCTCGAAGCAGTGAAGACTAAGTGAGATTTGCGTCATGCGAGTAATGTTTGAGCTTTTTATGTTACAACGGGTATAGTGGATTTATTATGAGTACATGCGAAGTCGTTAGTATCCATAATTAACTCAGTTATGTTCATAATCAATGTATTGTTGCTGAGAGGAATCATGGCTGGGGCAGGTTTCCGGTGTGTACTTGCAGGTGGAAGACAGTATTGTAATATTCTATACGAAAGCCAATAGATTGAGTAGACCTTCACAACATTGAAGGCATGAAAGATCAGCACTGTGTGCTACAGAAAATGAAGAAATTTGTTTGCTGCTCATTCATTCATTCATTCATTCATTGATTCATTCGTTCATTCATTTATCCATTTATCAGTTAATTAATTAAATAATCAATGCATTCATTCATTCATTTGTTCATTCATTCATGCAATTATTCATTCCTTCATTCTGTCAGTCATTCATTCATTGTCAGTCATTCATTATTTTACTCCTTCAATTGATCATTCATTTTTCGGTCTGCTCGTTCGTTCATTTATTGCTGTATTAGATTGTTTCCTCGTTTGCTTATTTTTCATCCATTCATTCACACATTCATCATTCATCCAAATACTCAGCCTTTAGCTTATCCATTTACTTATCTAAGCATTAAGATGTTTGCTTGATCTTCTACTCATCCGTCCACCAAATCATCAATTCGTTTATTTACTTACCTCTTTCTTTATTCATTCTTTGGCTCTATATTTGGTTCTCTATCAATTTCTGTTTAACTCGCAATGTATGTTGACAGCACTTTCCGAGAGATGAGCAAAGAGTGGTTTTCTATATTAGACAAAGCAGTATGCAACTGCAAACTGACTTGCACCTAAACTTCAACAAGGCTTGCTATCATAAAACCTTCTAGTGTTGCCGTAAGTGAACAAGTTCTAGCTCCACACTCCTAAATAGGTTCTGCAACATGGCATTAGATATCGTCATCAAAACTACATCACTTGCAAGCTCACATATATTGCCTTCCGAACAACGTATTGCATATTCTTCTTTAGAAACAAACCTTGGGACTCCCCTGAACTACTGCCTTTGCGATGTTGACTCTTAGACTTCGATGTTTTGGCTGTTTTTTTGTTTGTTCTCCCTATATATTATTTTTATTCAGCTGATATATATTACACCAAGTTAGCCAGTTATATACTACCTAGTTATAAGGTATACGATTTTATGATAATAAATGTATTTTACGAATGAGTTTCAAAAAAATTATTTTCATGAAAAATTTGCTCACTTTAGGGCGATAAGGGTTTTCATAGGTTTTACAAGAGTCATTATCCTTCAGGTGAATTTTTTGTCATAAAATTGGCGCTTTTAAAAATTTAGGTACTACCTCACTATTTATTTAATGAACAAATTATATTCGGGACATAGGCCTATTAAGGTTTTATTTGCATGGGTTGCTGCTCAGGGTGACTTGTTATGGTCTGAGGTCGATACACTACTATTTTACAAGAACACACTTTGTTAGAACGCCATGGCTCGATCTGCCATAAAAGGCAAGAGCACTTATAGAACATGTTTAGCCTCAGATGTGAATTTTCACATGCACTCGACTATTCAAGTTCTTTCGGCAGACAATTCTTATGATCTTCTTAGCTGATGTCAGTTGCTCTTGCTTGATTTCCAAGGTCGCCCAGCCGAATGTCGTGGAAACTGTATACTGCATAGGCGTAGCCGCCAAATGTTTGAGAGCCTTGTCAAGTCTATTTTCTCCCAACCTAATTGACCAATCATCATGCAAAATGGGCCTAATCTTAGCATGTGTGATCAGAATCCTGCAGGATGACTGGACAATTAGGTTGGGAGAAAATAGACCTGACAGGGTTCTCAAACATTTTGCAACTATGCTCACTGCATAAAGTTTCCCAAATAGTGGCAAAAAGTAACTCTTGAAATATGAAAAATTTTAATAACATGCGAGTCATAAATTGTCAAAAAAATTGAGAACATTGTACCTCGGGAAAACTTATCTCTTTTTCATAAAAGTGAGTGTAACTGTCTAGAAGACACATTATGTATGTATAGCGATCGTCTGTTTGCATTCAAGGATGTTGCCTTGTTTAAAAGAGTACGGCCTCTTGTTGTAGTTGCAAAATTGCTCTTGTCTGACTGATTAAGTTTTGAAGATCTTTTTTGTGTATTTTTATAAGAGCAGGCATCTTGCATTGAACAGCAAATTGTTTTCCCCGACATTTTATAAGAATGCATTTGAGTTTTGACCTAATTTGCATACTTTGGAGACTGTTGTTTGCTTGTTTCGAACTGCCCATTATAAGTCGTTCTTTTCTACGTTTGTTTACACACTACCAATATGTAATACATTTTAGCGGCTATGAAAGCAGCTGTTGGTTAAACTGTGAACGAGCTTGCTATGCAAAGTATATCCGATGGAAAGACGATGCTAGAAAGTATTTAGGTGTTGCAGTCGTGATAGAGTTTTAGCACAATACAACGAATAAAAGAGAGGCAGTTGGTAAGGTATAGGTTGAGACGAAAGTTAGGATAAAAATTTGCCAAGTTGACGATAAAGTAAAACGTCAATAGGTAGCTAGCAAGTAACTGGATAAGTAAAAAAGTTAGCAAAAGGCCGGTTCAGCTCATTTCGGGTTTCAGATTTTGCATGCGAACCTCATTGTTCCCAGTCCATATGCGAAATGTTTTGCGATTTGCGAACGTTGGGATGAACTAGGAACAACGAGTTCGCATTCCAAATGAGAAATACGAAAGTAAGTGTAAATGGGCCTTTCGTTAATAGCTAAGTAGTCAAGTCTCTAATATACATAGCTACATATGACATTTGTTTTCTTAAACAACTAAAGTAGCAGAAGATAGTGTTGTATTTTCTGTTGTATTTCCGCTGCGCGTGTATTGATTCAGTCTCCTAATTTAGAGTGGGATTATCAGAGAGGCGGGTTTGTCTGAGAGACAGGAATAATACGTTAACATGGTGGAAAATTTTCTGGAAAGCTCAGTGGCCTTTGTTTAATCCCTGTTCTTGAATCTTGGGAGCTTTTTATCATTCCAAATTTAGAGTCCTGTTTAATTTGTCAGAGTATA
The DNA here is from genome assembly GCA_964019165.1 of Mastigias papua. NCBI lineage: Eukaryota > Metazoa > Cnidaria > Scyphozoa > Rhizostomeae > Mastigiidae > Mastigias > Mastigias papua. Next base: position 8,504,346 of record OZ025285.1, read on the forward strand.
GACTAAGGCTGGAATATTATGAGACGAGACACTGGTAAGGGCTAGACGAACATTCGTTACATTGAACGATTGTTCAATTCCCCTGGGTAAGATTTCCTATAGAAATACTATTGGATACTCTATCATTCGACAGCTGGAACACACTTTGATTTCCCACGACAGTTCGACTTATCAATATCACCTGTATTTGAGAAAATAACTTAGAAGAGTATACAGATTAAGTTACAATGTATGCAACATAAAATGAAATAGCTGTAGTTATATTAAAATATAATAGTGTGCAGGATAGTGTTGATTTGTTGTTTTCTATGCATCAAATGTACGAAGAAAGGATTGGCTTGTGTAGATAGATAAGTATGTAGACATGTGCACATTTTTAGGAAACAGCTGTACAACGAAATATACATGTAGAAGGACAAGAACCTTCAGGGACTTGTTATACTAAAGACGGGAGATCTAAGAAGCTCTTCTGTTTGTGTCGAACATTCCTATGGTTGTAGAAATACAGAGTTAAGAACACAGTTATATTCACTAAAGTCTTATTCGCACCCATTTCTGTGCAAATCCATGAGCAAGCGGTATCCTACAATAACGTCTAGCTTCTGTGATATTTTCAGGGTTCTACATAAGGAATTCAAATTAATGTACTATTAAAGAACGTTTAGTGGCAAAATGTGGTCAGAAGTGGCCTAGAAAAGGAACTTGAAATTTTCTAGGCCTTGAGTTTAAGGTTAGCTCAGTGCGAGAGCTGGATAAAGCCTGATCCCGCTGCCCGAGGCGAGGAAAGTTTGATCGTATTGCCATGTCATTAGCCATAGGCTGAGCTTTATTTTGGTTGTAGTCAGTGGTTGATACCATGATAGCACAGTTACCGCAGGCCAGTGAGAACAGTTCTGACTTAAAACGCAGTTTGGGTTTTGCCACACCTGGCAGAAATTGTTGAACACAGTAGACATTTTCTTATACGAACTACGTATATCCCGGAGACGGCATAATGATAGACCTTTGCAAAGAGTGAGAATTTTATTGCGGAAAAGGGCATACGGATGGCTTTTTCTATGCATTTTGTTCACCGTTTGTGAACAAGCAGTCGTCTAGAGCCTGTTTTTTATATAGTCGTAAGTACAAAGGACGGGTTCCATACTTTGGATCGGAGATGTGACTCGGACCCTTGCGATGACATGGGAGCGTGATTCATCAGGTGATGTCTTCGACGTCCTTGTCGAGACGGAGGAAGTTGAGAGGAGTTCAACTTTTAATGTACCCGATTCATCGGCTTCATGTGTACAATCACTAGGTTGCTTCCCCATTGCTTTATAAAGGCGCGGAAAAGCAAGCTGAACTCACGTGCTATCATCAGCTTGATCGAAACTGCATGCACGTATTGTCATTGCATGTGAATTCAGGATGAATCTGAGTGCATATTTCCGGAAGATCTCCGGCGCAGTGTGTAAAGGTGTAGAAGTCTTAGCGCAACGTGTTGGCGCAGAGTTATACTGTGAACAATTTTGGCGCAACTTTCATTTAAGTCACTACAACCAAGTAGCATTTTGCAGGCTTGATCATTAACTTGGCCCTCTTTCTGCTTGTAATGCAACCCCATTATTTGCTGCTCAAATCGCTTTTTTGCATAGGCGAACCTCCGCAAATCGTGCTGGTGGCACAGAAAATATTGTGGACGAAAATTTGTCGGTGCTCACTGAATTTCAGATTCACTTTGGCTGTGAAGCAGTGCTTAGTCAAACTGTGCGCAACCTGATCACTAGAGGGAGGGATGCTCAGAGCTGGATGCTGGACGCTGGGGGCTGGGTGCTGGAACGTTCCACTGTTTGCCAGCCAGCAATTTTCGCAGCCTATATCAAACAATGTTGTTGCTTGTAGACCCCCGTTTTCTATACTTTGCGCCAATTTTTCATTTGGTTGCACCTTGCCTGTATTAAGATAGGACACTGTAGACAATTCAAATTCAAGGGAAGCTTGCTAAAATCAGAATTGAATTGAATTGAATTGAATTGCCTATAAACCACTTGCTACAAGGATTACCCACAATTTGTGAGACTTTGGTTTCCTACCTCTCGATTGTGTACAGTTTTAAAAATGGCCGAAGTCGGAAAGTTCCTTAAGGATTTTCTCGCTAGAAGTAAAGTTTCTTAGACTTTTTTACGTTTTCGGTCTCCTTATGTCTCCTTCCTTAGGTTTCCATATAAAGCTGCTTCTCATACAAAAACGCGTGAATCAGAATCACAAGGTCACTAGGCGATTTTTTTAACTGCGGATGTCCGAAATGACAAGTATTTTGAATGAAATTGGTTCCATTGCGTATTTTCCCAGTGCTGATGCTTATTCGATTGGGTCCGCTTTCGACATTTGCAGTTGATCGCTGCTAGGCAACAGCGTTTATCAGCCAACAGTTCGAATTTTGTTGACTGCAGCACATTCACTTCAAACCAATGGACACAGTCGAATCTCTTAGTACGCGTTCTGATCCGAGATCTGAGATAGCAAATCATTCATGTGCTAATGAAGCTATCTGATCTTCTTTCTGTATAAAAGCTAGGTCACATCTGTGGAGGACATTATTTTGTTGGCCAATGATTGTTGATTGTTAAATATTCGGACGTTTGCATTTTCGAATATTGTTTTGGAGTTGATGAAGAAAGACGGTCTGGTTATGTGAGTAGTCGCTGATACAATTCAACTATAAATGGTAGGTATTAGCCAAGATTTACGCATTTTTCGCTATTAGCTAGCTAGCATATACTCTTAGCGGAATTACTTGAGAATACATAGCCGAAGGTTTTTTATATGAACGTATTGTGAGATCAGTGCTACGGGGTAAGACGTAAATGGTCTGTTGGCAGTACAGAACTTTATTATCGCGCTAAAAAGCGGACAGATTATATAGCCAACTGAAATTGCTGTTTGCAAATCTAAAAGTCATCAGAGTATAAAATGTCTGATTACGACCGTCAGGTAAATATTAATGTTTCAGGAAGCTGTGGGACTTTGTTCTCAGTTTGAAGTTTCCCTTACATCCATTCGCTTGCGAACTAGCCTCTTAGCACCGTTCTTAGGGCCTTCAGTTGGGATACTGTGCTTGGGATGTTTTGTGTCTAATTGTCCCAAGATCATCTTACGCACTTACTTAAATATTCCTCTCCATGGTATTGTAATGTTCTCGAATTTCCCAGATGAATTATGTTCTTCTCTTCAAACTAGACAACTATCCCCAGTTGATTTCAAATCTCGAAATGCTTGCTTTCCGAGTATCAACTTATGTTTACTCTACATAGCACCAACTGAGCATCATTTCTGCTTCGGTGTTCATGGCCCAATGCGGGTTTTAGCTAACTGAAGTAGTCAAAGCCAAAGTAGAGGTCATATATAGTTCTGAGGTACCTGTGGAAAATACGAAGCATCACTGGAGACCATCTAAAAAGCACAGTAAGTTATTATCATAACAGTATCCGCGAGCTAACAGGTGATTTTCAGTACCCCCCTGATGTAGTGTTTTGTTTCTCTGGAAATAGGACAATTTTGAGTGAAATCCGAATAATAGTTTACGATATAGTAAGGAGTAAATATTGACTTAATATGCAAACACCCGAAACGCCTAAGACGCTTGCTCCGATGGTTGCAATGCATACAAATTATTATAAGTTGGCCAATATTTGAAGGATATGTTTTGCTTACAATGAATGTTTATGCATTAATATTTCATCGCATTGTTTCGAGAAGGCCTTACAAGAGGTGCCATGATTCGCCTGGGCAAGTTCATAAAAAGGCTGTGATATCGCCAAATGTCAGAAGTCTTGCATGCAGTATGCCCCAAGAGATCTCTTATTAAAATGCCAGGCATATTAGATTTCCGAGCAAAAATAAACGGAAAAAGCTGGCATCTTCGATTTAACTGAACATTTGCCCGCCAGTGAAGTTTGTGTTTTGGTAGAGCATGAAATAGCGACATTCTTATTCACGTTAACAACGTTGAAATTAAGGAGCCCAAGTTAGTCACTGGCGTATAACTAAAATCTTCTATGCACGATAGGATTTTGCCCAGAACTTCGATTGCATTCCATTCAACAGTGACTGAAATGAGGTAATACATGTAAGATAATTCAGAGCGCACAATCGGTTCCATTTCCATGTCGAATAGAAATTTCTGTTTCTTTTATCACTTGATAGTCAGATCTTCATGGATATGAAAATAGCTGAATGCCACTTTAACAGCAAGTTGCGCTATGCAGGGCATGTGTCTCACACCTCGTTATTTTCACCATTGGTAATAATTAAGCTAAACTTGTGAAGTCCTCTGCATCTGTGCCCTAACAAATGTAAACAACCAAGTTCACTGGGTTCAGGTTTTTGTATATTCTCTAGAAATTAGAATACTGGTTAAAATTTAACTATTACCGGGTATACACTGGTAGCAAGCTACCATTGCATTGAGCAAATACAAGAAAAAGAGACTCAATATAAACTGCGATGGAACCAGTTTGTCTTTTCATTCCCATATCAGTTGTCTAGATCAGAGCTCAGAATACCTCAGTTTAGGCCTGGAAGCAGATGTTTACCTCTGTCTGGATTTTAGAGACGGGTTTGTTCGTATTATGTATTCATGTTATGGGGGAAAGATTGGCCTTTTAAAGGACGGTTCTAAGGCTATGCCTGTTATATAGTCATCAATGTAACCCATCATGTGAGGCGCCAGCAGGCGCTGTTTAGAGATAGAGGCGAATTCAGTATATCATAAGGTAGGGATTCAGAGAATGCAGTAACTGAATTGATTCAGTAACATTCATGAAGTAACTGAATTGATTCAGTTCCGTAAGTGCATTTTGGATTATTTGCCCCAAGGAGATTGTAACGTCATTTCCATCATCATCATCATGAGAGAGGAATCTATATCCTTAGAAGCGCGCACACATTGAATATATGCTCTTATAGTCAGTGGCAGTCAAAATAATATATTAATCGGAATGGCTGCATATGTTTTAATGTATACAAATACAATTCATAGCCGATGATGACTATAGATATACACTTAGATATAAATGTCGAATAAAGTTTTGACATCTTGTCGTAACGTATCAGTTGTCGATGTTATTGTTTCTATTGGTTATGCCTATGTATTTTTGTTTCATCTGAGTAAAAGCGTTGATTTATAGAGTCACATGGAGTACAGATTATGCAGTTGATATTTGGAAATGGGTATTTGCCTGTCTTCTGACAAAGGTCAGCCTGTAACAAGTGCTGCCCGAAGTAACAAAGTTAGAGACTGTAGCAGTTACACAACGAAGGACAACCAGCAATCTGCTTCTATTGAAAAGTAATTATGTGTTATTTTTCCAATATATCTCTTAGTTTTCCTGGCCGTTAGCCAGGATGGTTTAGCGAGGGGCACAGTTACTCTGTGTTTGGCCTGTATCGAACAGCTGGGCGGCCTGGGAGCCTAGGCCACTAACGAGGTTCGACATTCCATCGCAGTACACACTTCTGACTAAATTCGGACAAGTAGGGAAGCATGGAATAAGTTATAATGCTCTAATTTTTAAGAGTTTTGCAAAGTCAATTCTTGGAGCTCAGGGAATTCTTACCCCTTGCTACTCCCTAGCTACGGGTCTGAATGCATCGCATCTCTTTAATCACAGTGAAGTGGGCTCAGTGCAATCTCAGTCGACGCCCACTCTTGTGGACAAATTCATTGCAGTAGCTGAAATACAATTACTGTTTCCACTAGATATATCAGGGGCCCGGTTTATAACTTTACTTGCAGCCAAAAATTACAGAGCTAACTTGAGGGCTTTGAAATGGAGCGCCGAGAGTCGCTTTATAGAACTTCTAAAGAAAGAAGGGCTGGTGTCAGTATTGGTTCTGTTTGGAAACTATTCTATAGCTCCTCACCTCCTATGACCGGATTTCTCTGCCCATGTAAGAATATTCCACAATAGTTGCACCAGCCAATTTCATTTTGTATGTGTCGTAAATTTTTTGATCTTGTTTACCATACAATAAGATGTTTGTTATGAGATCGAAATGAATTGATGTGCACAGTGAAAATTAGTGATCTTTAAGAATATGGGAAAATTCTCCCATGTTCAAAGTGTTCTTCGTCTTCAGATACTTGATGTTCACGCGCAGAAATGCACCTTAGAAATCCAGATTGGAAAATGAGAATACCAGACCTCTGTCTATTGTTGATTTTATCTTATGTTTTATCACCATCTAGGGAAGGACTTATGCCTTTCTATACGATATTATCTTTCTTGCAACTTTGTACCTAGAGACTGGTAGAGCCCTTTCACTGAAGCCTTGTTTTCTTTAGAAAACCAACATTCCAAGTATCCAGAGATGAAGCAGAGTCAATTTTGGCCACGGCTAAAGAAGGAGAATTCCTATTGTCACAAGATATCTCATCAGAGAGATTCATCTCAGTTAGGTATGGCTTGAATTTTTTCATATATACATATATATATATATATAATATATATATATATATATATATATATATATATATATATATATATATATATATATATATATATATATATATATATATATATATATATATATATATATACACACATATACATATACATATATACACTTACGTTACAAAAGTATGGAAACGACGGCCTTTGCAGCCTGCAATGGCGGCCACGGACTCTGCATGAGGTGCTAAAAGCAGCAGACCGTATCATTACTCATCGCTTAAATTTTTAGACATTTGACCGATCAATCAAATGAGGAAACATAAATTAACTTGTTCAATATTAAATTGATTCGAATGTAACAAATTTTGTCACACACACACACACACACACACACACACACATATATATATATATATATATATATATATATATATATATATATATATATATATATATATATATATATATATATATATATATATATATATATATATATATATTTATAAAGTTATGTTATTTAGAGGCTCTACATGTATAATACTCACCTCTAAGCAAATCATTCAAATTTAGAATGTTATCGATTTTTAAAGAGAAGCAATGTAGCAATGTTGCATGGGCTCTTTTTATTTTGAGTTGTTGTGACAATATAATATTGGTAGCCAACTGTGTTTTTGTTTTTGTAGGCATCGTAGTCGTTTTATACTATTCTATATCATTAGTACTAAAAGCTCCAACTGGAAGATGCTACTTAACAATATTGAAATCTGCATCTTTAGGCTACCAGGGTCAGTATAGGGGAGAGTAAGCAAATTTTGTTTCAGAGAATTGTTACTTTTCATCCTAGACTAGAAGGTACCATTCTTGAGACATTTCTTTGCTTTGTCCTTTAGCGATTTCCTTATTCATTTCTTTTCTATGTTACTTACTTATGTCTATATCTACATGAATTACTTAGTTCTGGACGGTACGTTGCTCACCATCCTGTTATTGCCGTATCCAATGGAATATCAGTGGGTGGAGAGTATTTTGAATCGATAATGGAGATGATAGAATATTACAAGAAGCATGAACTAGGCAGGCAAAAGTTGGAATGCGAGGTACGCATTAAAAAATACATGCCGCTTTTATGTAGATATTAAAAATTGAACTATCCTTTTGAAAACTCAGATTGTTATTAAATCTGGGAGCGTAGTTTTCCAGTATAAATATATATATATATATATATATATATATATATATATATATATATATATATATATATATATATATATATATATATATATATATATATATATATATATATATTTATCAGAAGGTATCACCACAAGTAGACCATATCAAATGGTACACACGTATTGACAAGAGTGCTACAAATATATTGTTACCCTGGACAAAACATATACAAACATACATATATAGATACTTATTTATATGTATGTATGTATATATTTTGTCCACGGTAACAATATATTTGTAGCATTCTTGTCTATAGGTATGCACCATTTGTTATGGCCTACCTGTGATATCTTTTGATATGGCCTACCTTTGGTGCCTGTTGATATGGCCTACCTGTAACTCCTCTTGGTATATCCTTTCTGTAGGAACTGTTGATATGGTCTACCTGTAGCAACTTTTGATATGGTCTACCGTTTCATTTCACAGTATGCAACCCACAGCCCTGTAAAGAAAGGAAACGTTTCAAGTAAAGGCACAAGCTCGAAGTCAAGCAATTCATGGCATGTCAGTTCCATATCATCCCCTGATCATAGTGGATCATCAGAGTATAGATCTTTGAAGAGAATAGAGAATGTAAAATCAGTTATAGAACCTTGTCCTGAAGAGGAGGTTAAAAGTGTCCGTGACGTGGCCGATAGGCATTCATCTGCGAGAGGGGAATCGCACAAAAGGTTCAGTACCGTGTCACATAGTCGAGTCGATGCTGCATCCGTTTCATCTGCAGGTGATTCCCTTCTAATCTCCTGATTTTGGATTTTGTGTTTGCCCTATCATTTGCATGTCCGAATATATATATTTTCTTTACAATGAATATCAGGAGAAGCTAGTAAACGTATTTTCAATATGGTTCATAGCAGCAGCAAGGTAAAAGTAGAAAAGAAAGTTCTACTACCAATTATTCACAGTAGTGAAACCAATTCTTTGGACTTAAATGCACAAGAAGAAAAAGAAAATTGTATTTACAAGATAAGTAATATGACTGTAGGAGTCTCGTTATTTCAAGCAGTATTGGCCATTTATATTGTGTGTAACTTTCACTTGTAAATGTACCCATAGGGTAGTAGAAGCTAAATTGTGAAGTTTTCTGCTTAGGACGCTTGCCTTACTCCTGATGGCAAACAGTTAGATTCATAGCATTTGTATAGTGCTATGCAAATTGCGGTTGCAGTAGACAGAACTTTCTAGCACTCAATTATTCCAATCAATGAGATGTTACATGCTGCTTAAGTTGACAGTAGCTGTTCGTTATTTTTTAGTCTTTAAGTCAGGAGTCTCAAAAACCTGGAGTACGTGTAAAAGACATGTTATTAATTTTTAGGCCACATAAAGCCTTGAAAACTTGGAAAAGTCAAGGAATGTTTTTAAAAAAGTCCGGAGAACCCTGTTTTTACACAGCAAATCCACAGCAAAAATTTTATGTTTTGTCTGCCTCTGAAAAAAACTAGAAATTTAGGTATCTCCTTAGCTTGCTAAACTTTGATGTAAACCTTCGAGGGCACATCATTTACAAAAGTTGTTATGTTGCAATCATGTCTATTTATTATTTTTCCTGTTGCAGAAGCAATGCTTGAATCAGAATTCTATTATTATAGATCACTTTTCGTTTAGCATGCGGATTTGTTGAAGGATGGCCTGTTATTTGTGGAGAAGAGGTGTTCTTTTTTAGATAGACATGCTCGAAAAGCAGGGTTGACGAAGTATTGGCAGTAGGTCAAGTAAAGGAGCTATTTTGTGGAAATCTCACAAACCAATGCCAAGCACAATAGTCTATTGAACGCTCCTGTCTCAGTTTGTAATATCTATGTGAAATCCATGTAGTATCTATGTACACTGCCTTTCGAGATTTGTGACATTTTGACTGGTGCACTACCTTTTAAGAAATTTAATGTTAAAGGATATTTTTCAGTTGTTACTCAGGTTTATGTTTTTAGATATTCTGTTTGTAGGTTACCAAGATCTTCCACTAGATGAGCCAATGCCAATACTCCCTGAGAAAGTTGGTGAGAGACCACCACCGCTATTCAACGGATTATCGTCGAAATCCCTCTCGAGCTTGGGATTCCAGTCATACAGTCATAACCTGAGAATCAATGCAATGCGCTTTTCTATGGTTGATCAGAGTGATCAAGAAAAGCCATGCGTGGCAACAAAGATGATCAAGATTGCAGTTGCTGGAAAAGCAGGTGAGAATTCGCTTCTTTAAGCTGAATTAAAGCTGACAGTATGCATATTATGTAGCAGGTGATTTTCTTAGCTGTTTTCATCCCGTCGCGTTTTTGTGTGCCTTTCTTTCTTCTTACTCGTCTACAGTGCATTTATTTAGATTTCTGCGTTTCTGATTTTTGTGCGAAGTAAATATTTCATAGCCGTCGAATCTGTAATACTTAGCAACTTTCCTTCACTCTCACACAGTTTGGATTAAACCGTTAATCTCTTCGTCATTTAGTAGAAGTCTAATGTTTTGAATTCTGTTTCGTAGTTGAAATATATATATAGCTATTGTTTCGTAGCTCATAACACTGCTAATTAATGGTAGTATTTTTATTTCGCGAATAGCAATTAGTTGCTTATAAAATTAGCGATACAAGCTAGTATTCAATCTCAATTCAGACTTAATTTACCTCATAGGATCTGAAAAATGGGGAATGCAATCCCAAATGGCTTTATGGTGTGTGTTGCTTATGGGATATATAGGGATTTTTTAAGATGATATATCAGATTATCATACTTGACACAGCGTTGTTTGAAATTAACTACTCTTTTTGGCTCTACTAGTGAGTTCCAAATCTGTGGTTGTATATATATATATATATATATATATGTACATGCTATATATATATATATATATATATATATATATATATATATATATATATATATATATATATATATATATATGTATGTATGTATGTATGTTTGTATGTATATTAATTAGCCGGTCTCCTATCATTCATGCACTTAAATACCAGTAATGAAAGTTTATACAAGATCCCATACTTTATAGGTAACCAGTGTAATTCTTTCAACATTTCTGTGGCACTATCTCCCGAGCTCCTGTTTGAAACCAATCTAGCTGCCGCATGTTGGAGTCTCTCTAGCTTTTTGATTGCAATTGCAATTGCAAACCAGTTGCAATACAATTAATGATTTCATTGAATGCACTAGCTTCACTTTCAGTGTTAGGCTTGAAAGATATATAGAGTTGATTGTCATCTGCAAATCCTCTTAAATTACCATCATACTGGACAATAAGATCATATAATGATAACAGATGAGATAGAAATATCAATGGTCCTGCACAGCTTCCCTGTGGCACACCATACTTAACATCCAAGTCATTTGACAGCACATCTTTAGTCAAAATTCTTTGCTTTCGGTTTGTAAAATACAACTGAAACCATTTACTGACCTCAGCATATATTATATAATATTTTAAATATGTATCTATACATACATACTTACATAATATTATATATAATATTATGATATATAATATATAATAGTAAACAATGGTATTCAGACCAACTTGACATAGAGATTTTTGCGTATATTGGATTGTTGAAGCTGAAATATTACGTAAGCGATTGACGATAAAAGAGTTTGATTGCTTGTTCAATGTGGGCTTCAATTCTCGGATGAACAGCGCTTTGCAGATCTGACAATCTATTTTCTTTCGACATTTGCGTAATATTTTCAATTTCAGGATAATAGTCACGACGACCCACATGGTAGATAAATTAGAAAAAGATAGCCATTTATAGATCTTTCTATGGCTATCTTTTTCTAATTTATCTACCATGTGGGTCGTCGTGACTATTATCCTCAAATTCATAATAAAGCTGCGTTTTCCATCTGATGTCTCATTTTCAATTTCTTTTCCAAATCCCCAGCTTCACTTCATGTTGCCCTCCACTTCATTTAATTTTTGTTTTAGACACTTATATCGAGCAAGACTACCTCATTAAAGATTGTCTTCCAATCCTATCTGATTTTTGTTATAATTTTGGATTCTCCTGTGACATCATCCACCTATCTTCCAATCGGAATAAGTTGCCGGGAAAAAACTGGGCGTTGGAAGATAAGACAGTGGGGTTTTCGCCAAGAGAAGTCGAGGAAATGAAACGATTTGGGATGCCAGTTCTCATGTTGGTATGTTTTGCCCGTTATTCTATACTCCTAGGACATTTAGTGCACTGGCAGTTTGATATATTTTATAGATTAGCCTTGGCATGTCAAAAATCCAGTCAGCTAGTAAAGTATATTGGAAAAACTTTACTTTAATCTATACTAGGTCTCTTTTTTGTCCGCGTACTGCAGACGCCGCAAAGAGGTCAGCGGAAAAGCAATGGGAATTTAGGAGCAGTTGCAGCAAGACCTCTGATTAACAACCAACCTCTTCGCAAGTTGTCAATCAGATGTATAATATAACGTGTATTGGGAAAGATTTGTGCTACATAAATCGTTTTAATGCGGGCTGATCAGCTGTGACAATCCAAATAGGAGCAGATGTGAAGCGTTCGGTGAACTAGTTATGCAGAAGTTTGTCGATATTATATCGTGGAAATCCAACAAGGAGCATATGCGAAAGACCCGTTGAACTCAGCTGTTGACAAAATTCACTTTTTATTTTCTAGCAAATAGGCCTTCCGTGTTTTGAAATATGAAATATATATTTTGAAGTTGTCTCCGCGTTCGTAGGTTTCTATCTTTGTCATTTCCGTTAACTGTTTTCTCTGCTGTCCAGTTTGATTTCCTTTTTGTCTGTTTTTAAAGCAATTTCATTGGTTCTTTTTCAAGGGTTGTTTTGGTGAGAAGACTGGACCTATGATAATACCTAGAGAATTTCCTGTTCTGGAATTTAAAAAAATCCTGGATCTGCTTGGACCGGCCTTGGCCACGAAGCTTGAGCAGTTCTACGAAAAAGATGAAAATGATTATTCCCGGTCATTTGTACTGAAAAACAGTGTTGAGAAGAATAGCGAGGCTGTTGAGGAGCTCGTTAATATCTGCGATAGCCTTCTGATTAAGTGCTTTGAAGGAGAGAAATTTCTTTGGGAATATTTCCAGCCAGGTATATACCCATTTACCCCCTCTTGCCGTTGAGTGTAATATGCGGCTGCAGTTCTGAAGCCAAGGAGATGTTGTACCTTAGTGGATTCTACCCTTTTCAATTATACAACAAGTTTCGCATAAGATAGTCTTAAAATTCCAGCTTTTAGAACAGTCGCTCTCTAATCCATATAGTAATTCACTTTATTTCATTGTTTTGGAGCGTGATCTTTGGAAAGCTGTAAAATCGTTAGTAAAGCATAGGAGGTTCTTGTTTGATGAAATCTAATGTTTATTGTCTTTTTAGCTATGGCAAGTCTCAAGGGGGGGGGGGACTGCTATGCCCAGATGTTTTCTGTAGTATAGCCACTTATGTATCAGAGTCCCTTTCGTACATATTTATATATGGTAGATCTGAAGTGTGCCTGGAATAGATTATCACTTTGAAAGCATTTTCTGGTGCAGCTATTTCTGATGCAGATAATTGTTGCAACCTTCTGTTGTAGCGCTTGAAAGGCACGTGAAATATCTGATATCGCACTTCAAAGATATGACACTGATACCTGTTGAGCGAAAAATCGTCGATTTGAGGAAGTGTTCGCGGTCCTGGTCGAGTGTCGAAGCGTATGAGGATAACCGAGATGCAAATTCCTACTACCAGCTTGAATCCATAAGGAAAGAGTCAAGGGCCGGAATTATGGGAGATGCAAATTTGCAGCCGGATGATGTCATTTCTATCCACACAACCTTTTCAGCTATCACTCATGACTCCCCAGAGAGAAAAAAGTACATAGACGCGTTAAAGGAAGCCTTAGTTCCTCGTATAAAGGCAAAATTAGTTGACTTAATGAGAAAATTCCCATCTGCTGAAAGTGCTGATTCTTATCTCGGCAACGAAATATACACTCATCTTTTCGAGTGCCAGAGGAAGTGCACAGAGTTTGTAGGTGATGCCGACGTTCTACAAACGATTAAAGCGTATCTCCAAGGTAATTTGTATTAATATTAATGATCCCACGTATGATTGTCACTATATGGACGATAATTTCTCTACTGCAATTATGTGTAGATTGAAGCCAGCTGAGTAGCTGGACAAAACACGTACAACGTGTCGCAAGCTCGCTTGGAGCGCTGTTTTCTTATAACGGCTATTGGTATTGTACTAACCGTAGCACAGTTTCTGTATAAACAACACTCTACTAATGTTTTCTCTGTATTAGGTCACTTGGATATTTGATTTTATATTTTGCATACTGAATAAATTATTTAGAGGCTCTTTCGTGCCAATACTTCAGGTTTAATAGTTGTTTGTAGACGTTTTTTCTAACTGTGGAGCGACAAAAAGTGGCCATAGAGTCCCCTTGGTTATCGACGCTTTTGAATATCCACCCTTACTTTGTTATTAGAAACGGATTGCAGCGATGTAGAAGTTACAAAGTTTTTAAATTGCAATATGCGTATGCATACGCCAGAGGTATAGACCTGGTCACATGATTTATAATACTGCTGCAGTAGACAAAATGTTGATACAGGTAAAATACAAACTGCACAAAGTAGGACCTTTAAGTTTTTTAATCGATAGGTATCTGTCATCATAAACAAAGCATGTATGACCGTGGTTTGCAAGCTGCCTGATTGATCAACTGACTAGTAACTGGCCTAATTACCCACTGATTAGCTGGCTTCTGGCTAGTTGCCTGGTTGGCTGGCTGGTTGGTTGCCTGGCTTGCTTTTCAGACTGGCTTACCCTCTGGCTTGCTGGCCGACTTGCTGGCTGATTGCCTGGCATATTGATTGGCTGAATTGTTTGTTGCCCTAATAGATGATTGGCTAGTTGGCTGACTGAGTTGCTGATTGATTAACTGTTTACGGAAGTGAACGACTGGCTAGAATATGAGCTGGCTGGCTGGCTGGCTGGCTGGCTGACTGACTGACTGACTGACTGACTGACTGACTGACTGACTGACTGACTGGCTGGCTGACTGGCTGACTGGCTGACTGGCTGACTGGCTGACTGGCTGCTTGGTTCTTTGGCTGCCTTGCCAACTGGCTGCCTCGCTATTTGGCTATCTAGTTCCTTAGCTGACTTGGGTTGGCTTAGTCACTGACGTGACTCATTGGCTTCCTGAACATTATAAGCACTTTATCCTTTCAATGAACGTTTGAGTAGCTAACTGACTGTGCAACCTTTCCAATACTTGTTCCGACATAGCAATTGTTTGAAATAGAGACAACTGTGTTTACGCTCCTTCGTGCGGCATTTTAATGCTGTTTTATTCATGTTATCTTAGGCCCATATAAAAAACCTTTGATTTTACATGGTGAGTCGGGATGCGGACGATCATCGGTAATTGCAAAGTCTAGTACAATGGCCAAGGAATGGATTGGTGCTGGCGTGACCACTATTACGCGACTAATTGGATCAACACGGGACTCCACTTCATTGCATCTACTATTACAGAGTATTTGCTTGCAGTTGAGCTCAGCTTACAAAACTGATCCTGGCGTAGTACCAAAGGTACGTATGCTGCTGTATTGAAGCATTGCTAGAAATGTGTGCTCATAGTTTTTAAGTTAAATACAGCTCGTTAAGTATTTCCAGTTTTATGGCTGTTGTATGATTATGTAGAATGAACAAATTTTGGCTATGAATGGTGACATTCATTTAAAAGTTAGTAAAAGTGTGGAGCTTGTGATAAGTGGAGAAGACACTTTAATCGATAATTCGTATTCCTCCAGGTCTGTATGTATTTGGGTATCCCAGTAAGAGATGAGCGAATATGGAAAATATAGAGACGTTATTCTGATTCAAATAATGCCATCTTTTGTACAGTGCCAAGACTAGGAATCCAATGTTGGAGCCAAAGCGGATGAGCTGGAGCACTCTGAAAATTGGCTATACTTTTTGAAATAGGACTATTGTTAAGAATACCCATTGTTGTCTAAACTAATGTATTATGTCCCTCACTTCAATCAGAAAAAGTGCAAGACCATATGAGAATATTTTTTTGAATTTGAGCAGGTAGCTCACAACTTGAACCTGCAAAATATAGCTTTTTCTGATTTTTGTGTTACTGTCCAGTGCTTTGTCAAGGTTGAATTATTTACAGAATATTAATGATACCCTGATATATCACTGTGCGGATTACTTAGATGTAGAGTATCTCAACATGCCTCATGAAATATATCATTTGTCGTATACTACATCACTTTTACTATCAGTAGGAACCTTCTGTTTTGCTTCCAAGTCTCATAAAATTGCTGTATTCCCCAGTTCAGTATCTGTTATGCACAATGGTTGGTTTCGTTTGTTGACTCGACTGCCGAAATAGTTCATGATGTGGCAGAGTGATTAAAGTTCAACGTTACGAATCTTTATAGTAAAATTTCATCGCCTCCAACGGTTTTCTAATCGTTGCCATTTATCCCAAACTACTTCAAAATTCAAGATGCCCCATGTTTGACAGGCCGGCTATTAGCTGTTAGGTTTTTATAGTTTTATCTTATTTAACCATAGACTCCATGTAGTGTTGCCATTTACCCCAAGCTACTTCAAAACTCAAGATGCCCCATGTTTGACAGACCGGCAATTAGCTGTTAGGTGTTATAGTTTTATCGTATATAAACTCAGTTCATGGACATGTTAGAGTACTGATACCCAAAAATCAGAAATGCAAACAGTATTGCTGCTGTCCCTGTAATAATGCAGAAAGGTATTGCTTCAACTTTGATAGTATTGTGATAGCTTGTGCATAAAATTGGGCGAGTGTGCTAGAACGTATCACGAGGATTGAGATAAAGTTCCAGATTTGCTAGCCATTTTATTATAATCTCTTCTGCTATAGTCCACTTTTAGGTAGGATATAAAGTCTAGAGAAATTCTTTGGCATGCATCAGCTAAGCATATTGTCTCCTCGCAACACATGCAAATTTTAGTTCATCGCTTGTCAATCTTAATACCAAACAAGTTCAATTTACCGATCCCATTTTACAGAGCCTCTCTGGTTTGGTTCAGTTTCTTCCGAGCCTGTTTCAGTTCGCAACGGATTCACAGCCATTGGTGATTTTTATCGCTGGTATTGACGATCTGAAAGTGTTTGATGACGAGTTTGATTACTTCTGTTTCATTCCATCCACTCTTTTAAGTAATATAAAAGTGGTTGTGTCGATACACAAAAAGAATTTGCCTTTTGCAAAGGTAAGATGTTACTACAGCCTCTCTCGTGCATACTGTACCCTGCCTATAATAGTGCTACTGAAGGTGTGTCGCGTTGAGCAGCAAATATATATTCTGTCACATGAAGGTTGCATTTGCACAGTATTTGATTATTCTGGTTCGTCAATATTTCTATTTCCTTGCTTTCTCGTTACTCCAATTTAGTTTCACATCTATACAGTTACAAACTGTATCTGTTGGTTGGAATGCCCAGATATTTCCAATTGTTTGTACAGTTGACCCTCATTTGTAGCACGTTGCTCATCTATTCTCAGTGGAATATATTGTATTGTAAGATCCCCAGGGAGTAGTCACTTGTCTTTATATCTTGTTGCACATGTAGTATATCTATCGTGTAACTGAAGATGATTGAGGATTCACTCGAAAAATTTAAAGTGTATCATCGTTTGTTTAAGGTTTATCTGTGAGATACAGAAATTTTTGCCATTTTCTCGTATCTTTCTTTCCAGATTACACGCAAGAGGTTTTGTACACGATATTTATTTTCCTCTTTATTATGCTGTTTTTAGCAATAAATAATGCAATCAAGTAAATGCGTAAAGTGTTCATTGCTTCCCTATTTGACAGACTCTGTATACAGATGTAAATAGTTACAGAGAGTTGCCAGCAAAGACATCTCGGGATGGGATAGAGATGCTAGATAGCATGCTGGTGGATGCGGACAGGACTCTGTCTGAGCAACAAAAGAATGCCGTTTCAAATTCTTTGACGTCTTGTTGGTCCCCGGTTTACGTGAATATCCTTTTCCACAAGGCAAAATGGTGGCATGGAAGTGAAATTGTCAGCTTGCCTACCAAGGTTACTTTTAATGCTCATTTTGTGTATGTTATTCTGTATTGTACTGTATTAATATCTACTTGTATGCACCTTTATTCCTTTACATGATATTGTTTTGAAATTTATTGTATTGTATTTACTTGTGTTGTGCACTTTAGTGTAGTTTCCAGTAGTTTGTGGAGTAGACAAGCGAAAATCTGATGGATGCTGTCGAAATTGTAACTTTTCCAATTGGGAATCCTGGCCTTCTCATTGGTCGCGCTATCAGCCAATCAAGATTTGTCCACTATGCTAACTTGTCCACGAACTTAACACCTAGTTACTGAATTTGTTTCTTCTGCAGGTTGATATGAAAAAGTATATAAATGACATATTCTCTGAAGTTGAATCGTCAAACGGACAGGACATCGTTGCCTTGACCGCCTCACTTATATCTGTTTCACAATTTGGTATTTCCAAAAGATGTTTAGCTTTTGCATTGCTGCAAAAGGATGGTGGTACTGGTTATTTGTCGTCACACCCAGCTTCAGATTCAGTTTCAAAAGTCATAAGCTCTTTATCAAATTTGCTAAGTTCCAGATGGTTGAATGGTCAAGTTGTTTGTGCGTGGCTTCATAAATCAATAAAAAAAGTGGCTAAGGAACGATACTTACACGAGGAGAGCTCCGTTCGGCGTTGTAGCAAGATTCTAGTCGATTATTTCATGCAGGAACCGAACTTTTTCCAGTCTGCAAGCAGTTCTCTAGAGCGTAAACCTCAGCTGGCAGATTCGTCCAATATTTTTCGCAAAACTCATTGCTCTTCTGCTGTGTCCAAAGAGCGGCGTTATAATCTACAGAAGCTACAGTTTTTGCCATTTTATCTTTTGAAATGTAATGATTATGACAAGCTAAAGAACCTAGCTATTTGCAATTATAAGTTCCTATATGAAAAACTTCAGGCAACATCATTGGGCCACATTCTGAACGACTTTTACCACGCGTTAACTGTTGCACCTGAGCACCTTGAGCTAAAAATCATGAAAGAGTTTTTTGAGCTGGCGACTGATTCTTTTACTTTCGATCCGGAGCAGTTTTCAGCCCAGATTTTTGCTCGTCTTCACCCACTTAAGGTCCAACTATCGATAGAAAGCCAGTTAGTCCGCTCTGAGTTCGACAAAAGCATATTGCCCCCACCTGACGGGAAAGATAGCAGTTCACCGGAAGATGTCATTCACCTTCAAGCTACGACGGAGGGCAAGGCGAACGACAACAGCGAAGTCTTCGGCGAAGAGAGTATTAAAACCGTTGGGGGGCATGTCAAGTCGAACTCAAGGTGTAGTAATGAAGTTAATGCAGCAGAAAGTAGTATTGTTAATAATGGTGGTTCTTATGCAAGATGCTCTGTAGTGCTTCCTGAAAATGTGAATGCAATACGTGATTCATTTGTGCTAACAAGTCCTGTTTTATTGAGGCTCGTCAACTGTGCAACTGAAGCGGGGCATTTGCTCATGCCATCTAGCCCATGTTTAGTACGACCGCCAAGCGAATGCGGCGAATTCGCGGAGACGCAGGTGGCGGAGTTTCAAAATCATCCATTAGATACTCGGGTTATTTTCATGGAAAAGGACCCTAGCACATTTCTGGCATGGAGCAGAAATAAGGAGAGTATTGGGCTGTATGATTCTAGGTGTAGGTGCTTGAAACTTTACATTTGTCACATGTTGCAGCGTGTGTTGTTGACCTTGAATGAGAATGCTGTCATTGAACTTCAGGACGGTAAAATTTGGCTGTTTGATTTAAACAACTGCACGTTTGTTCATGAGCTAGAAGCTGGGCAGCGGTACTTTGCTGTTTGTGATAGTTCTCATATCGCAGGGCTTTCTTACAATTTGTCGTGCTTGAGTGTCTTCAACGTACGAAACAAAAATGTCGCATGGGATTTCAGTGCTCCCGAAGGACGTAATTTTCATAATGTACTCGTTTCGAAGAATGGAGCAATTGGTGTTTGCATTTTAGGGGCTAGCTCGGCAAGGAACAGTAGAAATGATCTTGATTTCGACGGCGAAGAGGGCAGTGCTTCGAATTCAATGCAAGATGAGATCGTCGTTGTTAATCTTAAAAGCAGACAACAACTCCATTCAATATCATTGCGAAATGGTCAATATCTGCACAAAATTTGCTCCATTTCAGAGGATGGCCATTACCTGGTGCACCTGACTGAGCCTGAACATCAAATTCTCGTGCTCGATTTGATTAAAGGAAGTATCGTTCGTGAAATTGAGGCAAGATTACATCGTATTTTGAAGATTATGGTCTCTACCCAAGGGAATTGTATTTTATCAGCCAGTGCAGACTCTATCTTGCGGGTCTGGAACCTGAGTGATGGTGAGCTACGATACTCTTTGTTCGAACCGATACGGTCAATTAGAGGCGGGTATATGGATGATAAGCATTGCCTTGGTATGTCTGAAGACGGTCGTCGGGCCGTCCACTCTGTCAGGTCGCAGTTCAATTGCTCTTACGTTGTTTTATGGGATCTTGTGCAAGGAACACAACTTGCAACATTCACGACAGATTTTTATGGTCTAGCATATGACTTAAGTCCCTGTGGAGACTATGTCGTGACGTCAATGCCATCAGGGCTGGTAACAATGGGCGCTTATAGACCTATGGAGTTGAACTGCGAAGCGCTGGATTCTGAAACGACACAGAAAGAGAGCTAGCTTCTAGTTTGCTGTAGAGCATGTAGCAAGTATTAGTATAAAAATGCTTTAAGCTAACAACTATGATGAATATAAAGTAGAACCATAATGCATTTTGATGTGAATAATGTGATAGTGTGCTGTTTGGCTTTGATTTTAAAGGGCTCAATGTAGCCATGAGCATATGAAAGGCAGGTTTGGACTGAACAGTTGTTCATGTATGGCTTATTTCTGCCTCCATACGTTAAATTATTTGACATAGTCATGCTGGTCTAGGACTAATCCGTGCGAAGTTGTTGTGGCTAGTTTCACCTTTGACTTGCCATATACAAGAGGTATAGCTGCCACTTGATTTATCAATGATTTTTACTGTTTGCCCTTAGAATGGATAATATAAATTAGTGAGAGTTCTGTTCGAAATTTTGAACTGTTGTTTACTCAGTAGCAATAGCTGTTTGCATAAATAAACAGGTTCGATGTAAATGCAATCCCCGCTTGTACAGTATATTTAAAACGGCTGATATTTCGTCTGCTACAATGTTAAAAGGACATTCATAATTGTGACTTTTCATTGGTATTATTGTCAACGATGTGAATGTTATTGATTACGAAAGCCAGTTTAGAAGTTTTTCGTTTTAGCCTATACCTGATCAGCTGATTCTGTGAGGTATTGAATTGCATATGAAGTGTTCCTCATGCGGTTTAAAAGCAAATCGATCATTGTTTCTATTTGACAGAGAGAAAGGCTACTTACTGATGTTATCGCAAAAGAGTGGAACTCCGTAGGTCTAGTCAATGAGTAGTACTATATACTAGTGCAACAAGTACCGTGGCGAAAATACTTCCCTACTTTTAAATGTTTTCAATATTTGAGATGGAAATGTACATCGGAGTTTTAATGCTATCTATTATGAACCTGGCAAATTATTTCAAAAAGAAAGAAAGCTTCCAACGTTATATGTTTAATCAATATCGATGCACTGAACAGTTGACAGATTTCCATTGTAGAACAAGCCTATTGTGTTACATTGTGAGTTGAACTCAGTGGAAAAGTATGGACTGATGTCCATCAGATCAGTAAGGAAAACAGAACTACATGAAGAGTTAATGCGCAACAATCCAAAATTCTGATTGCTGGGAGCAAATTGGCATATAATTTGTTGCCAGAGTCAAGTCTTGGGTTTACAAAGGAAGAAAACGACACTTTCACATATTCAGATATCTAATACAGAACAATTAATTGTTCTATATTTAAAAAAAAGAAACCTTCTGTAAGCTGAGGTGATATTACTGAGTCAATATTTCAACTGATCGTAGTGTACACCACCATTTTCGCATTACTGTATTTTTATCTCAGTCATAAATTACTATTAGTAATGGTAATAGATTTCTTCCTAATCAGTCGTCATAAGTAGTAGTTTTATCAAGTGCACGTTCATCGGTACAAAAAACATCTTGCGAGCATTCTAAGCTGCAATTGATCACCACTCACTTCTCAGCTCAATGCTCCGGTAGGTACAATTGCGTTATTAATGTCTTTCTGTGTTTGTTATCTTTATGCGAACAGGTGCGTGCGTGCGTGCCCAGTGAGATTTTTCTGCGTGCGCATGTTCTAGAAGTCCTGATCTATCGGCGACACAGCAACAACTGATAGACTTGAGAAACGAAATCGACCTATGTGAAGTACCTTCGAAGCTTAATTGTCCACCATGTTTGGCAGAGATATGTTTCGTGTGTTTGATGAGGACCCATTCTTCAGGTAATAAGGTATTCGTTTGGGTTATTAAGTTCCTTTCTCTTGTGTAAACAATGATATAAGCGAATAGTTTTTAGGCCATTTAATTTTCGCATCACCATAAGGCGAGCCGTCTTGGTTTTTTAAAGTTTTAATGCAGTTGTTACATTCGCAAAGCTATTAAGCAGGATTGAATAACACTTATTTCTTGACGTGTTGCTTTTGTGGATTTGTGCGGTGGTACTTTCTAACTGGCAAAGTAACTTGCGTAATTGTTGGCTGAAACTCTTCACGGTAAATCAGCTTCTTTTTAAATACGTCCACTGGTTAGAACTACTGCTGCTGGTAGTAAAGTAGTGGTATTTAGAGTGAGTAGCCTGTACTAATTTATCTCAGGGAGTATTCTTTACAACAGGTTCTACTGTCAAAGCAAAGTTGAAAACTTAGCTTTATAAGTTAAAGAAAACATTAAGTAGAACGTTTTAAACAACCCATGAATCAAAGTAACAGCACATTCAAATCAGTTCTTGAAATACAATTTTACTTGCAAAATATTATGTAGCAATGTTTTCACAGAGCAGTTTGCCCCAGATTCAAGCAGCCTGGCTCCACCAGTTTTTCAAATGCTCAGCATTTATTTATTATATTTACACAATCGCATGTTTTTTGATGTATAGACAATGCTACTTTGAATTTTTCTGTGAGATACGATGGTACTACAGTAGATCATTTGTAGTATGACCTCCACTTGAAACATCCATGTATAGCCTCATGGCAATGACAAATTCACTCTTAGCCATAGGAAGCTCTTGTGATTCTTGTTGGATGTTTTTAAACTGTAGCCATACAATGATTATATATAAATGTTTGCAGACATATACCACATTTTCTTGTCTGGCTGACCATGTTCTTTGCAGCCTGCAGTTTGGCATCTTTCATAGTTTAAAATTTCAACTGAGTTATCTTTTCTGGCAACAATTTTACTGGAATGTATTTTGTTTATAAAACAGGGATCATAGAAGACCGATGAATGATATGATGATGGGAAGCTTTAGAGATCCATTTGGCATGGGTAGTCACCCTGCATTAGAAGCACCTATGGGCAATCAGAGACACAGGCAGCAGCATGATCTGGTGCCACACTCTGGCTTCATGGGCCCAATGAGTATATTTTCAAATATGGATTCCATGTTCAGAGATATGCATAGGCATATGGTATGCTGAACTGACTTTTTATAGTTGTATGAAACTGTTGCACTTCATAGGATTAACTGAAGTGCACTGAAGGTAGTATAATAGCAGTACATGCCCTGAAACATGTGCGATTGCACGTGTGCGTGTCCACACACATGCAAAAGCCACGGCATGAGCCAAATATCACCCATGCAAACGCCACTGTCATCTGTGCATTTGCACATGTAAAATTCAAACTTCCCTTTTTATTGCAATTCATTTGCATGTGCTTAGGGGTGGTTTATTTTATGTATGAGTAAGTGTTTATTTTATTGTTATTCATAAACATGTATGGGAAATGTAAGTGTCATTTTAATCGTTTTTTTAATCTTTTGTATCCAAAAACCGATTGGTAGATATTCATAGATTATCATAATTTTGTTATAAGTATCGAGAGTGGTTGTTTGCTGAGAGATGGTCAGTGCTGGTATGTTGGAATTTCTGCTGAAGGCAAAAAGGGAAATAAAGTTGAGCTTTCCACATTTTCCATGGGGGGGGGGGGGTAGAAGCAGTAGTAGGCAATGTTTAGAAGGGAAAATGCCCTGCGAATAACATATTGGATTCATTTGAATCTTGTATAGTGTAAACAGGGTCTCAGAATAATATCTCAGACTTAAAACTATCACTTTTTCATCAAGTTGGTTCTGGAATATGTGGCTCGTGTATCGAACGTGCAACTTCGAAAATTTCAGAGCTATCACTCATGCATAACCAGCCACATGTGCGATTTGGTGCTCATGCACCTTTTTCTTCAGGGCATGGACTGTATTAGGCAACTTTTCCTGAATGTACAATACCTGCCAAAAAGCCCTTGACAGACTTACAGAAAGATGATTTAAAAACCACATCTTTTGTTACTTTCCCATCCTTTCTTTTTACACTTACTGCCATCTCCCCCAGAACATTATTTTTGCATCCATGAGACATGTGACATTGTTATACAAGTGAACTTTTTCTGTTATAATATGTACATACTTCTCCCAAAAAGCAATGTTCAGTGGGAGGAAGGGAATAATAGGTTAGCACAGAATAAATGAGTGCAAAGTGTCTCAGGACTTTTGGCTAGTACTACAAACAGAATATTGTAGACAACTAATTGATCTGTATTAAGAACTGGTTGTCAGTTCTTGCAGCATAGCTATGCATGAAAGTCATATTTTTCTTACTATAGCATTAATACATCACAAAAGATCAGTGATTTTGATATTTCTTGTTAGGATACAATGAGGAATGATCCAAATTCATTCTCATATTCATCATCATCAGTGATGACATACAGTAATGATGGAAGTGGCCAGCCAACTTATTATCATGCTACGTCCTCAGAAAGAAAAGCACCTGGAGGGGTATGTCCCTTGAATACTTTTCTCAGGTCTCTTGTGGTTTGAGTGATGCTATTGGTAGATGCAGTTGTGTAGTTTTTCAAAGGGATTGACGTCTTCATATGTCTATAGTGACACTTCTTTTCTTAGCAAAATTGATACATCTGATAATCATTAGGTTTCCTCGATGTTACATAATCTATATATATATATATATATATATATATATATATATATATATATATATATATATATATATATATATATATATATATATATATATATATATATATATATATATATATATATATCTATCTATCTATATATATACATTTCAAACAGGCAGCCACCCTATATGCATTTAAAAAACATTAGTGCCACTGTAGATCTTTTGCTTTGCTTTGCTTTACTTTGCTTACAATTCTTTAGCTTTTAGTTTCTCTTATATTTAATCCTTGTATTGTAATTAGATTGTAAAACTTAGTTGTTTTATTATTTTAACTTTTTTTATTTGTAAATATTGAAAATTTTGTTGGAGAGCCCCTTGAAAAACAGCCTTTGCTGAAGGGTCACCCACCTAAAATATATATATGAAATGAAAATGAAATGAAACTCATTATGAAATCTACAGTGTGTAGGAGGCATATACAACTCTTGCAATTTTTTTCCTGAATACTCAAGATTATGTTTTAAAGTTATTAGTAGAGGTTATGTTTAGCCAGCTATATCAAGAAGTTATATCTATAAGGTTACAACGCCATTCAGTAAATTGGATCTCTTTTTAGGTCAGAGAGACAAGGAAATCTGTTAGGGATTCCAGGCATGGAGTTGAAAAGTTAGCAGTGGGACAGCACATTGGTATGTTAATGAAAACATTTTGGAGCATCACAAATACTTTAATTTTGTATTGAGATTTAAATGAATATAACTTTATGTATTAGCCATAGGTAGTGCAATAGTTTTTGCCAAAGTTCTGACATTTGTGCATCAAGGAATTTAACCTAGATCTTGTCAGTTTTGAAAATAGACAATTTTGTTCAAGATCTTAGCACCCTGTCATTGGAATATATTAAAGATATAGTTTGGAGAAGCTCTCACCTTGTCTTTTCCTATTTTTCATATAAGATTTGTTCTTGTATGTAAATTTTAAGGTGAAAGAGGCCATGAGTATCAAAGATCTAAGAATATGCAAACTGGTGAGGAGGAAGAAGTCAGAAATTTCATGAATATGGATGAAGGTATGGGATTTCTTATTTGTATGAATTGCCACAGGAATGTTCTAGGTTGCTTCACAATCAGCTATATAATTCCAGTAATGAATCCTTTTTGCATCTTAAAACATTGAGGTATAAATGAGCTTTACTTCTAGAAATACCATATATTTATTTATGAAAGCTACCCAGGGCAACAATCATTGTGCTACATTACAATTCTACACTAGAGCATGGTGTTAGATTAGCCCTTTTTACCATGAATTAAAGGGTACCACTTTGTGGAGCTTTGAACAAATATAGGTGTGCTCTACCCAGTGTAGTAACAGTTGGAGGTCTGTTTTCTATCTTGTATGTTATTAGAAATTCACAATATGAAAGCCTGTTTTATTGAGGAGATATTGTTTGGCTTTTTATTTTAGGTGAAGCACCACAATTTGACCAACAGTGGAGAGATGCAACAAGACATCGAAATGCAGCCTTGGGCTATAGGAGGGATAGGCATGACAGAAGACACAGGTCCCATAGATCTCATGCAATTAAAGGTATATACTTGAATTTCTGTCATTCTTACATATATTTCTTGTCTTAGGACAAAAAGTCATATCACTGAAGTTGTTTTCTGTACATTTGTGCTAGTGAATTGTGGGTATACTACTTATACTTTGACTCAAACCATTGGTATTTAGATGCTCTAGATCATTGCAAATGCTCTGTAATGAACCAGCTTACAAGGAGTGGTTATGTGATGTAAAAGCCTCATTTGTCAGTTGCTCTGTGGCTTTTTGTCATGTATTTAAATGAGGTCTTGATCAGTAATGTAAAACTATATTGGTTTAGTTCTTAGATGAATGACTTGTCAGCACTGCATATAGCCATTTCAGTGCACCTGGAAGTGAAAACCATTTCTTCTCATGAAGCTGTTGGAATCATATGTTTATTTTCCTGAATTTATCCCCATCAAATCTAACTTGTTAATGCCTTAGCTTTATGCTTTCTTCTTGAAAAACCATATTTATACGGGGTTACAGTTTCTTCTGTTTTTACTTAGCAAATGTGGATTACCTGTTGCGGTAAATTTCATGACATCTACTCAAAACAAAATGTGAACTCCTTTCTTCTTTAGCATCAACCCTCTATTGGAATTTCTTTAAACCCTTTGATTGTCCATCTTATGGTTGAGGTTCCCTTAGGCCAGTTAATTCATTTACATATGCAACTAGACTATATTATGTGCATTTAATTCCATTTTTTGTTAGGATTGGATCATGCATAAGTGGTTTTGATTGCTGACTTGGAAATATAACTTATATTAGAATGTAGTACAAGAGCTCTATAATAGTCCAATACTTGGAAAAAAAAACTTTTAAAACAGACAGTTGGAATAGTGAACTGCTTTGCAAAACTATGCGTGTTCTACAGCATTTATGGAGACATGATTCTCATAGTTATTACTGAGGCATGACTAAAGTAGAAGTTATTTATATATATAATTAATCTTGTTAGTTATTAACCATACTAAACTTCTTATGTGCTATGGTATGATTACTTGCTGCACATAGATGTATTTACCCTGTTGGCTGAATAGGCATTTGATATTTTGCAGATGTGGAATTAATTTTGTTTCTCCTTTGGGTTGTTTACTTCTATTTTTGTTTGGGTTTATCTATTGATAATGCTGTGCAAGCAGGATTTTTTGAAGGCAGATATCTGATCCAGGAAATGGCTTATCAAAAATTTAGTAAATGGGAAATAGTTTGGCAATATGTCTGCCAGATATGAATTATATTTGAAAAGCCCCCCCCCCCATTTCATGGCAAAATGGTGTCACATTTTTTCAAGATATCAGGCATTTTTGTTCTTTTGAGGAAAAGGTATTTTGTTCTTTTGAGGAAAAGTAAGTATTCTACTCTCAAGGAAAACCTGGACAACCTGGAAAGTCAGGGAGTTAAATTGGAAGTCAGGGAAAACCTGGAAAAATCAGGGAATTTTTGTCTGTTCAGGGAATTTTCCCACACTCATTGTTTTTGTTCCTTTTTTGTCTGTACATATGCCAAGTAATTTCCTTGGTGTATTAAAAACTGCTTGGAAAAATATGAAAAAGTCAATGAAGAGATGCTCCTCAGTATTCTTTGGGGCAAAGAAATAGGTTATTTGGATAGTCATAGTGGTGAACCTTCATTCATGTGTAGCAATGAGAAATTGTAATGTTGGGCTACATGGTTTTTGTAGAATAAACCATGCTCACGGCCTAGTAGTAAAAGTTTCATATTTTTTGGCCACAGATTGTTGGTGAAGTCTCTTTAAATTCCTTTATTCCTAAACTGTGAAAGATGACTCAGATATCTATGGTTCTTAGCACTTTCATTGTAGTTCCAAAAGTTTCTTAAATTTTATGTTGTCTAGTACTCGGATTATTGTATACCTGTTTCTTATAAAAAAACTTTTAGCATGGAGAACCTGGGACTGACCTAAGTATGATATTGTGAGAATTTAAACTTCAAATTTAGTGCAATTTAAAGCCAGCTATTTAACAGTAAGTACGGTGGATTAACAGTACTAATCTGTATGATTAAACCGGATGGTTTTGAGACACATTGGCTTATGTTAGCAGTAGAACGACATAGTACGGGTAAATATGCAAGTCATTATGGATTATGCAAATCCTGAGCATCATAAGGCTTGGAGATCCAGTAATTGCTTGAACACGTTTTTTTTGTCTGCTGTCCTTGAATCTCAGTACAAGAATCGCGACAAGAATAAAGACATTTTATTGTCTTTGTAGTATATGTGACATAATGAGTAATGTAGTATATGTGACATAAAGTAGTGATAAATGTATATGTCCTTGAATCTGTTAGAATCTTTATGATTCATTGTGAATTTGCAGATTGAAAGCAAATTAAATGCAAGAATGAATGTTAAATGATAGTGATAAATGTATAGTGATAATCGTAAATTTTCAATGTTAATGATAGAGGTGAATAATATGCCTATATAATAATATGAATAATATTAATATGTGATATATTTAAGAAATAATTAAGTTGGGACACTAGTGATAAATTTGAATGATAATTATGAAAGAAAAATGATAAATGTATTTATTCATGATTAATGTGACATAATAATGATAAACAAAAGTGATATGTGGTAACTGTGACATGAAATTATAGATATGTAGTGCTAGTGATAAATTTGGAATAGCAGTGATCAAGATGAATAGACCTTATTGATCAAAGCAATATTATCAGAAATGATTTTGCCTCATTATGTCACACTTATCTAACTGGTCTTCTAGCTTGCTACTAATTTTGAATAATAAATGGTTTTGTAAGAGGTCATAACACTGAATGTAAAGTGAATATGCTTGTATCAATGGTCCACAACATCCGTCTCATTCGTGTTCTTCGAGTGTGTGACGTTTGGCATTGCCATAGTGTGTTTTTGTAACGGTACTCAAATAGTGGCCCACACGTATGAAATGGAAGTCACTTTTTTGAAAGCACAATACACTGTCCGAAAACACAACTCACTTTCCAAAAACACGATGCACTTTTAGGACACACAATGCACTTTAGAAAACATAATTCACTTTCTGAAAACGCAATGCACTTTTAGAAAACACAATGTACTTTCTGAAAACAGGATGCTCTTTTAGAAAACAATGCACTTTTAGAAAACACTTAACAGTTTCTTGGTCAGGCTTTGCTAAAAGTTGCTGTATAGATCGTGGCTTTGATGGTTAGGCGTTACTTCTTGTCTTCATGGAAGGAAAAGAAATAGTTTAAAATTTTGTTGAAAAATATCACATCAGGTGATGCTGAAACGTGGGATGACAGCAGATGACAACAGAAAGTAGAACAGCCGGTAGTGAATGAATGATACAGTCAAAGGCGTGAGTTCAAAGTTTTATTTGCGGTGTTTTTGGGTCATTAAAAGGTCATGTTCAGACATCTTGCCCACTATTTGTTGTTTTGAGCAAAATATTTACATGAATTTGAGCCATTTTCCACTGTCCTTCACCCAGTGACGCACGGTGGACCATGAAACAAAATGTGCCTTATAAACAACCAAAGATATGCAGCCGAACTCCGGTTTGGAAACGTTTTCTCAAGCCCCCTGCTTGTTGCAACCCCAGTTATTTGCTTTCTGTAGTACGCTTTCAACTCCCCTTTTTTACTGCAATCCCTTCTGCTTGGAATATTTGAGTAATTGAGAGCATTGGGCTAACTTTCAAGTACTTTCCAGCAAATCAATTCAATGAAAACTGTAATGTGTTTTGAGAAAGTATATTGTGCTTTGAGAAAGTGTATTGTGTTTTGAGAGAGTATATTGTATTTTCACAAAGTATGTAGTGTTTTCAGAAATTATATTGTGTTTTCAGAAAGTATATTGTGTTTTAAGAAAGTATATTGTGTCTTCAGAAAGTATATATTTTGTTTTCAGAAAGTATGTTGTGTTTTCAGAAAGTATATTGTGCTTTCAAAAAGTGCATTTTATTTTCAGAGTGTTTAGTGTTTTCAGAAAGTGTATTATGTTCTCTGAAAGTATATTGTATTTTCGGAAAGTGTTTTTGTGGTTATGGAAAGTGAACTGTGTTTTCGAAAGTGTATTTTGAATTGTGTTTTTGGAAGGGTTGTAGTGTTTTCGTAAACTGTTTTGTGCTTTAGGAAACTGTGTTGTGTGTTTGGAGTGTATTGTGTTTTCATAAAGTGTATTTTGCTTTCGAAGGTGTACTGTGTTTTCGTAAAGTATATTGCTTATAAAGTGTATTGCATTTGACCTGTATGGGCCTCCAAACTCAATGGTGAATTTGCAGTCTGGCTAAACCACATTGCCTCTCGATTAAATTATTAGAAATGTAAACTACAAATATGGACATAAGCTTGTTGCAAGCTATAGCATTTAGCAACTGTTATGAGTTTTGTAATGAAATTACTTAGCACTGTAGCTGAAATGAAGCGAGAAAGCGACAGGAATAAAACAAAATATGTCACTGCTGTGTGGATAACTTCTTACCTAAGATTAATACTAATAAATGACAGCAAAAATTGCTAATTTTTGTGAGTTCGCGAGAGACAAAATTCATCACAAATGAAGACTACTAGGATTATTATTTTATAAAAAATTCTCATAACAGTTCAAACTCAGTAATCTGGCAAGTGCGTAATGTATTTCAAGACATGTCAACACAAGAAATACTAAGAACTTTTAAAAAAGCTACTGCTTGGAAAACCGGCGTACTATCCTAATATAGGAGTATTATCTGCACGTTCTGAAACAACTTTCATTGGCTACTATTTTTCTATTGCGTATTTTTATCCCCATCTCAACTTTCCGCCATGTTCTTACCATTTATTTTACTGTATACTTTGTATACTGTGCATTTGATATGGGCGTTTTGAAAGAAATTTGTAAAAGTAATGCCACTTATTTAATAATATGCCAGGTTGTCGTTTCAGTATTCAGCTTGATTTCAGTATATGAATCAGTGATGTTTCCTTGTGGAGAGTCGAAGACCTATACATAACGCACTTACCAGTGCAGTTAAATTCTACCAAGGAATTTCTTTGTGGAATTCGCGTTCTTTATTAGTAGCCTTGCGCAAGGCCTAGTTATAAAAGGTTCTTAATTTTGGACCTCTTTTGACTACATTTAGTGCTAAAAGTTCTTCATTAGCTCCTTTGTTTCAACTGCACTATTATTGCTATAGAAATTGATCGTGTTCATTGTTAAGATACACGCTCTTTATAAGGAACCACTTAGTAAGGAACCTTCATGCAGAATGCTAGAAAAGTTAAAGAACTTATACTACTAAAGGAAAATTCCCCAAGGAACTTTTCAATATAGGACACTGTGTGTGTGTTTCAAGAGAAATCCTCCAATGAACCACTTACTACATGGAGCATAGCCGCCAAATGTGTTCGAACGCTATCAAGCCTATTTTCTCCCAACCTAATTGACCAATCATTATGCAGAAGGGGCCTAGTCTTAGCATGTGTGGTCAGAATCCTGCATGATAATTGGTTAACTAGTTTGAGAGAAAATAGACCTGACATGGTTCTCAAACATTTGGCAGTTATGCTGCTACATGGTCTGCATAAAATGTATCGGAATTTAGCTTCTTCATTCTCGATTGCTTGCAATGATAAAAATTATCTGAAATTGAACAATCCCTTAGGGGCTTGGTTGTTATTAGTAGAAACTCATTAGGAATTCTGTTTTAGTTGTGCAAGCTCCGTAGACTTTCTTACCTTCTACATCCACGCTCATTAAGCATATCCGCCAAATGTATGAGGCCTCTGATTGGTCTGTTCTCTCCCAAGCTAACCGACCAATCAGCATGCATAATGAGCCCAAATTTTGCTGTGGAGCTCACGCGTGATGAAAAACCTGCATGATGATTGGTCAATTAGGTTGGGAATGAATTCATCTGATCAGACTCTTACACATTTTGCATCTATGCTGATTCCTCATAAAGCGGTTACTTATAAAAGACGTGAACAGTATCCGTGTTTTTTATGTGCTATTTTCTTATTTATTTATTCAATTATCAGTTTAGAATTCTCTAGAAATATAAAATAACGACAATTAAATCGGTTTACAACATAAAATATCCTTAATGACCGTGTCAATTAAATTGCGTTGTAGGTCATGGGCCTTTGATCTGATTTTATTTCCGTATACTTTATCCGCCTCCCCTTCATCTTAATGACGAATGCGGCGACCACAATGAAGGCTATTAGTGTCGCAGCAACACCTACAGCAACTGCGGTGCTATTCAGGCCACTGCTCTCCACTTGCCTGTTGTTGCTGCTGTCACTCTGTGCAAGATTCTGCTTCTGATCAATTGATTTGGCACTCTTGACACCATTTTCCTTGATGGAACGTCTTAGGAATTCATCGCTGTTCTTCTTCGTGAAAAAATAAGGGAACTCCTGGGTTGGGCACTCAAACTGTTCTCCTTTAGTCCATCTAAAATATTGAGGTTACATTCTATGAAAGATCTAATGATGTCTTGAGTGTAGAGAGTACACTACGGTGTATGCTATGCTTTTCAAACTATTTATGTTCCATGGCATTTGCAATATGGGTGTGCCATAGCATTTTTAACGGAATGTTCAGTAGTGGGGAAATTTCTCACTAGGGCCACAACTACTGGGAAAAGCATCATGACCACACCCTGTAGACACATTGGTGGAAAGTAGGCAACACACTTTTGCGCATTCACAGTGATAGGATCACACCTTTTTACACAAGACTAGACCAACCCGAAAGAGTACCACTCTCCCGTTGACAAAGTCTATGCGTGTGCCTTAATAGCCCCTTAATTAATAGACTTATGAGATATTCTCAGTAGTCTTCCGTTGTGGGCCCATTTTTTCTGCTCGGATAAATGCAGTTCACAAGCCTTAGTAGTATTCACATTGAAATAGCCTTAATACAAGCTTATTTTTCGTTAAAGCCCTGCTTACACCATAGTTGCAGCTAACAAATCTAATTTTTTCTAGATATTTTTTACGTTTTAATGAGAGTTGCCCTTAAGCTTGGAGCCCCGGGTTAAATATTATGCGTAAAAAATTTAATATATAATACGAAATGCCAAATACATATAGGTGAAAGAACGAAGCCTAATAACGCTTCAGATATTGCAATATTTGAAACTATTAGAATTTATTTTATAAAAAATTTAGACATGACATCGCATACAAGATTTGAAACGTATCACATACTCTAGTCTTTTCTTTCCAATTGGCTCGATCATATTGTTCCACAAAGCGAGCGCGGCTGCTTTGTGTCCCTTTTCCGAGAAGTGGAAACAATCTGGAGCAAAGTAGCTCATGTCTACTGTCTGACTTCCGGGGATGAGTGGCGCCTTTGTATTCGTAAAAAATGGCTGAATAACCACCGTGAAATCGTCTCTTGTATCATACCTAAAATAAACAGCCGAACGTTATCTGCTATGGCCCAGGAGTAGGAAGCATGTGAAAAGTGGAGAGGCTCAACAGTTGAAGACCACTTGTGGCAGAACTATCAGCTTAAGAGCCACGACAAAGCGCGCCACAGTTGTGTTTTTTACTCATATTTGTCCCAAGCATTTGGCTGCTATGCTAGAGAAGAGAGGGGCCCAATAGGATAATATAGAATGTAGGAAAACTTGATGCTCAATTGTAAGTGATATTGAGGCAACCTGTGTTTTCCCTAGGGTCTCGCTCGTAGTTTTGTTTCCAGGAAAATGGCACGTAACACTCTGAGGGAAATTCTCCAATATTTCCAAACGTTAAGAGCATATTCCCCCCTTGTTACCGCGTCTCTCTGCAGTGGCTTACAGCGCCATAAATGATACTCATTGATAGTACGTTTTGGTCGTACTGCCGATAGCTTGTACAACACGTAGGCCCGATCCAGCGGCCCATGAATGGGGATAAATGTAAGTCGTCCTCACCCTTGTAAGATAGCTATCCCGTTCAGTTCTTTCATATCCAATGAGAAAGGTATCAGACGGGGGTAGTATTAGAGGAAGTATCGAGAGACTTGTTCATTGCGTACTTTTCCCACTTACCTCATGTTACAGACTGTTAAATTCGATCTCCTTAGTGTTATCAAACGGTACGATCTAAAAGTCCGATTATGTTTGTTTTACCTTCCCGAGTTTATCAGTTGTTCAACTCCAGCTCGGTATGAGTAAGACATATTTCTAACTTCTTCCTTCACTTGCTCCCCAGCGCTTGTTCCACACTTGCACAAAATTCTATGCAAGAACTTGCAATAAGGGGTTGAGATCTTTGCCAGTTCTGTCACATCGATGATTTGCACCAAATTGACGAACATTTTTGGCACCTGTTAGTGACAGAACCTTCTATTACAAAGTGTGGATTGGAGGAAAGTCAAAGAAATGTGGAATAAATAAGGAGATGGTTTAGATAACTACAATTGATTGAAATGTATTGAGAGTCCATGGCTAGCAAGTGCTCACAACAACTTTATGTCCCAGTGAACATTGAAGGCAAAGGCAAAGGTCATAGTCAGGCGGCCAATTCCTTTCCTCAGTGCCTTCATCTCTCCAGTGCTGTTACCAGTATAAATAAGTTTATGTAGGTAATTTATACAAACGACATCTGCACAGGTAGCCCATGTGCCAATATGTTGGACATCGATCGAAGAAGCAACCTTGTTGACAGGCTGCAGTTCGTCAGACATGTTTTGGTAAACGTGTGTTAAGCCCAATACATTTTCCTTCAACTGCAATACCTCTATAAAAAGGTTCTACTCCAGAATAATTTATTGTACAAATATCAAAATTTCCACTAGCCTCAGAGAGTTAAAGCTAACACGTAAGTTCGCAAAAGATCTGATCAACTCCTCGCCTTATAGAACAACTGAGGCTGGTATTAATTATGTATGACCATCAATTCTGCTTTATGCATAATTTCATCTCCCTAACAAAAATACTTAATAGGTCGCATTATTGAACGCCCGTTTTGCATTACACAATTCAACAACCGCTTGAAAATCTAAGGCCCGTTTGGCGTTAAACAGTTATACGTTCAGAAGTATACGAACGCGTAATTGCTTGTCTCTACAGTGTGCATACATCACGGCCAATGAGGTAAGATTGCCTTAGGTTTATCTGCGTTTTACTAAATGACAGTTTTCGTGCTGAAGTTATGCCTTTCATAAATGAAGTCAACGCAGTGGAAGAGGATGATTTTACAGCATTCCTAGACGAAATTTTTTCACACATCTCCGATTGCTATTTGTATTTCATCGAAAAATTCTCCAAATATGGTTGATTACCGTGCGAAACAACCTTATTCTTAAAGACGCATAGAGTTGGTTCACAAACTTGCCGATTTTTCAACACAACGCAAATCTAAGTCGACAGACATTAAACATTAATGGAAGCAGATAATGCTCGGGATAACACTACTTTTCTTATGAATGTTCTAATGCTAATGTTCGAAAAACTCTCAAAGACGTGGTGCATGATACTCTCGGCCTCCCACAACAATGCATTTGTTGTCTACTAACCCAGTGCTCTATTGCAGAACTCTCAGCAAACTCCTCACTGTAATGATCAGGACGAAAGGCTTTATATCAATACATTTTGCAACATAGCCACTTGGTGAAAGCAGTTTAAAAACCACCTTATTGCCTACTTTCATTAATACCACCACACCGGAGATGGTTGTTTCAAAGTAGTGGCGACTGTGAACACTACTCAGATACCGTCATCAGTACAACTGACAAACCCTAAGCACCCTTTGATTGAATGGCCTAACTTCTCATTCGCTATCTTGGCTGCTACTGCTAGGGTTGACTTCAATCCAGCAAATGTTTCACCATTATCACCCCTTTCTAACATAATACATTTTTGACATGCGCATATGTTTCATAAGGAGCTGATATACAGATCCTACATGAATAAGGCTACAAGTTTTACGAAACTGCTACTATCAAAGACGAAATCTCTAAGTAACTGTTTAATTTCTAGCAGCTCTACCAAAGCAACTAAAAATGTATGCCTAATGTGGACTGCAATGTACAAAATACAGTTAAGTTCCACCTACTTCGATTAGCTTTAGTTTCATTAGATTTTTTGATTTCGAGCTTTTGTTATCTGCATCGCTCTTTAACTTTTCATTTAGGATGGATTTTCATCCACTTTTATAACCATTAGCTGATTTCTTTGCTGATCTCTTTCGGGTTTTTTAATGACCTGCTTGATCTCAGTTGAATACACACTCCTACTGTACAGCACTACAGTCTTAAGAAAAAGACGCCACGCAATTGTAATCGATCGATACTATCGTTTTAGAGACGAGATGACTTGGGATTCATATATCGACAGTGTGATTGCATACTCACGTGACTTTAATGGTGATGCCCATGTTGATAAGGCTTGCATCATTGGAATGGATGGAGGTACTTAGAAAAATCTCCATTTAGCATGTAGAAGATATAAACTTTCTTATAGAGAACATTGATAAAAATGGCAATAGCCTCTCCTTAGGCAATAATCCTATGGTACTCATGTACATCATAAGACAATTCCTTAAATCATTTCGGTTTGTTTGCGCTCTCCATGAATGTTATCAGACGTTGTTTACAGATAAATATAATATTATTGCTTTCTAAGGATCAATTGTTAAACATACTTGTCATTATAATCAAAGGCAACATTTGAAATTCCCTTTAGCATCCTTAGATGAATTCTGAACATACAGTCCTATAACACCAATACTATCCACATACCACTAAGTATATGGTATCTCGTCATGCCATATCATATCATATCATATCATATCATATCATATCATATCATATCATATAATATAATATCATATCATATCAATCATATCATATCATATCATATCATATCATATCATATCATATCATATCATATCATATCATATCATATCATATCATATCATATCATATCATATCATATCATCATATCATATATCATATATCATATATCATATATCATATATCATATATCATATATCATATATCATATATCATATATCATATATCATATATCATATCATATATCATATCATATCACTCATCGCTCATATCGTATCATATCGTATCGTATCGCATCGCATCGCATCGCATCGCATCGCATCGCATCGCATCGCATCGCATCGTATGGTATCAATCATATGTCGTATGCCCAGTCATATATCATATCAATCAGATAGCCCATGTCCTTTCGACCATATATATAATTGTGCAATTCTTACAAAGATAAACGCTGCTTGGTTAGTATCATCATGCTTTGATTCTCTGTGTAGGTATGTGGACGACCAATTCCCATGCTGCTAACTTCAATTTGTCTCTGGCTGAGTGCTCCATAATCGCAAGAAACGTTAAAGCTGGAGAGCTAGGCCATAACTTTTATAACGGGATATTCTTGTCTGGAGAAAAATATCAGTACTTAAGGTTCGATGCTGAAACAAAAACTGTTCTCGGCAAAAAAATTGGCCACGGAGCTGTTACGATACAGCCATCAAAGTCAGCCATAGTTATCGCTCATTGCCCCGAAGGCAGACAGCATGGACAATGCAACAATGGCGTATCCAAGATTGTAGAACATCTGGAGGCATCTGGATTGTAGTATTCCCTCACTGACATAAATCATCTATCCCTAACATCGTAATGATTTCCAATGAAGACTTCCAGTGTCCTGTTAAGGCGTTTCTGGTTTCGTACAAATTAAAAAATACGTCAAATCAGGAAAATAAATTTCTTTTGTCTGTCATACATAGATGTAGAGTTAGGGGGGGGGGGGCTTTGGGCCCAAAGCCACCTCTGGAACTTTTAAGGAGGCTCAGCTCTCTGGAGAATCGTTCCTAGTCTGGAAAAAGTCCGTATATACAGCCATTGTATTGCTATATTTTGATCTTTTAAATTGCTAGAAGTAAATGTGCTAGAGCTCCAGAGTACTATGTTACTCAGTCAAATTTTAGTTCTGCCTTTAGCCATCATAGAGGGCACAATTAAACAATTTTCTCCAGCGTTGGACCCAACCATGGTAGGTCCTACTTCGTCACTAAACA
Organism: Mastigias papua; assembly: GCA_964019165.1. Classification (NCBI taxonomy): domain Eukaryota; kingdom Metazoa; phylum Cnidaria; class Scyphozoa; order Rhizostomeae; family Mastigiidae; genus Mastigias; species Mastigias papua. The sequence continues at coordinate 8,542,832 of OZ025285.1, forward strand.
AGGTCATTAGGTCCCTGGGTATAAACTCGTGGTGCCCTCCCTGAAATCTTATTTCTAGCTAATAGCACAACAACAACTAAAGCACTGCCAAACATTATGTTAAAAATTTAAATGATTTTCACTGTAGGACTTCTGTGTTCTATAACAAAGGCTTGCATATTATCACGGTTTTGGTTTGGAACAAGTTAGCGTATTGTTCCACGCTCTCTTAATTGAAAACTCCACACCTAACTATCTTCGCCTTCTATGACCCTGTTTACACCGTATCGGATCATTTCTTGATTCGCTACAAAGATTACTCCCAACAGTTGCGTTTCTACTATAATGGTATAGCTCTTTATCCGTACAGATACATCACAGTCCTGCTTGCTTAGCAAGTACAAAAGCTATATCGGCTAGCTAACCGAATCGGTTTTTAGCGGATTACTTGCGTATGAGCAAGTGGGAAGCTTTTCCAATACAACTGTTGTAGTGGATGAAAAAGCGATTATATATATATTGCAAGCGGGGTGCATGTTGCTGCTCATCTATTGCAACAAAGGTCGATATCAAGTGATTAGCTTAAAATTTCAGGTGGCTTACATACCATCGCATCGTTTGACCAAGGGATAGATTCTAGGTGGTCATGGGCTTACGCTCTGAATCAATCACAACATACCTACCCAATTTGATCATAGTTTGTTACCAGAAAAGGATTAATCGGACCATAAGGTACCAAATATCTAGCGTCTACATTCAACATAATATAGCATGGGGATTTTTTATTTCTACCAATTAGCTATAGAATGATTGGTGTAACAGTCATTACACCTTAGTCAAAGATTGCCCCTCTAACTTCTGTAAACAATTTTAAACAAGCTTGTCTAGCCGTTCCTTACTGCAATCCTTCAATACTACATTTACGGATAGAGTATTGCAAAGAGGCTTCTTTTTCATTGTCGTCATCATAGTGTGTCAAATACTTTTAGCATATTTAATATAATGTATCAAAGTTGTTCATGGTCTTCTGCTATTCTTATTAATCTTCCATATGATTCTCGTGTCTTCTTTGTTAGGTTGTCCATCCGTTTAATTCATGGCCTTCCTTTGCTGCGTTTGCCATTAATCTATCCTTCAAGCAGTTGACGTTGTAACAAATTTTTCCGACTATGTGATCGAACTATTGGTGTTTTCTTTTGACAATGATGGAACAATGATGGACAACACTTACTTTTCTGTATTTAACATGTTCAGGTCTTCGTCATTTGTTGTATGCTCGGTGTATGAAATTCTTCTCATCGTAGTATGCTTTTAAATCATGGAATCAATTTCAAAGCTTGCTAGCCCCCTAGCAGGAAGGTATGCTGTTACTAGAAGTCCCCACATAGAAGAAACTGGAAGTAAGGAGGCTGGACCTAGCCGTGTTTGATTATTTTATTCATTATTTTGAAATAAGAAACTTGATTCTTCCCATTTTTCGTAAATGACGTATAGTGTATGTAAGATGGTAAATAAGCCCTTTAAATCGAACACTGAAAAGTAAGCGGCACACGGTATGATAAGAATACCTCAAGAAGGAAACTCACCTCCCTATGAAACATATCCAGTGCGTCTCTGATACCGCCAACGTATTTATCTAGGGTGTGCTTGTCATTCTTGCAGAGCGCACATAGATCGTTACCCCCTATCCATACTGTCAGCAGCTTCCAGCTATCTTGGAAGTCATCATACGATTTCAATGCATTGATAAGTTTCTTCGCCTGGCCGGGGAGGTCAATCGAAATGGCACCTGGAATTGAGTTGAAAAACAGTTAGATAACCAGGGTCAATGGGTTTCGCATTCTATCAATCGCTAGACAATATAGAATGCTTTTCCTTTAAAGATAAAGGACTGAACTTTCTAAAAATGAGTGAAATGAGATATTTTCTTATGGGTGTATGTACCATATCGTCCAGGGTTCTTAGAAAGCCAGTCTATGACAGTAGTGTGTCATTGAAGGCAGCAGGTTTTAGCATGAAGGTTTTCAACAAGAGCCTAAACTAAGAATTGTCACAGATTCATATTACTACAAGCAAAATGGGTGCAGTCGTTTCTTGGACAAATACGATGAGATGGACTGACAATAGAAACTAGCAAGTTACTTAAATGGGAAGATAACTAATGCTAGTGTTAGCTAAATATAAATAAAAGTAGTTCGTGAGTACAAATATCAATCTGCGCTAATGTTGATAACCCACTTTCCGCTAATAGGCGTGCCTGAGCTATAATAAAAACTCCCCTAAACAATAAAAACTCGCCTAAAAGAACTTCCCCTTTATGGACTTAAGCTAAAAAGTCTCATATAGAGTCATATGAATAGCTACTTTTGGGCAGTAATTCACAACTAAAACTTCGTCGCGCGCGTTGAGACATGGTCTTCTTCCCTTGAAAGAAGGATCCCAGTTTTCTTGCTGAACCAGTCAAGGTCGAAATTTCGTATCTTGTTTATAGGAAACTGAAGAATTTTAGGCTACAGGTTCTTAAACGCTGTGCAAGAGTTCCCCCAGTTTGAGATCCACAGTTTTAATTTACAACCCTAAAGAACGAGTCAGATTCGCACTTATAGGCCATATTATCGGAAGTGCTCCAGTGAAAAAGAGCACAGTTCAGAAAGGCATGCGCCTGCAATAAATGTTAAATCATCTCTGAAGTGCCAGTCCATCTTTTGAAGTCTGGAAAGTATGACGAGTTCAAAGACCATATTTGAAAGACAAAAATCTTCTTCTTTGGGTCCTGCACATGGGAGATTTTGGCTTTTGACAGACCAAAGACAAAAATCTCCCTCTTTGAAAGACAAAAATCGGCCATGTGCAGTGGACTTTAGATCTTGGGAATAATAAGAAACGGCCAGTGATATATCATTTATCAAGGTCGGAGGCACAACCATAGTATGGCAAGGCTGTATAGCTTTGGCATCCCAGAGGTACAAATCTTCTTTATTTCAAGGTGACCTGCGGGTTTTGATAATGAAGTTCCTTGGCTTCCCTTACCAAATCGGCAAACTTCCCTGACATGTTGACTGCCATCCAGTATCTTCGTGTTCAGCCCGATACAACAACAAAGAGAGCTTAATTTTAAAGAGTGCAAGTTATAAAATTCCCTGACTTTTCCAAACTTGTGGCAAATTCCCAGATAAATCTCTGATTTCCTTGTTTCCCCCGATCGCTGGTCACCCTGTATATTTCTGGCCAAATGATGTTATATCGAAGGAGTATTTGAATAGCGTTTAGAATTTATACGGGGAAAATGTCCAAGGGCATCATCAAAAGGGGCAATGATTATATTGAACCTAAAGGGATCTAGGGGTGCACTAGCCATACACTGCAGACTTACAGCAGTCTTTAGCAATACGAAGTTCTAGGAAATAGTAACAAGATTGTCAGGGGTAAATCACGTGCGGTTCGAGAGACAATACAAACCGTGGGGTCTGGTTAATCACAAACTCATTGGTGTAGACGATAAAAAGTTCTAATGTATTGAACAAGAGACCAGCTCTGTTGCTAGTAAACGTGTACCCTCCAATCCTATTTATTAACATAAGCACTTTTAAATGAATTTATTTAGGCCACTGGTTTTTGCTATACTGTGCAATAATACGCTTAGTATTGTCAGAGTGAAACAAAGGAATGTGAATCTCGAAAGAAAGGACTAATCGCATCTCTGATCGCAAACTGATGTGTACATATAAGAAACTATAAAATGCAAAACAGACCTGATACAGCAAAATTTAAGTGAGCCCTCCATGGATTTCTTATTTTCGGTATGGTCGTCTTTATCGAGAATCCTTTCTCATTCGAATAGTACTCCCTAAGAATATTCGGCAATGTAACGACCTGATCCAGCGAATCATCGCCGCCAATGCTCCACGAGACACCACGAAACTCCACGAAAATATCCAACAGGCTTGAAGACTTCGCACCGAAAGCTGCTGTTATGGAATCGCCCATTGCCGCGACGTAATCAATGTCACTCGGTTTTAAACGATGAACAGAAGTTGGATTCGTGTGATTATGAAATAACTTGCATGGGAAGTCAACTCCATTTGGTGTAGATTTTGTCACGAAGTAATCTGGAAGTCTCGTATCCACCTGACTAAACACTCTGTCTTTAACTGGCGCAATTTCATTTGCCGCAAAATCATAAAAATCCTCATATTTGTCTTTGTGCTTGTCCCACAGCTCCGCAAGCTTATCCTGAAACGTCAACTTGGAATTGCTAGCATCAAATTCTGCCAGGCCTAGTAATAGTACAAGACCAACGGAAAATACAAACGTTGCCATATTTGACATTGCTAGAAGTGAAACGGGAGCCTGTGTTGATACTGCCTACCAATGCCCTGGAGCGTAGCTGGAACGGAACTGCGCTGCAGAGCTAAGAATGTCAAATATATCTCTTTATAATCACGAGATATCTCTGATGCCACAAGAAGACCTTGTAATAACACGGAAGTTAACGACTTCTCACGGAAATGCAGTTGATATTCGAGAACTCGAACACGCAAAGGACATCGAAACTAGTACGAGATATCGAATATTCGAGTTATCAGATGTCCAAGGTAAAACGGTGGAAAACTGAAGTTAGCATTAATATCCTCTAGAAACAACGGAATTTCTTCCACAGCTCCACAGTTTCTTCTCCCTAGATCTCTTTCCTTCACCTACTAATTTTAGAAATATCTTATTGAGTCACATGAACATTGTCCATTTTACAAATACAACTGGGTGACTAGGATTGTAGATGTGCTTTTGTGGAGTGTACCGCATCCCCAGCCCATAGGACGTCTAAAGTGCATAAATGCATCCTTCTAGAAAGAAGGAATAACACTTCGAAAGGAGTTATTCCTCCTTTCTAGAAATTAGTTGAAACACAACTGTCGAATCACTATCATATTGTTATCCTCAAAGATTTGAAGATCGAATCATAACATAAAATTTACCTTATGTAAAACACAAATCTTTCCTTTGCACAACACAGCAGTTATGTCTTGTTTTCTTAGATCTTTTTGTTTTTTCTTGTTTGTAACAAGACAGCAAAATTATTATGCTGGAAGGTTATCGTGTATAAGCATTCGCTTTGTTATTATTACTATTTTCCTCCCTATTTATTATTTTTATTCAGCTGATGTATATCGTACCAAGTTAGCCAATGATATACTGCCTAGTTGTATGGGGTGTATGATTATGTGGCAATAAATACGTATTTCATGGATGAGTTTCAAAAAAATTAATCCTTTGTGACCCACTTTCACATGTCCCCGTCAAAGTAGAATGCAAAAGTTGGTAACAAACTCACAGCAGCAAAGGAACTAAGAAATATTATGGACAAATATGCTGTCTGTGTTTTCTGGAATAGTTAGGTTATTGGTCAGCTACTGAAATTGAGGGATGGAAATTTGCTACGACAATTGTTACTTGATATAATTCTAGCCTGGGTTCTTTTTAACTTGCGGTTTTACACACAATATACAGCCCTAAACCTATATGTGCAGTGCTAGATATAAATATGTGCAGACTACATTATACATCTATTAAGAAAAGTCCTCTTTAAAGCTGGATGTAATACATGCATTTCTATTCCCCATATGCACGGCAAATCATACATAGTTTCAGTGCACGCCAATCAGTTATATTTTCTTTATGTGTATGAGAATCAAGGGCTATTTCTCATTATAGTAGCCGCATGCGTGAATAATGTGTAGCTATACATTTTCCTTAAAAATCTCTGACTATTGCGAGAACAGAAGCAAAGATTGGAGTAATTCCCTTTGCATTCGTTAATACTGTCTCAATTTGTGACTCGAAAATATAGAAATTCGAGTTTTAGGGCAGTAATTTGTTGAAGGTAAACAGGAAAGTTTACTATTAAACGGTACTAACGCTTCATTTTTGATCATAACGAGGACATGAATATCCTCCTTCTGGGGTGTTGCCAAAAAGAGGTATTAGGGGCAAGTATCCATCCAACTTTTGAAGAATGGTCATTTGGATTCCTTTAAGATCAAAAGCGAACGGGGTAGCCTCATAGATTCACCGTGGGCGTGACCCTAATACTCGCGCAGTCTGATATTCACCCATTTGGTTTGCACTAGCCAATTTGCTCTACACGCTGTTTTTATTATAAGGAACCACTTTATGAGGAACCTACATGTAGAAGGCCGAAATATTTAAAGAACTTATACCACTAAAGGAAAAATCCCTAAGGAGCTTTCCATTTTCAAATTCCGAGTGCTGTACTCAGATGCAAGTCATGATACTTCTTGATTGAAATTATGCTTTTGCATATACAGAACTTATTTCCTGTCGCATTTGTGCTTTTGAGATTGAGTTCTAGCCATAGTTAAAGGTAAAAGTCAGAATTTCAATGCTTTTCTAGTGTCTGTGTCATTTTGTGGCACTCTATGTGCAATGAAAATTAAGGAACTATTAAGGAACTTTTAGTACTAGAATTTGATAAAAAGAGGTCCGAAAATAAGGAACTTTTAGAACTAGGCCTTTAGCTAGGTCCCTTATAAAAAAAGCGTGTACTTATAGGTTACGTTGATATTTATTTTCTAGAGGAAGCAAGGTAATAAATCGTAGTTATATGCAATTAGTGTATGATTGCTTGTCAATTCTGGGTACCAAGGCTAATAGAAAAGATATAGATGTATGTTAATTAAAATGTAAAACGGCAGTGGGGGTCATTTTTAATTGTAAACAATAGAAACCAGTGGTGCTTTGCCTGAAAGCTATAGGCATATGTTCAGGATCATGCTGGACCACAGGATGCAAAGATGTACGTGGTTGCACTCACTGAAGGAGGTAGATCATGTGGACAAGTAGCATATATATCACTATGGCAATATGAATAATTATTAAATCTGCCTTGAACAAATTGCTGCTCTATTTTAATTGCTGACAGCTGGATGCTAGTTTATGGATGGAGGACTCTGAGTTGTTTATATTCAAAAGAGCTTTCATCCAAACAAAGCAATCGTTTGCTTAGAAGGCTATATGTGGTTTAAACTGCAGACCTCATGGTACGGTCGTTGCCGCGTTTTGTGGCCATTATGAAGAGCGGCGGAGCACTAGTTTTGGTATGAAGGGGGGGGGGGGGGTAGAAAAACTAAAAACGCAAGGATGTTGAAGGTGATGGAATAGATACTAGAGTGTATTTGCCAGATAAAATGGAGGGGCTTCAGCCTCCTCTGGCTCTGCCTCTATGAGTATAGAAGTTTATCTCGGACGTAGAGTCCAAATACGCATTATGACATTCCCCAGGCAAATGAACTTCACCACTTTCTTGCGTGGGCTGATCATTTGTTTTCGATCGGATAGCATTGATTAGCCATGCCATGCTTATTTGCTTATAATATTTATATTGCTACAATTCGAATATCTTGTCAAGGGCTTGTTTTCGCGTTTGAGCGTGCTGACAACAGAAAAAGTATTTACAGCCCTTCCATCCTTTGCAACCTCAAAGCTTTGAGAATTCTACGAGTAAATCGAAAAAGCTTTGTATTTAAATCTCAAACCACGAGGCTCATGAAACGATTTGAAGAAGCAGTTTTTATATGATTTGTGCCAACAGCAATGACTGATTTTTTTACTGTAGAGCATACCTCTAAAAATGGCATATAGCATGAAGCATGCTTGTTGAGACAGCACTACTTGTCGACCCCAAGGATGGTAGCCACATTTTACACAGGACATAGGGTGTGCAATTGCCATACCTGGGCCTCGACATGCGTCTTGTATATGCGTATACGTTACGAAACAACAAACAAAGAAAAGGCACGGAATAGGCCTAAGGACATCTTCATGTGATCGCCATACTTGTGCAATGCTCAAAGCTGAGGAAGAAACGAAAATACAGTTATTTTCGCAAAACAAAGCAATATCTATCAATGCACTGTAGTTCATCAAGACCGTCATGCATTGAGGAAAACCTAGAGTTGTTTAGTCTGAATTTTAAAATCGTGAGATGTGATATGATATCTTGAGTAGCACGGCCAAACCGTGAAAACTGAAAGGTCTAGAGTTAGCATTGTCCCACAGGAGAATGAATGAATAAATGAATGAATGACTGAACTGAAGAAGGAACGAACGAACAAACGAGTGAGCAAACGAATGAATGAATGGATGAATAAATGGATGAGTACACAAAGGGTTTATTTTTGGTGCATTGCTAGCCAATGTGCAGCTCTGCTTGAATCCTGCGAAGGAGACCTCTTATTTTGTTGTTTGTTGCTGTTGTTGTTAAAAACATTGCAAAGGATTACATTGAAATCATAACAAATGTGGATTTTGTTGTGGTGAAGGTAGCAGAAGATAGGATGCTGAATCTTTTTAAAAAAGCAGTTATTGGAAGAGATCACTCAACAAATTGTAAGTATTGAGATAATATCATTTTTGGCATTAGCCCTAGCGTATTTGGTTAGGGTAGCTAGTGTAGTGGTGAACTGTCAGCTTTGAAGTTGCAACAGAAGTTTTGAGGCCTGTTTCATTTCCAACCTTCTAGTTCGCTGCTGTATTTGGTTGATATCTTCACTGAGTTTCATCTCTTACTGCGCATTTTGAGCAATCATATATTACCCTAAACTGAGACAGCATGATTGTCTTGCTGCACGGTCACCATTTGTCTTGAGGACTTTGACCATTGGCTTGCAGTGAACACACGGATAGTCAGTCAATTCTCTGCAATTTTTGCCCTTGATTTGGCTGTATGAAACCGCAGCTCGAGGATAAAAATTAGAGCTAGAATGGCAACAAATAACAGGGATCTGCAACAAATAACAGATTTCTTCGTCTTAGAGATGTTTCATTTTAACGACATTATACTATTTGAACTAATGACATAATCGTTGATAGATTTAATACTAGTGACATATCCAATATAGTTAGATTTTACCTATTATTATATATATATATATATATATATATATATATATATATATATATATATATATATATATATATATATATATATATATATATATATATATATATATATATATATATATATATATATATATATATATATATATACTCAAATTGCTCCAATCATAAAGAAATTTTTAAAAGACATAAATAGACCCTCAAGAAAAAATTCCAACTCTTAAAACGTTCCAGCACAAGCCTTCATCAGTTATGCTAAATATAAGTTCTTCTTATGCTAAATATAATTTCCCTTCCATTCAATTTCAAAGGCTATCCATTGTAAGTCCAGTTTCATTGTGTAAAGTGTTCTATTGTCGTAAGTTAATTAGATATTGTTCCTTTGTTTTTATCCTTATATATGCGCTGTATGTACCTGGAATGTTATAACTGATGAAGGCTTGTGCCGAAACGTTTTAAGAGTTGGAATTTTTTCTTGAGGGTCTATATATATATATATATATATATATATATATATATATATATATATATATATATATATATATATGTATAAATTTAACATAAGTTTAGATAGGTTAGAGCATACTTTCTTGAGGTATATAGTGTAGACAATACGTTTCTGTATGACCATAATAGGAAGCATATGAATACATCCCATATAGTCCTGTATATTCTTAATTTTTTTATAGTTGATAGAGATAATCTTGTGCGCGATGAACACATAAAGAAACTTCTCAAGGAAGAACTTGCATCAGCTATAAAAAAGGTGAATGGAATGGCTTCCTTAAATGCCAAATAATCTCTCTGTTGCTCAAAATATTGATAAGTTTTGTTTGATGTCCGTTTCGTCTATAATTCTGTAGAGGAAACTGCCACAGGTCAAGGTGACCTGAAGCACCATCACTGTCATCATGGTGGGTGCATAGCCATATGAAACTTGCAATGGAATGGCCAAGCTACAGCTTCATTAGACCTATGATAGGAATTTTAGTTGAATGAGCAAATTTTAATTAGGCCTGCATATCTGTGTTTATAGTGGATGGATTTAATAGTGGAGAAACTATTGTCATATATGGCAGGAATTATATCAATGAATCTACTGCTTTTTGCATTAAATTTAGAGCCAAACTGTAGACACAGTGGTTTGATGGAATTACCTGACTTTCATTGTTGTTTACACCTTCATAAAGAGGTATCTGATTCAACTGAATGTTAGAGCTATTGCAAAGCCCAAATTTGAAGCATTTTAATACATGGGTTATGGTGATGTCTGTAGACTTTCACAGATTTGATAAACATATAGCTAGCATGCTGTGGGCAATATAGCAGCATATTAAAGAGCTAGTTTGGCCATTTCATTGAAATGCAGAGTAGGAAATAATAAGTGCTGAGAACTCATAGGGGGGGGGCTATGGGAGCTAGTGCCCCCTCTCTGTTGAGACATTTGTAAGACTAGTTGAATTTGTCAGATTTGTTGGAAAAGTTCTAATTGGCTAGCTCTATGCTCTAATATGAATTACTAGTATTTCTTAGAAAATTCCCCCCCTACCCCCTAAATATAGAAGCCCAAAATGCCTCTGATCAAAAGCCTTTGGGTGCTATGCCCATGATATCATCAAATTTCTTTTCACTCCCCCCCACATAAACATTATCTTTGTGACAACAGCCCTGGTCACACCCTGGTTTCAGGTTAATATTAAATTGTTCATTGTGGCATGATGGATTGCTCTTATATCCTAAATAGATGGGGGGGGGGCTGGAATAGTATGAGTGGTGTAAAATTTCCTTAAAACCCAATAAAAGTGGGACAGGGTGGCAGATTGGAATAAATTGGATGGGTGAAAAATATCTCCTATTTTAATACCTATAGATGGGTGTCACAAGTTGTTTTTACTATAAAAAAATGAAAACACAATTTCTCATTTTGCTTACCACTCAATTGAATTACAGACTCAAAAATAATAAATGAGAGGTCAGGAATAAGGATCACCTGGGTGGATTTTTTGAAAACTAATACACAAGGTGGTACATGTATTCAGGACTCAAGAGTACCCTGAGGAGGGGGTCTTCCATGAATTGATGATCTAAAATTGTGCTGTTCACACTTGCTGTGAGCTTTGCCATTTCATTGTGTTGTTGAAATCTATATTGGTGGAAATGTATATGACTCTGAGTATATGTATTGGTGGAAATCCCATATGGGGTGTAGGTATTTCATCATAATCTCAGTAGAAAGTATTTCTTGGTTCCTCAAAATATTTTTAGTTTTCATTGTTATAGATTTGTAAGATTGTGGTAACTTGCTGGAAATCTCTATGGTTTGTAATTCTCTTTTTCACAGCTTCAAAGAAATCACATCAAATCAGACCATGTGATAGATAGGTATACCACTCCTATTTTGTCAGAGATTTTTCATAATATGTAGTGAAATGGGCTCATAGCTGTTAGGGAGTAGTTGTTTTGTAGCATCATATGCCAAACTAGTACCAGGATGCTTGCTAGAGACTTGTGCAAATAAATTAACATTCATTAGCTCGCTATTGTGGGAAGTCAGGATTTGTTCATGCGAAGTCAAATGTGCAACTTTCAGGCTGTGCTCTTATAGCAAATCTAAGTGAAGTAAATCAGGTAGAATTGAAGATCTGATTGAAGTTGTGAATGTTTGAATCATTGGACAGTCAGATTATTGGTCATATAGAGGTCATTTTGTCATCATCTTGCTAACTTTATATTGATAATTGAACCATAATGTAGTGAAGTGATTGTTAGTTGTTAGAAATGATAATGTCACAGATGGGCCATAGTCCATACTTGATGTAACATGCACTGTGGTGTTCTATATCAAACCCACATGCCTAGCTATCCTTAGCTTCATGTTTGCTCACAAAAGATGATGATCATGAAAAGATGATGACTGGTTCCTCTAATAGGAACTATTCCAACTACTGACTGATTTGATAGTTGTTTCAGTTCTATAGTAATATTGATATTGTTTGTATACTCAAGCATCTCAAAATGAGATATATTTACTTATTAGTGTGAGAATTAATGCTGTTCACTTGTATATTAAAAATAAAAAATGTGCTGTTGGTCTTCTTATTGCAATGAGTATTTGAACATCTTGTGTTTTTTTATTTATTCAGTGTGAGAACTGTATGAATGTGAATTGATATATTTAATATTTTTGCTACTACTTTGATCAGTTCCATAGAAATGTGCTGAGATTATTTCTGGTATTTGTGGTAGTTAATGGGCGTGTCATCATGTACATTACATATGCTATGTTGGAGTGATCTCTAAGGGGACTGTATCTTCTAAAACAGGAGTGATGAAGATGCAATTTGTATATGCAATGTACTAGAAGGGATATTTTTGCATGGGTGTAGAGACAAAGGCACTGTAAGTGAAGTTTGTTGACTGCTCGTGTACCTTTAACATCTCTTCTCATCTTCTGTTTTTCTGAACTAATGTATCACAAATTCAATGTGAATGGTATAGTTTATGTTGTAGTATATGCTCACAACATGCTGATATCTCCCACATGCAGAACCAGGCCAATAACCAAACATCTTCTATACCTGGAAATTTAGGATTTTCCAAAAGAAGAACACAGGAGTGTAACCAAAACTCAAGAGCTTGTTGGAATTTGTTAATGGCACGAATACACGTGTATAATATCATTTTGTGCAGGCAGTTTATGAACACATGTTAATGCACAGTATGTTCAATGTGAGTCTTACTGTCAACAATTTCAGCAAAAATCTTTTATGTATACATAAACTCCAGTGAAAGCCAGAACAGTTTTTGGACAAACCCATAAAATTATCATTAAATTACATCAAAATGAAATTAGAGGTGCCAGAAATTTAATGGCAGAGCTGCAGGAGATTAAGCATTTTATGAAAACTGGGAGATAGGAAGAGACCAGTACTGGGTCTATTGGCAGGAATTTCTCTACTTTGATCTTGACCTGTAGCAAGCCAAATACTTCCCATTTATGCACGTATGCCACTATTCTTTGAGAGTTTTCATGGTAAGAATGTTTTAGGGATTGAGAGGAACCCCGCATGGTACATCAGTAGAAGCAGTACAAGCAATTGTAAGTACTTGTATGTGACATGAAGAGATTTGCAGGGGCGTAGCTAGCGGGGGGGTGTGGGGGGGTGTGACACCCCCCAACTTTCGGGATTTTCGTTGGTAAATTCAACTCCGTTGAGTTTCGTCGGTACATGGCTGATGTGCTTAGGCAAGCTGTATTCAAGTGTGTTGGCAACGGTGTTTATTGCCAGCATTGATAAATCAAGAATGTTTTGTCGTCGACTAAATCACGACGGTTTCTGTCGGTAAATTGTGATTTTACACCCCCCCCCCCCAACAAAAAGGGTCACACTACGCCACTGGAGATTTGTCTCATTGTTCCATAGCACTAAAGCTACATTTTATCCCAGTATAAGGAGTGTATTTGTAGTTTCAACTTGAAGGCATTCTCAGGATACCTGTCATGTTGTAACAATCATTCTGTGAAGATATGCTTGCAAATTATTTTAACAGAACTGATTCATTTGATGTTATTCAAAAAACCACAGGATAGTTGAATCAGTGATTTAGCAGTAATTCCTGTATCACTATTGGCTGGTTGTTAATCTTTAAATGCATGTCTGGTTGCACTGTAAGTTTGTTTATTTGCAGTCATTTTGGGACATCATATTAGAGATAACACATGGTGATGTCATATCAGAAATAAATAACCTGGTTGTAAGTACCAGAGTTGGAAAATCTCAGGTGATGGCTCTTTTCCTGCTATTTATATGTAATTATATGTAATATTGTAATTTGCAGGAGCTAGTGCTCTATTCATCAGGTAGTCATTTAGCTTACTAACTCCCCTATATTATCTATATTATGTTGCTGTACATGCCCACCCCATTCATTCCATCCAAACAGTTTTTGCCTTGTAGAGTTTTTTGAATTGAGCTCCTTCAAAATTCCAAGAACCACAGACTTTTTTCAGGCTCATATAATTTTCCTTCCTGTACTTTTTGCATTTTTTCATTATATGTTTAGTTTAGTACCAAGTTTTATCTCTCGTGTGGTTATATTTTTATAAAATGAATGTGAGAAAATGGCTGGCTCGAAGTGGATTTGAATTTGTGACCCTTGACTTGAAGTTTATGATGAGCTTAAATATCTGTAGGTCTTTAAGCTTTTGGTCCCTTTCATTTAAAGGCTTGGATAAGGCTCGCCTTAAATGATGGACTGATGGAAAGCTACTTAGATGCCATTCAAAGGAATAAGGAGAACTTGAGGTAAGCAAGGATAGCTGAGACATATTCCACCTTGTCGTTACAAAGTGTATGTTGTTCATTCACTAAGGTATACGAAAAGTTGATAAAGATATTATATTCAGACTCGTTATTCACAGCCCTCGTCATGTGCGCAAATTAACCAGTCATTGTGACTCTCTTAATGGTGGGAAAAGTGAATATTGTGACCCACGGTATCAGCTGTTGCACAACAATTTCGTTCGGGCTGTTCCCCTGTCCGTATTTCTAATTACTAGGACAAGCCTCTGTGTTCGGCCCCAGTAATGTTTGTAAGCACATATCTTTGAAATGTCTGTTTTAGAGGTAGTTTTGTATTCAATTAGGTACGAGTGTCTTTTCTTTCTCTGCAGATCATTTTATAGTGCAAATGCATTTCTTATGGATACTGAAGCAGTTCCAATCGCTATTGAGCTGTTGCAAGGTATGCTCATTACAACATTCGCTATCGCTCATCTATACTTAAATATTCTATTGTAAGTACTTAAAAGTAAAGAATAACTGTCTGAATATATTACTTTTTATATAGCCTTGTATATTTATTACTATATAAAATTTATGTTTTGTAATTAGTTTTCTTTCCTTACCATGTTTTGTAGCTAACATGTTCTATAACTAATGTTCTTTTCCTAATTAATATCATTGTCATGTAGTCAGTTATATGCGCTTTTAGCATAAACAAATCATATACTTGCAAAGATAGCAATACCTTCCTTTTTGTAAGACCTCCTTTAGTGTCAGCTGCTTCAAGGTTCGTGTCAAGAATGGTCTGTTATATGTCTCCTAGCATTAGTACCCCACGGGTACAATCATAGCAGCTAGATTCGTTGCTCCCTTTCTTCTTTGTCATGTAAGTTGAAGCTTGTATGTTCGGGAAGTCATAAATTTAAGCCCTAGTTATTTGGAGACGTGTGCTGTTCTCATTTCTTACCGTTCAGAGTCCAGCAAAAGTTTCTATTCCATTGCTGTGAACTGGAGAAAGATTTTGCATTTTATGTGACATTTGAAAATGTTGAGTTTGAGCAAATCTTTCACTTAATATGACGCGTTATAAGACAGGAACAGCCCCTCTGTTATGAGCCAGGATCAAAGCCTAGCAGTTTGCGTTGAAGTAGTACTTTTCAACAAATTTACGCCGGTCGTGATTTTTCTAAATGAGGAAGGTCTCTTAAGAAGAATTCTTAGCCAGAAGAAGGTTGGGCATTTCTTGTGTACTTTGTTTTAGGGGCCCAAAAAAAGAATGTCCAGAGATGTAGAATGCACCTTGAAGGTGGCATTACTTTCAGCGAATTTTATCTGTCTCTTGAAAATCCCACAGGTCTTGTCTCAGTTCACCTAGAGTTTGGGTATTTATTTTTCGTTAATTTTGAGGCTGCATTTAGTCATACTTATCAGATACTATTCCATTTACAGGTTTGACCGAGTTTCAATTTCAATTGAATTATAATACAACCAAGCTTGATAAATGGCCTTTGGATTCTCTGCATTTTGCGGGTATAATTGCGGGAAAGCGCAGGAAAACGAATGAGAGATACTCGCTGGATTCACGAGACAATTATTTGAGAGGTAACTAGAATTTGTTGTATCATTACCGGGTTGTTACAGGTCCAGGGGTAAATTGAATCAAGAGCCGTCGCCAATCCCTCTGCTCTATTTAGCATTACCATCATACTTTGCTGGATTAAATCCTCTTAGTTATCTTTCACCTGAGCATAAATTGTCACTTTAAATAATCGATTTTGCCCCTTAGCTCATTTAATGAATTCTGATTATCCATTGCTGTTTATCCCGACAGTTCCTGTATAGTAGGGAATCTTGATAATCTTACATTTTAGGTAGACTGGAAGAACATCTTAGATCAGAGTCACTGTCACGTTCCGAGCAATCATCGGATCGTAGTAGGACAAGTTCAGATGTGGAGGTGACTGTTGAAACAGCAAGGGTGAGTAGAACCTCACGGTACAATTACATAAATAGCTGTGATAGGCAGGATCTACAGGGATCGGATTAGTGTCAAGAGCCTGCGCCATGATTGCTGGAACTACCCCATCTCATAGAAACACAAGCAGGCACATTTCAATATCTTAGGCCCTTTTATGCGGGTCGTTACTGCATAGCATGCATTATTTTATAGCATAGCGTACTGTAGCTAGTTTTGTCATTAAGCACCAAATAACACCTCCAAAAGATGAACCGGAATGTACAGCCTGATGACAAGCTAACCTTGCTAGACCTGTAATTAGTTCGCCTGACTGATTATAGAAATAAGTAGCCACTTATTTTATGTTGCTGCTGTACACAATTCTTATTGGATTTTTAGAAAGCTTCCAACTCCACAACGTCAGTAGATTCCTTGCCATCGACAACTTCAGATGATAAAAAGACTGCTGTTAGCACTTTGTCCTCATCTTCGTACGAGACAAATAATAGTTTGCTTCAGACTTCAGGAAACCGGCTACCTTTGGGTGATTTAAGTTTGTTTTTATCGTTTCTTAAAGTTCACATGCCCTTTGTGATTTGGTATCCAAACGTCATACACGTTTGTAAAGAACCGCTTCAAAAGGAGCGTTCTTGCGGAAGGCCAGAAAATTTAGGAAACTTATACTACTAAAAATAAAATCAATAAGGAACTGGTCAATTACAAATATACTGTGTCAATGCAAACAATCGAGAATTACGAGGCAAAATTGAATTTTTTGTAATTCTTATAGCAAGTGTTTCACAGCGGGTTTCCATGGATCATCAACTTCCTCCGGATTACAACCCTCCTTACTGAAATCATCATAGTCGTCATGAAATGTTTAAAATGACGATAAATAGGAAACAATACTGAGAAGATGATCGATGCAAATTAAATTGTATTGTGGTTGGGCTTATTGTCATTAGTGTCGCAACAATTGTGATCATCATTTTTTTATCTACTTCTTCCTTTCCACAATCTTCCTTAGCAATATCTTCATAATTGACTTTAATTTATATGCAGGAGATGATACATGGGGTGGATGGTCTTCAACGTTTGAAGAACCAGATCAGAGTGAAGCTGTTGAGACTCCACGTGTCGAAAGCTCAGAAATTGCACCCCATGCTGAAGACAATTCTGCGCAAGAGTTACCATATGAAAATCCTAGTTTCCACACCTTGCTGCAAACATATGCCCCAGTCCCTCTACAAACTCAAACCTCTGCATTTTTCGAGCAGAGCTCATATGAATCTATGTCGACAACAGATAGGTTTATTTTGCAGGTACCATTTGTATATTTCAGTATTTGAAGTTGTTTTCAAATTTTAAGACTTGAAACTGAATTCGTTTGCTCACAATTTCACTTTGTATACTTGCAGTTGGTAGTTGCTAAATTACCAGAAAGTATTTGAAAAAATCTGAAATACCAAATGAGAAGTGAAAATAGTTTTGGATGAAGATGAACAAGGTCAAGAGTTATGAAATCAAGCTTTCTGAACTATGATCTCTTCCTGCTTCAGTATTAAACTGATAATTCAAAAACACACAAATGGCTTGCCGTCTGAATACACTGACCAAATCAAGACAATGTAGAAATGCCAATTGTATATGACTGTCTGTTTCTTGGTCCGTATTTACTTCAGCATAATTAATGCCAGTTTCAAGTGTTCATGGTAAATTGAAGAAAGAATGGTAAAATTTTATGTTGTTCTTTTCTGCTTATGAATATTATAGTGTATCAGATGAGCCATTGTCATTCATGATTAAGCCACATCCAAGCTTTTTATGTCTCTGACAGATTTTGTTCCCTTCTTTACATTTAAGGCAAGAACTTGCTGGATAGCTAGCGCTTTATCTAATATAGTCGTTCAATATTTTATTTCGACAGGATTCAGGACCAATTTCACCGACTGAAGGTACTGTTACTGTTATTTTTCTGCGTCAGTTAACATGTGACCCTCTTTGTTACTGGAATGTCTGTTTACACAACGGAACCTTATGGCATAACTACCTCGAAACTGTCCGCAGTATGGAGTTTTGTACCTCTTGTTGAGACCATTTCATGATAAAAGCTTGAATCAGAAGTTCAGTTTTGAAGAGCTCATAAGTTATCATGCCATTGTGTCAACCCATCATAAATATTGAATTACAAACTAATGTTCACATGTAATCTTGTGCTCTGTCCACCTAGCATCACATTAGCACTTAGTGGCAACATAAGGAAGGGAGCTGGCCACCCTACCTTACGAAAGATGGCCAGTTTTCTTGGCTTGTATCATTATGGCACTTTCCCGCTTCAGAAAGTTTTGCCAAAAGCAGTATTTGTGGATATTTTTTGGTGGAATCGTTAAGCTGCGAGATGACCTGCAGTTATAAGGAAATCTTTCCTTGCTATTGGTATTGCTTGAACGGGTGTACACTCCCAATATTTGTATTTGAACTATTTTGTAAATCCAAGGTATTATCAGAGTTTTAGTTTATTCTTTGTTTTACAACTATAACCACTCCTAATCTTGTTATTCTCGTTATTTCAGATGAGAATATTCATCATATGAACTACGAGGTAGAGCTTACAATCTTCTTTACATGAGTGTGTCATGTCGAGTGCATTGGTTTTGTAATTTCACTGAACAATTTTTTCGTTTTGAACCTTCTTCAAATTGTGCTTTTAACTCTGGTCTGCCACGATCATTTTTGAGAGCCGATTTTTGTTGAAACTGTATCCTCAAACTAGACTTCAAGGCATTGAATAAATAATCCCACCTCTCCAATATACCCACCTCTCTAATAATCCCGCCTTTTTCTAAGGTTGAAACGCTAATCCCGCGGCGGGAATATTGGATAAAATATGGTAAATTACCGAGCTTTCTGTTTGTTGTATGATCCTAGCTGAAAGCTTATGATGAATAGCAGTTCAAATTCCCTCGATTGTTTTATACAGGTTGTTCCACTTAGCTCTTCACTCAAGTCTGGACACAACGATGAGGTAGGTACTCTAATGCTAATATAAGCTATAAATTGTATCTCTTTTAGTTCGTCATTCTTGCGCGAAATTCTGTCACAATAAATCAACTGCGGATCATTGATAGATGAACTAAGAACAGGGCAAAGATGAAATATGAAATCTGCAAATTTATTTTAGCGCTAATGATGTTTCTCTTGCGCTGTGATATTAGAATTGTCACTGAAAATATCTATACTGGTCATTTGTTTACGTGATGTTTTACATTCTCACAGAATTCAATTTTTTGTGCCACCTCTTTGCTGCAGTTGAAAGCTTATTGATCAGAATCGTTTTAGAGTCTTCACTGGAAATTCTGAGCTATTGAGTTACGAGTCTGTTGTTTTTGAGCTTTTTCATTTTTCCATTTACAGAAGACACAATTTCTACTGGATCATGTGACAACTCTTGGACTTGAAAGAGGCCTTGATAAACAGAATTTCCAATGTGTTGGTTGCGGACGACCCATTGGCTTAAGTAAGTGTTGCCTGTGGACATTTAGTGTGAAAGACTTTTAAAGTTTCGGAAATTCTAGAGATTTTGCACTAGAGGCAATGGTACTGTAAAATACAAAAGGATTCTATGTTGGATCCTAAAACATCTGGCACAAACGGAAACACCATATTGTATACTTGTAGAAATGTATATCATGGGTCATATTGAATTGCCCTCGTGCTGGTTTGCCATTGTTCCCTCCAAAACTGTTCATCATCTGTGTTTCTTTTATTCCAATGTCTGCAGTACTGTGTCCGCTAGTGGCCCATATTTTGGAAGAAACCTTTTTCATGGCATTTAATCACTTCTCCGTTTGCTTCTAACAGTTTATGGACACTACAGAGTATGCTATTATGATGGCGGGTAATTATCACATATCACT
Source organism: Mastigias papua (assembly GCA_964019165.1). Lineage (NCBI taxonomy): Eukaryota > Metazoa > Cnidaria > Scyphozoa > Rhizostomeae > Mastigiidae > Mastigias > Mastigias papua. The sequence goes on from OZ025285.1 coordinate 8,562,886, forward strand.
GTGTTATCCCTAATGTAACGTTTAAGTGCATAAAAAATTTCTGTAATCAGGGTATTCTGCCTGCAACTTTAAGAAAGAAACTCTTCATTTGAAGTTAGACGAATAATTATGAATAGGCAAGTTACACTATTTTAGTTGTTTAGAAAACACATCACTCTTTTGATTTGCTTTTCAACGGTCGCATATGATCATGATTAGATATTCTTTGGTAAAGAAATTGTTACATGCTGGAGTAATGTGCTTCACCATTTCATTTGTGGTGGCTTTTGTACCATCTCTTGTGTGTATTCAACGATATTAGGTATTATTGTCTGGAGTGTCACTCAGATGAAGAGCACATTATCCCTGCCAAAATCATTCACAACTGGGACTTTCAGCCATACAAAGGTACATTGAAATATTCTTAGTAACGTAAATTAACATCCTTTGAATTCTTCAGTAGGTATGTGAAAGCTAAATGCTAGCCTGCAGCATTTGTTCTTTAGTGGATATAACGCCAGCTAGGGTAAAGAGCTTTTCAAAGTTTATGGCAAGAGAAGCACTTTAAATATGGTGTGAGATCTTGCCTTTTTAATTCATGATTCATTAGAATGGTTTTCATTCTGACCACTGTTTTCTGTCTCCCAATGAGCGTGTTTTAGTATTCTTATAGTGTGTAACATGCATTATCGGATTGGCATACATGTTAGTACCATGAATATCAATAAATCATACTTACATTGAGAAGATATCTTTGTTGCCGCGACAAGAAAGGAGTTTGAATACGGGATCAAAGCTACTTACTCAAATCTGGTATATAGTACTCTACATATGAGCCTTTATACTCCTTCAACACACTAGTATTATTGCTTAGAATGCTGTTAAGCAATGATACTAATGTGTTGAAGGTGTATAAAGGCTCATATAGAGTGTACTATATACAAGATTTGAGTAAGTAGCTTTGATCACGTATCTACATTACTGTAAGAATTTACACACGGTTAGGGTGTGTAATAGGCTGTGGAGTTACTCATAGATTTTCTTTGTTAATGGTGATACTCAAGTGGCTTATAGAAGTAGATTGACACCGATTCTTCCTTTCATGGAGCCAACTTTGCAAAATACCGCAGGTACATTCTACGCTGGTATTATTTCACGTTTCGTTTCAGTTACTAAGATGGCAAAGTCGTTTTTGATGAAGATTGAAGAGGAACCATTGTTTCATATTGATGAGATTAACCCCACCCTGTACAATGCTGTACCTGATTTGAACGGAGTCAAGGTGAGTCTCACCGACCTATAATATGGCTCTTGTGCTCATTTTAGATATATTAGGTGACTGCGTCATTAAATCATCTTAAATGATAATACCACTACATGATTTATATGTTAACACTATACGAGGCACTAAGAGTTTTATACTCTTTAAACACACTAAAAAAGCATATAAAAGAATGATTCGATCGTTCGATTCTCATCAGTTGATGCCAACTTGATTACGTCATTATTTTACAGCTATTGAGGATCCAGTTGCAACATTTAAAGGGTTATATACTAACGTGTAAGAACGACATAGCAGAAGATTTCCGAAAAAGGTATGGGCTGTTTGATATAGTCTTAACTTTTCATCTCACCATAGGACTGAAAGTGCGCTTCCATGAGGCAGTCAAATACCGTGCAGTCTTCGTATTTTTGTAGTAACAGATTTTAGTATATAAGAAACTTTCCGGACTCTTTTCGTTTATCTTGAGTGGCAGTGAGCAGGGAAGGATCCTTCTTTAGATAGAGGCAATGCAGATGTTATATTAAGCATGCAGGAACGGCATTGATGTGAAGAAGAAATTTTTCAACAGAAATGTCTACCTGAGCTATACCTGAGCATAATGGTCAAACGTTAAAAGGATAGGTGGTTATCGTTTCTGAATACATCACTATGATGCCTGCATAGTGAAATAACTGGTGAAATATCTTCGAAAGCAATGCTGACTTTCTCATATATTTTCATATATAGATTGTGGCCAAGAGAGTATCTCTGTGACGATATTCATCAATATTCAGCACTGGTACTGTATGATATCATTATCTCTATACCACCTGAAAGTTTCAATAATAAATCTTATTCCGTTATGAGATATTGAAATTTCCTAAATTTTCTGATGTTAGCAGTGATATTCAATAAAGAATCCGTGCACTTTCAGGTCAATGATAATCACCCTAGCACGACACTATCAAAAGAGAAAGCCCCCAATGTTGTCGCTTCTATTGTATTCGTTACTCGAGTAACCCAGAAGTTATAGCGCTTGTCTGTTGTACAGAAGTTCGATGGTTCTAGACTTATCAAGGATTTTAGTCTGGATGCTCGCTTTCTGCCCATCTATCAGTATATTGACACCTGATGGAAACACTGGGGAGCTAAAGATGGAGGTGCGAGGAACTAGATACCCTACCTCAAAAACTTGACGGCTCAAGATAAATGCCTATTCAACATATAACTCCCTCATTGTTCGATTTATTTACCTCTCTCTTTTAGGACCTAGTGCAAGTTCACACTGGGCAGTTAGTGAATCACCTTCGAAAAGTGATTATTCACTTCTCAAAGCATGTCTACAAATGCTTAGTACGTACTTCCATGTCATATATCACCCTCTGCTTATGTTGTACCTTGCTTGCAATAACCTTGTAATGAGCAAAGCCACTGTGTTATAGGCCATGTGTCATCTCAGGTTATCTGAATGTCGATGTATGGATTGGTGGGTTATGGTTTTGTTGGTAATGTTTATTAGCTATTTTCCATTGTAAATGACTGGCTGCATGAATATTTTTATAGTTTATTATGTGAAGCTGCTTAACTGAGCACATGCCCCCTAGGTTTGATGAGCTTTTTATCATGGCACTTTGGGAATGGTTTTAGGCCATATGTCGCAGCATCATTTATTGGAAATTACATCCAATGCTAGTTGTCTGTTTCAAGTAATTTCAAACTGTAATGCTTTGTTGATGGTTCAAACTGAAGCTACTGCTATATTGCTCCAACTTAATCATTAAATTGGCTAAGAATTTCATATTTTGTCGCGGATGGAAATGGTTCAATCCCAAGCAACGAGCATCAATGACATTGTTTCTAAATAGACTATGAAGGTGTTTAACAGTAAAATTTCCTTTGCACTAATGTAGTGGCTCTTTTGAATTTGTATTTCTTTACCTCTGTTTGCTAGTGTTTTAGAGATCATCTGCATCGACTGTTGGAAATGTCAAATAATTAGTTAGAGGCTGTACTAAGAGAAAAAGCATAACTAGATTGATATAGAATCTGAGGGTGTGAGAAAATAAGAATTTTGCGCCAGCTTTTGTGGCTCGTACGGAGTATTCCAGGGGTTCTCAAACTGGGGCCCACCGTCCCTTTGGGGACCAACAGATGTCTATTGCGGACCATGAAAGGTTTCAGGGGATCTCAAGATGTTGCCGTCCTTGGTTCAACTCGTCTTTTTTCCATGAAAGTATTTCGATTAAACCATATATTTATCCCTCCAGGGGATGGACCATCTTGTAAAATAATTTGAAAGTGTGGAAGCCACTGCACTGATGTATTTGGCTATTGTTTTATTATTATCAACTACACTTTGCTCAACAACCGACAGGGTAGGACGAATGTAATAGCTCTTTGGTTATGTTATTAGCTGTGCAGCCAGAAAGGGTTCATTTGTGAGATTTGCGGCAATACGAAGATAATTTATCCCTTTGAAGTTTTCACCACAATGCAGGTATACATTTAGCACTTATTGTCTTAATGCATCTTATGCGAATAAAGTTAATGTACTGTAGAATTCCATTATTTTGCGAGAAAGCGGGAATGTTATTTAGCTCTCTAATGGGATATGTGTGTTCGGTTTCCACAGTTTTCTTTTGTAATAACGTCTTGTTTGTTTGTGTGAATGTTTCGATTTGACTTAAGGTTTGGAAAAGTTTATCAGAAGGAGCGAAGCAAGTAGCCTCTTTAATATGTTTTGAATCTTTTATCAATTATTAATTTTTTCTTATTTGAACTTTGCAGTTCTACACGTGTATTTTTGGTGGTATTTTGAGTTTTATGTTCAACTGTGTACAATTTTATCGTTATTTTGACGAGCTGTAAATGTGAGGCACCTTGAGACTATCTTTGGCTGACTATGAACAACGAACCAATTTTCCATTTTTTCTTGCATATGCTCATCCATTATTTAGTATCCCTCATTTCTCTCTCTTATCTCCATTTGAATTCTTTGCTTTGCCAGTAGAATCTGTAATTAAATTTCCTTCTTAGGTCTCTTTTAACTCATCACAACATGGCGATTAATTCTGATGCTTTTCTCCGTTGCATTGGATTTCACAACTCGTAACGTTAGATTTTTGATCGGTGTCCGAATCACCTGCAATGTTGTTAACACATCTGAGTTGTCTTTAAAGCTTTATGCACCCATACAATAACTCGAATTACTGGGTTTTATGGAACAACCACTTTTATTTACTAGTGATTGGTCAATATTTTAGTGAATCCATAGATTTTGGCGTACGGAATTCATGTAATGGTCATAAAGTCAAACAGTTGTAAACATTTTTATAAAATATTGGAAGAGTTGTTTCCCTCTCTTGTCATTACCCATTCATTTTGAGGCTTCCATATTGCTGCATAGCTGAATCAAAGTATGCTTCCAGGCTATTTCCTTTATTTCAAGAGTTTAATAGACATATGCCAGTCTTCATACTAATGATATGCATTACTCTCCGTTATTTACAGTGCCATCGATGCCTGTCTGTGTATCATAAGAGCTGCATGAAGGACAAGAGCTGTACGAAATGTCTTAGGTTACAATTCAGAAGAAAAAAGCATGGGGAATGAGTTAGTAGATTTTGTTGCTTGTTCAGTAACCTGTAAGGATGCCTGGCCTAGTTTATTTCTAATTAGTTTGTTTGATTTGATCATTAGTCGTTCAACCTCTTTGCCTTGGTAGCACAATGGACTGTTCTTCGTCATGGATTCTATGTTCGTTGTGAATTCTCTTGGTCTGTGAACTGCAATAGACTCAAAGTTGGCATAAGAATTTGCGCCAACTATGGTAATTATTTGAAACCAGGATTATGATAAAATCTCTTTGATAGTCCATAGACCAGGACCATATCCTATCATTAAGCTAATATTTCCGAGATGTCTCAAGGTTCAATTTGAGCAGAAGTTCTTTTATACGTTGAATCAGTGCATGCTAAAAATGCATGAGTGGAAAAATGTTTTCACGTTCCAATTGAAGCACTGGTTACAAACCAAATATTCCCATTGAATGTGGAGTTTAGTGTGACATGATATACGTCTTCTCCGATCATTGCATACTATAAATACGTGACTGCGAGAATTTTTCCGGGACCAAACTACCTGTTTTACATGGCAGATAAGTCCATTGAATATAGCGTATAGTTAGGTATTATATAGGTCTTAGATACCAATCCTATTCTTTATCCCCTCTGTGGAATTTCAAGTCACTTTAAATTCTTGAATTGAGCTCAAAGAGCTGTGAATTTCAGAATACTTTTGGTTCTCGTGAATTTTAAGAATTCAAGTCAGACAAGGGCCTGATCTTAATGCATTATGACTTTATGGTAGCCACTTAAACGTGCTTTATTAATTGAAACATATAGTTTCATATTATGTTATACATTTTATCGGTGAAATTTCTAAGTATATTGTTAATATTATCTACAGTTGTATCATGTCATTACAGCATTTATGTTTGCTCTAATCCAATCAGATGAGGCTTTTGCAGTTTGCCTAGAGACAGTGACGCTTACAGTTGTATTGTTCATGTTTTATATCAAAGAATTATCAAAAGTATATATTAATTTTGACTAGATTTGACAATCGTGAACAGTGATATATAGAATCTGATATTTAAATTTCTACCTAAACTATTTAAATATTAGCCTATGCTATTAAAATATTCGCCTCATCCTTACTGTAAGCAAGTTTTGCACAATTGGCTTTCGGAACAACTGCGACTCAGTTTTCTACTCCTTTTCTGGCTTCGGAATTGCTTTGCAATTTGTGCGATAATTGTCCAGCATTGTTGATAACTGGTGTCCTCTAACGTGTTTTGGTCGGTAAGATATATTTCTAATATGACATTCGACAGCTGCAAGAGACTTAATTTCGCGTGGAAAAATAGCTACAGTTTTGGCTTAATTAGTTTTCGCAACATCTGAGTTGAGATTTTTGTTTTGTCTTGTGACTTCCTTTCGCACGCAATTTAAGATTGCGTTGATTTGCGGCAACACAATAATTAACGTCGTATTCAATACTAGTATCTTTGCATAAATTCGTAATGCTTTTTTCTGTATTTTGTCTACTCTAAAACTGTTAGATTTGACTTCAATACCTCATATACTCATATAGAGTCTACAATAACAAACAAGAATTAAATGTTGATCGAATTAATAGATCCATTAGTATTTTAATTTGACAGATAGACACCCAGAAAAGCAAGTCGGTGCAAGCAATTTTTGCTTTTGCCTTTTTCATGCGTCTTGGAAGTGCTTTGTAGAGCAGAATGTTTCCTCATATTTGATGCCCTGTAGTTTCTCATCAATCATTTTATGTAGTGGAGCCAGCTGTGGTGACAATTCACTTATTTATATTGATTCAAATTATTGTAAGAGGATAAGTACCATTGGTATGTTTTGTGAAGTTTCAGAAATCCACACTGAAGAACCTTGCCGTCCTTATTTGTTACTTCCTTTGCCCATGAGATCAGAATTACAAAGCAGTATCATCAGCATACTTTTGCCTTTGTTTGGAGAGAGGAAGTTGTCATGTGTTAATTACATCTATGAAATAGGTCCCAGAACTGAGCCTTGTATTACAGACGTCTCTAATCTTTTCATAGGACTATCTCGACGTCTTCTTTGAATCTTAGCAGATGGTGTTTCATTAAACTAACATGTTCTCCTCCTGAGACCAAATGCATATTATTTTTCTCTTGTTATATTATACTACATACAATCACAGCCTTAAGCCAGTTAGTCAGAAGGCCTTTAGCAGATGCGTTGTTATCGATGCTGTTTTGATATGTAAGTACTTCACTTAATATGATATTCTTTGAGGTATACTATTCTTGGACCTAGACCATTTATTACGAAAAGGAATTACTTGGACGCTGTATTGAGAATCATAACATTTCATTACGTAGAGAAAAAGTTTTGTTGCTTTCGAGACAAGTGATGTTATAATCTTGTCTTTCTGTTCCTTCATATTAACATCTTTTACGCATACTCCAGCAAAATACTTGCAAATGCTACTCGAAGTATAATCAGTTGCAAAGTTTTTACCAAGAAGCCGAAGTTTGGAAGAACAAGGAGCTACATTTGCAGGTACTGTTTTGACAAAAGTTTCTTAGGCCATTCCTGTATTAGCATTAGTAATGCAGTAGAAAAAATACTTTTTTTATCGTACTACTGTTAATCTTAGAGCATTCTGTACTGAGTTTTGCACGGAAATTTAGCTCTCTTCAACATGCAATACTTTAGTAAAGACTCGGCTTAAAATACCTATAACTTTTGTGTAGTTTCATATAACACCATCAACTTTCAGACATGAAACTGAGTTTTCTCTTCAGTCCTAGTTGAAAATGAAAGGGGTTTCCAATTCTTTCTGAAGCATTCTGCTCTCCCTAGTTAGTTATTTTTACAGACTTCTCCAACATAACTGTTTTCAAGAGAGCAGCAAAAGCTTTACCTTTTTGCAAATATTTAGTTTCTAAGTATCTTTTTATCGGAAATACTGTAATTTCTAGAAACTTTATTGCAATTTGAAGTTGTTTTCAATCTGATATTATTGTTTACTTTTATGATTTATGCTCATTGTATGCACCGCAAAGTATTGTATAATATAGGGGTAGAGGTCCTTTATAAAATCTATCATTATCATCCATCATCATTACCATTTAACACAGTGTTTTATTTACTTGCTAAAGGCAACCATGCCTTGATTTCTTTCAAAGGATAAATCACGTACATCTTTTCCTGGACAGAGAGTTGGAATAAAGCTAATGCAGTATCTCACGTGCGGTACATCTGGAAACCTCGAAAATTAACGGGCTGGATGCTACACTTCAAATGACCTGTCGCAAGAATATTCCTTCGATGCAATGTCTTATCTGTATGTCCAATCTACTGGGGAAAGCTGTATCCAGAACTGTGGCAGATAATGGGAAAAGCTGATGTTCAGAAGGCAATTTTTGCACCCAAGAAACATGAGTGAACTATACAGTTCAGGCTGAATTTCTTCAAAGCATTCAAGTCTCTAAAGCTACCTTTACGCTACTTAGAGTCAGAGCTTTATTTCAGTTGTGGCAGAAAGCACATTCAGCACTTCAAATTCATGGAGTGGACCTCTTTAGTGGAGCAATTCCCCATCGAGGTATGATCGATGTTTCCATTGCTAGTTGTGGCAGAAAGCACATTCAGCACTTCAAATTCATGGAGTGGACCTCTTTAGTGGAGCAATTCCCCTTCGAGGTATGATCGATGTTTCCATTGCTAGAAGTAGAGTTGTCCAAAACAAAATTTTTTGTGTAATATTTGTATATATATATATATATATATATATATATATATATATATATATATATATATATATATATATATATATATATATATATATGCATATATATACATATAAAGTATATACATATAAAGTATATACATATAAAGTATATATATATATATATGTTTATACATGTATATTTAATTGAGTTCTGCAAACTTTTGACAGGCATGATGATGTCGGTTGTACGCACTGTATTAGGTGAAGAAATATTCTTTCAATGATCCCTACTTATTGCTCACCAACATCTTTGAGTCTCAAGTGTGCGATATGGTTGACTAGCAAATAAAATCAGGTTTTGTTGCCGATCTTCCTGAATCTGAATAAGTCGAACTTTATTACATTCCACACGAAGTCGGTTATCTTCTCATACAAATACAGTTAACTCGGACAATCTTTGGTTTCCAAAGATAGTTGAAGTCATCGCATGTCAACTGTAGCTGCAGGTGGAGCCAATGCATGATGCATTTGTTCTGTTTAAAGCTCTGTTCAGTATCGTCGGAGAGCATGCATTGCCAAACTTTCCGGCTTTGGCCAAAAGCACAGAATAGGCAGCATTTTAGTTAGAAGTGTATTTGAATAGGTGGGTTCATGGTCATGAAGCCATGTTGGTTCCCATGGACGGCTTCCAACACAGGCCTGCCGTGAATAGCTTGTATACTTCAGTGAGCGTCGTCCTTACCTGATTGATTATTCATTCAGCGAAACAATTTCCCTCCCTGCACATAGCTGGCAGCTGTATATCTAATCCTTCACGTAAAATGAATTTTGGATCAGGGAACACAACGAGTAATTTGTGAAGTTAATGCATATTGCAGTATTAGAAGACTAACGCCCTAATTACTAGCCTAGCGGGGTTGGAGGTCACAGTCCTCCACAGTGCCCAGTTGTCTGGATATCATTTGCGAAGAATCAATTTACTATGAATTTGGTACATTCCCACTGTGCAGGAGAGGGCAAAGCGTACGGTTCATAGTCCATATAGAAATTGGTGACTTAGTACGTAAGGCTAGCTGTTCTGTTTGTTCTGTAGGTTAAAAGGATAAAGCAGAACTTGCTTTGCAACAGAATAATTATACAGAAGTAGCACTAATGATAAAATACAATGTTCGTAGCTAAAGATAGTTCATGAAGTTACTAAATATTACAAAGTAATATTAGTAGGTAAAAGGTGCTATAGAAAACGTTCCGTGTTTATGGTCATCAAGATTCTTCAGAATACGAGTGTCTTGCAAAAATCTGTGAAAAAATATATGTGAGAAGCTAAGTACAATTCATATTGATGATAGATGATAAAATGTCAACTTTTGAGATATTCGATGTTATGATACAGCTTTTGACAATAGCGTTCACTACATGGACTGCACAGGCCACATGTTTTTGCATAAGAACGTCCATCGTTGTACTACTGTCGCTGTCAAAATATGGGCAATCTATGAATGGTCATTCAAATAATCTATTGATATAATTTCGTCAGTAATTACTTCATTGAGTATATTTCAAGTGAGGTATATAATACTAATGATAATATTGCAACAGGCACATCATATCAGTTGATAAACTGTTTGTCATACGATACCTGCATAAATTAATATAAAATAAAAACCTAAGGGCTATGTTTGATTGAAAATCGTTATAAATTAAGAAGCAATAAATAAGAACGTTGTCAAAATAATGATTTGACTATTTTCCTGGATACCTTTGTTTAGATTCCTAGGAACAGGTCCAGTTTCTTACGAAACATGAAAGTTCTTTTGGTATCTCAAATTTAGCTTTGGGAACTCTCAAAATTATGTTGTTACTACGAGTTTCTTTTTTTAAAATATACTTCTAACTCTTGCAAGATACAAGAAACAAAAAACACAAAGTGCATAAACGATACTGCTGGGAGTATGCTATGCCATATCAGTTTAGTTTCTTTTTTTGTGAGAGACCCCTTCGCAGTAGTTTCCAGGTTGTTTATCCATCGCCCAAGGTGGATAAAATGCAATGTGGCAATTCCAGTAGTCAGGGGCAAGCTCTTAACTAATCATAGCACTGAAGACCCGCCTATCACATTGGATTTTGTAATTTCTTCAGAAAATTCATCAAAGGGATTGATAGGTGAGCTGGCTGAATGTATTTTCCAATGGATAAGAGAAGGAAACCGTCTATAAGAGCCTAGTTAGAATATCAGGTTTCATTTTTTTGTTTTTATGCTCGTCTTTATACTTTATATTGCAATTAAAATTACGGATAGCTTTCCAATCTTGCGCAATATTTGAATTCCAGATTGGAAAATATAGTGCATTTTTGCCATCTCCTGATAAAATTTGAAAGATACCAACCTTCAAAATTTATTTTGTCATCGCGATCTGGGTCGATTTCGTCGATGATCGAGTTGATTTCAGAGTTTGATAGTTTCTCTGATATACTCTTAAGAATTTCTCGAAAATCAGTCGCACTTATATGACCGCTTCCTTTGTGATCAAGTAGTTTGAAGGCCTCCTTCGGGCTTTCCTCGGCCTCGGGTTCATCATCATCTAATCCCATCATGCGTGCCATCAACGTGCAGAACTCATCAAAATCAATGTCTCCGGTACCTAAATTAAAGACAAGATTATGGTATGAAGTGGACAGATTAGCTATCGTTGCCATGAAACATGCAATATCTTAACTTATAGGCTTTCTATGTCATCTGTATATTTTACTGTATTTTACTATTTACTGTCTATTTACTGTGTCTTTACTACTTTAACTAATATTAGTCTACCTACATACGTATCTGAATACAATACATTTTGTAGATTGCTTTACAGTTTAAGTATGGACAAATAATATCACAACATAACTTCAATCTAATCGTTTCCTAAATTAGCTTTTATTATGACTATGTATATGTTAGCCAATTTTCATTTCATCTGATTTCATTTCATTTTCATATGATTTAAGGAGGGTGGCCCTTCAGCAAATGCTGGTTTACAAGGGGTCCTTAATTAACTTACAATACAGCAATAAAACAGACCTAATAGATACTATCGTTTAAAAGTATACAGATATGCAAAGAGTAACTTGCAGCTTAATAAAATAACAGATAAAATAAAATAAGATAGAAAAACATGGAAAGCCTTATTTCAGTTTTGACTTAAGGAAATTTTTTCAAACTTCATTATATATATCTTCTATAAATCTATAAATATATATAAGTCTACAACTACAAATTTCGCTAAAAGCTAATTTTTATATGGCTGGCTTACAATGCTAGGAAATTAAACATGCTGAAAAAGATACATGGTACATATACGATATAACAGAAGGTATTGGCATTAAAGAGTAGCATAATAGATAACTGAGAAGCTCGGGGTGGCATGATGATCTGTTTCTCATACAAAGATAGGTACATAAAACAATACAGTATGTTTTGCCAACGACAGCAAGAGATAGCTTAGAAACAATGAAATAAAGAAGATTGTTATCGAAGCTTAGTTCAGCACACATGTAACCCTATGGGATTTTCTATGTAGAAGGTAGACGATGCCAAATCTGAATTAGCATCATTTCTGGGGCAAGAGACAGCCTGATGTTATTTGTCTAGTTATCTTTCTTAATGATGCTATGTTCCATTGCTCCATTGTCGTAAGAGAACCAAGTTGAGTGTCTCCGTTTTTAGTTGTTGTTTCCATTTGAAATGATAAATAACGGGGAAATTTGAAAAAAACTGGTGTTCAAAGTGAGGTGATTTGAAAACGGAGAATGCTCTGTTTGTTATGGAAACAAAGAAAGCGCTCTAAAAAGGAATGATATGAAATGGAGGCATTTGAAAACGGAGGAAGGGAATGTGCCCTGAGTTGCAGCTGTGAAGGGGAGTCGGCAATTACTCTGTCTCTCTTCTTTTTGAAAAGTGCTAGGCATCCATGGTACTAGCTCACATTATCAGCAACTTTTTTGATACTTCCTTCCGAGAATCAGACACTTCCTGGGCAGCCTAATGGGCAGGAGCCTATACACTTCTCTTTTTTGCAGGTGGCAGCTTACAATGGAATTTAGTGCCTTACCGTCTTCGTCCACCTCGCTGATCATTTGTTTCAGTTCTTCTTGGCTTGGGTTTTGGCCTAAATTTTTCATGACTGTTCCCAGTTCACTTGTAGTGATCGTTCCATCACCATCTCTATCAAACATTTCAAAGTGCTCTTTGAATTCTGCAGGGGGACAAGAAGCGATATTAAAGTAGCGCTGCAAACAAACTAGAATGCCGGTTGGTGTCGGAAAAAATGAATGAATGAACGATTGAATGAATGAGTGAATTAACGACTGAATAGATGTTAATAAAATAGTTGATTAGCGAGTGAGCCGCCAAATATATATGAAAATCATTGAGTGACATAGCAAATGCACTCTAGCTAATTGCTTGCTTTGATAAATCATTTACAATTTATGAATCGGTTTTTTAGATGCAGCAGTATGAGAGTGTAACTTAAGGAGTCTTAATTCCTCCAGTCAGATTCTAGCACTCCAGTTTGGGAGGTATTAGAAGGAGCATTCAGGGTTTAGCAAATGTCTGATGCAGTGTACATAATAGTGGTATGATTTTAAAGTCTGTTGAAAATACCTACCATCAAGTTGGGAGCTTGAAAGCTTTGTAGCCTGTAACGACGAAATACATTAGAAAGGTGCTTTATTCGGCATAAATTTATTATTTTGAAAAAGCATACTCAATGAGTTTCTAAAAGGCACATTACAACCGTTACTTCACCTTGTTTCTGATTGGTATATTCAATGTAGCGGGCAAGGAAAATACTGTATGCCATTTAGGACGAAAAAGATTGTAGCTTACACTGCTTTGCAAGTTTTGTGCAATGAATTATTGAAGAAAACCACAATGGCTGCTTCTTATGAAAAGCCAACATTGTAACATGAAGAACTATTCAATGTTACTCATGTGAGGATAGCCTTATCTAAGAGTTTACTTTTTCAGAGTTTTTGCCCCATCAGAATCAAGATTGCATAACGTAAGAAACATTTAGGCTTGCTGGCAGATTTCTTCAGGACCCCGGTACGAGAAAGGTAAATACATATTCAGATGTATATGCGTTGTGCTACGCCTAATAGTTTCAATTACCATATCCTATATTCTTGAAGTATTTCCAAAAGAGACAAACACTTGTACGAGGTAGATTCCAAATCAATAACAGAAAACTGTGTATGTGCACTTTTCAGCCTTGAAATTTAAAGTTTTTATACGAATATATTTGGAGAGCAGGGCTGTAGCCATTTCTGAATCTTTAACCTGGCACCATTAACCTGACTTTTTAGACTGGCAGAATAAATGTTTGCGTTGGTCTGGAATTACACATTTCTTTGCATGCTTTATGGAATTCCGTGTGCTCCATGTCTTAACGCATAAATATCAGCTGGAAAGAATGTCAGTTTGTCAAAACTTGAGAATATTATATGATCATATTTAGCCTTGAATGCAATGACTTGGCTTGTAAGACAGATGGGCATAGAAATCTCGCACTAATAAAAAAACATTTATGAAGGATGATGCACATTACATTTTTCTTTTATAAGGACACAATTTATAACAACACTAAAGCTTGGTTAAGGCTAGTCCCACATACAGTTACGTACGTTGGGAGTACCTGATAGAGAGGACACTTATCCTGAGCCGTCGGGACAATTAGTTAGGGTGGTCAGTTCCTTTCTTCGCCGCCTTTAACTTCCCCAGTGTTGCCACCAGGTACCCATTTGCTGCTAGGTGGACAGTGAGCGAGCATCCCACCTTTGGTCCCAGGGTTCGACTCAAATCAATGACGTTTTGCTCAGCAGTTAAGCGCTCTAACCACTTGGCCACATTTATCATACTTTGACCAAAAAGTAGGAACACTGCTTGAACATGCTCAGCATCAGATGAGAATTTTTACAAGCACTCAGCTACTCACATTCTTTTCGCCAGAAATTTGTTATGAGGTTGTAAATAAACATCAGTATTCATAAGTGTACAGTATTCAATACTTTATTTTCAATAGCAACCTGGCAGAATGTCTTAGGCCCTGTATACTGCACGTAGTTTTTAAATATTTGCAAAAGGATCAGTCTTACAAAGAATGAGAAAAACTTTAGGAACATTTGTATCTAAAATTTAAATCAAAAGTTAAGAAAATCCTGCGTCAATCAACTTGTCGGTATAAATGAGTTTAAACTAATGAATCTATGCAAAACAGAAGAAATCCTCCTATAGTAATATCACAAAAGCAAAACCAACTGCATTGGGATATCCATTCTGAAGTAAATTTTGAGGAGAAATCTTTTGTGAAGTTGCATTGTTTTGTGCGCTTTCACGTTCTTCACCTTTTAATGAAGGTACCTCATCTCCTAACCCATTTTTCATGATCATAAAACCAAATTTGAAGTCTGCTTGTCTATTTTGTACCTAGCAGCAAATTATTGTTTACCCTGTAGGAAGCGGAAGGCTGAGATTTCCCTTTCGGGTAACTAAGGTGGCACTGTCAGTCGTGGAAAGAAGTAATTGAAATGAATAAAACATGAAAACAAATCATTGCATATCTTTCCTTTCTGGTATCAATGATATGACACCAAACATAGGCCAGGTCTGCTGTAAACCAATTGCGTCCATTTGTTTATGCAAATAGTCTGTTCACTGTACAGGTTTTACAATTCAATACGATCGAGATGGATATACTACATACCCAGTCTGATTTTGAAGTTGAACCAGATGCCATCTCCTGTTTTATTTAAATGCGTTGGTCCGTCCTTGTAGTTACGCCCAGAAGTCTTAAATCTAGCGAAGGTCGGTCTCATGTAGTGGGAAAACTATCAAAATGCCGTAAGCTCAAAGAATCTCATTGTGATTCAAATTAGAAAATGTCTTAAGGCTGAGATTCTAAATAAACTAACATTCCGCTGTGAGCGGTCAAATTGGATGTATTTGTCTTTGCATTTGTGTGCTCGGGAGAGATTAAATGGCCAATTGATCAGAGTTCTTAAACAAAAAGCTTCATCCTGTTTTACACTTCGTACTTTGCAAAAGAGTGTCTGCGTTATTCTTCTATTTGAACATATTCCATGGATACTTTTGTTGAGAAATCAATACGATATACGCCTAGGAAACCACAATCTCACACCATAGCTGAAGAGACCCTTAGGGGCTATCATTTTTCATGCGAATCAGATTCGTTGTCTATAACCTTGCTCTTTCATTCGAAATTTGAAATTAAGCTCAAACGGATCCATTCTCAAAGCAGTGAATTCAGCGTTTGCTTGTGTCTCTTTATCAATTCATGGACATAGGACCTTTCTTTCATTTATGCATTTTCGTTTCATTTGTGCCAAAAGATGTCACCGGAACAATGGTATGCCTGCTATCATAGTTTAAGATTGGGACTTGCTCCTTGAAGGAGTGACTGGCTAGGCACTTCCGCTGCTATCATAGTTTAAGATTGGGACTTGCTCCTTGAAGGAGTGACTGGCTAGGCACTTCCGCTGCTATCATAGTTTAAGATTGGGACTTGCTCCTTGAAGGAGTGACTGGCTAGGCATTTCCGCTGCTATCATAGTTTAAGATTGGGACTTGCTCCTTGAAGGAGTGACTGGCTAGGCACTTCCGCTGCTTTAGAATTCGATAGAATGCTACGAAATATGAATTGTAGAGCATTGAGGATTGAGAAATAAAAGTGAGAGAAATTGAACTACCCGAATTGGAATCAGATTCGCGACCTTTGACATTGTACATCGAGTGCTTTACTAATGAGCCGTCGATTCACTCTTAATGGTAGATCCTTTGCTCGCATTGCCCCTCTCTCCGCCAATTTGCACATAGGGCCAATGTAGCTCCATCGTACTGGGAATGCTTTCAAAACAATATAGCTTCACTATAGCACGAAAAAGTGGGAACATTGTTTTAGCATACAGACAGCTTTTTCCGTCCGACACTCGACACAGAGTGTGTAACGTCGGATAGCGACCGAAAGGTGAACCGAAATATAGCCAGATGTGGGTGCACAACAATATAGGAAAGGTAGTAGCTTTTAACCTCGTTTTGATACTATTGTCTCATATTCACCCCCTGCATAGTGGAACGATCTGCAGAGTCTATCAGAATCTCGTCAGCTTTCGTATTGATTGATCAACGTCGGTATTGTTTTTGAGGCAATGGCGTAGAAGTAAACTCTGTACCCGAGGCACTTCTTAGTTTGAAGGGTGTGGACAAAAAGCTTTGATGATACCACGCCCTCCACTATTAATCGACAAGTTTCATAGAAACTTTTCTCTTAGTGCGTTATGGTGGGTCAGTCATCTACGCAAAAACTTTTTTATAAGAATACCGAAGTTTTCGCTGAGCCTCAATATTCTTAAAATTGTTTTGATTTTGAGCCTAAGAATGTTCTCAAATTATTCGTAACTTTTAGTAATTTTGAGTATTAGTACTCGTATAGACTATATTCTTATTATGAAAATTGTGCAACTGACTCTCATCAACGAGATGCTGAGTCACATTATAGTGTACCGAGTCAGAGACCGGTTAAGTGAAGCTCACACTCGTTTTATTTTCTTGAGAAAACTCAAATAGGCAAAAAATCTAACCCTTCGTGAAGCTTGAGCTTTGCATTCTTCTTAAATTATTCTCAAATTTCAGCGCATTTGACCCGTGGTATTCTTATAGATTGTATTCTTATAAAAAGAGTGTGCATGGTATTAGTTGTGGGGAAAACGTATTTTGCCTGGCTTTATTAGGATCCTGTTCTATTAATCTAATTGATATATCAAAATTACCCAAGAAAATAGCAGCAGGTTTAGCTCCTCCTCAAAAGTAGATGTATGGCCGAGCAAAACAAGGTAAAGGTGAGTCCCATGTACGATTCTGTATGTTGGGGGAGTGCCCGTTAGAGGGACACTTATCCTGAGCCGCCGGCATAGTGAGGTAGGGTGACCAGTTCCTTTCCTCGCCGCCTTTAACTTCCCTATTGCTGCCCCAGGTCCCATTTGCTGCTGGGTAGCAGTGGGCGAACATCCCAACTATGATCCGAGGGTTCGGCGCGAACTATCAATGTTTTGCTCAGCAGTCAAGCGCTCTAACCACTTGGCCACCCTACCATTATTCTACAGTCCTGCTTTGAGCATACTGACGAGCGATAGCTGTTTTGTCCTCCTGTTGACCCCTCCCAAAACCATCCCAGCTTAATGCCTAATTTGTTTTTAGGTAGACAGATAAAGCAGGCTAGCTGTAAACGATCTTTCCTGTGTACACTTATCTTTTCAAGTAGAGAATAGTTTTGTTATGGATTCTGATTCACTTTCTCAAGCTATATTACTCGGAGACATCTTTTCGAAAGCTCACATTCCTTTACTGATCACACCTAATTACTTCAGCACCTAGAGCTTCTCCCATTCATATGGTGTAAAAACTGTGCAGACTTAAAAGGGAGTACTGCAAACCTGTATATACACATCCAACTGTCTGCAATGGCGATTTCAATTTGTGAAGATATGATTGAAATTAGGCAATATGGTTGCTGCTTCTGGGTGTGTGCTAAAGTGGATTCTAGTGTTCATTAGAGGCCTGGCTAGGCCTTCTGGAAAATATTGGATCCCTCAAGTGGCTTTGCACATATCAAATTCTCTACCTTTTAGGACGAATTGATGTCGTTTTAGTGTGTGCTGTCATTTTCCCTTAGCTGAATACAAAATAAAGAGAGTATCCTGTAGATTTTGCCACCAAGGGAGCTGTTCTGTGACTCCTATTGAGCCTTGTTTAGTTTTTGCCCGATTGTCTCTAAACTCTAGGCTTTCTTCTTTGAACAGGCATGTTTTTAATTGTATTTTCAATTTTCAAATCATTCTCGGCCCTCTCTACGCTTGTATGTCATTAACTTGGGGAAACTACTGGTACCTTTCGGCGTAGGTCACCCTACATGTTCCTTTAGAGATGTCCCACTGTGGATGGATGTTGGCATCATTTCGTAAAAGTCAACAGTAGCTACTTTGTTAGGACAACCAAATTGTTAGGGAAATGTCTTGTCTATAGGTCCTAAGCGCCAGGACGACGTTGAGATTGGCAATAGCTCTTAAAATCTTTATTTCTACGTGTGAAATCCCAATAACAAAAAGGGGATGAGTTTCGTAATATCACATATATATCGAGTGAAATATGTTTTTAGGAAAAAGCAATACAGTACTTACCATAATTGAAACAGATGTGATAAAACTTGACCAGAGTGAAGAAGATGAACCTGACAGGATTACGCAAAGGGCTGGTCTATCTCTTTGCTTATTTTTGCAGGGATTTCAATGAACTAATTAAAGAATCATTCTGTTAGTTTTTTGTTCTCAATTAAGAGGATTTACAAACGCTGATCTGAATAAAGGCCAAAGAATGCGATGTCCCGCGTGGCTATTGCATAGAAACACATCAATGCCTCGTGTTTATATCGCATTTAAGCGGGGAGCTTTTTAGACATAAACCCTTATTTTCTTCCGGATCACAACAATGAAGAACAAAGATGTAGAATATAGCTAGGCAGAGAGCCTTACAAGGAAACAGAGATATTGTGTTTTTGACGGACTCGCAGTTTTCTCGCGGGAACTGTTTCGTGGCTTGTTTTTGAAAAACAAACAGGATTGGCATAGCAAACAGTCGATAGATTGATTTAGCTTTATCCATCGGTAGATTATTTCTCGTATTAACTTATTTGCCATTTGTTTCTATTTCATAACCGCTTCCGCTGGTATGTTCACATGCACACGGGGCACTTACCTCTCGCACCTTTTTGACAACTCGCATCAGTAGCATGCCCAAGGGCTTTAAAGTGTGGAGGGGGATGTAGCAAATGATAGGTACTGGCAGGTTTATGGTAGGCACCATAATTACCGATGATCCGTGATCACTATGGCAACTTCTATCGATGAGCCAAAAATTACAATCGGCTCCTGTTATTAAAATTACAATAGGTAGAGGTGCGGCACCCGCATAGCCCCTACGTAAGCACGTCCGTATTTGCGTCTTTTAGCATGCTTTCAAAGCCATTTTGTCTTCAGTCTAAGATAATGTCAATGGGAATCTTTTTTTTTAAGTCTCAGTGCTCGGAGTGTACAAGCACAGCCGCTACTTCTTAAGATTGCCTGGTCTCCAATTCAACAGAGCTCTCTCCCACTTAAGTCTGGAAGATTTTCTATGAAGAATATTCCTATTATAACTTCCATATTATTGATATTCCAGAATGCCGATTCCAATCAGGATATTTTCATCTGGAGGCAATTTGCAGAGAAACGGACTTCATTATTATGAGGTTTTCTGATGCCTCCTTTTCAACTACTACTGTGAGCCCAATCTATGTACTGTGAGCCTAGTTTATGCAAATTTTGGCCACCGCTGTAGATCTAAGTAGTGTAGCTGCGCAAGCTAGCATTCTTAAACCTCCCCTCTCTCAAGCGATAAGCAGCTTTTAATGGGCCTACCTAGCAATGTCTCTTGCAGTCTCGCTAGCTCCGCATGCTCTGTATTGAACAGTAACCCTACTTCATTGTTCTCAGTGGTAAAAGCGAAAGCCGCTATGTATTATGTATGGCCTTGAATATAAACAATTTGAACCCAAAAAGCTGAAAATATAAGCTACTATAAGAGGATTGATATTATAAATAGCTTGAAGCGCTATTCCAAGGCTTGCGTACAGCATACTTCAAAAGAGATGCACGCAATCAAAGCAGAGGATTTAAGAGCGCAGATTGTGTCGACTCCTGAACTGTGCCAGAAAGATATATGCAAGAAACGTATTTTATATAGAAGAGTACAGTTAGGGGGCTGTTAATGAAAGGGCAGTTGTTTCTCCTGGTTTTATTCCAGAAATGCAAAGAGAGAAGCAAGATGCTGTCTGATTATGATTGTCTAAAGATACACCTGATTAGCACGGATAATGTTTTACCGCTAGAAAATGCTTGAAATTGTATATATTGTTTTCTTCATCACTAATTTTCAGTTTGATGGAATTAGAAACTTGTATCTTTCTTGGAAATACAAGATCGCAAGATAGTTCGAGGGTAGAATAAAAGAGTCAACTGCACCGTGAAATTTGCTAGCATCTTTACGTTAGTGTATTTCTTAAAACAGACTTTGACAATAGTTGTATTAAGTAGGAACTTATTCCATAGTTCAGCATAATTCTAGAGGTAGATTGAAGATTTGAATCTTCACTAGAAGATCTAACTCATTTTGATTTATAGTTTCCTTTCTCTGTTTCATTAGATTCTGTATTTTCTAAATATCAATGGGTGTTAGCATTCATAGTTCTTTGCTGTCGATTTGGCTATTCGACGAATAGATTTGGCAGCAGTTTTAGCTCTGTTGGTATTCTCATTCCTTTGTAGCTCTAATTGCAAGTTGAAGTTGTTATCAAACGAGAACAGTAAATACAGATGTAAAACAAACAGGTTGTTACACGGTAGCCAATGAAATGCAAGTCTTTCAGCCGCAAGATTAGCGTCACACTTGCTGTATCCTTTCGACACTACAACACTTTGAAGCAGACGTCTAAGCACATACCACGGCCGTCAGTGAAAGCAAGGGAGAGCTGCTAGAGCAAATCCTTACAAAAATTTAAAAAGATGGTGAGTTGAGTTTTAAATAGCGCTAAACTTCTGTTTGCTTGCAATAGCTGCATAGGGCATGGACGATCGATGGTAGAAAAACGCATCAAATATTAACCCTGTCAAGCTAAAGTGTACTCATCAGTAAGTATTTGACCTGCGCAACAATACTTGAAAGCCAGTCCTTAATATGATGAAATAGGAGTTGCATACCTGATTTCCGGAACTTCCCTGGTATATATAAATACATTTTCATCAAGGTAGCACTGTATCTGGATTCATGCTTCTACAACGTGTCAATCCGCACTGTGAAGTTCAGGTAACAAAAACTGCAATTAAAGGTGAACAAAAACAGTAGTATAACAAAGAAAGCTGACAAGCAAGGGTTTGCATGAAACCATGATTCAAATTGTGTCAGGGACGTATTTAATTTGTTATCAAGAATCGACACATTTTATATTTTGAGCTGATTTGGCAATATGACGTTTAGCATCATTATACTAGGCTCATTAGCGACTATATGTCTCTTGGGTCCAGTCGTGCTACTGTAATTTGGAAAAAAATGTTTATAAGAATTGCCATCCGCATGTAGTTTATTGTTTGTAAAGGAGCGGTTGAGTGTGTTCTTGTACTGCATGGTGTTTGATAAATCGCCTTGAGTTGAGAATCACTGTATATTTTCATATATTTCGTATATATTTCATATTTGATTTGTTTAGGGAGGGTTGCCCTTCAACGGAAGTTGTTTTTCAAGGGGCCCTCCAAAATCATTTTGTCATAAACTTCTTCAATGAGCATGTTGATGTACATTTTTGTACTATTGGTAACCGGTATATAGTCTTTATCTTGTTATGAGAAGATGAAAATCCATCCAGCTTGCTGAATGCTGGATGTTACCTGCTGGCAATATAGCATGCTAGATGTAGATAGCATTGCATTGATCATGATATATATTCATATGTGACATGACGTAATGAACTCTCGCATTATATGTATATATTATTTATATATACCATACATACATACATACATATATATATATATATATAAATATATATATATATATATATATATATATATATATATATATATATATATACTGTATATATATATATATACTGTATATATATATATATATATATATATATATATATATATATATATATATATATATATATATATATATATATATATATATATATATATATATATATATATATATATATTTCATTGCCATGAGTACGACAGAAAGTCGACACTAGTCGGCAAAATTTGTATTTTACTAGTGTACACGTCTCTTCTATTGTTCAATGTATATATATATATATATATATATATATATATATTTATATATTAGCTTGTTTACTTTTCTTAAGGGATATTGCACATCATGCTAGGAAACAGTGCAAATGCATGTCTTGTCTATAAAAAAGTGGTTTACAAGAGAGCAGAATTAATACTAAGATTTTCGATAACTATGGAAGTCCATAAGTTCATATAAATCTTTGATTGCTTTAATCATTTTGATTTAATTTGCATGTATTGTCTGTATTAACCTTTGCATTCCAGTGCTATGTTTGTGTAGTTCCTGTGTGTCTGGACAGCACTGCAGTGCTAGCTGCGAAAGTTGTAAGAAAGTTTTAGTACTGGTATCATGAAAATGCTAAGGAAGTTTCAATACTGGGCCAAAAGCTATTTCATATGAAAGAAGCGTGCAATATAGTTTTGCAAACGAAATAAAAACATCACTATGGAACTAAAGCACACTTACTTCAGTTAGTGATTTAGTTGTGAGGTAATAGTACAAGCTATATAGTGGAAATATTGCCTTAATGCACCTTTTTGTGAGCAAGTACTTTCGTATTTTTTATAAAGTTTATCAAGAGTCATGCAGAATTGCAACTTTCAGAGTCGAAACTCCAAGTAAATTTTCATGTACAGGTGAATTTAATAGTACACAGGAACAACAGATATTTATTTTACAGATGTTTGGAGAGGTTCTTAGGCCTGCGTACGCATTCTAGCGGAGATAATGGTTTACTACCGATAAATGTATCCAGTCTTAAATGTACATCTGATATCACCATTATTTGGGGAAAAACCTGTTCCAGCGGCATTTGCAGGTTCCACAGCATAATGCTTTTACTTATAAAACAGTGATAGCACTAGTATATCGAATATACTGTCGGTTCACTATATGGTAGTACATATTGTTAGGCCTCATATTATATCCCATGTCCATTTCATAATATTGCACGATCTTGTGATGTCACATGGGATATTATGTTCAGCAGTAAATTAGCCTAGAGAATTGATAGAATGAGATATTCATTCACCATTCTGCACTGGCAGTTCGGGTTAGTAGCAGTTGCTAGTGGATAGGTGCATGAAAAATGACATAGAATGTGACACGTCGCCAGTCGTACACATTTTATTGATTTCTAATACAATTTGTTAATCTACAATGTCATTGTATCGTAAGATTCCTAGCCTTCACCCTGTGCAAATGACTTCAGGACCATGACAGTAGTTTCCCTGGTAAAATCTTAGAACCAGAACGATGAGAGAGAGAGAATCATGATGATTTAAGGACCTTTATTATGAAACTATCACAACACATCCATTTGAAGACTGACCGGTAACTTCTTTTCAACGTAGACGTTTCGGATCCTTTCCAGAATCCACCATCAGTATGGATATTCCATGCTGAAACCTTATAGTAATACGCCATTAACTGCTCATAACCTGCAACTTTACATATCCTAGCAGCAATTATGTTGCTACTCAATCAGGTGCTGATTATCTGAAATCAAACAAGTGACTAGTTTCAGCAAACAGTCTGTAAATTGCTTACACTTGCCTTCAATCCCACATTAGCGTCCATTGCAGAACTAGCTGAATGTGGTTGTATTGACTTTCACAGTAGCAATGATACATATGATTGCTTGAAATGTAGGAAAATGCTGTCCGGTTATACTACAATGGATGTCAATAGGGAATAGGGTCTTTTATTTGATTACATAATAAACAGCAGCTTGGCTAGGGTTTCACCGGTATTGTTTAATCAAGGTAGCAACAATTATTGCTCAGTTCAACACATAATCTGAAGCCCAACAGTACTAGGAGTATTGTCCCAAAAATTTCACTTGTGAATGTTGACGTAGATAAATAGTTATGGAAATTCGTTGGGAATCCAGTAACTCTGGTCACACAAATACAAACACACACACAGACACGAACACACACACACACACACACACACACACACACACACACACACACACACACACACACACACACACACACACACGCACACGCACACACATACAAGCAAGCAAACAAACAAACAAACAAACAATCAATCAATCAAACATATATACATGCACGCACGTAAACGTAGTCAGAGGACATTTGGCTTGCTGATCATCTACTATCTGGTGACGTTTTATACCGGGAATTAAAGCCATAAACTCGCGTTTTTTAATCAGGGCGAACAAGGGATTAGGTACTTGCAGTGTGTCAATCGCAATTCTGTTGTATAAATATTAAATGAGAGAAATCTCCATATGTCTTGTGGTAGCTTGTTCTCATGTCTCAAGTAACACAAGTTAATCCAGAATCAAGTTGTTTTTAGTTTGTAGTAAAAATGAAAATTGCTTTTAATCCGCAATGGTCTATCATTGTTCTAATACTTTCCTCTTCATGAATCACATAGAAATTGAAATATATGCTGATGCTAGAATCTAAAAGAAAGTCGTTTGCTATGATTAGTAAAGTAGTGAAAGTTCACTTTGTTACTCACATTACGGGATCTTCTGAAATCATTCGGCTTTTCTAGACTTTACATGATACTGTTTACACACGAGCCTCTCATTTGATCTACGAATTTTAACCATTGAGTAGCAAAGGATGAGGTCTGTAAGCAGTAAAACACGCAAAGAGTTCTTCTACCCTGTATTATGATATGCTATTTTTCGCTTACGCGTAGTGACCAAGAGTATCTTTTCGAAAACTACAACATGGTACCAGGTTCAATTGGAATGCTGACAGTGCGCTCTGGAAGCCACTCGTTTCTTCCCAGTATTCTTACGAGATCCTCATTTGCTACTGGAAGTAAATTGTGTGGAAATTCAGCCTCTCTTCACCAACCTATTGATCTGGTGATCTTTCCACTATTCCCTTGTTTCAACATGAACATATCGAGGCTAACTACACGTTTTTATAAGACATTGTTTTGGCTCAATATATAAAAATTTTGCAGCTTTTCATGATTTCAGTGATTAAAATTTCTTCAGGCGCTACACAAGCATAGCAATGTAATACCAAGATTAGCGTAAGAAATCTGTAGAAATTAATTCAGAGTAATGTATTTGAACTTATAGACTCTATTAGGTCTCAAACTTGCAGTATTGCATTTGTTGGCCTTGTAAGCAGTCGAGTGCTGCGTGCTTTCACACCACTTTCTTATAAGTAGAGCACTTTGAAACCAAGATTACCGCGATAAAGAAACTCCTCTTTCTTTCTAATGAACTTATATTATTATAAGATTAAGACACATCCATTGATAACATTAGACAATTCGAGAGTGGTTGTTAGTAATTGATGTCATATTAATGCAAGTTCATGAAAAGCATCAGGACTTTCTTTGGTTGTTGTTCTAGCTTTAAAATTTATCTTAGTGCCGCGATTTCCGATACGAAGAACATATACTAGAAAGGTGAAAATATTAATTTTGGAACCCAGCAGATGTACATTATCGGATGCACTTTTCCTAGATGATTGAAGGTGTGAGGAATAAAATCATAGGGCATTTATCATTCTTATGCTATCTATGCAGCAAGAGTAATGCGTTCGTGATGTTCATACGAAAGGAGTATGCAGACTTATGGATTATGCGAAAGCTTAATATGAATTTCTTCCTCCACTCGATCATCAGAATATACTCGTAGTTTAATCTTGAGCTTACATGATTTCTTTTTCCAGGCGGCACCGCAATTGACAGATGAACAAGTAGCAGGTGAGTTAGACACTATTTTTACTTTTAACTGAATTTGTCTAGGTGCTACGACATCCGAAATATGACTAATGCTAAGCTAGAGCACAGACAGAACAGTTTGTCTTTGTATTCAATGCACACACTCATTCTCGTATTGGTCTCAATTTTTCAATGGTAAACTTAAAACATACGTAAGTCATTGATTTTTTGTAGAGAATTTAATCGCACTGGTAGAACATCATGTCTGTGGTAGACTTGATTGTTGAATGAATGTCTTGACCACTAGTGCCTACGTGCTGAGATCAGTGACCATGACCCCTCGTTCTCATAGCAGTCTTTTAATCAGAACTGCAGAGGCTCACCCAGACTACAATCTTCAGAAAGCTGAATGCTAGTTTTTCGATATAGCGATTGGCGGTCTCTTGCTGATTGTAGACTGCAAATTTTTAGCATTTAAAATAAGGAACAAAATGATCATATCTTCATTTTTATGACAGAAAGTAAAGTTTATGTTTTGAATGCTACATGAACAGGTGGAATAATGCATAGGATACAGGTAATTTGTCAGCCCAGCATTTCAGACTATAAAACGTAGCATACTGGCTGACGAGGGAGAGAGGATATCTCACCAGATAATGCAGTTTGTATTGACATGGTACATCTATGAGCTAAAGGTTATATAATGGATGTAATGTAAGTGGCGATGACTTTTGGCAGTAATAGTAGGTACATATATTTGTTAGATATTGTGGTTTGTTTATGTACAATGTTTCTGTTAAGCCTCAAGGTTGGAATGTATTCTCATGCTCCTTGAGGTATTGTCTTGTAATCATGTGTTGTAATTGTAGATCTAAGAATGATGTAAAAAACAAAAAACAAAAAGAGGATATCTGTACTAGTTCGGCTACTTGTATTATCTATTGGTCTGCTCAGTCTTGCTTGGTTTGGTGAAGAGTCTATGGGAGGCAATATACTCTTACATCATCTATTGAGGCCAAAGTGATGATCGTGATAGACGTGATGAAGAGGGTGTTATCATTTGCAAGATATAATATTTAATATACATACATGAAATGAATAACTGAACTTGTTTCGCCAACGTGTGCAAGTACACAAATTGAAAAATGTAAGCAACATGAAAATGCCAACTGTGCATTCCTTATTGCTATTTGTAATGGGAATTTTAAAATTGTAATCTGCTCTCTGCACAACCTGCCGGCTCAAAAATTCACCTTTAAGATTATAAGTACCTTTTCACATACACTAAATCAATAGCAGCTTGCTATTACGTATGGCAATGAAGCTAATGAAGAACAACCGATACATATTGCGATTCATCTTACATTCCTTCCCACACTCAATTGTTCCTCTATTTGACAGCTTCAGCTTATGTTTAGTTCATAGCACCAGAGGATGCGTGGCTCTTTGATCATCTTTTCTATCTCAATTGGTAGCAATGATTAAAAGGTCTAACCATTGTTTCTGTTTTGTGACAGAATTTAAAGAGGCCTTCTCACTTTTCGACAAAGATGGAGACGGGTGCATAACAACTAAAGAACTTGGAACTGTTATGAGAAATCTTGGACAAAATCCAACTGAATCTGAGTTGCAAGATATGATTAATGAAGTAGATGCAGATGGTGAGTTCCTCAAGACTCAATGTTAAGCCCTTTATTATATTATTTTTTTAGATTTCATTGATTTATTAGGATCCTTCCTACCAGCTGCATTCAGTGCATATACTCACTCTGCTTTTGATAGGAAATGGAGAGATAGATTTTCCTGAGTTCCTTCAGATGATGGCACGTAAGATGAAGGAGACTGATTCTGAAGAGGAGATCCGTGAAGCATTCCGTGTATTTGATCGTGATGGCAATGGGTATATTAGTGCTTCTGAACTGAGACATGTGATGACTAATTTGGGGGAGAAGCTAACTGATGATGAAGTAGATGAAATGATAAGAGAAGCTGACATAGATGGAGATGGGCAAGTAAATTACGAGGGTAGGTGCTGCGATTCACTTTGAATGTTAAAACTGCGTGCGTATGCATATACACATTTCTTCTGTTGTACATAGACGCA
The DNA here is from genome assembly GCA_964019165.1 of Mastigias papua. NCBI lineage: Eukaryota > Metazoa > Cnidaria > Scyphozoa > Rhizostomeae > Mastigiidae > Mastigias > Mastigias papua. The sequence continues at coordinate 8,591,149 of OZ025285.1, forward strand.
ATCTTCTGTTTTTGTGTATTACTATAGCAGATCGTGTAATTTGGGAAAGAGTGAAGATTTCCAGATACTTTTCCTCTGTACCCATTTGCTTGTTAGCTGTATGGTAAATTGTCATTTTAATTCCTTGTTGCTCGAGGGTTGAAGAGACTGTCAAAGGAGTATGGGAAACTTTGGATAAAGAGTAATTATAATTACAGGAGTTACATCATAAAACTACATATTCATTGACACACTACATGTACACTAAAGCTGCATTATGATAATACTGCCAAATGGTATCTAATGTGATACACACATAAAGTCTTTTCACTACTATAGAGTTTGTGAAGATGATGTCTATGAGATGAGCACGCAAAGAACCCACGAGATACAGTGAAACTTTGAAAACTTTCGTACTATTGTTTTTGTTATGAACTGGTCTATACAGTGCTACCTATTTTATTGTACAATAGCTAGGTAAATTGTTTCAATTGATATATCCATGGCGTTGAGCTGTTTCTTAGTTTCATTCTAAACACAAACAAGCATTCTTAGACTGAACGGAGTTATATGATTTTATTTGTGTCTGTGATGCCAACTGATATCATGCAATATGTGCTGCTTGAGCCAGGGGGATCGTTATGGGAAGAATAAATACTAGCACACTATTGCCCGTATACCCATCTGCTATTTTAGGTTCATGCTTCAAATACATTATAGCTCTTCACCAAAATGTAGAGGGGTATTGCTTTTAGTAGTTCTCCGTGAGGTAGCAAGATGTCTAGAGTATAAATGCTAATAATAGTAGCAAGGGATCACTTCCCAATATTCATCAGTGAATTCCTCATGTGGTATGTGCTCTGAGAAACGGAAAATTATTTTGCTCAGATTTACAATGCAAACATGAAAATCTCTAGTAGCATTGGTTGAAATATTTTTATTTGCTACATCTAGTTAATCAATGTGTCATAATAGTTGTGTGTCATCTATGTCGAGTTGAAGTGCGAAGATTGCCCAAGTTAGTCTATATGTGATGCACAATCTTCCGGACAGGTTTGAACTGATTTACTGATTTATGGTCTTTGACTTCAGTTACGTGTTAGTTGCTTTTTCCTGTGCTAGTGGATGTACCATTAGGTAGCATTGGGATGTCATAATCTCCCAGTGCTTGATAACTTGTACTTATTTTGTTTATTGCATAATATACTTTAATTACATTAATTGACCATCTGTTCCTGGTTATTGGTAAGCCTGCAAATGAAGAGGAACATGTGGAAATTTGTCTTCCCATTCTGTAATTCTTTCAAAAATAGTTCTTGGTTTGATTTACTCATTTGTTAGTGTTTTGCCCTCAACGATATGCCAAATAACTTTCAATTTACGTTAATTATAACCTGAATCAAATGCCATGATATGAATTCATTATTTCGAAATATTATGAAAAGAGACACTAGTGGAGAGAGTATTTAGTAGATGTAGCAATGGAACGGTTTATATCCTCTCGCAGTAAAATCATATATTAGTAAGGTAACTCGTGGAGATAGTATTGAGAAGATTTAACAATAGAATTTAAGATCTTCTTTCACAGTGAAAATGTCTATTATAAAACAATCGAATGGCCTGTTTGTCTTGCTAAGGAAGGTCAACAATTATTGATAGCAGTTCTTGGCTTAGAGACACCAGAAGTTAGAGTGGAGATAGGAAACCATTTGTGGAGATAGGAAACCATTTGTGGAGATGGATGTCATTAAGAATCATTTCCGGGAAGAATGATATATGATTGGTAAGTAAAGGAAAGCATTGGCAGGAATAAGGACTGTTGGTGGGGATTGGAGCAGATCCATTAGATAAATTATGTACTTGTAATATTTGATACTAAGAGAGGCAATTGTTGGAGTGTTTTCTCACTTGAAATGTTGTTTTAATGTCTTGAATAATTTTTTGAAAATTTCTTGGAAATTGTAACTGATGAATTACAATAAGTGTTTATTGCTCGAAAAAGTGGGAACATTCTTTAAGCATATTGAAAACCTTTATTTTTCTGATGTTATTCAGAGTATGCAAAGTCGGATAGCCACTGCATGGTGAAACGAAATATATAACTAGATGCGGAGAGATTCACGTGATATGACAAATACTGCCTTCAGTTGGCCAAATAGTTGACCAATGGGCACCTATTCGTCATTGTTTACTTGAAGAATCCAAGGGAGAAAGTGCCTAGTTGTTTTTATTTACTCAAGACAAGGTACTTGTCTTTACGTAAATTAATTCCAAAAAATCCTTAAATGAAAGGGTGATCTTGCTTATCCAGTTATCTCAAAAAGTACCGCCTGTATATGTTTTAGCGCAATCTGGAATTTTAATGAGATGTTGTACTATGAGCGAATCACATTGCAGTTTAGGATTAAAGGTTTTCCATAAGCACAATGGTGATAAGCATAATTAGGGTAAAATGGGAAAAATGTTAAGAACAATGCCAAGCATAACCCAAGCATATCCCTGCCTTATACCGTAATGAAAAAATATTTCCAACATGCCCTGATTGATGCTGCATCCAGGCTCTAAAGGCTAGTAGATTGATGACCTATAAAAACAAGTGTCACAACAAAGATAAAACAAGAAGTTTAACAATATTAATGCACAAGGGGGCATTCATTTAGTACGTATTCATGAAGGGGGAGAGGGGGTCAAGCAAATGCGTACAAGGGGGAGGGGGGTTGACACATTTAGTACGTATGCAAAGCAAAAAATTATCAGCCTATTGCATATACCCTGCAATATTTTCATTTGCAAAGGACTATTCACAGACAAGTATAATATGCTCACAAATCATGATCTTTCCCTAAAAATGAAGCTCCGACTTACCCAGTGTTACATCTGGTCGACCCTACTTTACGGGTGTGAGACCTGGTCTCTGACTCCTACTTTAGAGAAGAAACTTCGGTCGTTTGAAATGTGGACATACAGAAGGCTAGGAAGAATATCGTGGAAAGAAAAGAAAACAAATAAGGCAGTTCTAAATATGCTTGGCCTGAAATCGACTAGTATGATGTCAACCGTTCGAAAAAGAATTACTAGATATTATGGACACATCAGACGTCATAGCAGCATACAAAAGTCATTAGTAGAGGGAATGGTTGAAGGGACAAGAGGTCGCGGAAGGAAAAGAACCAACTGGGTAGATAATGTCTCTAGATATGCTGGGATGGGCATCAATGATTGTGCAAGGAAGGCGATGGACAGGAAGGGGTGGCGAATCGTAGTTTCCAACGTCGTGGCCGACACGGAACAGCGGTAAGGTAATTCACAGACAATTAATTAATGTGGTGCGTATTCAGTTGACATTGCTTCTAGTACAGGGGTATCAAATATACGGCCCGCAGGCCGAATCCGTTAGTGTGACCCCCTAGGAATTCTGAATAAACTGAAACCTAGCGATATTTTTCCCATTATAATAGCGGCATTTAATAGTGGCATTTACAAGGCCGAATACCCAGTTTTTGGCCGTTGTCTAGCGTGCCAGATAGGAAACATGCGATGAGTTATGTATATTTGAAAGCTCCCATTGCCTAGCGCTCTCGGGTTCCGTCAACCTACCCAGCCATTGTTGCGCTATATTATGCCCTATGTGGTCCTTGGGCCAAATGAATTTGACTCCCCCTCTTCTAGCATAATGCTGTTTTGTCTGAACAATATTATAGATTTTTCGTATATAGCGATCATGTTCATGTTTCTTGTTTTTGGATGTCTCAAAACTTTCTTTTAGAGATGAGGCGGGGGGGGGGGTCAAACAAACAAGAGTACGTACGCAAAAGGGAGTGCGTATCAAGCGTACGTGTGCGTACAAGGGGGAGGGGGGGGTCAAATTTTAGCCACTTTGGAGCGTACGTACTAATTGAATCACCCCCAACGAGAAGTCATCGGCCTTCGGCGCTTCTATATCATTGACAACGCAGTCTTTTAACTGGAACGAGGCTAGAACTGAAGGTACAATAAGTCTGTATCGCAGGAAAGCTGGCCACACAAATTTGGATCGAATGTTTATATTGAAATGCAGAATGCCAACGAGCAGTTTAACGCTTTATCAATCCTAGATGCTGGTCCTCAGTATGGCAAGGCATGTACTACTATGCAGACCAAGGTTTGTCACCTTGGCATGCTAAATTTTATTCGTCTCTATGTTCCACTGTTCATAAATTCTACTCTGTCTTGCAATGTTTAAGAGGGCAATATTTATGGCCTTTATTCACGGAGAGAGCCAAATTTGCTATGAGTTATCCATGCATAACCTCCAGACTGCATATGTTGGCAAGTGTACACTGGAAATATCGTATTGTATCTCATATGATACTGCAAATGCACACCCTGAATGGGCGTGACATGGTGCTTAAAGTTGTGATGGGGCGTCGTGTAATTGCTAAATTCGAATATTTTCCAATTATTATGGTGATAATAATAAAGTTAGAATTGCACTGGTGAGACATGAGGTTTGATGCAGAAGTTTCCAGGGTGACAAAAGAACACACAGTAACCTAGCAGTTTTTACTTTGTAAGCTAGGAAGGCAAGTGCACACTTAAAGTGCACACCTGAGATAAGTGCACACTTGCACACCTGTTGCAGTCCATATTGCATGGAATATGCTACTATGCAGCATAGTTATGTAATGTTAGTATTGAAGGTTATATTTCAAATTAAGGTTGCTGCAGTTAATTGTAGCTGTTTGGCAGCTCTTTTATCTCAGTATATCTTCAAAAGAAAGTTCTTTCAATCTGTTCAAGAGTTAATCTGCTATGGAGGAGGGCTTTGAGGCTCAACCTCAGGCAGGAGCCAACAACCTGCCATCTTACATTGCTTCCTTTTCTGCTTTGTCGATATGATGCCATGTTTTACTTAACCATGCATATATTCTCTACTTTGACATGTAGAAACTACGCAGGTGTATAGTCTGTGCTCTGAAATCAAGTTAAGGAATCATTGGTATCCCACTGCTTTGATATGGGGTGTTGCAGATGAGCATAACTCAGTATGCCCCTGCTACTATTTTAGGTTTATGCCACTGATGTAGACTGAGTAGAACAAATCATGCACCATTGACTTGTGATGTCAATTACTTTCTATGCCATAAATTTTGTTAGCTAGTTAGTTAATTAGTTTTTTCATTGTTGCTATATACAGTTGTGTTTGATATTAAATTAAGTTGGTTTTATTGCTTACAGTGTGTGTCTTTAGATTTTGTTCAGTGAACTCCTTACAGTCAGGCTATAGACAAGCTATTCTATCACTAAAGACTTCAAGTCAAATTCTGAAACATTCATTGTACTTTGCAAAAAGCATTAACCATGGTATTGACTGTTTTCTATTTTAAGATGTGCTAGAAATTATAGGTATATTCATAGAAGACTTTTCAGTTTGAATCTTAATTGCATTTCTTCTTATGACTGAACATTTGCTTGTGTCATGATGATGCTTGTGTCAATATCATTTTCATCTATTTTGAAGGGATTTTAATCTTTCTCTGTCAAGATTGACTATAATAAGCAGCATAGTTTTATGGCTACCTATGCTTACTTTTTGTGTTAGACTTGATTATGTGCACTTACGCAAGTAGAATAGGTTCAAATGAGAGTACCCTCCTGCTTAGGGGAGCACGTATTCAGCAGAGGTGCTAATTGCTAAAGTTTGCTCTTTCCCTGGGGTGGTTATTCACCAATGGGTAGTTATTCGGTCATTTGTGGTATCTTAAAAACTAGCTAACAACCTAATTAACTATCTAACTAGCGAATACATTACAGAGTTGGAAAATCCAGAAGTGTTTTGTTGGTCTGTTAGGTTTAGAAACTGCTGCAGAGCTAGGCAAATTTAGTTTGAAACTATCATTTTTTGTTCTCCTTTTATGGATTTTTGATTTTCAGTGGGTTGACAGAGCAGCAGGGGGTTTTGTAGACTCATTTTGTTGAAGTGATAGAGGCTCCTTCCAATGTCAAAATAACAACAAAGTGTGGAAATATTATTGCTGGTAGGTCAGGGAGTTTTTTGCATGCATGATATTATTCGTCTTACAATCGCTTTGGATTATTATTCTGTCACTTAAGAATAACAGTACTAATGCTAATGAATGAGGGAATTTTGGATGTTATGCAACTATAAAGGCTACAAAGTTTTTTGACTTCTTCTGAATTTAGCATGAGATATTCAATACATACATATATTGGAAATATACAAATGATAGTGTATTTTCAGATACTCAAGGATATAACTCTTTCATGTGATAATAGCAATACTAGTCATAATAAATACTGCAAATGATAGTAATAAATTGCAAATGATTTATAAGTGTTTGCAAGTTTAGCTGATCTGAGCCAGAATGGTGGCCTAATTGTTAGAATGTGCACCTCACAACCAAGAGGTTATGGGCCAATTTCAGGTCAAATCATACCAAAGACTTTAACAATGGTATCCACTGCCATCTCATCTGATACTCTACCTCTCAAAATGTAGTAGAGTGTTGAACACACATAGCTACCTGTGAATTAGCTCCTACTGTAGCCTTCACTGCATCAGCAGACTGTTGATGTAAGGCTGCCTTAACAGAGGGAGGCACCATCTTATACATTATTGCCACAGAAAGGTATTTAACCTGGATTTTCAAGATATGAATGAGCATATGTCACCAGCCAGCATAGGAATACTCTGCTCCCATTGCTGATATCATTGGCATTTCCTGTCATTGATTTGCATTACAGTGCTTGATATGTATTGTGTTGTAGTTTACCCTGATACTTTAAAGTAGTAATGGATTTAAATGTTTATGTTACTATGAGCAATGGTCAATAGATATCTTTACAAAACTTACATGTTGTAGGAAGCCGTGTTCTTGCTCTCTTTAATTGCACTAGGTTTTAATTACGCAGCACGTTGTTTTGACCTTGATAGCGGTTTACTGGAAAGCTGAAAAATGTACATTTACTGCTTCATACTTCCTTGTCGCTTTTATCTTCTTCCGGAAACGTTTTTGTTCGTATCACTCAATCTTCTTATCACTCAACTTTGCTTCAATTCATCAGATAGTTTATTGCAACGTTACACAGTCATGTCTGTCTTCATGTGGCACTTACAGGAAAGGCTCTGTACTATTTTTTGCTGCACTGTTGTTGATTTTCGCTATTTTTCATTGTTCACTGTTAAAGTTGAAAAATTGAACTTTCTGATGGAAAAAGTTTTAGTTTAATGCCTGAAGTGTGAGTAGAACATCATCACTGGTGTCAGCATGCTGCAATCTGTTTTCGCTTTGCACATGGCGAGACTGTGTCGGTAAAAGCAATTTGTATGAGCAAGATAGATATTGCTCTGTTTTTGTAGGTTATTTGTTAACTGTAACTCAAAAAACTTATATATAAAGCTTTTCATGGCTCTGATTTTCTATTGAGATTGAAATTATCATCGCGATGGCTAGCTTCTTTTAGTCTAGAGAGCCTGCGGCTTGTTAATCCTTTACCTTGCCTATACTCAAAGATATTTGTAAGAAGCGTGTTCAGCTTCATGACTGTAGAGACATGATGGAATTCAATGAGACTGCAGAAGTTGCTTGTGCAAACAGGTTTACTAACAGTTTTTCACTGGCTTTGCTTTTGTTGGCGTTGCCCTGCCACTTGCTCATTTTGAAGATACTGATCTTCAATTTTCGATTTGATAGTTCTCGTCATATCATATTGTGCTGTCTTTCAGTATCAGACTCACTGCAAATGATTGCCAGCTCCTTTTTTGCCATTGTCGTTTTGATAGGACGCTTTGAAGATAGAACTAGTTTATGTGTTGGTTTGCGTTATATGACTATATTCATATCAGTTATGACTTTTATTGTATCGAGTTTGACTCTAGTGGCACTATCGGTTGAGCGGTATATTGCATGTTTTCATTCTTACCGAATTCACGAATGGCTTACTAGCAAGCGGGTCATAACGGCATTGATCGTTTTCTGGGTTTGTGGGACTATCGGTGGTGGCTTCTCATGTATCCAAGATTCAAATTCGAGAGATCAGTTTGCTTTATTAAATTCAAGCTATCTGGAAGTAATTTTAATGACAACTGCTATTCCAGTGTCAGCCATTCTCGTTATCGTTCAGTCTATGTTACTTTACCTAAGCAGGAAGAAGTTGAGAGGTATTCAGCCTACAAGTACTTCATCCTCAAGCCAAGATGATGAGAACAGTCTAATGAAAAGACAATTGAAAATTGCAGTTGTTGCGGGAGCTGTTGTTTTGTCATATTTGATATGTTCGCTGCCAGGAATATTTCTGTTCGTATACCGTCAAAGTGGTCATTCTAGAGGAAGGCAGAAGTCGTTGAAAATTGCAGCAATAGGCTTAGGATCGTTAAACACCCTCCTTAATCCATTCATTTATGGTTTAGGGATGCTGGATACAAGAAAGGAAATTTGGAAAGAACTAAGAAAGATAAGAAACACCCTTCTGTCAAAGTTTGGTATGCGAGATGACCTGGACGCCTAGATTGACACGAAAATTAGCCATTTACCAGAGATTGCTGTAATGATGAGAACATATCGAGGGTAGCTGCCGGACGTATCAAAGGTCTATACTCCTTTCAAGCGTTTCCCTGTTGGTACGAGCAAATTTTTATGGTTGAGCAAAGAAGACAAGCCACTGACCATGTTTATAACAGCGGTGTACTAGGAAAAATAATTTTTGCATTTGTGACAGGCTTGCTAAAACGCATCTTCTAAGGGTGTCTTCCTCTTGTAAACAAACTTCATCCTCGACGACGAATATGCACAACGTATTTCGTTTGCTGAGCAATGGCGAATATTCGTGCTTGACCGAATCTGTGTAGAGTGATTTAAAACCTGACTGCTAGTCTGCGATAGTGAAATACAGTGAAGGTTAATTGTAAAGTCTCATGTGCTGACATTCTTGCTAGCATTTCTCAAATCAATGTTAAGGGTTCTTATCTTGCCCATTGCAAATCGAAAATATTGGATTGAAGACGTGAAAGAATTCAATATCCATGCAAGACTAAGAGTCAGTGCCTGCAAAGTCAGGTTCTACAATTCTAGGGACAAGTGTTAAGTTGCATATAGCCCGATGTGTCTTGCAAGTTATAGTAGCTGGAAAAGGCACGTCACATAACTTATTGCTTTGTCGATTCAATGATGAAGTGTGCTTCAGAATTTAGTTGTAAATATTATATAGTTATTTAAGATCTCCACTTCCTCTGAACTAGAGTGGTGGCTTAGTGGTTTGAGCATGCACCTCACAGCCAGGAGGTAGGTAGTGGGATCAAGTTCAAACTTGGTCATACCAAATACATTAAAAATGGTTCCCACTGCCTTCTTGTCGGGTGCTCTACCTTTATAATCATAGTGGGAGTGTTAAACTCGAATAGGTTCCAGTGGAATTGCCCCTGTTGTGGCTTTTACTGCATCAGCAGATAAGTGTCTTAAGAGCTCAGTTACAGAGATAGGCACTATCATATGTGCCATTGGTGTGAGATGGATTGTGACTGGCTTTCAAGATATCAATCGGCATATATCACCAGCATAGGAGTTCTCGCTTCCCATATCTGACACTATTGCCAACTCCTGTCGTTGATTGGGCAGTATATCGCTTGATATCTGAATTGTCTGTTGGTATTAAAGAGTTTCACTATCCCACGATATGCGGAAACATTGTAATATGCTGAAAGTCCTTTTCTGCCGTACATTCGTGAGGGTTTGAAACGTCAGTTATTCACCAAAAGCTGAAGATAAATTTATGCACGGCCAGTTAGCCACATTTGACCAAGTGACACCTACGTATTCTTCGGCTTGCTGAAAAGCCCAAGGGAGAATATGAACTCTCTCTGTTGTCACCTTATCAGGTTTATTCCTTTAGTGAGGTTGTCGTTTGAAGCATCCAGATTTTTATTTTGGATAATCTCAGATTTTTGAATAGAACTCTTTCTGTTTGCATAAATCTGGGTTTTGAGTCTTTACGTAAACGGATTTCAAACCATGCATATTGTATAGTGGATTGTCCTATCATTTGGAAATGTGTTGGATGGATAACAATGAAGAGCTGCTACTGCAGATATGCATATACTTATATAGTTTACTGTAAATATTTGAAAGTCCTAAATTGTCAATCGTTTTTGCTATGATGTAGGTTATCATTGAATTGTAGACATCTTAGTACATTCTGCAGACGTATGATGTCTTAGAACTAACTAGTATTATCTAGCTTCCGTAGGTAAACTGTAACATTAAAATTTGCTGCTTCACGCTTCCTTGTCGCTTCTTTCCTCTTGAAAAGACCTTTTATCCTTACCATTCGATCTGTTTATCTTTGAATTTCGCTTGAATTTATCAGACAGTTAATTTTCTGTAGCATGTGAAACTGTTTCTTGTTTGCTTGTCATAGTTAATGAATTTTTTGCACTTTTACACGCTCATGTCGTAGTTCACCTGCCAGTTACTGGAAAAATCGATTCTTCTTCCCTGTACATTGTTGTATATCGCTGTGAGTATTCAGGCAGAGTCACTGTTAAGTTGAAAAATTGAATATATTGAAGTAAGAAAGTTATGTGTCACGGTTACGTTTGAATAGAATTTCATCATGTTTCTTAGCAAAATACAGTCTGCATGTACTTAGCATATGCCAAAACTGTGCTGGCTGTAACAATTTGTAGCAACTGATAGAATTGGCTATTTTTTGTGGATTATTTGTTGAGCATAACACAAAAGTCTTGAATACAAAGCTCTTTCTGGCTCTGATTTCTTATCGAAATTGAAATTATCATCACTGTTGGAGGAAAATGTGGTGATTAAGTGTAGCCTCGTGTAGTATAAAAATACGACAGATTGTCATTCCTTTACATCGCCTTTGCCAAAAGATCTTTTTGTGTTGTGCATTCGGCTTCATGACTATGGACACATAATGGGAAGCAACGAAACTGCAGTAGTCCCTTGCGGAAATAGCGTTACTAGCAGTTTTGCCTTGGTTTTGCTACTTTTGGCGTTGCCTTTTCACCTGCTCATTTTGAAGATATTGGTTTTCAATCTTCGATTTGATAGTCCTCGTCATATCATATTGTGCTGTCTGTCAGTATCAGACGCACTGCAAGTGATTTTCAGCTCCTTTCTGGCCATTGTAGTTTTGATAGGACGCATTGAAGAGAGAACTAGTTCATGCGTTGGTTTACGTTATGTGGTTGTTTTCATTTCGATGCTTACTTACATTGTATCAAGTACGACTCTAGTGGCACTATCCATTGAGCGGTATATTGCATGTTTTCATGCTTACAGGATTCACGAATGGCTTACTAGCAAACGGGTCATAACGGCATTGACGGTGTTTTGGGTGTGTGGAATTATCGGAGGTGGTATAGCATGTATCCAAGATCCTGATGGCAGAGGGCAGTTTGTTTTATTAAGTTCAAACTATTGGGGTATAATTGCAATGGCAGTTGCTTTTCCAGTTTCAGCTATTCTCGTTGTCATTCAGTCTATGTTATTTTACCTAAGCAGGAAGAAGCTAAGAGGTATTCAGCCTACAATTACCTCATGCTCAAGTCAAGACGATGAGAACATTGTAATGAAAAAGCAATTGAAAGTTGCATTTGTTGCGGGTGCTGTTGTTGTGTCGTATTTAACGTGTTCGTTTCCAGCAGTATGTCTGGCCATTTACCGTCGAAGTAGTCATTCTAAAGTGAGCCAAAAATCGTGGGCAGTAGCAGCGATTTGTCTAGCGATGTTGAACACCCTTCTAAACCCATTCATTTATGGTCTAGGTATGCAGGATACCAGGCATGAAGTTTGGAAGGAATTAAGAAAGATTAGAAATACTGTTCTGTTAAAACTCGCCATGCGAGACGAACTTGACTCTTAGATTGACACAAAATTTGCCAAATTGCCGGGATGACTTCAAGGATGAGAACATGATAGCAAGGTAGAGCTGTGAGCTCTGTTTGCTCTTGTTTTCTTTGGGCTATCTGCAATGCCAATAAAAATTGTAGTCATGTGACCTTTCGATGAAATATCTATCCCAAATTTTTCCAAAAAACTAGCTTCGGTTTGGTGACATTGGATATTGATGCACGAGTTTGACTCATGTTGAGCGAGTTATCTATTGCTGAAGCAGACTGGTTATAACAATTCGTAGCCGCCAATTTATTCACGTAGTTCTGGTTATTGTCAGTTTTTATTACATCTGCCAATTGCCGAAGTGCACGTTGGAATCGATCGTAACTATCGGACTTAATGAAGTTCTACTCTTATTAAAAGGCTTTTCCTGTTGTTACGAACATGTTTTTGTGGTTGAGCAATGAGGTAAAGCTACTGACCATATCTATAACAATGGTGTACAAGGAAGAATAGTATATCCAAAGACTCATGTTCTCATGATCTCTGCCTCGTAAACAAGCTTCTTCATCAAACATAGACGTGCATGCTTAACATGCTTCTGTCGCCAGGTAAAGGAGAATATTGTTGCATTGCAGAATCTGAATATATATATATAAATATATATATATATATATATATATATATATATATATATATATATATATATACACAAAGAAAAACAATGTTGAAGTTGTGAAAAAGTTGTAAAGTCTCATCTACTTGGGATGTTTGTTTTATAAGCATGCTGCGTCGCGACTTGAAGCTGACATTCTTTCTAGCATTTTTCAAATCACTGCTAGGGGCTCTTGTCCTGCCCTCACAAGTCGAAATTAGTGGATTGGTGATCTGAAATATTTCCGTATAAGTACTGAACGAAGAGTAGGCATCTGCAAATAGGCTTTCATGACTTTAGACACAATTTTCAAGCTTCAAGCAACCCAGTCTGTCTTGCAAATGATAGTATTAGGACACGTCACATTGCTTGTTACTACTTGGATTCAATGAAGAACTCTGAAATGAGCTTCTCGATGACTTCAATGCAGTTGTGCGTTGTGGTGGCTTCTTCCACCTTTTAAATGAATTATTAGTTGAACCTTTTCTGTATCAAAACAAAGATATCTTCTAGAAGTTTTCTCATTACAACTATACGCACTGGTTTTATACGAAAGTGGCTTAAAGGAAAGTAGTGAAGTAGTGCTCGACTTCTCTAGAAGTTAATATTGTCCAATACTGGAATTTTGAGAGTCAAGGAAGTCGATACATTTATATACTTTTTAAGGTGACAATTTTCACGCAAGCCCTGAAATTTTTTATTCGACTTGTATGGGATTCCTGAGTTACTCCGTTTCAGTTTTATTTTCATACTTGCTCTCATATACTATTCCTTTATTCAATCAAAGCAAGATAAACGGTTAGTATTGGACTGTTTAGTCGGTCTGTATGTAGAAGACAATTCTTAACGAAAAATCGAATGTCATTTATGAAAGTTTGGATACTATGTAATGGTGATTGGACTAAGGACGGAAGGAGTGGGAAACATTCAAGAATATCTATCGGGGGAGGGGCAATTATTCGATTCTCCAGAGTATTTACTTCCTGACAAAGCTGACAATGCTTCAATACTAGGCCAACAATCGCGCCTTAGCTAACGAGTTGATGATTTCATCTGCCATTTAATGTTTTTATTTAAATTTTAGAAGTTATGATCTAGTATATCTAGAATATGATGCAAATTAATTCCACTCTGAAGGAGTAGAAAGTAGCTTGTCCTTTTGATTGTCAAGAAGTTATGGGAGTTTTTGATTGCTTCTTAGTTTGAAGATTGAATTGTGTATTTCCAAGCTATACGCGATTTTAGGATTTTGTGGGTACTTAGCGGTCAGTCATTTATAACTCTGTGCACCGGGGCGGGTTAGAATTGAGGAGGGTATGAAAACTTTTCCAAGGACCTTGGAGGGGCATAAAATTTTGTGGAGAGTTTTTGAGGGGTATGAAATCCTTTATGGAAAACTCTGAAGAAAATCAGCTCAACGATTTGCAGAAGGCTATTGATCACTGTATTTATACGTATTTAGTAGCTAGAGTTTCTTTTGTAGCAATTTTTCTCTGCTATAGGGTCTGTGTGGTATACTGTGTTATTGCAGTGCTCTTATTAGCATTCATCACAGCTGTTTGTTAGGTGAAGTTTCAAATTTGAATCAACTTTTTCTTAAAAACTCACAAAGAAATCTCACAAAAAGTGATATGTCCTTCTGTACAGAAGCTTTCCTCGCAATATTTCCCAGCAAGTTATTTTGCAGAACACATTTTTATAGCTGATCTTTTCAAGTAGATGAAAGTAGCAATTGCTGATTTGAAAAGTAGCAATGAAGAAATCTACCCAGAAATCCTTAAAGGGTAGATACCAACTGGGGTTGGAAACATTTTACTTATTTCTCAATGGGGTATTAACCTGTTTGCACAAAAATTGAAGGGGCATAAAACTTTTGACCAATTTATAAATTATATCCCTCCCCGGTACCCAGAGTTATAAATAACTGACCCCTTCCGTCTTTGCTGCTCTTTGACATATTTCATTTCCTTTATCTTTTCTATTAATGATGTTGAATTTTGGCTCCAAGCATGCAAAAGGCATTTTGATGTTGATTGACATCGTTAATCGATCGCTAGCCAAAATTACCTCTATCGTACGAACTGCCACGGAAGCGCTTCGAGATATCTGTGTTAGGGATACACATATCTGCTCCTCCTCGATTCTATTGATTTGTTTTGGACATTTGAAGACGAACTTTAATTCAGTATATATAACCCCATTTTTATTGCTTTAGTACACTTTTTACTGTCGATGGTCCCACGTCATGTTACTGTTATTAAATGATTGTATTTATTACTTGCAGACTAATGCGTATCTCGAAAAGAGCGTCGGTGTATTGTGTGCAGAAATTGTCTGTATACTGCAATGATGGGTATATAACATAGCCAAATTTGTACTTGTAGATGTGTAAACTTAGCATTGACAGGATTCATATCGAATTGAATGTAACTATGAAGACTATTACATATTTTGTCTCTTTCTGAAATGAACTGTAAATATGGAATATATATATATATATATATATATATATATATATATATATATATATATATATATATATATATATATATATATATATATATATATATATATATATATATATATATATATATATATATATATTTATATATGCAAATTTACCAATTTGTAGTATAAGGTAATTCTCCTAATTTGTGAATTCACAGCTTCTGCATAAACTTCATGATAGGAATAACGATTGAGAGAGTCATGATTGTTGTTTCCAGTGTTATTTAACAAATATATGAACTCACTGCTGAGCTATCATCTATCTACTCTCCAGTCCGGAATAGACGTCCCCCCCCCGACTATTTATTTTTTCAAAAAATGCACACCAGGACATTCTTATTGCATCCCCCCCGCTTATTAATTTTGAGCCAAGAGGAAATTTTCCCAACCAGACCAGGAATTGTCCGGCGAAAGTAATTCGTTGTGAATGTTTGTTGCACTGAAAAAATGCTAGCGTCAAATGCGTAATTGCTGCAAGAAGCGCTGAAAACGTAGCCGACAGTTGTGCCAATGATGATGACATTATGAACGACGATGGCAGACACATTTTTAGCAAGCTAGAAATATGTAATAAACGTAATAAATTTTTTTCAAAAAGTTAAAGATTTTTATCCAATGCATATGTTGGTCTTCTCTTCTCCACATCCATTTATAACAGCCTACCCCATAGACATCCACCTTGGAGCTTTTTCCACCCCCCCCCCGCTTATTTACTTTGAGACTTTTTTCCAACCCCCCGCTTATTGCCACCCCCCCTTCTATTCCGGACTGAAGAGTAGGGGAGATGATAGGAAGTTGATATCCCAATATTGATGCTTATGGAGAAATATAAGCCTTGTTATTCATTTCGGGGTTGTTAGGTATCATACCAAATTTGAGTTTTCATGTGGATTCACGTGTGGACTGTATTATAGCAATAGAATATGATGCAACGAAATTGTATGAAGTGCAGCTTCATCCAGGAGTTGAGCTCTAGCAAAATAGTGTTGATATGATGCGAAATTTCTTATTCAAGGTGGCAGTTTTGTTGATTTTTATATACCACGTATTTCCTTGACTTTGCTCCCTAATTCTGTGCAAATTGGTCATAAATGTCTTTTGACGTATAGGAATAGTTATATCATCAGTTGAATTTAATTGAACGTAAGCCTAAGGAGCCAGACTGCTGCGAGATACAGATCAGTTATAGTTTTGTTTGTGGTGTGTAGTTGTTGAAAGTCAATAATAGCACATCCTGAATATTCATGCGTAGTCCTGCTAGATATCCTTGTTTGTATTGGTTTGTATTGGTCATGGACAAATTATGGCAGCTAGATATTCTTGATAGTTTGCTATGGCTAATGCCTTTCTGCTTTATTAGCTGAAAGCTCATCGGGGAGACAGCTCACACAGCGTTATGGAAGTATGTGAACCTGTGCATTCATTGTTTTGAGAATCTGGACGACTTTACACTTAAAAACTCCCTCTACCAGACAGAGAACATATCATCATCATCATCATCATCATCATCATCATCATCATCATCATCATCATCATCATCATCATCATCATCATCATCATCATCATCAATTTATTTACAGTTGGCTGTATTTATAGCTAAAAAAAGAAGCTAATTAGGGCCAACCTAAACTAACCCTAAAACTAAGAGACTAAAAAAAAAGAGAATATAAATACAGAACTAAGCCAGAAAACCTAGATCTTTAATATAAACTTTGCACAATCTGCAGTTGCAAGGCATTCTGTTCCACTGTTTTATTTTTCTTTTAAATTCTTGCAAAGTGTCACTGTCTTTCAAACTATTGGGCAGTGAGGACCATAAGGAGCAACCTCTAAACTGAATATTTTCTGTACCATAAATTGTTGTTCTTGCTTTCGGCAGTTGCAAATGATTTGGATTGCGCAGGCTATAATAGTTATATTTTTCGGCAAAGACATCCTTCATAAAAGTTGGATTAATGTTATTCTTTGTCTTGAATATTTCTATCGCAAGCAACTGCAAATTGCGTTGATGCAGTGACTCAATCATGACTACTCATGGTATGTTTAACAGTATACTGAATGGTTGCACACCAGTGGTCTGTATGGTAAGCAGACAAGATGCGTGTATCAAGGAACTATGGGAAGAATTTGGACCACAAGTAAAGTTCTTCTGGGTGAAAATTTAATGTTGAAGTACATTTTAATATAAGAATCATGCAGTTGTATATTGTGTAGAAATTGAACTCTGCTAGCTAGAAGTATAATGGTTTCCTTCCATTTAGGGAAAGCACGGCTTTGAACTATCAACACCTATTATTTCGGATGCCTGACGTAATACGGACAACTTTTATGGGATCTTAATCCTCAAATGTTACAAAAGCAATTTCCAGTGAATAATGAAGATGAATACACATGTCAATATTTCGCCAAATCCACTTTGATCATACAGAGGGCTAGGATGTTGCTGCTAAATCTTGAAAAAGAAATTAAATTATTACAATTCGTGATGTAAGTCTTAGATTTTTTAATTTGCACTTGCAAACATTCTCCTTTTAAAGTTTCAAGTTTCTCACGTATCAAAGCTCATAAAACATATCTTTTATACAGTAGACTTTCCTTTCCATATGCAAGTGTTCCTGTATATTAGAGCTACAACACTTTTTATTTCACTCGTTGATCATGATGATTCATCATGATCATGATTACCTCAGTTGATAGTAATGATTGATTATAATGATGTCATTGATCATTTTTCCCGAGGGTGTAAAATCATTGTGTATTTTTTGTGACAGAATTCAAAGAAGCCTTTCGCTTTTCGACAAAGATGGAGACAGTTGCATAACACCTAAGGAGCTTGGAACTGTCATGCGAAATCTTGAATAGAATTCTACTAAATATTAGTTACAAGATATGACTAATAAGGTGAATGCTATTGGTAAGTTCCTCAATATATTTCTGTTCTTTTTAACATATCTTTGATGTTAGTGCTTCTGCAATGAGACAGATGATGACTTACTTAGGGGAAAAGTTAACTGATAATGAGGTAGATGAAATGATACGAGAAGATGACATAGGTGGAGATTGCCAAGCATATTGCGACGGTAGATTCTTTGGCGTTTTTGTATTGCTGTTACTGTGTGCGTCTGCATTGTCGATATTGTATCTGCAATTTGCTGCTGTTATACATAGATTTATTCTTTTGTAAGTGTATTCCTAGAGTCTATCATATGATTGGACTGTAGGGATAGCAGAGATCTCAAAAAGTTTTCATGGTACCCACTTCTTAGTTAGCTGCACAATAATTTTTAATTCTAACTCCATATCGCTTCAGGATTAGAGAGGCTTTCAAGACATTATGGTGTACTTGAGATCTGCCATGAAAAATATATTACAGGAGTTGCCACGTACAATTAGATCTTCATTGAAGCACTGCACGTGTACACTAAAGCTGTATGATCATAATATTATGAAATAGTATCTGAGTTGATACACATATGAAATCTTTTCACCACTTTTAGAGTTTATGAAGATGATGTCTATGAGATGAGCACGCAAAGGCCCCACTAGATACATTGGAACGTGTAACTGTTTCTTATTAATATACTTGTTATGATCTGGTCTGCAAGATACAGTGCTAGGTATTTCACTGTACAGTAGCTAGGCAAATAGTTTCAATTGATATAACCATGGTTTTCAGTTGTTTCTTAGTTTCATTTAAAACATAAACAAGCATTCTCAAACAATGGATCTAGACGATTTTGATGCCAACTGACATCACACCGTATGTGTTGCCTGGGCCAGGGGGGCCATTATGGGAAGAATGAAGACTAGCATATTATTGCCGCGGAATACAGCTGGCATTTAGGTTCATACTTGATGTACATTGTATTTCCCCCTGACAACATGGAGGAGTATTGCTTTTACTTAGTCTCCCTGAGGTAGCAAGATTTCTGGCCTATAATTGTTAACAATAGCGGCAAACATAATCTGCCAATGTTCTTCGATGCATCCTATAAGTGCTCTATGCTCACAGGAATGGAAGGGTAGCTGGTTCGGATTTTAAATTTGAACGTAAAATCTCTAGAAATATTGTTTGAAGTATTCTTATTTGATACGAAGATTGCCTAAGTTTGTCAATATGACATGCAAAGTCTTCCAGATTGATTTGAACTGAGTAGTAGTCTTTGACTTCAGTTGTGTGTGTTTATGGCTGTTCTTCTATGGTAATGGACTTACCCATTGGAAACATTGCGATATTATAGTCTCCCACTACCTAGTAAGTTCTACTTGTTTCATTAATTGCATAATATCATTCGTCAATTGGCCGTGTTGTCTTGTTTAGCGATAGACATGCAAATAAAGAAGACTATCTGAAGATTTGTCTTCCTGAAACGTACTTCCTTCAGTTTCTTTGTTGATATAATTTGCACATAGTAGGAATTCATCATTTCAAAATAGTGTGGAAAGAGACACGTCATGGAGAGAATACTTAGTAGATGTAGCAATGAAGTGTATGATGCCCTTTCACTGTGAATATATCTATTTTGAAACAATAGAATGGCCTCTTGTTCTCATTCTATATGAATTCGACTAGTAGTGACAGAAATGGTGACTTAGATGCAGCAGAAGCTGAATTACACAGTTCCAATATAACAATATAGGTTGAACATTCAAATAAATTTGCTTCCAAAGTACTTTGTTACTCGAAAACTGTGTCTTTGCCTGTAGTGGCGATATGTTATAATAGGTGGGGACAAAGCAGCGTTGGGCAGTGTAGTAGATCACGGTTTGAAGAAAGAGTCGTTTAGGGAAATATGGAGCCAATGGTGGAGACAAGGCATCGATAATTGAAACAAGGAATCAATCGTGGTGATAGGAAGCAAGTGGTGGAGACAGGAAACCATTTGTGGAGATAGGAAGCCATTGGTGGAGAAAGGAAACCAGTGGTGTAGATAGGAACCCATTGGTGGAGATAGGAAACCACTTGTGGAGATGGAAAGCAGTGCCGGGAGCAAGCGCTGTTTGTGGGGAAAGGAGCTGATCAATTGTACATACAAGTATTTATTTGGCATGGTCAATACTAGGAGGACGAAAATCGAAGCGCTTACCATTTGAAATTGTTTTCGTGATAGCTTGAAATAATTTGTTTGCAGATTTCTTGTAGAGAGTGGCGGATGAGTTGCGCTAAATGTTTTATGAGCTTAACGTAAAATTAGGGTAACGTTGGAGAAAACGTAAACATATGGTGCAATGCAAAAGAAGTTCTCAAAAATAACAAAATTGATTCTGCAGCCAGGTGCTAAAGGTTACTAGATAAATGAGGTGTAAGAAAAGCAGAAGTTTACTCAATAACGTAAAACTTTTCCTGGACTAGAATTTGAGCTGATTAGCAATTGGAAGCATATGGGCATTTTTTTTCATTTCATTTCATTCATTTCATTTTCATATAAAAGGGTAGCCCTTCAGCTAAGCTGATTTTCAAGGGGCCTTTAAAATAAAAAAAAAAAATTTACAGTTATATAAATTAACAAATATTTAAAAAGATTAAAATAAAATACAGTGCCTGAATTACAATAAAATACCTAAATTACATCTATATTAAAAAATTCAAAATAAAAAAAGGAAAAAGTCGGTTATATATACAAAGAGGATTTAAATCTACTCAGTGATGATGCCTGCTTAGATTAAGCTGGGAGACTATTCCACAACTTGGCTCCTCTATATGAGAAGCATTTTTGCCCATTTGTTGATTTTTTCTTGGGCAGTTTCAGGTCTGTTGCTGTATTTCGGAGGTTGTGGGAAGCAAACTGAGAGTTACTGGTGAAAAGGCAACGAAGGTATTCTGGGGCATATGCTTAACACTATTGTAGATAGAAACATAATCATGCGGATTAAGGATTGTTGTAGAGTAAAATGTTGGAAGCAGCTAGGCATAGTTAGAGCAAGAGCTACTGTATGCTTATCGAAGAAAGGAAATTAGTGGTAACACAGGAGCGAGGCTACGGTTGAAGTTATTGGAATCTGATCAGATCTGATGGTACACGGGCCTGTCTAAGGACTGTAGACTTTCTGTATAATAGGAAAGCTACCCACACTGAAATGAATGGTGATATTGAAATGCAGAATGCTGACGAGCAGTGTGACACTGTGGCAATCCTAGATGCTGGTGCTCAGTATGGCAAGGTACTTCTTTGCAGTCCCATATTTGTGACCATGGCATTGTGCCAAAGTTTATTCGTCTTCATGTTCCATTGATTATAAATTCTGTATGTTTTGCAACAGATGGATGAAAATTTTTCAGGAGGTCAAGTCCTATATTTATAGAAATAGTCAAGTCTATTACGAGTTATCCATGCACAACCCCACCCCCTTTGCTATTTGCCTGAATGTATATTCACTGCAAAGTTTCACAGCGCATTTTTACGCATGTCGTGTAAGTATTCTTGTATTCGTATACTATTAAAAGGGCAATATGTTGTCGAAAATACTGCTGATGTATGTATTGATTCTCATTATTATTATCAAACTACAACGAAAGGAAAGTCGTAAAATTAGAATAAATGGCCATAAAAGTTCTCCGCAAAGTACTGTCCCAGCCTAGTTCTAAAGAGTTCTATACCAAGCCAAAAATTATCATAAAGGTATAGATCTTTCCACTAATTTTTGCATTGGCAATAATTTAATCTCTTGTATTATCAATTTCCTGTCTATTAGATTTTGATTTAGCTTTCCCAGTAGAATATGTTTCGCTGGATGGGTTCCTTCCTCAGATTGTTCATGTATCTTCCAGTCTGCCAGTTTGTTCTTTCAGTTTGGTCCATGGAAATCCATTCTTAGCTCAATCTTGCTGCATCTCAAGGTTGAGTATGCCTAGATTACATAGGAATTTATATTTTAGTTTGGCATATATGCATTTGGACGGAGTCAACATGATATATGGGGGGGGGGGGGGGGGTTATACCCTGCAACAATACCTTTAATTCAATTTGTCTAGTCTTGAAATCACAGCATGGGAGATTTTTAAATCTCATCATATGCCAGTATGCCACTGTCCTTATCTAACGATAGTACCATTAGTGGAGACTCGGTAGAATGGGTCATGTGAGATTGATTGGTGATCTCATTTACTGTCTTGGCCACAGTGAGCTAGCTAGCTAGTTAGTTCTTTTCATTATTGCTGTATAGCTTTGGTGGCTATGAAGCTGATATGACTTTGTATCTTGCAGCCTGTGGTTTTAGATTTTATCAAGTGCACTCCTTACTTTCAGGTTATAGATAGAAAAATAAGAGAACTGAATGTCAATACAATTATTTTGCCGTTAGAAACCCCGGCTGAAACTCTGAAGCATGCAGGATACAAGTAAGAAAAATCACTCATTTTTATATTGGCTCTTTCCCTAATGTGTGATTTTCAGTAAGCAGTAGGTAAAATAAATATTTGCCTTAGTCATGAAGATTATATCAGATTAGTAGTCTTCCACTTTTAAGTAAATCCTCAAGAGCAGCCTTATTTTTTTCTGGCTATAATCATTCTTATACTTTTGATCACTATACAAGCCTTGTCCAGACCATAACCTAGGTGCTCTAAAAGTTGAGCTCCTTGAACAATTTAAGGGCTCTGTTTTGCATCCCTTCTAAGAATATAATTAAAATACATAGAAAAGACCCATTATAAGGAAACTGAACGGGGATTACAATCCAGAAATATTTGATATTCTAAAAGTATATAACAAGGTTATCATATTAAAAAGCATGATTTGCTTTTACAGTATCCCTATCCAAACATCTGTGTGAAACAATGATTCATGATTACCCAGACATAGACATGATAGTAATACAACTTCAAAAACTTTAGGTGCTCCATAAATCCTTCTCCAGGCATAATTATAACTTCTTTCTATTGGTTCAATTTGTACATCTTTTGTTGATGTTTTGCATTGGTAAACTTAATAAGTAATATTGGAAGCCTAGTGCATATTATAAACAGTTGTTAGAAGTATGCTATGATAACATTTGTGTATAATTTGACATTAGAAATGATCTCAGGAATCTCTTAATACTTAGTCTCAGGACATTGCCAGACCTTAATATATGGTGTCAGATTTAAGAGAATTGCAAATCTATGCAGAGGTAAATGAACTTTCATGCTTAAGCACTCTTAGGAACCACCATCTCCCTATGCCCTATGATACAAATATGCTATCCATCAATAATTAAGAAATCATAACTGCATAGGGCAATTGTAATATCTGGTGGACCTGGAAGTGTCTATGACCCAGCAGCTCCACAATGGGATGCAGAAATATTCAACATTGGTTTACCAGTTCTTGGAATTTGTTATGGAATGCAGGTAATGCTCATCATTATTGCAAGCAAATCTGTTTATACCTTTGTCTTGGTTAGTATGCATTGTTCTTCTGTTAGAAGGTTTTATTGAAATGATAGGAGTTCACTTACATTATTAGCACTTTCTCTAGGCATGTATGCAAATAAAGGGTTCCAGTGTAAACTCTCAGTGCAGCTGCTGTCTAAGCCACTAAGTCAGTGATGTTGTGAGCATGTGTGGTTGAATCTTTTTGTATCTTTACGTGAGATAATCAGTGATCCAAGTATTTGGTGAAATAATAGTACCTCAATGGCATTACGATAGATTTTAAACTTAGTTCCTTTGGTAGCTTATTTGTTGTACATAGTTTTGGATGGAGTCCTATTTAGAAAGGAAGGTGTTTTAGGAGTGGGGTGGGGTTTAAGCATTATGTGACACATGAAACCTCAGAAACCTCAACAGCTCTTTGTCCATTATAGAAAAACATTGATCTAAATACAGGCTTCAGTCTGTAGCAAGATGTTTATTCTCTTCTATATGAAACCTTATTCAAATGGGCTTGTTACAAATCAAACATTCTAGCATAGCAGCCTGCTTATCAGGGGGGGGATGTGGTAGCTTTTTGTGTGGGGAACTGCATCCACAAGATTTAGTGGTAGATCAAAAAATTTGGTAGGAACTAGTGTCTTCCATCATATCTTTTTAATTTGACTGCCAGCCATCTTAATTCAATGTTTAATATTGCCAGAATCATGAGCCTCTTGAAACAAATACATAAATAGGAAATTCCCATAATTAATTCTTTGTGAATCTCCACTTTATTAATTTGAGTTTCACTAAAATTTAATGTGTTCACTTTCATCTGTGATCAGGGTCAGTTTTGCCCATTTGAGTATATTTGAAGTGGTATTCTTCTCCCCCACAAAATAGGCATTGAATATTTCATCTGGGGGAAAAGTTCAACAAGGAACAGTAAGAGAAGATGGTCAGTTTACAATCAATGTAGACACAGCCTCTGACCTGTTCAGGTGCAGTTTTATTATCATTGATATTTGCCTACCTTTCCCATAATATGTTTATATATCTGTTCCATGTATATAAGTAGGTATTGGTGTGTCTTAGATAGTTTTATAGAGTTTGTTATACATAAACAGCCATCTCACCTTTGCATTCTCTGTTGTGCTACTGTATAAATGTTCAGATATATTTGGTATGAAGATGTGAGCCTTAGTTTCTGGGCTCCATGAACTCATTAGCTGTCATATCCATATTGCATAAACGGAGATGCCTTCTAGAAGCTAACTAAATAACTATACAAGTAACTAACTAACTAATTAACTAAGTAACTAACTAGCTAACTAACTAGCTAACTAACTAGCTAACTAACTAGCTAGCTAACTAACTAACTAACTAACTAACTAACTAGCTAACTGACTAACTAGCTAACTAACTAACTAACTAACTAACTAACTAACTAGCTAACTAACTAGCTAAGTGACTAACTAGCTAACTAACTAACTAACTAACTAACTAACTAACTATCTAACTAACTAACTAACTAACAATCCAACTATCTCACTAACTAGCTAACTAACTAACTAGCTAGCTAACTATCTAACTAGCTAACTAACTGGCCAACTGACTATATAACAAGTTTTCAAACTAGCCAATGCAGAGTCCGTAAAGTCAGAAGTGTTTATTCATCCTCTTAGAATTCCAGATTTTGGCAAGAGGAAGCTAATATGCCTGCCAAACGTCTTGGAACATTTGCTATGATTTACGCTATAGACGAGCTATAGCATCCTCTCCCCCTTTAAAAAATGTTGTATGAAGCAAACATGAGCAACTCTACTGCCAAAAGTGATGCGTTTTTATAAAGCTACTGGTTTTTGCTATCGAAGCAACATTGTTTGAAGGGGGGGGGGGGGGTCTACATTTTAATTAGTTTCACGGAGAAGCGACAGGAGTCGGACATCAATACAATTGTGTATGTTCCAACTACTTTTAGCAATCATTGTAGTTTAATGATTTTAGTTTAGTGTAATGATTTTTCATTTTCAGTGGGTTGACAGAGCAGCAAGAGGTTTTGTTAACACATTTCGATGAAGTGAAAGAAGTTGCTTCCAATTTCAAGATAACAGCAAAGTGTGGAAATATTATTGCTGGTAAGTTGGGAGACAGTCGATTGTATTTTCTGATACTTGTTGGCCATATTCTGTGATTTTTTTTTATCAATTAAGAACGCTAAAACTAATAACTACAACTACAATTTACTGTGACATTCACAGCGAGGAAAGACACAAGGTCACCGAGCCCTCACCATGAATGCCACTTACAATTCAACTAAAAGTTACGTCATTAAAGGAAAAGTAAAGAAAAAATGGGGCTGCTGCTGGTGAAATTTGGTATTAATTAAACCTTGCCGAGGCCTTGATGAAGGAAATTGTTGTTTTTAATATGATTCTGTTAGCAATCGTACTCAAATTCTGATCTCCAAACAATAGTACTTTACAGAAGTGTTTCGGATTTACATCAGCAACATTGAAACCATCTATACCTGAGAGCTGGTCATAGAGATCTTGGCGTAATATGCTGTATAGGGGGCAGTGCAGGAGGAAATGCTCATTGTTCTCTTTACCGGTGCCACAGACACACATTGGGCTTAAACAGTCATAGTTATATTTAAATATATGCCCATTTAAAGCACTGAATTCGACCCTAAGCATGGCTAGAAGTCTGATACCCAAAGTGTCACAAATGTTGTAGGTAGGATTTTTACTTGGCCTTATGATAGCAAGCATGTTCTTTTTAAACTCGGAGATCGTAGGAGAATTTCTGTGACTTTGATAGTACCAATAGTAATTGTATTAGAACTGAAGTTTGAAATGATTTATAGGTATTAAACATGTTTACTTTATCTGACGCAGAGAGCTAATCTAGCAGTTAAGAACATTCACCTTACAAAGAGTTGGTTATGGGTCGAGCTCAGGCCATGTCATACCAATAACTTTACCAATGGTACCCAATGCTCTCTTGTCGGATGCTCTACTTTTTGAAACGTATTGGGAGTATTAAACACGCTTAGCTACTAGTGCTGTAGCCCCTGAAGTAGCTTTCACTGCATCAGTAGACAAGTGGCGTAGAGCTACAAAACCAGAGATAGACACCATCATATTTACCATTGATGTGAGGTGGATTATCACTGGCTTTCAAGATATAACTCCGCATATAGCACCAGCATAGGAATTCTTGGCTCCCATTTCTGACACTATTGTCACCTCCTATCGTTGACTGGGCAGTATACCGTAAATTCTCTTTTTAGCCCCCCTCTCAATTAAGCCCCCACTGCCCAATAAGCCCCCCTTTCTGGACTAGAAAAGTTATTATGCCCCCTCTCTATTAAGCCCCCTTATGAAATATTGAATAGTACCAAGCGTAACTAAGCTTCATAGGAGTAAGTACATTAAGCGTGATCACGCTCAGTAAACAATAATTCCCAACTTTTACCGAATCAAAGTCATTCATTAACTTTCTGCGGATAAACACGTTCTATATCAACGGCGTTACCACATAATCTTTCAATTTTTTTTTTTTGTTTTTTTATATATACGTCTAAATCTTACAGTACAAGAAATAAAAAACACAAAGTACATAAACGATACCGCAGGGAGTATGCTATGCCATATCAACCCTGCAGCCTACACATATAAGGGATCATTCACCCTTTACTCAACGCCCCAAAAGGGGAGGGAGGGAGGGAGGGAGGGAGGGGCATTTGAATTCCGTTGTAGTTATTGCGAAACCCATATGGGGGCACGCCAACGGAAAAAATGTCAAGGGGAAAAAGGGTCGGAAGCGATAATAAAAAAAAAAAAAATCGGCATCAGCGTAAAAAGGCGAATGACTCCCATATTAAAATACCAAAAGGACATAAAAATCAAACTAGAACCACTAATGTTTTTTATTTTTTTAATAAGGGAAATCTATTCGATAGGATGTAGGAAGAGCTTATTTAAAGCGTTCTGTTGCATTTTCAATTTTGTTTGTTCTGCTGGGAACTTATGATGTATAAACTAATCAATGTGAATATTGTTCTCTATTTTCAAACAGCCAATATGCAGTATACTATTAAAAATTTTCAAAAAATTTATTTAGCTCCCCTCTCTTATATGCCTCCCTCTCCATTAAGCCCCCCTCTAGAATGCTTGAAATCAAAAAGCACCCCGGGGGGCTTAATAGAGAATTTACTGCAGTGCTTGATATCTGAATTGCCAACTGCCTTCTTGTCGGGTGCTCTACCTTTATAATCATAGTGGGATGTTAAACTTGGATAGCTTCCAGTGGAACTGCCCCTGCTGTGGCTTTTACTGCATCAGCAGACAAGTGTCTTAAGAGCTCAGTTAAAGAGATAGGCACTATCATATGTGCCATTGGTGTGAGATGGATTGTGACTGGCTTTCAAGATATCAATCGGCATATATCACCAGCATAGGAGTTCTCGCTTCCCATATCTGACACTATTGCCAACTCCTGTCGTTGATTGGGCAGTATATCGCTTGGTATCTGAATTGTCTGTTGGTAGTAAAGAGTTTCACTATCCCACGAAAACTGGACACACTGTAACATACTGAAAAATAAATGTTTCGCTCGACATTTGTCAGTGTTTGAAAACCGGTTGTTGATTGGGGATTATAATGTTTGATATAAGAATAATCTGCTGGTATTATAGAAATTTTTTACTGTCATATGAGCAAGTGGAAAAATTCCATAGCAGACTGAAAGTAATTTTGTCGCTCAACACTCATCAGAGTATGAAACGATAAATTATAACCGAAAGCCGGAGCCAATTTGTTTTACCAGATGCAGATGAATACGGGTGATATTAGGAGTGCTGCATCCAGTCAGCCACATTGTCTCGCGATTTGAAACCGATATGCTCGTACACTTCCTTTCAAAAAGTGTTGGGATGATTCGTTAAAAGAATGATCGCGTCGACTTTGTTTTTGTGTGGCAACGAAAAGTTATTGTGATATGCATAATCTTATCTTCGACTAGGGCATATCTAAACATTATAGAAAATGCTAATGAGTTTATGAAGCACTTCAACTTTCGTCGTATACTTTTTCAGATATAAAATTTCATGGTAGGATCAAATGCATGTTGTTTAAAGCTTTTGACATAAACTTCCATCGAAACTTCGAATCGTTGCAACACTTTTTGAATGGTAGTGCAGTTTTGCTGAAGAGCCCAAGGTAGAAAGCGACCTCTCTCCGTTGGTGTATAGAATGCTTTTATATTGCCTTATCAGGATTTATTCATACACTGGGTGTTTGAAGCGTCCATCTGTTGTATTTTGAACAATCTTAGACGTTTAAACAGATCTTTTTCTGTTTTCATGCAGCTGGTTTTTAAGTATTTATGTAAACGCATTTCAAATTATACATATTGTATAGTGGAGTGTCCTATGATTTGGAAATGTTTTTGATTGCAGTTTTTCAGTAACAATGAGTAGTAAGCAATGGATGTATTTACGTGTTTTTGGCCGAAAAGCCATGCACGCAAGTGTAGAAAAGCTTACACTTTCGAATAAATTTCTACAATATCCTTTTATACTTCTTTAAGAAATAAGTGGCGAATTGCTCGCAGCATGCTACATCCACCATAATAGCGTACTTCTACTGCAGTATTCGGTAGAGATAAAAGTCATATCAAGCCAGGTGCTGTACAATTCGCTCCCACGTGATCTTTTTGATTTGATACTACTAGCATTTAGAATGGGTAACAATGAAAGCTTTATTACAGAGATGCATACAATAAAATAGTGTACTGTATTGAATTGTAGATATCGTAGCACTTTGCAGATTTCTTGTAATCTGTGATGTTTCAATGTTGACTGTTTTATCTAGCTTCCTTAGGTTAATTGAAAAATTAAAATTTGCTGCTTCACGCTTCCTTGTCGCTTCTATTCGCTTCAGCAAACTTTTTTGTTCTTATCATTCGATTTGTCTATCACAGAACTTTGCTTCGACTGATCAGCTAGTTAACTTTTCTGTAGTGTATCAAAATTACCATTGTTTCTTTATCACAGGAAATGATTTTCATTGCAACTTTGCACAGTCATTTCCGAGTTCCCTTAGCTGTTTTGGGAAAAATTCACTCTTCCTGTTTTTGCATCTTTGTTGATTGTTATCGCTATTCAAACGGGTTTACTGTTATGTTTGAAAATTTGGCTTATTGAAGGAGAAAGGTTGTGTGTCACGGTTTAAGTTTGAGTGGATTGTCGTCACTGTTCTCAGCACATTGCAATCCGCATCTGATCACCACATGGCGTAGGATAGAAATTGCTGTCTTTGCATCTTGCATTTTGAGCACTCTGCAAAAGAAATATACATAAAGCTGTTTATGGCCCTGGTTTTCTATCGAAGTTGCAGTTACTGTCACTGCTGAATAGCAACGTGGTGGTGAATGTATGGGCCTATTCTAGCTTCTCTTAGTATAAAGAGCCAGAAGCTTGTTACTCCTTTACATTGCTTATGCAACAAGATATTTGTACGGTGCGTGTTCGGCTTCATATTTACAGAGTAATGATAGGAAGCAATGAGACTGCAGCAATTCCTTGTGCACATGGCTTTACTAGCAGTTTTTCATTGGCTTTGCTATTGTTGGCATTGCCCTTTCATTTGCTCATTTTGAAGATACTCGTCATATCATATTGCGTCAGCCAACGTAGGTTATGTTATTTGTTCTATAAACCTGATTGTTCATAGACATACGGGGCATTATATATTTAATTATTTATATATACGAGACACACACACACATACATGTGTATGTATATATATATATATATATATATATATATATATATATATATATATATATATATATATATATATATATATATATATATATATATATATATATATATATATATATATATATATTATATATTATATATATATATATATATATATATATATATATATATATATATATATATATATATATATATATATATATATATAAATTTATACATATATTTATGCACATATTTATTCATAGCCAACGTAGGGTATATTCGCAAGCTGAAAACCATTGTGAATGTAGCATTTATTCACGATTATTCACATTGAATCGTATGGAACTCTGATAATGAATATAATGCGTTTTTAAGTACTTCGTAATCTATCTTTATATAGTAAAATAACATATATAGACATATACAAATGTCGCAATTTATGGGAAAAGTTAAAGGTCCTGATTTGTACCGAAGTCAGAAAGTGCAACTGCCGCATAAACTTGAAAATAAGAGAAAAGTCCGAGACATTTGTCATTGTTGTTTCAAATTGTCTGTTAAAAGTACATGACTTTATGCTTGAGCTATCACCAATATATGGAAGATGTTGTGAAGGCGATATCTACATTTTTCTGATTACTGGAGAGTTTGACCTTTGTCATTCAGTTCAATCTGGTTAGATGTCTCTCCTTATTTGAGTTTTCATTTGATTTAGCCCATAAACTTTATCATAGCAATAGAGAATCATGCAAAGAAATTATATGGAGTGCAGTTTCATCCAGAAGTTGACCTCTCACAAAATGGCGTTGCTATGATGCGAAATTTCTTATTCAAGGTAACAATTTTGTGTAGTTTTGTCAATTCCTATATTCCATTTATGTCCTTGAATTTGCTCCCCAGTGCTTTGTTGATTGATCATAAGTATCTTTTGACGTATAAAGTTGCAGTTGAAGGCTGGCTGAAGGATCTAGACTGTTGTGAAATACAAAGCAGTTGTAGTTTTGTCATTGTTAAATGTGGCTGTAGCTGTTGAAGTCAATGAGGCCTTATCCTTTCCATTATGTCAGACGGAATGTCCATACATGTCTTTCCTAGTTGCTTTTATTTTTTATGTTCTTATTGGCTATGGACAAAGCATGGCAGCCATGTTTTTTTGGTATTTAGCTACGACAAGTGCGTTTGTCAGTTTTATAGAAAGCTAGTGGAGAGGTAAGCACATCCAGCTTTATGGAAGTATGTGCAGCTGTGTATTCACTATCTGTACTACTGTTTTGAGAATCTTAGCGACTTTGCATTGATAGACTGTCTCTGCCAGACAGAGAGCTTACTCATGGTA
This sequence comes from Mastigias papua, assembly GCA_964019165.1. NCBI lineage: Eukaryota > Metazoa > Cnidaria > Scyphozoa > Rhizostomeae > Mastigiidae > Mastigias > Mastigias papua. The sequence goes on from OZ025285.1 coordinate 8,622,580, forward strand.
TATTCAACAGGTTGCTGGTTGCACACCAGGATTCACCATGGTAAGCAGAGAAGAATCGTGCATCAAGGAACTGAGGAAGGAAATTGGGCCTACGAATAAAGTTCTTGTAAGTGAAAATTTAATGTTAATCAACACTGCATTAATGCATTAATTGCTTTGTAACTCTTCAGTATAAATATGCAGCTGTTCTTTCAATGGCACTCAATATATTCCGCATTAGAAAAAGTGACAAAAGAGAGCACACTGCAGATATCGATATTTATTTGTATAGGCATTTACAGAGAGAGAGAGAGGGAGAGAGAGACTCAGGACAGAATGTTAACTTTTAAAACATTTCGGCTCAAGCCTTCATCAGTTCATGAACTGTACAGCAATGATGATATAGAGCTGGGAATCTTTAGAGCATCGGCATTGGCTTTCATTTTCGACTGTTTCTTCTAGGCGCTTCTCAGTGGGGGAGTTGACTCTACTGTCTGTGCGGCTTTATTGCATAAAGCAATCGGTGCAGATCGTGTTGTTGCAATTCACATCGACAATGGGTTTCTACGAAAGGACGAAAGCTTACAAGTGGAAGAATCACTGGCTAAAATTGGCCTAAAACCGAAAGGCAAGTGGTATCTTTGTTTAACTGATCAGTTGACATATTGTTACACTTCGTGCTGTCTACTGTTCGTAGTTAGTTGGCACTGAATTCCATCTTTGAAAGTTCGAAGTTTTAGGAATAACTTATCCCCAGGGTGATGTAATCACCAAAATGTGACAGTGCTGCTTTATTCACATCACTAGCCATGATATGGTGCTTAATTGCCTTTGCTTTCATTATGTGCCAGAATCTTAGCTGCTCAGGAAATAGTTGCTGGACAATGCAATCATTTTCAATGTCTTTAAATTTACGCAGAGTTTTCATAAGCTTGATACCATGTGTATTTTTCTTTCACCTCATCTTTCTTTTAATTGATGAGCTTCTCTCCTTTCCTGTATGATTTATGTTCCATTGTATGTCACAAACCAATTAGGTATGGCTCTTAAAGACAAAACCCAGCAATGCAAATATCTCTTTCCTGCATGCAGTTATGCTTCCGCTATACTTTGATACATAGTGCTCGCCCCTCCGATCTCGCGATATTTTCTGTGGTTTGACATTAGTTTTTGACATCTGTGTACTTCAGAAGTGTTAGACTGAAAACTTACGAGACTTTCTGACTGGCTTGAACAAGGCACTATAATTCCACATCCCCTACTCCAGCACGTCCCTGGTCATAACCATATCATTAGATCATTTACATACGTTACACATATTTGTAAAGTAGTATGAATGTATTTCTTTGCCTTCTTATCGCAACCTTTTGTGGAACTACAGTCTTGCCGATATGGTCAGGTTTCTTGTTTCGGCCTATCGGTTTGTGGTTCTCCATACCTTGTGTTTTTTTTAACAAAAAAGGCCTATTTTAATCCTAGTTATCAATGCACAACATACATTCTATAATGGTGAAACGGAAGTCACTGTCAAGCGGAACGACCGTAGCATTCGCCAGAACATTGGACCACTTCATAGCGTTTCTAACCCTGAAGATAAGAGAAAAATTATAGGAGATATGTTTGTTAAGGTGAGAATGTAATGCCATTCAGATCTGCGTTGCTTTACTTTAGTTTGAATTTGTCAAGAATTTTTCAAAATCGGATAGCCATTTGTTACGAGATGATCCATTTTAATGAAGTAGCTGAAAATTAAATAGGATTTTTTTCATTACGGAAGTTTGCCTTGTTTAGTACAATTATGGGGATTCTTGTTGATTGCATGAAGAGGTCCATTTCATTTGAGTTGCCATTAGTGCTTGTCATGCTAATCTCTCCTTGTTAATGTTTATATTTCTTCAGTGCTTGGTGGCGGAAGCTATTTAGTGTAAATTATCTTTTCCATGTACTGCTTTCTGTTGGTGAGAGATGCTTAATTTAGGTAATCGTTTTATCATACACTAATGCTAAAGTACACTATTTTATGTCAGTGGTTCGGATCACAGTTTGGTTCTGGTTACATTATATAGTGCCTTGCACTTGGACCCACTCCCCCATATTTCAAATTTTCTTACTTGGAAATATTATTACCTAGCATCAAATGTGAGACAGACTTTCATGTTTTCCTTGTAGTTTCTTGTCTAAAATTGAAATATAGTACTTAAATTGTAAGCTCCTGTCGTGATTGGAACTTCAATGACCCATTGGGAGTAGTTTTGTTTTGAGTTAGTCTGCTTTTTCTTGATAAATGCAAGCACTTTGGTTGTCATTAATCACATTTAGTCCTCAATTCCAAAATTTTGCAAACGATTTCGATTCTGATAGGTTTTTTACATAGTTTTTACTTGCCAAAATTCTTCTTATATTTCATAAGTCTGTACATCATTTCTGCTCATGAATTCTGTTTTTCCCATCTACCGCCATTTGAGTTGCATCCCAGACTGATTTTATTCTGCATTTCGTCCTGAGGTAGTGGATTCAGTCATGAAAGATCTCAATTTGGATCCAAAAAACACACTACTAGCCCAAGGTAATGGAGATGAAAAAGACATAGTCATGTCTTCCATTCATGAGGCATGAGGATGATTTCTTCTTGAAATAATATTTATGACCCCGTCCGCACGTCTGCATTTGCAGACATATATTGTTGATCGATGTTTAGGACTCCCGTCCATACGTTTACAGGAGTCGAAACTTCTTGGTAAATGCTCTCGAAAGTGGAGTCTGTGGAAGCACCCTGTTTGTGCTTACTTTTATATGGATGTAGACGGATGGACTTTGTAAAGAGTGACATTGTTGCCTGGATTCATCGGGAAAGGATAGGGGTTGATATCTTGTCTCTATGGCATGCATTAAAGTATATACGAGAAGATCTCAAAATTTGGAGAGTTATTTTGGAACTATTTCGTACTAGCGTTTCCGCGTCGTATTTGGCTTATTGATTTTGATTTAAGCAGAATTTTCTGTCATAGCACTGCAAACACACGTCAGTAGTAGGTGGGCTTTCCTGAGATATTGATCGCTATCTTGTTCAAGAGAACTTTTCAATGGCCTAAGAGAAAATGAAGACCTCTCATGTGCAGGGTCAAATTATGTTTATATATCAATGAAGAGTTGGATCTGAACTTGACTATTTGAGTGTGGACAGGAATCTGCAATATGTTGATGGTAACCGTTCATGCTTCTACTGTTGTTGAATTCTTTGTGTATTTGCAAGTGTAAAATATTTAGATGTGGACTGGCCTATGTCACAAAGTGTTTCTGTATTACAGTAAGTGTTTTCGCCCCACAACACATAGAGACAGACGTTGATACGTGCATATGAACGTGCGTACACGCGAATGCACGCACGTATACATACATACTTTCATACATGAACTTGCATCTAGTTAGTAATATTTATACGTAGAGATGATATAATTACTTAATTCTATAGGCTCGCTTCGTCCAGATCTAATTGAAAGTGCATCAATATTAGCTAGCGGAAAGGCAGATGCTATCAAAACTCATCACAACGACTCAGAACTTGTTAGAGAGTTGAGAAAGGAGGTACACTTTGAAATAGTGCTTTCAGTAATTTAGGGAGTTATTTGAAAGGTATTGTCGCTTCCATTTACTCCTGCATCAGTTAACCAATCAGCTTCAAGAGTGTTTTCATTAAGGTTGCCTTTGAACTACTCATTGTTTGAATTGTTTGAGTACAGTCTACATTTTCTCTGCATCTAGGGACGAGTTGTGGAGCCGTTGAAAGATTTTCATAAAGATGAAGTTCGAGGATTAGGAAAAAATCTTGGACTGCCACCTACTATTGTGCAGAGGCACCCTTTTCCTGGTAAGTCTCTCCTCCCGCCCCCTATCTCTTGTCTGCTGAGTCCACTACTGTCTATATCTATGTCACAATTTTATTGCGTCTGTCCGTCGTTATTTCTCGTATATTTGCCTTGTATAATGAACCCTATTTTCGACCTTCTAGGACCTGGCCTGGCAATCCGAGTACTGTGTGCCGACGAACCTTTCATATGCAATGACTTTGCGGAGACAAATACAAAGCTTGGATTTATTGTAGATTATTCAAATGCCATGAAGAAGGTATGGTGTGATTTTGTAACCAGGTTTGCTCGTTTCGTTGTCGTGAAGAAAATGCACTCTGAAACTGGTAGTAGGTCATTTACCTGCCAAGGATCCCTTATTTTCAAAAGCTATGGTCCTTACGTCCGTGCATTAAATGCTCCGCCATACCTTTGTGACCTCTTTATTCGACATTCAAAGAGCTCTTCGTATGCCCTACGTAGTACTGAAACAGACTTGAAATTGCCCATGAAGAAGTCATGTATTAGGCAGAGATTTTTTCGTACTGATGAGCCAAAATGAGGAATGGCCTTCTTGCAAAAACTAAGCAGGCGTCTTCCCTTGATATGGTTCAAGTAACTTTGAGTGTCTCCTTGATTTTTCACGTTTCTCCATAGTTTTAGTTTAAACTGTAGAATATTTGCATCAGGAGGACTTTTTCATGAATTTTGTGTTAGAAAATCGTCAGCAAGCTGGTCCAAATATTGCTTCTTTTTTTGTCACTATAGAGCAGGTCGGAAATAACTTTTGGTGTGAAGCACTGCTATAATGAATAGACTGCCCGAGTTTTGTCCATTGACCAGCTCATTATCTCGGAGCACCTTTCTAGTCTTTTTGATCTTCTTTGACGCAATCCAGAATTCGTACATACATACTTACATACTTAAATTTTGTTTAACACAAATAAAGATGATGATTATGACTACCGTTATAAACTATTTTATTGCACATAGAAGTATATTAAATTGTTAGCTAGATATGAGCTGAAATAGGTGCTAGGGACAATTTTAAGATCTTCCCTGGCACTGATTTCAGATTTGTGGGTGGGAATTTACCGCTGCAATATATAAGCTAGCAAATGTGTCGCACTTACAAGAGGAGAAGTTGCCTTTTCACACTAATATGGTACAAATTTAAGAGCCGCCTAACAGCTATATGTAACATTATTCAAGAGAGTCCCAGCACAAGTGACTGATGTAGCTGTTTGCATGTTTCGTTTCGTATTTGGTCTACTCCGATGGCAGTGCTTGTAGTGAAATAAAAATTAGCTGTCATGCAAATATGCTCTTGGTGTTGAGATAGGTTCTGTTATTGCAACAGGTACACCCATAGAATATTGGTAACTCTCCAATGCGAACGTTGTCAAATGATGTGATATTCGTAGTTTTTGAAAAGATTCGCCATAGCATTTTATTGGCCAATCCTTGAATCATCCATTTAGTGTGGGATATAAATTATCAATCATTTTGTTGATTTGCTGCAGCGTCACCCTCTTTTGAACAAAATACAAGAGCAACTATCGTCAGCAGAGCTCGAGAAATTGACAGATATCAGTTCAAAATTTAGTGCAAGCACTACCTTGCTCCCGATTAAATCTGTAGGAGTTCAGGTGAGGTTGCTGTGATGCAATGAGATATGTACTCTATTATATCATGTCATGGCTTTAGTCGTATGTTTTAATATGTACCTTATTAAATATGCTGTAGTGCGTTGCTATGATCTACAATTTATGTCGTTATTTGTGTAACTGTTATTTGTTGATTCTTATGCCTCGGATTGGCAATCTATTCTCGGTCTCTTCGGGGTATTACCGTGTAATTGTCTTTTGTCATTATAAACTTTTAGAGTAATATAAATGAAGGAAAGTCTTTTTCATTTTGTACAGAAATATCACCAATATTCCCAATATCCAGAGATCACCTTTTCTGCCATAATAGACACTAGATGCAACACTTCGTATTTAAAGGGGGAGTTCGGTCCAAAACTAAAATTTGATATGTTGTAGAGAATGTCGTAAAACCCCAAAATCTGAAATATCCGTTGAGCCAGGATCGCCAAAACTTAATTTCATACACAGTTTATCGTGATCTTCATCTTTCCAATAAGTGTGGTGACAAAAGGTAGCAACACTGCTTTGTCTTTAAAGATGTTTCGAATTGTCCGTTTCCTTTCGATATATTGGCTATAAGTAGATTTAAGCTAGGATGACTTGAACTGGGACGAATTTTTAATTGTTGGCAACTAGAAAAGAAACTTGTTTGGTTTGCGATCTGGCAAATAGTTTGCTCCTATTTTAGCTGTTCCACTAAATGATTTTATTCATTGTGCTCTAATTTTACTTGCTTCCAATAGGGTGACTGTCGCACGTATAGCTATGTTGCAGCGATCTCCAGCGACTCGATGCCTTGCTGGGCCTCACTGATGGTATACGCAAAGATTATTCCAAAGTTATGCCACAATGTGAATAGGTTAGTCAAAACTGTTGTATAAGCTTAAAAATTTCAGATGCAGTTTTAGCCTCATATGTTTCTGAATAAGAATTGTGTCTGCCGTTAAGACTGCATATTGTCATATAGTGTTCCTCATTGTCAGTTCACCCTGTTTTATTCCTAATTCGTCGTGCAGAAAACTCATAGCTTTGTAGCCAGTTCTCGATTTTGGTAATTTTTGTGAGAATTTCACGACAGACATACAATTAATGGAAGCTCATTGCTTTTGTAATACAGCATGAATTACTATTTTGTCTATAATGTTGAACATATTAGCTTGTACTTTGCATTTAGAGTCGTTTATGTATTTGGGAAGAAAATCCAGCATCAAGTCGAAGATGTGACGCCGACCTTTTTAGCACCGAATATTTTAGCAACCTTGCGACAGGCTGATCATCTAGCGAACACAGTATTACTAGAAGAAGGTGAGATGTTTGGAGTAATTTTTTTTGACGTGGTTATCGTAGCTTTGCATTCGCTTCTGTTGATTTGTATATCCAGTTGCTTAGGTTACGAGCAGATATCTTGTTTATGCAACCTGCCAGATTGGGAAAAAGAGGTACAGTTAAACTCTGTTATAACGCCATGGAATGCCCTGAAGAAATTCTGGCGGTAAAATTCGGTTATGTTTTACTGAAGGCATTATATCATAAATTTATTTAATTACATCTTTCTCGCCATGTAAAATAAGGCAATTCTAAAACAAAAACACTCAAATGTTGCTAAGTACATGGCAGTGGGAGCCTTAGAATGTAGCGATTGCGTGTAGCACGTCCGAATACAAAATGAGAACATAGCCAATGAAAATAAAAGACACAAGTGATAGTTATGTTTGGTGCAAATGTGTTCCCCTCAAGATAAAATCATTCTCATGATCACGAAAACTATTCTTCAGCCAATTACATGAATTTCTGATGATGAAAAAACAATCAGAGGCTGACTTTCAAATGTTTCAACGGGGTATGTTTATAGTCTCCAGGGGTGCCAAACTGAAAATGTGGTGGTCTGCAATGTATCAAACGTCAATGTGGTGGATTAGTCCATAAAATTTTCGGCAGGTGGCGGACAATGTGGGAATGGTGGTATATCGGGGTTTGCCAAAGAAACTGTATTTTTCAATTAGTAGTAGAAGTGCTGTATTTAGAAGCATGCCTGTTTGCTAGATAGTATAAGGTTACCTATCGTTCATATCAACCTGCATTCGAAATTGTCCTCCGAGTAAACTACAGCTGCATAGCAGCACAAGCATTGTCCGTTCTTGTACGTTGCTGCTGTACCCTGATGGCCTTGTGCTGCAAGGTAGCACGATTCTCTGCTACTTCTTGGGGACAGATCTGTTACATATGTAGATGTACATTTGCATGGTGACCAGAATTCCTTGCTGACCTCTATAACAGAAGGATTTAAGCTATTATTCCTTGTTATCTCAAATGGAAGCGAAAGCAGCCAATTGCCTCCCTTTCTCCAACTGCACTATTTCGGTAGGCAACGCTACCACGTATATTGTTACTTCATCAGCAGAGGATGTTTTGGACAAGCTTCAATAATTTCATGTTTGCTTTTAGAATGTTAGCACACTTGTATTTGTATGCCAGGATAGATGTGGCCTGCAGTGATTGAGTTTAGCACCTCTGGTAGCTGGAGTATCGCAATACGTCAAAATATAACAAGTGTAGTGTGAAGCTAATCTACTCCAGTTTTACTGTTTTTACTGTTAGTAGTCAGTAGCAAGTGAGGAACGGGGGGGGGGGGGGTTAGAAGAGGAAAATATGAACATGTCTTAAACGCATTGTTCTGGATTGGAATGATTTCTCGATGTAGAATTACACTCCAGATATTTTGTTAATCAAGTAATGGTATAGTTTTTCTCAAAGATCTATTCATATTCTTCGTTATCAGACTCAAAAGATTACTAGAGACGGCAGCTTGGATATCCCTTCATTTTATTATATTCCACCCATTTTAACTATTTGGCAATTTGACTTGTAATTACGGACATGAATAATGACAAGATGTCTTACCATACTGGCAGTTTGAACCAATGAAAAATTGTTTACAGTTGCATGTATAGTGATTGTTACCATCAGTGCATTGACCTCCATTTTGACATGGACCACTCTCGCATTCATTGATCTCTTTAAAGCAATACGTTACTTTGTGTAGTTCAGTTGTACTTAACAAAACACTGCGAACAATAAACCACGAGATGATAGTGCAGAGAGCATAAAAATACATCGCTACCTAGTAATTGTTACAAATAGTAGTACTTTATGAACTACAAAGACTTCAGAAAATTCACAAAAATGGAAGAAAGCCGTCACAATGACTACTGCACAAAGTGAATCCTCTGGATAACCCTAGGATATTCTTTCCTGGACTTGCTTTCGCATAAAAAGGTTCTGTTGATACATTACTTGAACCAGAGAAACCTGCATTTCTCTTGTATCTGCCTTCACATTCACATGGGACCGATTGATCTAGGGGTAACTGTGTAAACCTCTACAGACTGATCAGCCTTTGGTTTTTAGGGTGATCGAGTATCACCTCTTTTTCTCTGATAAACAGTGTTAATTTACACAGTTCATACTCGTGGCGCACAATTCAAGTTGGCCTAAAAGAGCTCAAAATCAGCTAAATCTCTAGTTAAATATCGGGTTTGATAGGCAGGGAACATTCTCCTCCGATATTGGCCGGAAAGTCATTGTTTTTATGTCGCATTCGTTGTTCAATTGGTGCTGCAAATGCTTTTCGCATTGATTGTATGAACATGGAGTTGCAGTAGGCATAGGGAGGTAACAGCTCTGGGCGAATAGTTGACTTTGTAAACATGAGATGTGACTTATTGCTGGGAGCATTTCCTTGAAGCTTGGAAAGCAAGCAGACTTTTTGATAACTTTAACATCATACCCAAATGGGAGAAATGATCCTCCAATTTTTTAAGAGATCTTTAACATACCGACTTACTTTGCTCACAATTTACTCCAGTGTACCCAGCTAAACATGTGCACGAATACTGAAGTATTCCATCTACACATGTGCCACCATTTGCGCACGGGTTATTCACACATGTCTGATAATCTGCTGAAAATTAGAGACAGTCATTACTATATAGTCTGATCTGGCATTATTTGCATTTCTAAGTTGTGATATACAGGTATATAGATATATTTAAATATATCTTATATTTATATATATATATATACATATATATATATATATATATATATATATATATATATATATATATATATATATATATATATATATATATATATATATATATATATATATATATATATATATATATATATATATATATATATATATATATATATATATATATATATATATATATTGAAAATATATCTTATGCAAATACCCTATAATCTCGCTTATAGGCGCCACTCTTTTAAAGGCGCCGGCGCTTACATCCGGATAAAGGCACCATGGCACCTATTTTCGGCCCTGTTTTTCAAATATCAGATTTATTTTATTTACAGTGAGAAATGATGTGAATAAAGCAATTTTCGTAAATCATATATATTACATTAACCGCTTACACAAGTTCTTAATAATAGGTTCTATTTTTGATAAAATATGCTCCGATACCTTTACAGTCACTAAACAAGTGACCTCTGGTCCCTTTCCTCTTGTGTTTTCTGGTTGTCCTGACACGCAAATTTTCATGGAGCCACCAGATAGCACAATCAGGGTGCACGGTTTAGAGAACAGTATTTTATTTCCTTACTCTATTTAATACTTACAAACAGGGCTAAAGAATAAGATGATTGAACTGACATCTAGCGAAAAAGATATAGGCTCCGGGCGGCTATATGCGGCCCTGTTTTCTACACTTGAAAATGCAGAAATTTTAAATATCCGGATGTAAGCGTCGGCGCTTTTATGCCAGATTATAGTGTACGTGTATATGTATGTATATATATATATATATATATATATATATATATATATATATATATATATATATATATATATATATATATATATATATATATATATATATATATATATATATATATATATATATATATATATATATATATATATATATAGATTATTGATGGAGATATTTGTCGTAACGTCTACATTTAAGTGAAGTACAGTTTTTTGATTTTGTCTGTTACATATATATTTAGTTATATATTTATATATTTTATGTGGTTTTATGTATATATGTAAGTATGTATATTTACGATAGGGCGAGTTTACCTAGTTGTTGCTTCTCATAAATATACACGGCCTGATGTTCTCTCCTTCTAAGCTCTTCGATGCCATACACAAGTACATATTCATTTAGTGTTGTAATTACATGAGTGCAGGATTCTTGTCTACCACACTGGAAGAACTTTTTGTGAGTTTGTGCCTGCTGACTCTCTGGACTTCTCTGTTCTTGTTTTCCTTTGACCAGCATGAAGTATTGCCCTCCTGCTGCATTGATTTGGAATGATTGAAATAGGACCACGTACAGTGAAAGCAGTTGTAACAGTCTTGGTTTAAGCACGGTCATCGCACAGGAGCGTTTGTTTGTGTGTCTACAACCTACTTAAATGCAGAAACGGACGAGATCTCGGCTCTTCTCATTGCAAATCTCTGGTATTTTTATAGGTGCCCACCTGTTCTCCATAATTTACTGCTGTTGTTTCATTTTATACAATTATATTCAAAGAGATTCTCATTGATAATTAATCATTTGTATATTCAACGACCGTTCTATGCTAATGGGCTCTTGCAAATTCTGAGTCTCTTAAAAATATTGACATTGACATGGATTTGCCATACCTTGCAGCTTATGCGACAGATGTGGAGGTATCCTGATACAGTACACTAGCACGGTAAAAGGACTCATAAAAGTTTGCCTTTCAACATTATTTCGAAAGAGAATTGTGGCGAATAACAGTCGGTCTAGAGCACAAATGGAGGTACAGAATGCTGGAAGGATTTATTCACATAGTCTGAAAGCAAATCTATGTAATATTTTAGCCCCCCCCCCCCCACTTGTGCGCTAACATGGGCATTTTAGACTCCTCACTTTTCTACATACATACTTTCATACGTTGATATATACTCAAATTTATCCACTTATATTGTTCAGTTGCCTTTGAAACTGCCAGAAAACCACCAAATTGTCTTTGATAGGTAACCACAGAGTTATGTTATTTGAGTATGTGACCTTAACGTTGCCCACGTACGTGTTGTCACGACCCCCTCCCCCTTGTACACAATCATGCGCTTTCCACTCCCTTTTTGCGTGTCCGTACTACGAGAATGACCCTGAAGCATCTTTATTTTTCGTATTCCTAATAAGCTCCTTTGGGATATGGTACTGCATCTCCCTTCTGAAAGGAGAGTCTGATATCCTCGAAAGAAGTTCATTACTGATAAATTTCAGTATATTCTTGTGCATTGTTGTCTTTTCTCAAAGTGGGATTAGAGTTTTTACGAGGCGGCTTTGAGTGGAATGTTTCAACTCGCAGCTGCGTGGTACCATTTTAGCTCATTGAAAGCTTTTTTCAGTATACTACAAGAATTTTCCCCGCTTTTTCGAGCAATTGTGAAATTCTGCAGTACCAGCAAACTATTCACATAACCAGTGCATATCCTCAAGGATTGAGCGAATCCAGTGTCACCTTTGATGCTCAGACACCTTAAGCATAATTACATAAGATCCAGATGAAAGGAGCCAGTGACGAGATAACGGTGTACTGTACTTTATCAATAGTATTTTGAAAATTCCTTTATCGCAGCAAGAATATCATAGAAATACATTGAGTGTTGAAATTGTGAATATGATAAAGATAATTGAAGCTGAAGTCAAATTGCCTTGTGCTGTTTAAACACAAGGCGAATAATTGCTTCCATAGATATGACATTGTTTATCGAACTTTAGCGCTTGTTATTAATGCAGATGGGTTTCTATGCGTAAACCTTGAGAGTGAGATGATGCAACGGGCACGTACAACCTAGTGCAGGAACTTTTTGGCTTCGTTTTATATCCTATTATATACAGCTTTCTTAGAAGATGTTAGACAACCCGTTCTTTTTTCATTTTCGTCAGCAACAGTTTACCTGTCATTATTCTTCTGTGACACGAAGAAGTTCAGTTTGAAGAGTTGAGTTTTAAAAGTTGTACAGAAATTCGGGAAAATTTTGTTGCATTTTGAACGCATTATTTTCTCCTGACAATCTGCGGTCAGTATGCATCATAGTGTCTCACGTTTGTTATAAGACACTGAAGTTCTGCAGCACAAACAGTTTTTAATTAGATTTTTGCCTCTGAAACTTAGAGTTTCCCAGTCGCAGATTTACAATAGTTACGTTCTTCTTGTTGGCACAATATTTCACTGGTATTACTTGCGCCTTCAACAGCTTCTTAGACATCTAGTTAGCACTTTTATCATCATCCGATTGATAGCAGTTTTAAACTTTTAATGTAATTACTATCAATAGTATTCCCTTTCTAACGTCTGCTAATCTAGTTTTGTTTTTTGCATTGATTTTGATCACTTATCGTATGTATTATCTTTATGTTCTCACATTAAAACATACATTATTGATATGCTTTTAAATACAGCACTTCGGCTTCTAATTGACAATGAGGCTTCTTTCAGTTATTGGTTTTATCATTATGACCTTGCAATGGCATTTTCTATTTTATTCGAATTTATTTCCCTAATCATGAAAGTCCACCTTGTTCTGAATATTAAGCTTTTTATGAATAAGTGTCCGCAAAGCTAGCATTTTCACCCAATCATATGTCATATTTTTGTTGGAATTGATTTCACTCTGACCATTGATTTCATTACTGGTCAAAGCATTCATTGCATAAATTTAAATTTCCTGATCTTGTTTTAATGATACACATAACTGTATGCAAAGCATGGTTTGACCCAACAGTGATACTCTCAGAGGCTACTCATCATTTTCGTTCATCCCTTGCATTGGTCAATTTCTTATTGCATACTTTCACTCCTCTCTAAGTTCGTCCTTAAATCGATCCACTTAAAGCATGTAAATTCAGTTACTTCTTCCTACATTTATAGGTTATTTCATTCGACAGCTTCCTTTTGTTTTCCTCAGATTTAATTTTTTCTATTTTTGATTTCATTCATTATGGGTTTTGTTTTTCATGCCTTCTGGCTTCTTGTTTGTTGTTAGTTCGTGTTCAATTCGTTGCTCACATATCAGTCATGTTGCACAGTCAAATTCGTTGTATCCACAATCAACTGGAATCAATGAAGTTTCTTTTCTTTTCCAGACATGATGAAATGTATCAGCCAAATGCCAGTAATTCTAATTCCACTGCATTTTGATCGAGACCCCATACTTAGGTTGCCTTCATGTCAACGTTCTATCGTCATTAGAACATTTGTTACAAACGACTTCATGACCGGTATTCCTGCAACTCCAGGAAAACAAATTCCAGAAGAGGTAGGATTTTAGACCATTGCCTCTTTACAATTGTCACCCACCCTGCTAGATTTATTTATAGTTATATTTACCTCGTTGCCATTCAATCTCTTCTCTGTGTCATAAGTACCGTTAGGAGGCCTATCCCTAGAGTTAACATGGCTTAATTTTTCTCTGTTGTTAGATGGTGTTCAAAATCGTAGAAAGGATAAAATCAGTTCCGGGGATATCAAGAATAATGTACGATTTGACCTCAAAGCCTCCTGGTACCACAGAATGGGAATAGAACGAAGATAGAATTTGAGAGATGTGGAGACGTAAACTAGACATAACCTAGTAGACTCTATGTATTTCATCGGTCTTATATCAGAAATATTTCCGATTCTTTTATATATTGTTGCAGCAGTTTCGTGTGGTCATAATTTAGCATATTTTGTAGTTTTTGCGCTATTACTATCAAAATATATTCCATTCTTTTCACAGTATTGCTATCCTTGAATTTTTTCGTAATGCAACATTACTTTTCTCTCTACAGATCATCTTTTGTTCGAGTACTTTTATCATATGCTTCCTATATTCTGATTCTGCCAGTATGGGTGTATTGTTAGTACTGAAAATCGCATCATTTCTGAATTATTTACCACTACAGCCTAGTCATTTTCCCAGCTCCCAAATTGTAGTATGATTCTGGATCTATCTTCGCATTTTTCTTTTATACGAAACAGGTATATTACAAACATCAGGCTCAAATCCGGTAAAAATTAAGAAGCAGTTAAGAAGCACGGATAGGCTGAGCTTCAACAGTAAACGTGAAAAACTGTTTTTGCTAGATAATTTTGTTGAACTTTTGTCGAATTGGCAATAAACTACAAACAAAACCCTTCTCTTAATTGTTTTTGACCTAGCATCCCTCGCCTCACAGTTGCCTTGTGGTCATCGGGAATTTGAGAATTTTAAGAAAGTTTTAAGAAACATTTAAGGCAAGATTTTTCAACATCTGAGAAGCATCCAAGCTCAAAGCAGAATGATTGTTTCGTATCATTGTGGCAACGTATTTGTGTTGCCATCTTGTTGTTTATACAATACTAGAGGCGTAGCTACTGGTTGGTGTGGAGGTATCCCACCCACTCAAGTATTTTAAACAGGTGAGAAAACAAATTTCAGAACTACAGTTTATTTATCTTTAACTTATCGCATTGGAAGAGCTTTTTTCATTACAGATAAATCAGCTAGATATAAAGCGAACAACTATAGATAATCATTTTGTGTGGAAGCGTTGGGGAAAAATCTCTTACACTTGCATTTTTAATGATTTGAACTGAAGTTACACATAAATTGTGTTATGAAAATTTTTGACACCCCCCCCCCAAATATTTGAAGTATCCCTTCGCCCCTGCTATTGCTTATTTAACTCAAAATATCACGTAAAGCCCTTTATATCTGAGGGTACTAATAATTATATCAGGGCAGGGCGAGTTCATTTCACACAGTCATGGTTAAGAAATTATGATGATTATTTACGAAGAGTTTTAAGACGCTTTAAAGTCCCCAATATTTGATTTACTTTTGCACTCCTTGCATTTGAGTTCTCTATGATAACAGATTCTTTTCAAATGGCTGACTGGGCTGCATATAGTTAGTAGCCTACCAGGCAAACGAGAGGAAGGAAAAAGCAGTTTATCGTAGGTGCACTGTAGATATTATGTGTATTGATATATCGCTATTTTACGAGAAAATTAAGACTATGCCAAGATTTGTTCCATATCAGATGTGATGGATTGGTCGAATGATGGGTATAATTACTTATACGGTATACTGCAAGTGATACACATTTCAATTTTTAAGAGCATTTTGTTGCAATTTTGAAATATTTTGAAATACGTAGCTTATCACTGGGAATCTATGCAGCTTAAGTATATTCATGTATATGACACTGAAGAGTCACAAAGTGCAAAATAAAATGCAACAAAGAGGTAATACTCTTCTAGGAGTCCTGCAGATGGTATCTGGGCTGAAGGCGGTCCAGTGGCCACTGTTTAAATAGGCCTGTCATAGAGCATATTTCATTATCCGTTTAATATCGAAATATCAACCTAGACATATTTGGCTAAATTAAATACTGAAACCTGATAAAGTATTCCAAATAGTACAGTTATAAAGTTGACATAGCTGTTGAAATCAAGCAATTAATTAGTGATTCAAAATGATAAGCCATCTTAAAAGTAACAAAAATTATAGAGCGCTTTATATGGAGAGTTGAAGAGTAAATCGTATTTAATACCTCTTGCTATAAGTAGTCTATAATCTCGGGATTAGGCAAAGCCGAAATGAATATTTGTGTCCGAGGAGCTTGTTAAAACATTAATTGTTAAACAATCAATAATGAAAGCTTCAATGAGACCCTTGCGTGATAGGAAGAAGCAAGAGTGCAGTTCATTGACTGAAAGTTTTAATTTACAAAGATATAGAGTTTTAAAGCTTAATAAATATAATTGCTATATCATTTGTTTACATTTGAAGGCTTTATCCTAGGCCCACAGTGTTGATATTACGAGGAGAACCCTCTGGGAATAGATTACACATCGTATGAGCCTCCCTAGGGAATTTGGATGTTAAGTTCTATTGTGATGAATTCGGGGTTATCAATCTATGTGTTTGCAGGCAATGGCGTAACACAGTTTGGTTACTTTGAGATATCACAGCAAGACTTGCCACTAAAACGTCAATTGAATCAAAAGAAAGGTATGAGTTATGGTATTCAATTATTATCGATTACCTTGCTACCCTTTGCTGTTTGAATTGTATGTTAAGTGCAGTTTTGCATCTAAATAATTGACGTTTAGTTTGTTAGTCTAAATGCAATGCGATATTCCGCTTTGACATTCGAAGACAGAGCATGGAAGCAAACCTGACATTATAGTTGAGAGGGTTTTATTCAAGCAGAGCAAAGATGACTGTTTTTATACATTTCTTCACTTGTAGCATGTAAGGGTTAAACTTCAGTAGAAGGGTCTGCTTAATAGAGCTAGTGAAACCTGTGGAGTTCTAGATTACTCGTAGCATACTATCGAAATGACGGGCTTCATGCTGGTGATTGGTCAGCCTGGTTCTAAGGTGCGCAGCATGTTGTTTTACTGGATTTCTTTGAGTGTACTTCAACGGTAAATCGATTGTTGAATTGATAAACATGACGAGGTATTCATACGATCCAATATTTCGTCCAATATTTGAAAGTGAACGGTAATTTTAAACTACAAAGCAAGTTATCCTTCACATATTACTTTTAACCTCCGTGTAGCAAAGAGGGATGTAGGCCTATTCAATGTTTCGCCAAATAAGGATAGGTTTCTTCATTGTATTTTTGACACGCAATAGGGAATCTTTTTTCTGTACCGCATCATCTCATAACATGTTTCTTCAAAGAACCACTAGCTAGCTTGGAATATTCCACCTTTTCCTTCCTACTTTAGTCCACCCATTCAAGTGAACACGAACGTGAAGAAGGCAAAGTATGTAAAGTATACATGTATATAAACATAAAAATATATACAAGGATCATATATGTATTCAACTTATTTATCTCTAGCTCGAACTCAACTTTTAATCTACCCAGCTTTTGGTTTTAGTTAGAATGCACATCTTGACGTCTTACTAATTCAATTCCACTATGATGATCATGATGATGATGATGATAATGAGGAAGATGATAATGAGGACGATGATAATGAGGACGATGATAATGAGGATGATGATGATGCTGAATTCCTGTAGCACACAGATTTACCAGAAGGCGTTAAAGTTGGTGAGTGAATTTCTACCATACATCACTGAATTATTTCATTTCATGCAGTAGATATGGCCTACCAGTAATGATTTTATGCCTATGGTAGTATAAATAAAAAACCTGAATATTATAGTCATGTTTTGAAGCAATTATCTTGGTAACATTGTGCTATCTGTCCTTACAGATTCGTTATACACTCGAGCCAGATATCATTTAGGCAGGTAGAAATGATAAGTGCATTCATTTTCCAAATAAGTAAGCTCCTAGAAGGTTTAGCGGCGCACAATTAGTAAAAAACTAGCATTACTAAACAAGCAACGACCCGTACTATGATACCAGTTTACTAAAACGGATTACTGGGTATTATTTATTAATTGCTTATGATAGAGTTGGTTTTGAAAATCGAGTGGCTTTGCTAATTGCTCTACCTAACACAAAGCAGCAGCAACCTGAAAATCATATGACCAGAGTTCACCGAGAGGTCTATCGTCTCCTGGGTTTTGTAGTATGAGAGCACTTGCATAGAGCTTATAAATTTTCATCCTTTGCAAAGGATTGAGTAGAAGTTTTCCTCAAACCCTATAGAAGTTATAGCTAGTAGTTTTGCCTTCTTTCCTATCAATCTAATAATTTATGAGAAGCAAGATTTTACATCTTATGTTGTTATGAAAGCTGTTTGGCAAATCTATTCAGTGCTAGGTACATAAGAAATATAACAAATATCGCTGAAAGCCTCAAACAGATGCATTTCTGTAATGTCTATTTATTAGCTCCGTTATATATATCCCTCAATTCACACTGGGGTGACGAGAGCACTTTCATACTTTGAACATTCTATTCGGGACAGAGTCATCCCAACTTTTAACAACAAAAACTTTTATACACGATGGGTGCAATATCTTGCCTTCCTGTCTTATTTATCATTGCTGTCCTTCTTCTATGTCATATAGCATAAATAGGCCCAATTCCAGCAAGGTTAAGACAAAATAACCTGCCTCTACACCTACATGTTATCTGAGACATATATATATATATATATATATATATATATATATATATATATATATATATATATATATATATATATATATATATATATATATATATATATATATATATATATATATATATATATATATATATATATATATATATATATATATAAGCATCCTTGACGCTAGCTTTACATGATGCTTTGAATGAAATAATTAACTCATAGATATATGCATTTTTGAACACTTGGTAATTTGGCTTCCAAGTCTATGCTTACTGTAAATAGCCAATGGATGATCTGGAACCTATGTTTGCTTATAATAACTTGGACCCAGTAGCGCAGTAGCTGCAATCATAGGAGCTAGAGTCCCTCTGTCATAAAATCTGTGCAATATTTGTAATTTTCCTATGTTAAAACATTGCAAGCTACCTTTTTGGGGGGCTTTGAGTAAGCACACATGTCGGCAAATGTTGTTTTAGCCTCATAAATAGTAATCTCCACTGCGTGCCTACTTGAATTTGTGCCAAGGCAGAGAAGTCTCAAACACAGTGTGGCAACATAAATCGTCTCAGTTTTTATTGCTTCAAAGTTATGATGTTGTATTCAACTCTGATCTTTAATTGCTGGGTTATCGAAATGACAGTAGGTTCTTGAAAGTATTTTAGTACATATGAAGCTATAGTAGAGGATTTTCCGGCCATAGTTTAACAGGACATATGTACAAGCTGATAACTACGTAAGTAACTACGTTTGAGTTATTTCGTAGTTTGAATATAATAGCTCAATTCCCTATTTGAGTTTGACTATGAGGTTCATCTGGAAGATCTCCTACCAAATGCATGCACTCTCGTGCATAATTGAAATGCTCAGTATGCACTCAGGACAGATATGAACTTATCTCAATTAGTTAATGAGTAATCTATGAATATTTATTCTAACCGAGCAGCATAGGTATCTTGCAAATAACCTGCCAATACTATTTTTAGAGCGGACACTTCAAAAACATGACTGTGAACTGAAATCCTGGAGTATTAAAGCTCAGGATAGAATTTAGATCTATAAATATAATCTGGTGCAAAGGAGATTCTTTCGTACAAAGACCTGATGCCCTCCTCTGAAGTAATATTATCAATTCACAATATGTTACTTTTTGCTCTCTTTCTTGCTCAATACATTACTTTAAATGCGGATCTTACCTACAATTGCTACTTTATTCAGTGTATTCTATTTTATTATGGTATCGGTGTGGTTTTATGCAATATCATTGCACATGTTCTTAAACTATTATGAAAATATTTTGTAATATTCTTTCCTCTGCTTCAGATAGCAAACATTAATACTCATACAGTCACATACTGCTCTTTTCAGAAGCCTTGTGTACCTATAAGCTATAACAAATAAATATCAGCTGTACCAGTTATGATGAATGATCAGTATCATAACAGAATTTAAGTGCATACAGGCAGTAGTGTTGTGCTGTTCTTGTAACCAATCTTCTTAACGATAGGTTCTTAATGCTATAAATAAGTTCAGTGATATCTTGAGCAATCCTTAATACAAATTAGGCAAGAAAGAACTAGCATAACAATGCCAAAGGTTTCTGCCCTTACGCCTTATTACAGCTTTTGTCGGTTCTATTTGCTATCATAGCTTTCACAGCTGCCTTAAGTGCAGAGCTTACAAGTCATGCATTAGACGTTGGCACCGAACCAATACTGTGTTGTACTTTCATCCGATTCGGTGCACCTAAAGGCACTATTGGTTGTAACATAAAACCCAAAGCTGTCCTCATCGGCAATGCAACCATTCCTTGCATCAAATTTACAACGGTGATCTGAGCTATCAATGTGAAAAGTATAGCCGGGTACTTGCCAGAACGGTACTGTGGTATTCACCCCTACGTTACCTCTTATGTTAACCTGATCTACCGCACGGCACAATCCAAATCCAAAAAATGTCAGGATGTCAACTTCACTGATTTGAGCTCTCACGTAATCACTGTATATATCTGACTGGTATTTTGGAAAACTGCATGTAGCTCGCCACATTGTTGATGATGAGCGAATATATTCCATTGTTGGTTTTGAAAGCCTTGAATACGATCACATGCATTATATAATCGAAGATACCAAACGGAGTAATACTAATAAGAACAGCTATATATACAAGGAATTGTCATACAACAAGATACCGTCATCAAAATGCAGTGGCACACCAATGGACTTTTGAATTGGTGTAGCAAAAACTTTACTGATACGTTTGAACAAGATACTGTAATTAGGTACACGCGATGATCATTATGCCACGTATTGCCTACAAGGCAAAATACTAACGATGCCTTCTGCAAACGTGAGTAGTTCAGCATTCCCAGCACCCCCTACATACAGTTAATAAGGGCCTACTTGCAATCGTGAAAGGCCCTACATGAAAAATTACTGAATGGTTTGGACAGATTGTAGTCGTTATAGCAATACTGAAAGTTCACTAACCACAAGTCAGTTTAAGTCAGTTTATTATTATCAGATAATTCATAACATGTTTCCCCTACCTATGAAAAGAAACATTGATGCAATGTGCATACCATCCAGAACTAACCTGTAATTGTCCCAGTTTGGACTGCTTTCCATTCTTGGGCTACTGATGTAAAATTCCAAATTGAACAGATTTTTGTTATTTAGGGAATATGATGTAAGCAATGTCCACACTCTTTTAGATTCCGACTGAAAGTCGCAGAAAACTTGTAATGGTATGTTATTCTGATCTATAATGTCATAGAGATCATTTCTTCGAGAGCCAGCGTGATACCAATCCAAGCAAGATCTACCTGCAATGAAATATAATATTACAGGCAATGTATTTGATTTTTATTCCTGTAATATTTGTCTCAATGTAGGAAGAATTCGCATACTTGTGTGTCATTTCATTGCTTTTTTCACTCTCTTCGTTGTATCGTTGCTCTTGCTGGACTTTCTGCGAATCAATATATATATATATATATATATATATATATATATATATATATATATATATATATATATATATATATATATATATATATATATATATATATATATATATATATATATATATATATATATATATATATATATATATATATATATATATATATATATATATATATATATATATAAGTCTTGGCTATTGGAAGTGTAGGCTACATATGTATCGATTTACAATGAAATACATGTCAACTAGAGAATAAAAGACATACCAACGCAACGATATCCAGGGCAATCGCATGTAGTATAGCATACAAAGCCATCTTTACACGGCCTGCTTATCAAGCAAGTGGGTCCTATCTGTAAATAAATCATTTAGCACTGTAAATCATGTGCTGAACGAACAGTTGTAGCAGTAGTTGTAGCATAGGCCATTTGCCTAGTGTGGGGTGTTTGATGCTGCAATGCATTCTAAAAGCCCTTAATCTTACAAAAGCAACTATATAGTTCTCTTGACTCATTTATTTTTGCACCTTGCATGCACCATACTTCCCCTGCAATAGTGTATTATTATCTATGAGATAACTGAACTTTTTTTGAAGATGAAATTATTATTAGGTGAAGATGAGGATGAAAGTTATTGAAAAATAAGGAACATTTATACAAATAGCAATTAAGATAAAGCAAAAGTATTTCCTTTTCTCTCCACCACCTACGGCAGGAAGGACGCGTGTCATCTGGTCCCAACTGCAAGCGGTGCTCACATTTCAAAATATGGAAGATGACCCAGATCAGATTAGTTACTTGTCCCAGGATTTCTGTCAGCTTTTGTAGCAATAGTGGCAAGGAACCTTTTATTAGCCTCAAGCATAACCAAACTATGCATATTAAGACTTTGCATCTTGATCATGCCTAAGTGCTACAAACAGCTCTTCGGTAGCAATGCTCAGTTGTAGTACAAAGACAACCATCTATGATTTAATAACAATATTGTTTACTAAATTCTATCACTTAGGTAATTGGCCATGTTAAACCAAGTTTCAGCTCAGAGTCTGACTTAAACAGGTAGTTTTCGGTCGAATGCGGTTGTATATTGAAGGTAGTCATTTGCCCTGATACAGTGTATATGAAATATGTATAAATTCATTACTTCTTATGCTGGCGAGTGCATACTTACGCCAACATAACGATTCCCCATACTCAATAATAGATAGCAAATAATAGCCTGCTTACCAATGTGTCGTTATAGCTTGTTGAATAGTATGTCCACTCGGCTGCTGCAACTGTCATGGCATTATCTCTCCTGTCCTCAGTAGATTGGTCATTAAGTTCGCAAATTGCTTCTTTCTCATTGATGTTTAGAGACTTGCATCGTTTGTTCGTGCTGCATTCATACTGACACTCTGCTTTATCTATGCCATGAAGTACTAAAAACGCACTTTTTAGCTTCTCGTCTGGCTTTTCTATACTGAAGTTGGCGTGTATTGTGCATTCTAAGCGCAGAATGTGCGCACTTGATTGTGAAATTATTGCAAGTAAAATGATACAGAGAAATCTGTAAAAAGTAGTCTTATTGTAAGTTACACTGATTCGATGCAAAGGAGGATAGCTTTTCGTTGTTCTTTGTGTATAGGCTTTCATCTCTAATACTTAACAGGGCGACAAACATAGTTCTATTGCATCATTGTGTTAGCTACTCTTAATAGTTATTCACAAGGTCATTACATAAAGCGGCATTTTGGAGTGGCAGTGGGAGACATAGGATTACAGGTAGAAGCTGCTATGCTTATCTGAAAAAGATTTATCAGAGAAAAGTCAGTTTCAGCCTGAGCCTTCAATAGTTTAGTAATAGTTGGTAAAATCGCATAACATTTTCTTGGCACCAATTTACGTATATCAGTGTAAATAAATGAAAGCAGGGCGCTGAATAGGGTACAAATAAGCATACGAATACTAGTGTTCACGAGCATATATCACGGGATAAAAGCCGACACATTTGTAAACACTTCTATCATCTTCCAACTGCCATAAGCAAATTTGCAGTGGAGACTCATTTGCCATTCTGGATACTGCCATTAGCAGCTATCAGCTGAAGATTAAAGAAGCGCTGCATATTATCAGGCTCAACCCTGATCTTAATTCACACACAACCTTAACATTACGCCTCTAGTTTTTCTTCTGTCATCTTTTCTTGCTAAATTCAATCCGTTGCCTACTCATTCTCTCTTAACCTCGTTGTTCTATATTTCCAGATATTTCCCTTTGTTATTAAATAATGGCCCCGTTCCCAGCACTATGCACACTTTATTTCATTAGGATAAGTTTTGTTGCAAGACCCCTAGGAGATATTAATTATTGCTATATCTATTCCGTGATGCAATATGCTTATTATTTAGCTGAAGCTGATCGTTGAATCAATGGATAAGTGTTTTGCGAACTAAAATACATCGCAATTTTTTCATGCTTATGTCAAATTTACTACTTCTGAGGTAGAATGAAAAATAGGATCCTCACATATTCTAAGCGATAGATCAAGCATACACACCTGTCCAGAAGAATTTTTAGCCAGATTTTACAGTTGAAAGGTTGAGGCATAATGTGCGTTGCATGCATATTACTTTTCAGGCATATGTTCGGTTTTTCAACTTCATAAGATTCCCAGACAGAACAGCGCTCATAACAAAGTGACTAACATATTCAGAAGCAAAGGCTCATTCAATATTCAAATGAGGAAAGTATGCATCCTGGTAAATATCTTGAGTAGTAAAGCCCAACACAGGTATTAAGTCGTAAACTCAAATTCATCTATTAATTGCACTCCTTTATTTGCATTCATATTTAGTAATGCTAAGTAGGATACGCATTCATACAACCTACCTGTTGGAACATCCAGAGGCTCATAATATCGCGTTCATATCCTGGAGTGACATCGCGTTCATATCCTGGAGTGACATCGCGTTCATATCCTGGAGTGACATCGCGTTCATATCCTGGAGTGACTGGATAACGAATACTCTGATATGGGGTATTTGTTTAAGAGTTCAGAGCCTCTGTACACAAAATAATCTGCAGGCTAAAGAATGCCTATACGACAGATAGCTGCTATTGACTATCAGCTTCAAAGTTATAGAATCAAGCAGCTAGATTTTTAACAAATAGCAAAACGATACACCCACTATGCCACTTATTCCAGGTTTATAATGACTAAATGTTAGATTTATGACAAGAAGTAAAACTACCACCATAATATATAAATCATTAAATGGCCTGGTACCTGAGTACTTCTCTAACCTGTGTGTCAGAAATTCAACTCGCAATATGAGAAATCTGAGATACCGAAATACCGAAACTGATCTGTTGTTGCATTCACTGAAATCCTATAATTGGCAGAAGGCCATATCTTTTCATGGATATAAGCTTTGGGGTAAGCTTTAACTTGATTTCAAGCAGGCGCCCTCTCTTGTAACTTTCAATGTTTCATGGTATGATAAATCTCTCTAATGATGAGTTGCTACATTTCCTCCTTTATTGTCATGAAAGTCTTTCACTTGAATTGAATACAAAGATTCTATGTGCAACTTTACATTATATCCAGATGACATATGCACCTTTAGATGTTTTAAATAAAGAAATAGAATTGCCTTTAAATATTTATCCCGCCAAGCATGTGGGTCTCCTCTCTCTATAAATTTGTTATTTGTTCAATTTGTTAATGTGTTATTGTATTTGTTTCGTATATAAGTTAGTTTCCATAGTAGTCTCTTGTTTGCCAGTCAGCAAAATATGACAGTACCCGTAGGACGATGCTACTAGATCCAATGAATTTTTTGTATATTAGCGCGCAATGCCAAATTTTAGGTTTGAAATTGCGTTTAGCTGCTGTACTGTGCAGATCGGCTTATTTGTTTGCAGATTTAGTTTCACTTGCTATATGTATTCTCCGTAGCGTTACTATGTATTTCCAAGCTCCCTGTGGTGCTGTCCTGTCAATATTGTGTTGGTTGTAAATTCTATGCGAATAAAGAAAAACAAAAATTTGGTTTGCCGCCTGGAGTCATAATTGCAAATATACGTGTATACTACGGATGTGCACAACATTTCCTACAGATTTGCCTAATGAGCCTTGATTCAGAGGGATGTCACACACAACGACATCCCCCATTGTAGGTACGGTTCATTCCATACCATATATTACAAAGATGCAACTAGCTCGCCAATTTATAGGTTCTAAGAGAATGTGTTTCATTCTTGGTACCACAAACTTTTAGTAAATGAGATAGATAAGAAATTGAAGAGTATACTTGCTTTAAATAAAATTCACTGCAGCTACATGAAATAATATTTTTAACAACTTTACAACATATGCAATAATTTGCAAGAACTGCCAATTTAGTAGTAGCAGGCTGCCCTATTTGCAAATAGATCATACCTCACCCGATAATATCAGTTACCAAGAGTTTTTCCATTAATATTCATAAATAACTGTGCAAGTGAACGTGCACATTGAATAGATACATAAGTGAAATTACACTGCAAATTTGTGCAGATGCAGCTCGCAATCGATGCTCAAAGAATCAGAGTATTGCTCTTTGAATTTATTGCAATGTTAAACGTTCACACCATACCAATACTGAGTTGTGCTTTCGGAAGATTCGGTGCATCTAAACGCATGATTGACTGCTTCATAAAAGCCAAAATTATCCTCATTTTCTTTGCTACCACTAATTGCATTAAAGTCACAAGGGTTCTTTGAGCTGTCTGTATGGAATGACATGATATCATTCTGCCAGAATGCCACTGTGACATTAGTGCCGACGTGACCTCTTATATTGATGTAATCCACCTTACGACACTGTTCCAGTCCTTTAAAGCTAAGCATATCAACCTCATTGATATGAGCTCTAACATAATCACGGCGTATATCTGTCTTATACATTGGAAAGCTGCATGTTGCTCGCCACATTGTTGATAATGACCGAATGTGTTTCATTCTCCAATATCCCTGCCTTGAGCAATTGAAATTTGATCAAACTTAGGATGGAAAAACATCACTATTACAATTGGTAAGAGCAATATTATTGTCATAGATCTATCTACGTACTGCATATTCTTTCAAAGAAGATATTTTGCAAAAGCAACTTACTTTGGTCAGAAACTATCAAGAAAGCTTGTACTCAATAACTGACAGCATTTGTCTGTAACCGGTAATTTTCTATCAATCGTTCAAAGATATATGTGATTGCTACAAGGGAATATGATGTAATAATGTTGTTTCAAGTATCAAATGAAGTACGAAAGGTATACCTATAATGGACCCAGTTTGGGTTGTCTCTATTCACTGCATGTCCTTTATGAAATGGAGTCCATATACTTCGATACTGTAAAGATGTGAGTAGGGTCCAGACTGAGTTCTCTTCTGACTCGAAATCACAAAACACTGGCATAGAGCCACCTATCTTGTCAATGATTTTGTAAATGCCATTCCTTCTAACACCTTGATCATATAAATCTGCGCATGATTTCAATCCTATTGAATAGAGACGTAAATGTTAGTTGCAATGCAAAAGAAGCGTTGATTGTTTTATTCTGAAATAGCTAGGAATTGAGCAATATTGGGATGTCATTTCTGAATCGATATCAAGTTAGATATAATGAAGTGATATGCAATGATATGTTATGTACAGAACAGTACAGTTATTGCTAGATGATGTAGGACAATGGGAAACAAGCATCCTAGTTGCAGAGTCGATGTTCATTAAAATACCTGCATTGCACAGAGCATATATCTCTATAATTTACAATCACATGAGTGTTGCAATCACATGAGTTCCATAGCTGGCTAAGACGATTGCCTCTTTTCTCTCCATGTTTTTCAAATTGTAAGAAATAGTAGCAATATCAAAAATGCAGACATTTTTTGACGAGCCATACACCAGGCCATTACCAGCCCATTTCAACGAGAGAAGTACAATTCAGACAGTATGATGATGTTGGTTGTCAGTCCAATGCTATCTTGTCTCAAAAGTTACTGACGGGAATTCTTTCTCTATTTTTCTAAAGGTTAAATTACCTATACAACGATATCCTGGACAGTCACAAGTATCATAGCAGATAAAACCTTCTTTACATGGATCTCTATCCAAGCAGTTGCGTCCAATCTAAAATTTAGAGATAAATAACGATATTCAACACATTTTGCCAAAGAAAAATTGCCAATGAAGTGAGCAGATTAAAGGGCTGAGTGAAGAGGATATCATCAGGCAATGCCTTTCAAAGAATCGAGCCATTTGGGGGCCATTCCGTTCAGTAAAACCTCATATAAGATAACAATGAGATGACTACAGAGTGACAAAGTGCATTGATAGCTTAGGAAAAAGTTAAATTTAGAATTCATACAAAATTCATGTATTAGAGTTAATCGGTGTTTGAAGCCATACCAAATGTGCTAACCAAGGAAATTAAGTACTAGGTCAAGCTATTGCACGCAGGTAGCCACAGGATACAAGCCAGGCATGTTTGGATACAAGCCACGCATGTTTGGATACAAGCCAGGCATGTTTGGCTCCTTTCATATTTTGGTGTTATATCCGTTACAAGTTACTCAAATATTGCCTAATCATAATTCAGGCCTCGTTTAGCTGACTTAGCGCATCCAATCAAGGTTACCTGTTCTTTACTTGAACACGGCATAGTTGGCTCTTCGTGTGTAGGTGTGACATTCATTGTAAAGCACCCAAATGTTGTCCAATCATAATTCAGATTACGTCAGCTGATGTAACCCAGCCAACCAAGGCTATCTATGCTTTGGTAGTATAAAGCATGGTTCAAGTTCATAAGGGCCACTTTTGGTATACAATCACAAAAAATACATAATTCCATCTTCGAAAGAAAAGTTCTTCCCTCCCACCTCTCATATAGTCATATCCCAGAAGCTTATCGCATCCATTTGAGGGGACCGCATCCCCTTCTATATGGCTTAAAAATAGCTACTCTATGTCGTTTCCATTCGACATTTTGGATATGGTGCAATGGCTGACCAAATCATGTGTTTCAGATAGCTTTCTAACTTCACATATGCTTTAAGTCGCATCATTGAGGCTTTCTTGATAACCAGGTTGTCTCATTTATCGTGATATTTTAGTGAGATTTAGCGCTTTAGAGTTGTATTTGTTATACGACCGTTGCTTATTGTAATGTCAAAAAAAACATTTTACGTCAAATTTCTCTAATTCTTTTACAACAATTTACGACAATAGCAATAACAGTAACAGCGACTGGACGAAACGGCAGTATCAACTGCGACTCTAATACAACTATAAATTACGTCACTTTCTGATAAACTCTTAGTGCGACAACGGTAAAATCAGAAAACATGACACTCTGAACACGATCAAGACTTCGATTTTACTCTACGACAACTCCTACTGATACTTGACATAACGACTGACTCTACAGAACTATACACAGTTAATATATATTAAGACATATGATTGTAACAAAATAATAATAACACACAGTCACGATTGAGTAAAGGGGGGAATGGTATGGTAACACACCCCATTTCTTCCCTACTACAACACTCCCATTTCTTCCGTCAGTTTCTACTCAAATTCGAACGACTTAAAATTTTTCTTGGAGAGCAAGTTGATTTGCTGCTCTATTTTTACAGAAGTGTTTGTGTATGATAGTCTATTTAAAATGTTTCTGGTTATAGCTAATATATTGCTTATTGGTTGAGACATCGCTTTGATGACAAGCCATACTGACTGCATTAGTATCACATTCGCCATATGTAGCAAATATGCAAACTTGTCTAAACATCATAATGATAGTATTCTTTGCTCTGGACTACATTGTCCAATGTAAACACATATTCAACCAATGGCATGGTAATTACCAACTTCAATTGTTAGGGGCTATGGCCCCGGTTGCCTAACCTCCTGGCCCCCTGGATCCGCTACTGTAACTGCAGTCCTGTGTAGTGGCATGCAGTGTGTACTGGTGTAGTACAGTGTTTTTGTTGTGGTGTGCTGAATGAATGGTGTTGTGTGTTGTTTATGGGTAATTTAGAATACATATTGTAAGAGTCGACCAAAGTGAGGATTAGATGACCTTGTGTCTTTTCCCGCTGTATCTGACTCAGACTAGTCAGTATCTGTGTCATCTTAGTTGTATAAAAAGCACACATTATCCAATTCCTCATTAAAGTAGAAAGACCAGTGAAGTCAATATGATGTCTATCCCATTGCTGAGAAGTATTAATTTCCTACGACAACATCCCACCTTTACTCCAATTGATGAAAGAACAACCTCAACCCTAATTGCAAATGCAGGGATATTAAAATCGTTGCCAATAGATTCCGCGAACATCATTCTCTGTAACCAACTCCCATTTCCCCAGAAACAATGGTGCGCTATATAGATAGGACATTGTTGCATGGTAAAGCGAAGGACTAGCAAAAGATATTTATGGCACAATAATGACTCTGTATAGTGAAAAGGGAAGCAAAACAGGGGCAAATGTGAAAAGTCTGCAAAGCCTTACAACTATTTTGGCAAGAATTGTAGCTCTTTTGCAAAAGGTTTCTTACTGAAACTTGTAGCAAAATCATAGAAAGAACACAAGAGAAAAGTAAAAACAATGCTCAAGATGAGCAGAGCATTCAATACTGTAGATTATGTCACAAAGAGAGAGGTTAAATGTCAGTCCTTTAAGCAACAGCTAGAACGGGGAAGCCAATAGTTATGAGGAAAGAGAGGAAGATATAGATCCATGAAGCATATGGCACTAAATGATGATGATGAGTTTCGTAAAAGCAGTGATTTTGTATTTTAATTTACTTTACCATATGTAAAGCATTTGCAGCTGTTTTGTATTTCAACATCTTTCTCTATTTAGTTCCAGATACCTCAACAGGGAATGCATCCTTTGTATCGATACTTAAAACAATACTGAAGAAGCTTAGACTTTAGGCAATAACTAACTTGATTGAATGGAAATCAATATTTAAAAACTAAATTGCAGACTGGTATCAAATTCAGGTTTAAACATCAAATGGAATCCTCTAGAAAGTTTGTATTTAACTAAGGGCAAATCATCAACATTAGGATCGCCTTCAAGATGAAAATTGGAAAGAGGCATTGGTTGACAATTTACAGTTTTTCACAACAAAGGTGAAAAAAAATTTTTTCCCCCTATCAGTAACTTCTTAATCGTTAAGCCCATTCTTCATGAATCACTGTTGTAACAGGCAAGAGTATTGAAGACACATTTTGTCCACTTTGATTTCTGCCACATACAGCTTGCAATTATTTGCCAAGCTGCTGACTAATCCAGTTCAGGCTATTTGTCCCATGGCCTCTTCAGTGTCTGCTACCGTCAGTCATTGTAATAAAATTTGAATAATGTCCGAAGCACATGTATAATGGATGCAAAAAGGCTAGGTCATCGAAAAGAACAATTGCATATAATAGTTGTTAAACTCATATACGAAGCAAACCATAAACAACAAAGCAGTAGCGCTCAGTGCAGTATTAAACAAATAATATGTCTAGAAATGTGCAGATTATTACGGTAAACAACAGATGCAAGATTATCAGTCAATTTGATATGAACAACTTGCACCATACGTATTAGGTCACGTGTGTGTAGATGCGTATTTTCAACATAGGTAGTGAAGTATTTATTTTCTACAATTGCAAATTTCATCATCTACATACCAGTGTTTCATTGTAGCGAGTCGCATAGTATGTCCATCCAACCATATCCACAGTCGTGATATTGTCTCGTACATCCTCAGTTGATTTGTCATTTAATTCACATATCATGTGATCCTCATTGATGTTTATAGTCTTGCATTTTTCATCAAGACTGCACTCATATAGGCATTCCATTTTATCTATACCATCATGTGTTGCGAATGTGCTCTCCAGCTTAGCATCATGCATTTGTACTGTGAAGTTTGCATACGTTGAACATTTCAACCGATGAATGTAACCAAATGATTGCACTATGATTGTTAATAGTAGCAGATGACGTCTACAGCTGTAAGAGAGAGTTGAATTATCATATCTTCCAGGTAGATTTGGCAAAAATCTCAACACTTCTTGAAAATCAAATTCTTAATACGTACTGGCTTTAAGTAGGTGCGGATTATATCTCAAAAATGTTGCCGGAGATTCTCTCTCAGAACCTCTATTTTACCAAAGTCAACCGTGCCTCCTCTTTCTAGGGGCCGACTTTCTAGTCTAGGAGTTGGATGCAGTACCTCGTGCTTGCGATGCTTTCTCACTGGAAGTGAAAGAAACTTAATTTTCTTTAGTGCGCTGTGCCTGAAACTCTCTTGCTGTCCCTATATTGTGGGGCCTCCGAGCTGCTTCCTGGTAATCCAGTGGGATAATCCGCGGTTTGCTGTAAGTAATATTTTAAAGAAAACTTTCCATTAAGGCTATCAATGAACAGTGGCTACAGTCATTACAGTTTATAGGTACATATAGTTTAACACTCTTAAAGACAGTCTAAGAGATATCAATTATTTACATGTCATTAAAAGGGCATTTTCTGTATAGTCTCCTTCTCGATTTCTGTATAGTTAGATTTAAATGAAAGACTGTAGATGTGTTTAGATATACATTTGAAGCATAGCTCAATGAGAGTATGACTTTTACATTTCTAAAGGATAATTGATCATTTTTCTCGTACTTGTATAGACCATTCAGCCATTGTTCGTTGTATCGTCACCTAAGGTGGAAATATAATAATCAGATCAATGCATTCCAGAGAGATCCTCAAATGCTCCTCTGGTAACTTCAGTTTTATTTCAAAGCTTTCATAGGCTGTGCTACCAATAGTTTTTTTGCAATACCTTATACGAACCTTGCTCGAGTGATTCCAAAATACTGCTGAACTAGTTCAATTGAGTCTAGTTGAAACACCTGCATTCCTCACTACTTGAATTGGCTATCTGCTTTCACGTAGAGGCTGGTATAAATGTCTATGAACCAAAGTCAACTCATATTTAAGTTAATTTCCAAAATTAATCTATACTTAAATTTCAATAGCATTTGCACGTATAAATAATTTAGATTGGTAATCAACGGTGAAGACGACGTTTCCAATTATGATACAGGAAGAACAGTTAGTCAGCTGTACACAATACATTGTACGTCAATATTCCGACCTGGCCTTGTACAAACATAATGTCAATAAAACTACTGATGAGATGTATCGATCCACCAACAGATCTATTATGCTCATGTTGAGCAGAGGCAAACATTCACATGATAGTACAGTGTCTTAAATTGAATACACTGCACATAGAAACGGTTGCTATTCAAAGTTTCTGAGTGAAAGCGGGTTGATTAGGTCCAAGTCCAGATGACACTCTTTTAAGAGCCGAGCGTAAAGCCCATCGCATATAACAGATTTTTGTTGCAAAGACGAAGATTTTTGCCTTTCAATGCAGAAATCTGCTGTGTGCGGTGTCAACATTGTAAGATTTTTGTCTTGTGAGATAATCTTTTGAGATTAAGCGTATTTAATATTAGTCTTTGTCTTTTGCGACCAAAGACAAAGATCGTGCAGTGTGCGGAGCCGAAAGACAGATTTTTTCATTTATAAACCAATTAAACTTGGGATTTTAGATCATGTGACTATCTTTCACTTTGTCATTTCTGGCTAAAGAAGATAGCAAATTGTTCATAGGGAAAGCATAACAAAGAAGGAGAAAACCATGCAAACATCAAAAGCAGAAGCTGGTTTACTTAGTAAGAACCCAATATCAGAGGAATCAGTTAGAAGTTGATGGTTCTCTAATTGTAATGCAAATGCAGTGTCCTGAGATTAGTATAGTCCAAAGAGATGCATTGATCTTCGGAATTTTGCCATAAATTGTTGCTAGTAAGCAAAGGAAGCTCCATTCATGCAAATTTGAAAGCAATTATTGGAACCAGCTTCCTAAATCTCAATTATTTGCAGTTCTAGAAATATTGAAAATTGAAAGCTTCTTTCGGGATTTTGATTGTATAGCTACAAGTCCGTTATGTTGTTTGGGTTTCTATATATAGGTTCCCTATATAGTGGCTTCGTTCTGTGTGCGGTCAGCAAGTATTCTCGAGAAAGACAAAGGTCTTTGTCTTCTGCTATAAAAATCTGCTGTGTCCGCTGGGCTTAATAGGTGGATAAGGTACGTGAAAGGAGTAACATTTGATTTGATGTAACGCAGCAAATTAGCTGCACTGCAGAATCGATTTGCAGCAACGACACAGTTGCAGTATGCTACAATGGAGCGACCTCAAACCAAGCGCCGCTCTGTCAATACACCAGACCAAATGCACAAATTATGCTTCAGAATCTACCCTCTTTTGGAACCCAGCAGAACATATGCAGTATGATAGAGTTAATTTAAGGTCCCAAAATAGGAAAGGATCTACCTTCAGGCTGTAAAGAAACGAGTTTCTTGGAAGACTCGGTCTTGCGTAAAGTTTGTCTCTTCAGTTCATGACAAATCCAGGAAGGAGTGTATTGAAATGCTTCTTCTAAATAATGTCAAAGTTTTCTTAGTAAAACAGATTTTGCTACAACATTCTATGCTTTTGTATATACAAGTTGTAAAAGTCTATTCATATGTATCTATAACTTGCTTTTATGTATTCTTGATTCATTTCTTATAGTTTTGAGCAAATTTACATTGCAGTAGGTTTGAATTAGTGTCTTTAAAGCTGGTTATTTTAGGCCTGACATATTCGTGTTAGATAAATGAGTAATATATGTAAGACAGCGGACTTCGAGGTGCTTATTGACAGTAGGGTGGATGCAGAGGAAATGATAAAACTTGGAAAACATTCATTTTAGCTAGGTACTTAAGACAGAATTGCAACAAATAAGTGAATGCCAACTCTGTAATAATTGGAGATTTAAGAAAACTCCAAAACTGTTAAGAAAGATGCTGGAAGACACTGGAATGGAAACTATGATAACTAATTGCAGAATAGTGCCATCTTTTATTCTGCAAGGATCCAAAGGGAATTCTTGAGATTTGAGAAGACTTGCTGTCACTGAACATCAAGAAAAAGATCTCTACAGACATAGAATGTATGCGCTATGACAATAATAGTAATTTCTCAAACACGATAGATTTGAGGAGACCTACTGGTGCCATCTTGGTACAGAATGCAGAGAACATCAAGAATAGTGCCAAGATGTTTTATCCTATAGTGGAAGCAATTCGGTTTACTAGGAGTAGTATGTTTGGAGAGACAGTTGATCAGTGTCACTTCAACAGGCAATTATATTTGCTTCGGCGTACGAAGAGACCAACGTTTAACTTGGGCCTTAGATCTTCTTAAATATATCATGCTTCGCAGAGCTTAGACTAGAGACCACAACTAAAGCTTCTTTTCGCAATCAAGCACAATATACCTGATTAATCAAATTGTTGTATCCATCTATGGATCACACTTGGCAAATGCTCTTTAATTCCAAACTGAATGCTACAAATATGGCAAATACCACCAAGCATGCATTTATTTCAGACAATGCGGGACATGCCAATGCATGGTCTTTTACCGCAGAATGCTTGCATTTTGGTATCTTGTCTTCTGGAAAGGTAAATCCTTTCCTGAAAGTCTGTAGGTACTACAGAACCTCACAGTACCACATAACAGCGGGAAAATTATTTAAGCATGCTGAAATTTTTTTGTCCGACACTCGTCAAATATGAAACGTTGGATATTGTATTTCAGTTCACCTTTCGGTCGTTATCAGACATTTCATACTCTGACAAGTGTCGAACAAAAAAATTTTCTGTATGCCTAAAAAACGTTCCCACCTTTTCGTGCTATAGTAAAATCCTTTCTTACATCTGTCACTACCAAATTTTTGCTACCAGCCATTATATTTATATCAGTCTGTCGATAAGTAATGATTCTGAATGCAATTTAACTGTTTTGATGACCAGAGTATAGGTCTCTAAATGAAAGCTAGTAACATGTTTACGCATCCTATTGCATTGCTACTCCGGTATGTCATTGCTATAACGATGGATACCAAAGTATTTTTGAAATTATGGTAGTGCATTATCGTGGTGTACTGAACATTGACAATCATGTTGGAAAAAGTTTTTTCCAAGTATTAAAGTTGCTCATAGAAGCCCAACTTTCGAATTATTCGAGAAGTAGGATTCAAATTTGAAAACCCACTTTACCCAAATTTTAAAAGTGTATGCCAGTGTCGTGAATTACAAGTGAAGTTCAACGGCTACAGAATCAAATAAATCCATCCTGTGGTCGTTTTCAGTCCTCCTCAAAACGTTTTCTTCAGGCTGTCTCGTGACAGTCTTAGTCGTTTGGCACTGCAACAACAAAGAATCTTAACATAAGTGAACATAAGAAGGTACAAGCAAAGGCCATTGAAGCGGACTTACTAACTTTTCGTGTCACCAATGTGCTCATCATCCTGCAAAAAAATTTAATGCAAACTGAAGCTTTCGTCAATGGTGTTTTTGCTCTGTTTAGAACATGATAGAAGAGTACAGTTTTCACTATTAGCGCGAAAAGGCAGAAAATTTTATAGCATACGGAAAGTACTTTCTTGACCTTTGGAACATTGCACGAGCAGTAGTATAAAGAAACAGAGAGTAATTTGAGAATTATTGCTTTAGAATGAAATAAAAAACAGGTCATTTCTCATAACTGCACTGTCTCGTTGTGCCATGAAAGTTCATGGAAAATTAATAATTTGTCAATTTAAGTATCCACAGGTTTTCAAACCATGAAACGGATTAAAGGCTTACACCAAATACGAAAAGTGAATTGAAAAACCCCGGATTTTAAGCATTCATAGATTTCATTGTGTAGTCATCATGGACCAAACCTTCCTAACTTTTCATCCCTGGCATTCATCCCGGAAATAGTCAATACTTCTGAAAAGTTGTCCCCTTGAACTGCTTCTTTTGAAGACTGCCATAAACATTTTGGCATGTTGTAAAACTTTGCTTCTTCCTATTTGATATAAACTACTACAACACATCAATTTACCACTGCTGAAGGAAAGGATATCAATAGTACTGATTTGAGCTGCCATGTAGGTGCAATATATAACAAGTGCACATAATGAAGGGCCATTGTAGTTCTACGAACTGTTCATTATTAACGACTGTGTTCAATTCTTGGTAAGTCAATTCTGGAATAAATAGGATTTTACAATGCAGAATATGATGTTCTATAATTTTATAAGGGTACTGCAAGACTTTCCCATATTAGCTTATGATGATGAAATATATGAATATTAAAAAGTCTAATACCAAAGACAGGGCGGAAAGATTGCCTGAGCTTCCTGACATGCCTTAAGGCTTTTACCTTGGTTTGCACAGGAATCACTTTAAGAATAGCATTTAGCTATTCCACCTATGATTTAACTGCGAACCTATGGCTCACGGCAGCAACATCTAAATATAGCCTGCATGTGGCCTGTACACATAAGCAGATTTATGAAACCTTTAAAGATATCGACACCTTTCGAAACCCAGCGGGTTAACCATAAGTAAATGCTTGAAGATTTCAAGTGAAACAGAAATGTAATGCATGCGTAGTTTCGCATCTATTCAAAGAAACCTTACGACTGCACCGGTCTTGCTGTTCGATTTACATTAATGGAATAATAGTCGAATGCAAAGACTCTTGCAAACCCTTCAGCTCGCTAACTTTTATACTCTCCTCCCCTTCTGTTCACTCCAGTACAATCCGTTATCTATTTCTGTTTGGCATTTGCCAGAAGTAATGTACACTGTAGCTCACACATTTAAATTGAATCATTGTCTTCTCCAGTGCTTTCATAAAATATCTCTAAATGATGTTTTGATATCATAACGTAATGTTATTGTAATTTACATGAAGTTTTTTGGGTGCTATCTTACTTTCCACAAAGGTGCTGTTGGGTATGAGGCCATCCAGAATGCACCTAAGTTGTCACTTTTGGTAAATTTGTAAAATAAATAGGGTTCTTAATCAAACAGGGTGGTTGGGTTGGAAAAACTCAAAGCAGAAAAATAATGGCGTGCTCTACAATTAGGCACAACCATCGCACAAACTGAGATAAAATGCGGGTTAATTGGTACAACGTATAGAAATTATGGCAATTTCTTCAGAATAAGTGAGAACTGAAAGCTTTCTCTGCTCATGCAGTGAAAAACTGTTGCTAAAATGGGCAAGCATTCCAAAGAAATATCAAAGAAAAATTCGCATGCTCGCACGTAGGAGGGTCGATTTGCCACGTAAAAAGGTACTCACGCTTACAGGGTGGGCGTGTTGGTCACAAATGTGATGATTTTAAGTGTCAATGATGTTGTTTAATGAGTAGTTTTTCTAAAGCCGTATGTAAAAGCAGCTGTTATTGTAAGTAACTTGTTCTCCAACTTGGTATTAGAGGATTAACAACAATGCTACTAGACCATCTCATGTCTCAATTTCGTTTACTGGAGTACTTAAGTACGTGGTGGGAACATGCTTGAAATCTAGCATGATATGTAGCTCTACTAAATATCCAAGGCATTAAATAACATCAATCAATCTATTGTATGAGAGTTTTATGAAAAGAAGTCTGTAATATACGATCGTAGGAAAAAGGAGCCCTGCAAAATTTTAGAAGCAAAGACAATATCATACGGAATAGAGTCATTATCGTTCAGGGGGGGGGGGGGTTCTTTGGAATACCCTTGATGACAGTATAAAACAAGAACCATCACTTGCTCACTTAAAAAAAAAAACAAATAAAACATTGGGCAGGTGAACAGTGCACGTGTAGAATATGCAAATAATCAGAACATGGTACTAGCTTTCTTCTTTTTTGGCATTTTTCACCACACGACCAGTGCGCTATCAATTAATAGCTCTCAATTACATATCGTTGTAAATATGCATATTGTGACAATACTAAAAGTGCACATACTCCACATAAGTATGCAGATGCAATCCAAATAGTCTTTGAATATTATTTCAGTGCTAAACATTGACACCAAACCAATATTGGGTTGTGTTTTCTGTATATTTCGTGCATCTAAATGCTTTGCTAATGCGCCCATAATGGCCAAAGAAATCTGCAATGTCGTTACTTCCTCCAGGCTCAAAATCACACGGAATACTCAAGCTGTGTATGGAGAATGTGTATGTATTTGTCTAAAAGAAGCCCACTGTGATATTGAGGCCGCTGTGACCTCTTATAATTATGTAATCCACCCTACGACACTCTAACCCATTAAAACTAAGGATATCAACTTCACTGATCTGAGCTCTCACATAATCAAGATATATATTTGATTGATACATTGAAAAGCTACATGTTGCTCGCCACATTGTTGATGATGAGTAGATATATTCCATTCTCGATAATCCAAGCCTTGAAGAAATTATGATTACAATAGATGAGTTTAATTATGAAGAGCACATATATCAACTACTGTACTTACTCTGTTGTTCAATACTCTACTAAAGGAGTGAAAAATGGGGTGGGGGAGAAGCAAATAAGGGAAATTGCCGGGCCATGATCTTTAGAATTTAGCAAGAACAAGTTGACACTATAGAGATAAGACCAGTCTAAATAGAGATCGAAAGATATGGTCATTGATATACGCATAAAAAACTATGTTTCGTTGTATTTTAGGCAATTCCAGATTGCCACATTGTCAAACAATTGGGACTATCTACAATGCCTGCCAAAAGTAGTTGGAACACCCACACAATTGTATTGATATCTGACTCCTGCCGCTTCTCTGTGACACCAATTAAAACGTAAACCCCCTCCCCCCTCAAACAATGTTGAAACCAGTAGCTTTCAAAACACGAATCACTTTTGGCCTTCGAGTTGCTCATGTTTGCTTCATACAACTGTTTCTTACCGGGAGAGGGGATGCTATAGCACGTCTATAGTGTAAATCATAGCAAGTGTTCCAAGACTTTTGGCAGGCATTGTAGCTTCTCATTCTAAAATACCGAGCTTCACATAGACACATAGGACGCAATGCGCAGAGACTAGCGGACAGAATAAAACAGCATGTTCCCACAAGCATCAGGAAGAAAAGCAATATGGAAGGAGAACAGCCACCTCGTATGTGCAAAAACAATAATACCAAAATTACTTGTGATTCAGACATAGGACAACATCTTATCACAAATCTAGAATGCGCCAAAAATATACAGACGATATTTTTCAGATCATTGAGCAAGCAAGATCATCCTTTCATTTTAAGTGTTTTGGAATTAGTTTACATTAAGACTCAAAACCCAGTCTTGTATAAGCAAAAAGAGTTCATTTTTTTACTTGGACTCTTCAAGTAAACAATGGTGAATTGGTGCTAATTGGCCAATCATAGGGCCAAATACACGCATTATTCATCATTTTGAGTGTATCCCCATCTGGCTATATATTTCGGTTCACCTTTCGGTCGCTATTTGACTTTTCATGCTCTAATGAATGGGATGAAAAAGCCTTCAGTATGCTAAAAGAATGTTCCCTCTTTTCATGCAACAGTGAAGTTCCGTAGTTCCTACAGACTTCTCATCTCTTAGTGTTTGTGAGCTGATGGATGAAATTTAAACATTCCTCTAGGGCTTCCAATTCGTCATTTATTGCAAAACAAAGCAGTTACTGTTGCCAGTATACTTTTCTGTCATTATAGGGTAAACGCGTATTCCTTCCAACCTTTTCTATTTTCGCATGATTTACGTAATGGAGTATAAATTCCGAAAGCCTACCTTGATTAACCTACTGATGTGGTCCAGTATGTTTACATTCATTGTGCCAGGAGTAGTTTCTACTAAGTGAATGTATCTTTTCTACTGTGCCCGTACGGTGCAGTGAAGATGCAAATAGATATCTTTTCAAACGCCATGCATTCATTCCAAAGCATATTTTAGACAACAAAATTGTGGGGAATTTGTGACATAGACAATAATGTAAACTTCACATTTATTGAGAGCTGAAACACCTCAAGTTGTATAGCAAGAAAATCATTACGCCCAGGGGCGCTTTTTTGATGTTCAATGGTCTGGGGGACACTTTTTCGATGGTGGGCGTTGTTTAAATTCTTAGTCATTTCACTTAGTTTGTTATCAAAACCTCGTGTAAACAAAAATACTGTGTAATGCTAAATAAAAGTAGATAAATTCAGATAATTTCAATACAAAGTTCCATTAATTACTATCATCATTACTGTCCTCTACATCATCAATGTTGGCAAAAATTGAATCGATGTCTGGTTCAAACAACACTTCTTGTTGTGATTGATGTTCATCTGCAGTATTTTACCTTATTTGGACTGCTTAAACCTCTTTGAGCATTTCTTGGTTTGCATTCAGTATCCACAGCATAATGGACCTTCTCTCTAGTGACTGCAGATTTCCTGACTCTGTTCTATAAGGCGGCTAATACCATATGATGCTAGCCACTTTTCATTTTGCTTCTGAACCATTAATTTGAACGATTTGTTCCGAGCTACGTTTAGGACTTGTATGTGTTTTGTGCATTGGGGGCACTTTTTCGAGTGTGGACACTTCTTAAATGTTTGATGATTTATGGACAGGCGCTTTTGCTAGGGGAGCGCTTTGCCAGGGTGGGCTCTTTATTGAGGACGTGATATGATAAATACTGCCTCAGGTTGACCCTATGATTGGCCAATAGACACCTAATCACCATTGTTTACTTGAAGAATCAAAGCGAAGAAATAAATTCTGTTTGTTTACACAAGACTGGGTTTCCAGTCTTTATTCAGACGGATTCCAGAACACTTAATCTGAAAGGACGATCTTGCTTGGTGCTCATAGTAATGACATCATAAATATCCCTACTTAATATGATCGATACAAACCTACTTACATACCTGTAACTCATCCAGTTTGGATTGTTCTCGTTGATCGAAGTATCGTTAAAGAATGGCTCTTGGAATAATGACTTACTTCGTAACGAGTACGATGTGAGCAATGTCCATACTGAGTTAGCTTCTGACTGGAAATCGCAATAAACTGGAATAGATCTATCTTTCTCGTAGAGAATTTTGTACAGGCCATTTTTTCGAATTTGTTCATAATACAGATCAATACAAGATCTGACTTCTGCAAATTAAGAAACTGTATCGAATCAAAACATTTTCAATATGGCAATCAAAAATGATAGTGTAATTGACTACAGATACGCTTGCTCAATGTTTACTTTAGAAATAACAACTTGAATTCTAAAAGGACTATTAAGAATTGCCATATCTCATACAGTTTAGCTGCTTATTACTCTTATATTGCCCCGACGTGAACATAATGATTGCAAACTTGAAAGATGCAGATAGTTGCCGAGCTCCACGGCCACGTGTTAATCACATTTAAAGCTGTTTTCAACTGTCCGTGATGGCATTTTTTCTTAAATTTGTGCTACAGTATGATAGGGATGTAGAATTTTATCAACTTGCTACTGCCATATTATCAGTATTGCAACATAGCATTGCATGGACATCTTAATAACTTTGATTGACATAGTTTTTATTATCTTTGCGATGATCTAATGCAAAGTGACCAGGATGAAATGCATTCATAGTTTTTGAGAAATTGCGTACCTACGCAACGATATCCCGGACAGTCACAAGTATCGTAGCAAATAAAACCATCTTTACATGGTGCTCTTTTCATACAAGTGTATCCAATCTGGAATATAAATGCAGATAATAAATGAAATATTGACTGTACGTAAACCATTAGTACAATGCTTGAGGTCGGAAAACTGCTAATTTCATACCAAAGTAGATTACACTATCTAACATCGCATATCAGCAACAGATATCGATGAGCATCATCCCTCTGTCCTCCGTTTTGTTAATCATCCATATGAGAGATTTGCTATTGACATGTCTTCTAATTCTGTTAGTGTATGTAATGATCTTCTATTAATATCTCAATTGCTTTCTACCTTTCCCTTTATCATAAGATATTGTAGGCTTTCCTTTTCTAATGACGTGGCCTATGAGCTTCACCTGCTTTTCTCTTTATGCTTGTTAATAGGGTTTCCTATTGTGTTGGAGCTTCTAGATACCTTTTCTTTGCCATCAATCCCTGGCCTA
Organism: Mastigias papua; assembly: GCA_964019165.1. Classification (NCBI taxonomy): domain Eukaryota; kingdom Metazoa; phylum Cnidaria; class Scyphozoa; order Rhizostomeae; family Mastigiidae; genus Mastigias; species Mastigias papua. Next base: position 8,665,194 of record OZ025285.1, read on the forward strand.
CTTTGAAGCGTTGACTGAATTAGCCAAAAAGTAGATTATGGATAGTTTATTTAGACGAATATACATTTTATTTACAATTCTCACATAGGTATAGGTATTTAGAGTGTAATACCATGGGAAAGGTACTAATGAGTACTTAAAATAGTGTGCTACTAAATGAATGTGCATACAAGCTCAATCCTACGTGATTAAATTAGATCTTTTATTTTTCTAACGAAGCAACTATCAAGTCAACCAGTGGCACAGTTGGATTGTCACTTTTTGGAGTGAAGGTGAGAAAAGGAGCTACGATTTTCCCGACAAATCTTATTTATTAATTCTTGTCATAATTGGTAAATATGGTCAGGTGTAGTGGAGTGCCAGAGGGTAGTGCAAAGTTCTAGGGGAACACTTACAGTTCTATAGAATTCTAAGAGAATATGGTGCTCCCTAATCATATTACATTTCATTTCCATACTTTATCATATGTGTCAAAATCGAATTCAAATCAAGGCTCTATTGAGCTACAGATGCTATTTCTTTGATACGACCCCAGCCATGAACTTCATCCCACGAGAACCTATCTTCTCTATACCAATGGGAAGAGCTTGAATCAAAAGTCTGAGTTGAACATTTCAGACTCAGGGACGCTGCAATCAGTGGGGTAGGCAGAATATATGAAGGGGTATAGTGCAATGAGAACATCTGAGGGCTGCATACCATTCAACAGTGTTAAGGCCACACAGGTAGAAGTGGCTTAGAATGCATCTCCAAAAATTCATACATACTCTAGCAGAGAGGAACTACAACAAATTTGACAGTTATACTGCAAAACAGAGTGCCAGGCAAAAAGTTTTGATACGGAATCCCGACAACCATATGCCACCTAAGTTAGAGAGCAACTGCTCGTACCTCGATGCACACCCTTACCTACGCCACTGCGTACTATCGATTGATATTAGGTGTCTAATTAAGATAGTTAATGAAGTAGGCGAACCCAGTACGACTGAGCATAATGTGAGAGAAATTCTTATGAATTATACTCTCTAAAATAGCTAAAAGTATGTCTCCAAGACTAACGTTTGACTGAGCAGTATAATTTAGTGTTGATGTGCCATCATTGTATACTTACGAAAATAATTCAGCACAACAATAGAAACTTAATTTGACATAAAAAGTCCGACATTGTAGCAAAAAGTCCTACGGATTGTCTTTTGTGGAGTTAAAGCTCCCCATACCCCCAGCCAGTGCGCTACTACTGCAATTCATAGTTAGAGAACCCCAGCCACAAGGAAGAGGCCTAATCTCAATGTATTCAGCAATCACAGTTAACAACTCTCTTACATCAAATTTTCAGAGCCATTCCCTAAATTCCCTGAATGATTTCTGCCGCAAAGGAACAAATACAACAAACTACTAATTTTTCATGCGTTTCTATGTTCTGCAATTGCAAAATGTATCATCTACATACCAATGTTTCATTATAGCGTGTCGAGTAGTATGTCCATCCATCCGCATGTACAGTTGCAATATTATCTCTTGCATCCTCAGAGGATTTATCATTCAGTTCACATATCATGTCATCTTCATGGATATTTATAGTCTGGCATCGTTCATCAAGACTGCATTCATACTGACATTCCATTTTATCGATGCCATCAAGTGTTAAGAATGTGCTGTCCAGCTTAGAATCATGCTCTTGTACTGTGAAGTTTGCATACGTTGAACATTTCAACCGATGTATGTAGCCAAGTGTTTGTGATATCAAAATTATCATAAGGCTGCAAGAGATTATTTAGATGCAATGCATTTCAAACTCATGAAGATATAGCTAACCTTCTTTAGGACTCTAATTCTTCTTGAGAAGCACCTATAAGTCATAAGGTAATGCTAACATTCCCTTAGAACTTTCAAAGCTTAGGGGTTTATAAGCACTTTTGAGTGTTTTCCCCACTGGTGAAAAGTCGTAAAATTGCCCTGGCAACAGCCTATTAAGAAAAGATAGTAATGTACATAAGTACTGCAATGCACGTTCCTTGAAACCGTTTTTCGGGGTATGGTAGGACCTACAAAATACCTACGGAATGGGCGTAGTTTCCATTCTTAAGCATCTTGTGGTCAATATTTCGACAAAGTATGGGAATCTATGACCGTAGCAAATTCATGAGTTGTCTGCTTCACTGCAGCACCTTATTGTCATTGTTTGGTTCCTAGAATGAAAACTTAAAGCCATATGTCAAAAGAAATGACTAAGGTTTGCTATTTGTCTTCCGACAGAATTCCCGTATGGGGCTGTGAAATTTCCAATACCATAATGTTTATGATTATTGATAATTATCTTTTACCTATACAGATTATGCAGTTTGGTCGTTTAATCACATAAAGTGGGAATATAAAGTTGATGTGAGTGCATATGAGAGAATTCCTCCTTTTGTGGCAATGGTGGGTATATTTGCTAATATTTTATTGGCAGTGCTGCCAGTAGCTTTGTAATAAGTTGTACAAACCTTGCAGGAATCATACCAAGACACGTTGATACGAAATGAACAAGTCGATTGTAACTTTGGAGGAACACCTGCATCCTTCACCATTCGCTTTGAAAGTCTGCTTTCAGATAGAGGTTGGTAAAATGTCTATTTTTCCACTGCCAGTTCACATTCAGGTCGATTTCTAAGAGCAATTTATACTTAATTATCAATAATATGATTTCTTATAAATAATTAAGATTATAGACTTGAGTAATGATCCAACTCACCAGTTTCGGTATGAGATTATTGTTCTTTCCTTGTGAAAGTATATGTATGATATATGAGCAACCAAACTTTGCACGGTGCAGGCACACCATCAAAATACTTTTAATAAAGGCCTCTCTTATTACTGCCGGTTCATGTTTAGGTTGATGTCTAAGAGAATTGTTGTGTACATTTGAAGCAGTTCTATGCTTGTACGTAATTAGGACTGTAAAAATACATAGAATAACTTCCTTACCAAATAAATCAAGCAGCTGTACACTAAGTACAGAATACATACATCACACAACAGGATAATACACAAACACACCATCAATATGAGATCCGGTGACTGCATTCTATTTATACAAATTCATATTACGTAGCATCGAGATGAAGCAAGCATACGAATAGTTCTATAATGTAGTTAATATGCACTCAATGACGGTAAATTTTAACAGTTGTCTCCTGTTGAACAAAATTTTCAGGCTTCCTGGGGGAACTGCTTGTTATGCTTACAAGCAGTTTTCTGTAAGATGCTTTTCACTGATAGAAATATCCAAGGCCCTGCACGAGAGAGCATGTCGAGTTATTTTTCAGCCTTAAGTCCAGTAATATTAAATCACCAGAATCGATTAACTGATCAAAGGCATTGATGACTGTAGGAAACGCACTGAAGGGGACATTGACGGGAAACAACTTCTACATAAATCAGCAAGCAAAATCTCCCAATCTCCACAACATCATTAATGCAAGAAGCTTTCAGTGAGTGTAGTGCGTAACAAGAAAAAATATTCTAGGCAAGTGGCCTAGTCCCTATGTATAAACAGTGTCAACTTTCCCACGCTGTTGTACTCCATTTTCCCCATTGAGACAGCTGTAGGGATTGTTGTTTATAGTAATAAGGTAGAAAGCGCAGAGATAAAAGAACAAAGAAAAGAGAATTCTCTTACCTACTTCCTTTCTATTCAATGATGCAACCGTATAAAAATATATGCAGAATGAATATGTAGCATTACATATAACTACCACTATTTCTACGAGAGTTCCAGTTACCTTGTTTCAGCCATTCCTCCAAATACTCTGTCTCCAGCGGGATGTCATCTAGCGCTATATGTTGTGTGGGGCTTAGAACTAAATAATACTTTTGACGAAGCGGAGTATGTCTTTATAACACTGATTCACTTTGAATAGACCTGTTAATGCGATAATACTCACAATCATTATTTAGTTGTTCCCGAGAGTTCCTTTCTACTGCGTCTTCAGGTTGCTTCATTTTAATCCATTCACTATTTCATATAGAAACTTAACAGTTAAAATATACTTGCGCTCATTTTATAGGCAAGCTGTAAATTCTCAAGAGGGTTTTAAGAGAGGACTTTGTGCAGGCTTTTACAACACTGCAAATACTCAAAAGAGTAATATCTTGCTCGTTGATATAATCTCATGCCTCTCTTGCTAGCATACAGTTAATATCATCTGCAGCCTGCTGGTCATGGATTTCTATTTGAGATAATCTATTTCCTTTGTAAAGACGGCAGAATTTTCCTTATGAATTTCCAGACGTTCTTGGGCACTTTCAACAAATTGCAAAAACAGTAGCATATTGAAACTGAAAGTAATATCAGACTTATTATTTTAGCATACACTGTTACATATGTCAATTCTCATAATTTTGTTGTCCCGCTGTTTCATGAAAAAGTTCATTGATTCATTTGACGCAACCATAAGCTTTCACATCACAAAGAATAGTACAAGTAGCAACATTAGCGTTATCTTTGTTCAAGAAGATACTTACTCCAGAAGTCAGATCTGGTTTGAAGTTTCATTGGACTTTGTGTATACAATATTTCTAGTAATTATTTATCATTGCCAAATATTGTCCTGATTTCTTTTCCTACCATTCCTATGATCAATTAAGGAATATTCACAAAAGCTGCCCACATGAAGAGTCTCTCTTCAAAATTGCCAGAATATTTTGGCGCTATTTAAAGCCTTGCTTCCCTTCACTTTAGTATTTACTACAATAAAGCAATGACTTCCACCGCTGAAGGAAAGGATAGCAATATTTGTCATCTGAGTTGTCATTTATCCACAATATGTATCACGTGCAAATATTGAAAAGCCCCCATGCAGCTCTGCGCACTGTTTACGACTAGCTAATGTATTCCATTTTTGTTACTACAAGTATTGACTAAGTGGGATTCACAAATGAAGAGTATGATATTCTGGGAATTTAAGACATTTTTTTCAGTTTGTTAGTATAGTAGTTCATTTTAATGCAATTTCGGATGTTTTACTAACAACATCTTCATAGAGTCAGATACCAATGACAAGAAGCGATATTAGTAATTATTGCAAGTTTTTCAGTATACCTATATCATCCATAGCACTTGCATGAACAAAATCCTTGCTCAGTGCAGTCGCGAAGATGGTGATTCTGAGATTGTGTGACATAGTGTCAAAAACTTGGATGTGACATCCAAGAATCGGGTGTAGTATCTTATAGTGCAGTAAAAGATCTTCAATAATTTCCAGATAACATGCTAGGTACCTAGTGGGGATACCTATGAAAGGTTCAATTTGTGCCAAAAAGCCGCATTATTTGTCGAAAAATCACAGGATTTCCAAAATAGACACAAGTCCTAACGGAGAACTGTCTTCATGGGGTTGTGACCTTCCCCTCAACCCCCCCCCCCCGTGAAGGGTTTGCTTTAGCTATAAAATCAAATAGCAGTTTCTTCTCCCAATCTTACAATATAAGGAACAATCTGAAAGGACTGTCAATTCAATAGTAACAGGTATCTACGGTGGCATATAAATAACACGGTATTTAATGCTATAATTTGCAACATGTCATTTGAAATACAATTACATTAAATACGTGTGTAGATGGAACTCACTAGCAATGTGCCAAGGATAAAAGTAATTGTTTTTGATATTACTATTATATTAAACGTTCACACCAAACCAATACTGTGTCGTGCTGTCTACAGATCCAGTGCATCTAAATGCTTTATTATTTGCTTCGTAATAGCCAAAATTATCCTCATCATCAGAGCTGCCACTACGGGCATCAAAATCGCATATTTTCTTTGAGCTATCTGTGTGGAAAGGTATGTTTTCATATATCAACTGATTCCAGGTGACTCCCTGCCAGAAAGGCACTGAAATGTTAGTGGCCGCATTCCCTCTAATATTGATGTGATCTATCGTACGGCATTCTGCTAGTCCTGTGAACTTAAGGATGTCGACTTCACTGATTTGGGCTCTCATGTAGTCATGGTATATATCATGTTTATAAATTGGAAAACTACATGTAGCTCGCCACATTGTTGCTGATGAACGAATGTGTTCCATCCTTGGTAATGCAAGCCTTGAATAAACGAGATTTAGAAGGAAAATACATGAGTATAACTATGTCTTGGCATTGATGGCCGCACCGTTTTTACTGACTTGGAACTTCTAATGTTTCTAGAAGATGATATATAAAAATTCATTCGTTCCAAAACTATTGCCTGAATTATGGAGTAAGTGCTTTTACATGTTTTTGTCTCATAGAAAATTCATGCCAAAATAAAAGACATGATCTAAACTTCCTCCCCATTGCTCAGTGACCACAAACCGAACATGAAATGCCTGCCCCTCCAGTGCCCAGTGCTCATATGGAAAATCATTGCATTAAGTTAATTTCTGCATGGGTACATATTCATGCTAGTTGCGACAATGCTGAATGACAAATATGGAGGCTGGGGCTAATCAAGTGCAGGAGGGTAAAATTTAAAAATAAAGCAGTTTCATTTTCAAGGTATCTTATCCCTTAGAACACTACGGAAATGAAACTAGGTAAATTCAACAGTCAATGTTTGCAAAAGCGAGCGAATTTTTAAAGAAATGACGGGCGATAATCATGGCAATTTTTTTCTTCATATATTTCGGTAGAGTTCTTAGGACGGGAGAGCCTAAATGATGCGATGTGGTTTCTGTACCTTGATTTAATATATATTTATAATATATATATAATACATACAGACAAAATCAAAATATGCATCACGTAAATGTATAAAAGTAGACTTTTGGATTTAATATTTTCGTCAGTAGGTACTAAGCTTACTTGTAAGATTAGTACTAACGACGATAATAAATCGAATCATGCATATTTAAGCGGAGAATGGTTTTGATTTTGTCTCTTTTTCATAATTGTATGCTATGCGAATGCAGGTGAAAGATTAAGATATGATGAAGAGATGATTCGTAGATTCTTCTGTCTGATGGTGATTATGATATTGTCCGAAACTGTAGCGTTTAGATTATCAGTGGTGATGTGATCTTCTGTGATGGCTGTGAGCGGTCTTTCATATTGTTATAGAATCAATCAAGAGAATAGAATTGAATTAAAACTATATTATCTATACTATATCTATGCCAACTTGGCTCAGCTGGGTGACATGCGTTCCCGCCATTGGCTCGAACTCATCTCGATGCTCTAATGATCTATATCCTATCTAGCTGCATATTTAACGTAATGCACGAGGGGTATACATACTTCCTCAGATCTAATATTGCGTCAATAGTTTTGCTGCTAACCAACAAATGATTACACATTATACTGTAGATTTCAATCTACGCGAGACATTGCGCAAACCTGGTTGTTTCTAGAATTTCCCCAAACAATAGATAACAATACTGTGTCAGTTAGCTAATCTACTTTATATATTATGCATTGCGCAATGGCAACAATACACAATTCTATACTCGATGCTTTGAAATATGATTTATTAATATATGTGTCGTAACCTAATCTCTAAGCTAACTTAACCTGAAAACTAGCAATGATACTGGCTTTATGCCAAGGAGCGTCGACGAAACTGCAAATACAATTAACGCCAAATGGCATTCCTCAGTCCTTATCAAGTACTGAGAGTCCAAATGCAATAAACGGCAGCAAGTGCATAATGCGAAAATTGATGCAAGTGGTTTCGCATACCACTCTATCTTCGGCCTAATATCCAAGGTGTTAGTTTACGTAAAAGTCTATTCAAACATTCTGACAAAAATCTATCAACTAAAATAACAATTTCATAATTTATTTCAAATTTGAGTCCCGCCTGTTAGAATCCACACTCGGTGCCCATCAATCTAAGGTTTGAGTAACTTAGTTATGATATTTTTAATGAGCGTGATAATTAATAATTCTTGTATTAAGGTATCAAATGTCAGAGCAATAACACTCACCACTCAACGTGCATTCTGTTTACTTTGTAGCAAAGTGGCGACGCTCACATAAAACGTAAAAAGGGCTGCTTAGAAGACCCTTCTTAGGGGAAACGCTCAACATCAATGTATTCTAGGAAAACTTGCGATGAAAAGTTTTCTTTATAGTACAATTTCAATGTTCTGAATACAGCAATTCTGAATTACCTGTAGATTTTCCACTCTGGCTCCATTTCACGTCTGGGATCACTGTTGAAGAATGGCGATAAGAACAAGTTCTTTTCTCTGAGTTCAAAAGACATGATGAGAGTCCATATTGAGTTCTTCTCAGACTCAAAATCACAATAGACTGGAAGAAGTTCCATGTTCTGATCAAGGATTTCATATCTTCCATTCTTTCTTTTCCTGTTGCGATACCAATCTAGACAGGATCTGGCTAGTAGAAAAAGAAAGAATTACCGAAATGTCTATTCAGAAAATATGTTAATGGTGCAAGGCAATGCACCTTAATCTACACAAAATTTCTTCACATGTGAAATCATATGAAGCCATTTTAGGAATAAAAGCCCATGGGGCTTGAGGGGACTGGTTAATTTTTTTATATTGAGGGAAAGAGCAAGATGAAGACAATAGCAATTTGTTGTAATAGCTGACGAGGAAGACTGTACATATTGCAACTTTAAAAGGCATCACTAGGAGGTATCTAGTATGCTGTTTGTAATAACAAAAACGCATTGAAAAGTGTTGGCTGTGCTGTCAGAAAATACACCCAGTCTATGGATTCCACGATCATTTTCATTTTACAACTCCTTCTCAGTAGCATCAACCTGGAGGCAGTTCAGCATGCAATCGCTAAGTTTTAAACTGTAATCACATTCGCACAAATGATTGGTTATGACTTAGGTATAGTCTACTACAGTTGCTCTTTCAGAGAATTTGAATAAATTCAAAGTTCACTTAGTTTCGCTGAATTCAGATACCATACCGATATCAATTATTAGGTTTCTGTCGCTTGTCATCTGCATTCTAGGACACCTATTTTGATACTTTTACTTTCCTCTCATTCCTTCCAATGTGATTTTCACTTGTCCTGTCTATTCTTTTAAGGTATAGTAGAGAGGTAAGTTCTTCGAAGCATCGACAATAGAATATTTCTATATAAAACAATGCTTTAGAACGGGTTGTTACAAAAGTAACGCTGCAGAGACTTCGAAACCGAACAATCAGCCTTCTCTACTTACCATAAGCATCATAGCATAAAAAGAACATGGATAAAAGTACATTACCAATGCAAGGCAATAAGAGCCCTATTCAACTTTACTAAAACTAGACAGATGCTATTCACTTCGAGCATTGTCACTATTCATCAACCTAGTAATAGGGTTTATCCATAAAGCTCGAGAGGAAACAATATTTCAATTTTCAAAGCAACTTCTTACCCATACAGAGGTGTCCCGGACAACCACAGGTATCTAAGCATGTGAGCTCATGAGGACACGGTCTTCTTTTTATACAATTGGGTCCAATCTGATATATAAAGGTAGACAGAAGTTAAACCTGTCTATGAGCGACAGCCCTTTGCTATGTAATATACAAATGCGATTATTGACATCTATATATATATATATATATATATATATATATATATATATATATATATATATATATATATATATATATATATATATATATATATATAAATATATATATATATATATATATATATATAAATATATATATATATATATATATATATATTTATATATATATCAGTTTCAATGTAAAAGCATTAAAATTTCCATAAAATCATACAACTCCGAGTTTCAAGCTCATGCGATTACCAGATGGTGGGATAGGGATGGTGTGAAGTTTAATAACTGTTACGGAGTTACATTGAAACTGATATATATATATATATATATATATATATATATATATATATATATATATATATATATATATATATATATATATATATATATATATATATATATATATATATATATATATATATATATATATATATATATATATATGTATATGAACTAGATCTCTTGCATATCATGTCCATATACCTACAGAGGAATTCCTTTATCTCAAAGTTCTGAGGAAGGTAAAAAGTAATCTGAGCGCAAATCTTCAACTGTGTAAAGGTATGATCTTCACTGTAGATTAGAAAGATAGTTAACAAAGGTATAATATATATCTAAAATATATACCTAAAATAATTGCCCATTGCTTATTTTCTATGGATTATGTCCGCAGCGTATGAGTTAGTTTAACTATTCATTGAGTTCTATGTATTTCGATATTTCCACGATCTATAATTCGAAATTTTAACATCTACTTACCAGTGTGTCATTATAGCGAGTCGCATAGTATGTCCATCCCTTTTCAGGCAAAGTTGCAACACTGTCTCTGCTATCCTCAGAAGACTTATTGTTCAATTCACATATCATGGAATCCTCATTGATATTTATAGTCTTGCATCGATCATCAAGAATGCATTCATTTTGGCATTCCATTTTATCTATTTCATAAAGCGTTGAGAATGTGCTCTGCAATCTAGCATTATGCTTTTGTACTGTGAAGTTAGCATATGTTAAACATCTCAAACTATGGATGTAGCCACATGTTTGAGATACCAATGTTATCAGAAGAAGATACTTCCCAGGGCTGCAAGGTATAATTTAAGTGCAATGTATTTCAATCTGACCTAGACAGGAATAACTTAGCTATGGACTAATTTCGACTTTCTTTCATGTCTTTGGATTTGTGATATTAGTGACATAAGTAGCTTGAAAGTAATTTTAAAGACTCGTAGTAAATCATCAATCAGTACTGAACTAACAAGAATGCTACAGGCACATAGCTACGGCGGAGTGCATTGCTCGCCCAACTACAAAATTTGGCCCCCCTTGCACTCCAAAAAAACTGTAGGATGAAAGTTTTTTCATCTAAGATCTCTGAAAGTTATGAAAAATTGACGTAACACAGCTAGCTTGTGGTGGCTGACGAAGTATTGGTTAGAAAGAGCGGTTTCCTAGAATTTAAAGTGTGTTGCCCAGAAACCTTCTATGTTAAGACTCTACTTCATTTGATGGTAGCTACTCCTTCTAACTTAGAGCTAGTGTCGACTGTCACTGGTACGATTGAAGCTATTATGTTAGTGGCTTGCTCAACTGGACAAATGTGGTGAGACTTGTTATATTGCAAATGTAAGAGCGTTTATATTGCAATCGAATCCTTCTCTTTCAGATTATTACATGAACTCTTGTTGATAGATTTAGTCGTAGTAAAAGCAAATATTGCTGGATCTTATCCTCGTAGGTAAAACTGCAGAGTTCTGTGCACATCAGAGGTCCTTTGAAAGTTCTGAACTCTAGCAATTTGTGTACCGTTTGCATATTCGGCTTCGTTTTGGTGACAGCAAATTAACATCTTGATTTAGCCAAACTAAAGCTTAACCATAGGCCCAAGCCTAAAGGGGAGGCAACTGAAAGCAATTCTTAGTAGATGTTGTCACTAGCTTTCAATCATGAGAATATGAATCGGTAAATAAAGTATAAACAAAAAATTAAGGCAAATTAACATGCAATACCATGAATCATAAAAAACCTTGACGGAATAGCCAGGAAAAGCTGTTCCAAGACCTAATAGGGGACTATACAGTTATGAGCAAAATGGCATTGACTAGTGCAGATCTCAATCAACAACGTAAAGAGCTAGAGGATCAAGAACTTACTGAACTGAATTATGCATCAAAAATAAATGTTTATTCAAAAACTTTGGCCTTACATATGCTGCAAAATGATCTAATTCGTGCAAAACTTCTATTGGAAAAAAGCCTCATACTTTTCAATCTGTACCTCCACGTCTTAAAATGCTATAGATAATAGACCAAATGTTATGTCCAAGAGACTTCCCTACGGTCTATATGGCTTTGAATCAGGAATGGCCAGAAGAAATTAGCGATTTGTTGTTGCTCATACACGACAAAATGAAAAAACTGAATCTTTATAACTGGATAAGTAAATAACGTTGTTACCCAATACGTCATTAAGCAGTCAATTTTGTCTGGTTGCAGGCTTTGGGTTTGATGAACTATTTTGGAAATATAATCTTGCTTAGCCTGTTTCATGTTTTCAGAATTATTAGATGTATTTTTCATATATTTTCTGTCTAGTTGCTATAAGGTAGAGAATTTGTTCCTGTTTCATACAAATATAATTGTAAGCTAGATGCTGAATGTTTCTTATTCCGGCAATATGAAAAGTTGCGTATTTAAAGTCCACACTAAAAGATCAAATGCAAAAATTACTGGACAGAGTGCAGATTATGGTATTAGCGCAGAGTACTTATTATAGCTGCTAAGCACAGCATTAAAACACGACTCCCTGGAAAATCAGCTGCTATGATAAGCTACTGTACATAATTCAGATCTAACTGTTTTTACATAGTATTGATGTAATTAGGGTAATTAATTTCTGGTCTTTAAATTATCTGATATTTAATTATAAGCTGAAGGGATTTGTGTAAACAGAATTTTAAATAATAAATAAATAAAAAAAAGAATAAGAGTCTGCTCCGTACTATTGTATGGTAATGATGAATTTGCTTTTCTTAGCCAGAAAATAATTCTAGAAGCTATGATGTGTTATTAGGTACGTTGAGATTATGTGTGTGAAAGTAAATGATATGCTATTCCAAACGTCTGTACTTGCAGGGGCGCGGAGTCGATCGATTTGGAACTTAATGACTATGAATATAAACCGTCATTGTGTATTTGGGTTATCATTACGATCATCCATATCGATTTTGATACACTACCTAATCTCCTCATTCGCGGTGCCTGCAAATACAGACCTTAGGTATTGTGTATTAAGTGTCAAGTGCTGTTTGATGTGTTAATAGTGTTTATTGTATACTTAAGTTTTAAAACTGCAAGTGCTGGTTATAGTGGGAACTCGCTGACTAACAAGTCCGTTCCCACTGTGACTGACACTTAGTCTGTTAAAATGTCATTGTGTTTTAAAATTTTATGAAATAAAGAAAAGAAGGCGTAAGGTATCCAAGGCTTATTCACATATAAAACTTGAGGAATTTGCAAGATTGCTTGGAATGAGTGATGTTGCACGCCTAAAAGAATTTCAAGTGGACAATTGTTTACAGATGTTGGGAATCAGGCAGAAACACGCACTTACATAAACAACGACCCGTTACTATCCCGTCTCACAGATTGCATATCTTACCTGGAAAATTAAGCAAGACCTCGTGGATTCTGAGTCCTTCGTAATGTTGTCCAATTGATAACCCAAATGCTATCAATCTATATCTTTTGTTCGACGGTTGATAACAGAATTCATTGGAGACCAGAATATTTTATTATTATTTTTTGCACAACATGACAATCTACAATCATGCGATTTGAACACCAAATACAGAGCAAGGGATTACAATGAATGAATAAGAGACGATAAATATTAACCCCGATACGTTAACACTGCATTTCACGCACCTCAATAGACTTATTGTTAACTATTTGGAGACAAGACATCTATACTGAATGGAACTTAAAGGAGACATCACCAACTCTTCATAAGTAAGTCAACCAGTTGTTGTCATGTATACCTAATTGCAACTGACTATCTTAATACACCCTGGGTAATTTATATGTTGGCTTTGAAGGGTGATGTTACACCTTAATTGAATTGATCTGGATCCTATTAAACATAGTCCAAACATTTAATTGTGACACCAGTCCAGTGTTTACTAAAAATTATATGGTAGGGCAGTTCTCTGCTATAGTAGCAGGCATACTTGCAGTGTAGATGAAAACGGGTGTCATAATAAGAACAGGTATTTTATTCAAACTCATATCATTATCAATGCTTGGCGAAATATTGAGAGCTTTTAGCATCAGCCAGGGTAGTTAAATATTGACATTTTTGCTAATGGATGCAATTTTCTCAAATTCATAAGGTTTTGGGTAAGATACCAAACAATTTGGTTCTCTAAGGTGTCAAATGAACGTTGGAATAAGGAAATTTGTCTATTGAAAATGCTGTCCTAACATTTGATAAAAGTTCATATGCTCATGCTGCATAAAAGTAGCTACAATGCCTGCCAAAAGTCTTGGAACACTTGCTATGATTTACGCTATAGATGAGCTATAGCACCCCCTCCCCCGTAAACAATGTTGTATGAAGCAAATCGCTGGTCTCCGCTATCGAATCAACATTGTTTCAGGGGGGAGGGGGTCTACATTTTAAGTGGTGTCAAGGAGAAGCGGCAGGAGTCGGAAATCAGTACAATTGTGTGGGTGTTCCAACTACTTTTGGAAGGCATCGTAGCTTTCTTTCAAGTTTGGATAGTAGGGTTTGAGTTGCATTGCTTAATTCACTGCAACAATCAATGAATGGCTTTTCTTTCATCCCTCTTCTTCATTTCTTCGTAACTTTCAAAGAGAGGAATATTGGTCGGGAAGTGCAGCTTCATTATAAACTGTAATATCAGAGCAATGACAAAGAACATTATAATTGCTAGAGTAAGAAGAACAACAATGTTACAAGCTATTTAATTAACAAAACCATGCTTAAGCTGAAAAATTCGAATGACTATAAACAGAAAGAAGATGCCTAAATCTGGAGATACCAAGCGAGAGAGCTAATAAACACGAATAGAGAGGGCTAGAAAAGTCATATGGGTATGGATTAAGTCTGTTGATTCAGTGATGGGCGATCACTAAGAAAAAATAAACTCTAGTAGATCAGTAAGCCTAGTTCATTGTCTGCGTTGTCTACAGTAGAAAAGTTATCAATAGAAGAACTATGATCCGTGTCCTTTATAAACTCCCTAATGGACGAAGAAACGCCTCTAATGCTTTTCTCTTTCTTGTTAACCCCTAAATGCTCTCTAAAGCGAGCAATAAAGTGGCGTGACGTTTTTCTTTGATAAGTAGTCTGGCAGCTACTACACGTAAATGGGCTGAAAACAAACCTAAACATAATATCATAATATGGGGTGAATGTTGCACAAAATTATTAAGCTTCTTTATCAGATGAATGATATATATGCCTAGGTATGGAAGAGAGATAAGTACCGGTAGTTTGGGAACTTTGATAGGCATTGAATTAGCTAAATATTGTTTGTCCGATACTCTTCTTATTATGCTACTTGCAAGGTGAATAGGATAATGATAAAATCCAAGAGAGCATTTGATCTTGCAAACTTGGTTTTGAATAGCCTGTTGCTACTACAGAACTTCACTATACCTTGAAAAACAGGAACATTCTTTAAGCATACTGAATAGCTTTTATCGTCCGACACTCGCTTGGTGAATGATACGCCCTATGATGATTAATGCGTCCCGTTAGCCCTACGACTGGCCAATTGGCTCCTATTCACCATGGGTGAATTGGCTACATATCTCGGTTCACTTACATAGGCGTACATGGTATTCGTCTCAAACAGACGCTTGATGGCGAATAGTTGCCAATTGGCCAATCATCAGGCCAATCAGACGCATTATTCATCATATCACATGTATCCGCATTTGGATATATATTTGGGTTCACCTTTCAATCGGTATCTGACGTTTCATACTGACGAGTGCCAGACAGAAAAAGCTTTTCAGTATGCTTAAAGAATGTTTCCGCTTGTCGAGTTATAATAAACTTGCTTATAGAACGCAATGAATGTTGGAATGTTTTGAATGTTGGATATATCGTAGAGTTCTTAAGATTAGTTGGACAGACAAGGTTAGTAATAAGGAGGTACTGCAAAGGATGAGAATAAACATGCATTTAATGAACTCTATTGCAAAGCGAAAAGCTGCATTCTTTGGACATATTTGTAGAGGCTCGAGTGGGAATGATGTAGTCACAATCTTAGAAGGAAGTGTAGAAGGCATAAGATCACGAGGTGTTCAGAGAAGAAAGTGGTCAGACGATGTGAAAGATTGGCTCAACATCACAGACTACGGTAGTTTGAAAAGGACATCTGAAGATAGAACAGCTTGGGAAGTGTTGATTGACAACTTACGGTTGCCGTAATCGTCACCTTAAATGAATGAATGAAATAGAACGCAAAATATGAGGAGCAACTGTGATAGGCAAGATAGGTCAGAACAGAAATAAGATTGAATTTATATTGGATAAGAGATAGACATTCAAAGTTACTATATAATCCAGTAAACGTATTCTTACGATATAGATTAATAGAAAATCCAGTATCCGAATGCCTAACTACTAAGACATCCAAAAAGGGTAAAGAGCACTTTTCTTCACGTCACGTATAGATTTGATGCTAGAATGCTAAAGGTTCGAGTACTGTAGAAAAGGCTCAACTTGATGAATATCATTAAAAGATACAGAAAGAATCATCAACAAATCTATGTTAACAGTAATGGCTTAAAATCAAGATGTTTTGTAGGAAATTTCTGTTCTAAAGCGCACATAAATCAAGTGTTTCAAATTGTGAATAGAGCTGCAATGCTCGCACTACCTCAACCCTTGAATCAATGCCTGGTCATAATATACCTGTTATCACCAATTGCTGAAAAATCTTTAAATGGTGCAAGATATAATTATGTAAGATCTAGTCTACTCATAGCTGACTGTAGTTTGTACGGGAAAACATATAGAAGGTGGCTGAGTGCAGCAATTGAAGAACAGGTATGTCACACCCTGCAGATCAAGAGCCACACCCAAAAGTACCACAATTGCATCCTATATTAATGTTATTGCAAAGAGAGAAGGGCTTAGAGAGCCCAGTAAGGATGCCATGGAGTGCAAAAATGTGATTTATTTCACATAACAATCGACTAGCACTACTCTTTGATTCTCTTTTGCGAAGCTCGTAGCTTTATTTCCAGTTTCCAGACATAGCGTGCAATTGAATAGCGTCTCAGCATCATGCTTGCTGTTATTTTGAAAATTTTTTGACTTGAATCTTCTACATTTGTAAGAGTCATTTTAATACATACATAGGCACTGGCTATTTTAAGGAGCACCCCTTTCCTCATCAAATCAAGTTTTATGGGGCCTCATTTGGGTGCTGTATATCCAATTAGTAATTTGTTATGTAAGGTATTGAATACTGTCCATGATACTTGTGGTGTAAAATTGAGTTGAACCTTACATATGTACTGCAAATGTTGGCCATAGTAATGAAGAGTCATGTACTGGTTAGATAGATTCCCAAAGCTACTTGAATTGACATGCTTTATAGATTCTCATTTGTTTTTGACACACTACTAGAAGGATGTTAATCCTGTTCACTAACTATACCTAACCTATTGTTATTATTTGTAGAGGTCATCGTATAACACACTTAATGTGTGATGCTATTTTTGTAAGATAAGGATGATATAGTTGGCAGTCGATTACTTGACTGCCTTTCGACAGCCCTTCAACTACCCTTCGACTGTCTTTCGACTGCCCTTCGGCTGCCCTTCGAGTACCTTTCGGCTGCCCTTCGGTTGCCCTTCGGTTGCCCTTCGGTTGCCCTTCGGCTGCCCTTCGGCTGCCCTTCGGTTGCCCCTCGGCTGCCCTTCGACTGCCCGATTATCTGAACATTCACTGCCTGGAAAGAGGTTTCAATTCCTATTGTTAAATTTCCTCTATAATGCTGTTCGACTGCATGACAAAATTCCAATTTTCTATAAAAGTTCGGATTAGAGAGTGTAAGTTCTATTACAATATGTTCTTACTCATGTTTTCCAGTCCATTTGTAATTGATAGTGTACACAAGTACTCTGCCGTTAAAAACGTATTGGGGTACCTTCGAAGTTTCCAAGGCCGTTTGTGTAAACAGTTTTGGACTGGTTGAATTTAATTCTCTCTAAATGAATATGCCAACCAGCCATTCCGTGAATTTTTCAATGAACAATATTTATGTTTCGAAACCTGCCATTTGCACGACAATATTCAGAAATGACTAATCGTAGGACTTTCTATACCTGAAGACAGGGACGCCTACGCTGGGGGATAGGGGGCAGCTGCCCCTCCTGCCCTTTCCAAGGACTTAATTATTTTAGTACAAAAATGTTTATAATGTCCCCTCAATAGGAACCTTGACCCCCTTCCCTCGGTGAGGGCAGGCGTGCCTGCCTGAAGACATAAACTGTTGAGTTTTCAAATTTAACGAAGCACTTTATCAGAAGCGTCTGAAAGCTATTATCTACAAAGCTAATGTACAAGTTACCAGGAATTTTCAGCAACTGCTAGCAGGTCAAAGAGTGCAGTGGATTTTGGGCAACCTAAAAATTTTGAAAAAGCCTGCCATTGGCTGTTAGACCAAGGAAGTCCCAGGTACTTAGAATCTCCAGGGAATTGTGAAGAAGTAACTAAACAAAGATCCTTAAAAAGATAAATCTGACCTAGTACACAAATCTTTGTTGACTGGAAGATATTTCTCCTTAGTTCTCAGAATGCTGTAATTTATTATTCGAGTCTAGCTTGACTTTCAGCAGTAATTAAGCCTGAAGGGGATATAAAAACGTATTTAACTCACTCAAGTGCTTTGCGGCAGAAAGTGTAGCTTGAACGCATTTCTCACTCTAGTGGAATTGTATTTTTCTTCATTGATGCAATCAGCTGCATATGATGCTCAATACCCTGGAATTGTAGCTTGAATAGAAATTTCTTTCATGTGCAAATTACAAAAGATTTAAATTTGAATGACGTCATCCAACAACTGTTTGAGGTAATGTGACCTTTGTGCCTTTCTAGACAATGCTGGTCAGTTCTGTTACGTCTTTAAACTTATAAATTGAAAGTTAAAGTGTTTAAGAAACTCACTAGCGCTTTTGAAAATGTTAAGGTATCTATTAATCATAGATAAGACTGCTCATATCTAGACACCTTTCTACAGACACTGAGTAAGCAAACCTATTGTACAACCTGCCACAAAATGGCGATCACTTCTAGGCTAGTAGATTCAAGTTTCGAGTGCTTTTGTCCTCAAATACAAATCAATGTTTTTTTTTGGGGGGGGGCGCTTGAAATAATAAATGCTGAATTCTCTAAAAGTCTCTATTCAATGCATTGCTTATATATATGAAATCGATGCAATTTAGATTGATGCTATAATGATGTGAGTAGTTGCTCACACAGAGCAGGCTTCTTACTCGAAGCCTCAGAAAGTAACATAGGTTTACCTCTCTTCCTAAGGATGTTATAAATGCCGCTCCTTCGAATCATACAAATCTGCGCATGATCTCACTGCTGTTGAATAGAGACGCCACTGCGAGTCGCATTGCAGAAGAATTATTGTATTTTAGTATTCTGTAATAGCTAGCAACTGAGCGATAGATTTCAAGTTAGATGTAATGACATGATATGTAATGATATGTATTGTATAGAGCAGAAAATCTATTGCTACATGATGTAGGTCAGTAGAAAACAAGCATCCT
Organism: Mastigias papua; assembly: GCA_964019165.1. Classification (NCBI taxonomy): domain Eukaryota; kingdom Metazoa; phylum Cnidaria; class Scyphozoa; order Rhizostomeae; family Mastigiidae; genus Mastigias; species Mastigias papua. The sequence continues at coordinate 8,684,532 of OZ025285.1, forward strand.
AGTTTCAGGAATGATGCTAATTAACAGTGCGATACCTGCATTGAACAGAGAAATGATCTTTATAATTCACAATCACATACTTATAATGATCCTGTTGGCCAAGGCAGCATCCACTTTTTTCTCCTTGCTGTGACCAAAGGAAGATGAAATTTTTTAGGAACAGTGACAGCTTCAGAAAAACAGTTAGACATCTGTACAAAATGCATTGTACGTCGACTTTCCGACCAGGTGTTGTACGAGCATAATGTCTATAATGGAATACAATCCTCTTCAATACGGTTGTTGTTCAATGTTGCTCATTGGAAAAGTGATGGTTATGCCAAAGTCAATACGAAGCCCTTTCAGGTGCCGAGCCCAACTTGCATAAATCGTCTCTCTATTAATGCGCCAGAACAAATGCATACATTATATTTCAGAATCTATCATCTTATAATGATGCAAAAAATGTACATTATGGTCAAGGAATTTTAAGGTGCCAGAGATAGGAAAGGTTCTACATATATAATTGCCTCTTGTAAGCAGAGAATTTGAGAATGTGTTTCATGTTTTAAAAATAACCTCGCAACACAGAGGTTCTTTGAGTACAGTTTATTTCTGTAGCTCAAGACTGATACGAGACAGAAAGTGCCAAAATTTTCTCAAGATGCTTGTAAGATTTTCTTAAAGCGTGTGTCATCATACATTTTCTAGAATAATTCCCGACAGTCATTGTTTCAGCGAAATCTCATGCATGAACAATCAGGTGTTCTGAATTTAAACAAGTATCATTATGATTAAAACAAACACTGTAATAAGCAGTTATCTGCTTAGAATCAGGAAAAACAGAGTCCTCTGAATCATTCTTTACCAATAGTACTGTCCTGTGATAATTTGGAAAGGAGAGGAATGTAAGTGTAGACTGTATACTCCATTCAGGGCTCAAGTTGGGTTTTTGAAATGATATGCGTATCGCAGTGTATATGTTCGATTTTGAAGTTATGTTCATTAAGTTCAGTATTTAGAACTTACTGCTCTGTAAACTAAATTCATATATTTGTATCTCTAAGAACTTCACTTTGCAGTAGGCTTGAATTAGCAGGTCATAGCTTATTATAGTTTGGTATTGGCCTAATGAATAGAAGCTGATGAAAATAATAATAATAATATCTTGAGCACAAGAAATTTTATTATAATCCTATTGCACCATCTTGAACGTCCAGGGAACGTCAAGAGTAAGGCTAAGATCTTCTATCACTCTTCTATTTGTTCGATTTACATCCGCCGGTATATTTAGAATGACAAGTAATTCAATGCTGTTCCAGCTTCACTACAATACCATATTTAATTGCATGGTTCACATAGGCGAGCAACGTTTGAGTTGGTTTTTAAATGTTCTGAGTACTATAATTCCGCGCATATTAGAGACCGGAGGCGAAAACTAGAGCTTCCTTTAATAATTGAGCACAAGATAACTGATTAAGTGGATTTTTGAATTCATCTATGAATCCCGCTTAGATCATTCGTATCAAAGTCAACTCTTAGCTAAACTTCATAAAAATTGCAAATTCTAGCAAGCATTTTAGTTTTCAGGCAGTACATAAAGTGCCAATACAAAGCCTATCACTGCAGAAAGAGCCAAGCAATGCTTGGATTTTTCATAACATAGCTTCCTGGAAGATAAATTCAATATCATATATGATAGCGCTACTAATACTTTCTGCCAGCCATTGTAAATTTATCAAGCTCTCATGTAGTTCTCAATACTATCAATTATTGTGCTATAACTTCATTCATGACAAAAGTATAGGTCTATTACAGAAAGCCAATCAAGTATGTATTCAAGTATCCTTATTTTATTGCTGCTCCAATACTTAATAGCTGTTACACAAAACACTAGTCTTTTGGATACAAATTACAGTAATACATTGTGTTGATTTACTCAACACTGAAAAGTATGAGTTAGGGTGATATTTCTACCAATCAAAAGCAGGTGCATAGAGATGTCTAGCACTCCCATTCGCTAAGAAGTAATTGTGTATGGCCGCTGAAACTATTCATTGTATTGCAAATAGAATATACTACATAAAAACATCCGGAAAATCGACGTCAATTTTGATTAAAAGATTCAGTGTCTCTTCATAGTTAGATAAATCAGCAAACTTGACTATCCAATTTTTGGCATTTACATTGCTACTGAGATGGCCTACAAAAGCAATATTGCAAATGTGGGATTGATTTGACCATGAATGGGCTCCACTGATCTACAAAAAAACTGGATCAAGCAGCCGATTGTTCTTGAGCCACGAAACTGAGGAAAATTGTGGCCATGATAGTGAAACCCAAAGTGGGAAAAATTAATTATGTTCTCTATTCAGTAATGGCAAAACTCGAGATTCTCAATGTTTTGGTTGCACAAAATGTAGAAAAGAAAATCTGACTTTGACATTACTATCCGCATGTTTAACCAAACACTGATCTCACATCATGTGGCATGGCCCAGATGTTGCATCTCTTCAGTTCAAAGTAGAGAAAATCACGAAAATACCTTTATTTTTTAAAGAGAATGAAATTTCCTACCCAACTTACTTCACTTCGTCGTAATATCACCGTAAGCCTCGAAAAACTCAAGATCAATTACAACTAATAGCCATCCCATACCAGTGTCAGCAACATTGTTTGGGTCACACCCTGTCATGGCAACGGTTGCCTCACATTTTTACAATAGAAGCTCGATCCAATTTTTTTATAGATCAGTGATGGAATCCTATTGCAATTTGGAAATCCTTTGCTTACTTATGAAAGCTAGTATTGCAGGTAATGGATTATGGCGTCGATGGTTCGTATGACGAACCTGCAGAGAGGAGCAAGCGAAACCTCCACAAAGTACGTTCTAACAGAGGGACATTCTCTCCAAGGATCAAAAACAAGAGTATGTTATAACCGTAAGAGCGTATTGTCTGAGTACATTATAACCGGAATATGTTTATAGGGGCTTTATTGAATTCTTTGCTGGGAGAGGTCACGAAGTACATTATTTCCGATAGTACGTTACAACTTAGTACATAACAACGAGATTGTACTGTATTCTTAAATATCTGTGCGTGTGAATTTGCTCATCGTGTAGACAATAAAATGCAATTACACTACAAATTTGTGAAGATGTAGTTGACAATCAAAGTTCGGAGAATCGAAGTACTGTTCTTTGACTCTGTCGCATGCTACACATCCGCACCATACCAATACTGTGTCGTGCTCTCATCAACTTCGGTGCATCTAAATGCATTATTAGCTAGGGCAATGCCAGAACTACCCGCATAGTCATCGCTGCTACGACCTACATCAAATTCGCAAACACTCCCTGAGCTATCTGCGTGGCTTGGAATACGACCATACTGCCAAAATGCCACTGTGACATTAATGCCGACGTGACCTCTTATATTGATGTAATCCACCTTATGGCACTGTCCAAACCCTTCAAACCTAAGTATATCAACCTCGTTGATTTGAGCTCTAACATAATCACGATGTATATCTGTCTTATACTTTGGAAAGTTGCATGTTGCTCGCCACATTGTTGATAATGAGCGAACGTGCTTCAGCCTTTGTAATCCAAGCCTTCAATTAATAAGAATTGCAATGAAAATACGTTAGTAGAAATATTTATAAACATTGAGTGTACAAACTTACACAATATTCACCATATATTCTGTTGAACTAGCTGTGAAGTTTTAGGTGCTAAACATTAGAACTGGTATTCTGGTAACAGTTAATACGTTTTACTCAAAATATGCTTTTACAAGCAATAGAGAGAGCAGGAAAAACTGATGGCATAAGCCCTGTTACAAAACGGCCATTGAGTTCATCACCTGTTCAGTTTTCGAACAGGTACTCGACAGAAAGTGATCCCTTTAAGGGGTGATTTTGCAGCAAAAGGTGACATTGAAGACCTAATAGCAATGATTACAGATCGAAAAAGCAAACATGGATGCCTTTGAGTCGAAGCTTATTTTGATGGAACTATCTGTAAACCAGCTTCAAGGTGCATAAGGTTAGGAGGAGCAATACAGACGATGATTCTGTTTAAAGTAAACTGGTGTGTTAGAGAGTCAAGTAAAGGGTGTTTTAAAAATATCTTTAAGGAGATAGATGTTAATGTCCTTGGCTCTGTCATTGAAAGAGCTCATCGCATTGGTAACATCTCACATAAACCTGGTAAACGCTCTCTGCAAATTGCTGTGAGATTCCCTATATTGCGCCATCGTAAAGCAGTTTATAGGACTAAATCCTAAAAGTAGTAAAAGAAAAGGCATGACAGTAATTGGTAGAACGAGCGATGTTTTACGTACTAAAATTCAAAGCATAAATTGCAGCTAGTTTCTAAAGCTGTGGAATGAGTTCCACTACTTTTAAGAAAAGGAAGAGTTTTCACACTTCATTAAGGATTGGATGGAAAGATCTGAAAAAAAACGAAATAAATGGACTGTAGGAAAAGTGCATTTCTTTAGCTTTGTCTTTCCATTTTCTTTAGTTTTGTGCTTTTCCTTGTTGTCGTAGTACTTCATTGTATGTACTCTGCTAGCTATGCTTACTCGCCTAACAATTTCATTTTCTTTTGATTTGACTGCCTTTGAAAAGTACTCTTTTTCCCCAACTGATCATTAGGTATTGAAAGGAAGTTTTACCCTTTTCGCGCATGAATATGGGGAGGATACTTCTTCCTTTGTCCTAAATACAATAGTTGCAAATAACCTCGACCACAGCTGTGCACAAAGATAACAGACATGAAAAAACACCTCAATACAAATTTCGCCCCTCACTCATCATCTCGCGCTGTTTAATTGAACTTCACCCTCATAGTTGTCGTATTTGTTCTATGTTTTATGTTTTTATCCAGTCTTTGTGTTCTTTTTTCCTCCAGTTGCCATCGTCGTTTAGATTTTCTTCTTGCTATCTTTCTGCATTGGCCATGGGGGAGCCAGCGTATTTTGCTCCCCATTGTATCCCTTTTGTAGTGCATGTATAGTAACATGAGAAATTTTTTATTCACTGTACGATGTATTGTAATAGTTATACGGATAAAAAACCTTTCTTAAGATCTCCACATAACCCACATATTCAGAAAGACGTGCAGTCACCAATCTTTATTATAGTAACACATGTTATATCCTGAATAGAGCAATGCTGGATTATGTGTAGATTTCTAAGATTACGTTTGGGTCCTTGGATCACTATCAAAGAATGGCAATAACAAATTGTCAATGCTTACTGGTTTAAAAGGTGTACATGTTGAGTTTGCCTCGAATTCAACATCACAAAAGACTGGAGAAGGCTTCTTATTCGGAGTAGAGCAATGCTGAAATTAATTACCTTTGCAGGACCTTTTTCGAGATCAATGCATCTGTAGTGCTATTTGTAAAGAATGGGAAGCTGGACAGTCCGATTTCTTTTAAGTTAAACGACATGACTTGAGTCCAAGTCGAGTTTGGCTCAGACTCAAAATCACAAAAGACTGGAAAGAGATCCATGTTCTGATCAAAGATCACATATTCTCCATTTGAACTTTTTCCATCGTTATACCAATCCAGACAGGAGCTGGCTATTAGAAATAAGAGAAGGAATTAACACAATATATCCTATCGTCACATATACTACAGCAATTGTAAGGCATTACACTACATAAATCTAAGGCATTATACTACGAGTGTAAGGTATTAAACCCAATTTCCCACAAAATATATCCCCAAATATAAGGTCACATCCCTTATCAGGAATAAAAGCTCAAGTGTTATTATTAAATACACCTAGTCCTTGCATCCCACGATTATGTTTTTGACAGTTTCTACTTCCCAGTTTCTCTCCAGAAGCATCATCTTTGCTAAAGCTATTGCGTTCAATCATAAAATAACTTCATATACTGCAATCAAGTTAACACAACTCGTTGGTTATGGCCTGGGTATAGCTTACTGCTGTTGCTCGTTATGAGAATCTGCAATACATGCAAGAATTTCATGCTTTGGGAAAATGGCAGATTGTTAGAAATACTAGGTTTTTGTCATTTTTCATATTTACATACCTTTGAAGTTTCAATGTTAAAAATGAGTGAGAAATTCACTAAAGGGAATTCCAATTTTTATGAAAGGAGAGGGGGGTCAAGGTGCCTACTTGAAAATTATATAAAAATACCTTATTCAGATGATATCTTCTTGTCAAATTAATGATATATTTTATTTTAGCACATGCTTTAAAACATATGTGGATAATTTCACTTGCTGTATATATTTTGCTTTACCTCCAATACTATCATTAAAGAAATAATCAGAGACCTTAATTCACCACCAATCTAAACGTGATAAATAAATGTAGCATTTTTGCCAAATGCGTGAGAACTTCCTTTCCATGCGTGCGAAATTAGAATTTTCCAAATTGCCTATCTCATGCGGAATGCGGAAGATCTGGAATGACTCTCTGCTATAGTAAAGGAGACATACTTTCATGCTTTTGCCTATTTTCTCATTAAAGGATATTAAAGAGGTAGGTTCCTCGGAGTATCGGAAAGATCATATCTTTATTTTCACGCATGCTTTTGAACCGGATGTCACAGCATAAATTCTGTAGAGCAGGTCGTCTCAAGTAAAATGTGGTAAAACACCACATTAGTTGACAACACTTCTATATCTTCTCCCGTCACCTCTGTCTATCACAAAACAACCTATACTGGACTTCTCACTAACTATTTCAGCTTCTCTTCTTATTCCAATATGGTTGTATTAGTCAAAACTCTAATGGACAGAACACACAGAATTAACAGTACATGGCAAGGATTTCATAAGGACCTTGAAAGTCTTATAATCACTCTTAAGTAAAATCTGTTCCCACCCAGAATTGTCGATCGTATAATTAAACAATACTTTAATAATGCCTCTCTAAGTTCAGCACCTTCTACCAGATCTCATCCTGATTCTTCTATTACATTACAAGATACACCTACCTTGAACTTTAAATTGCCTTACTTGAATATCTCATCGTTTGCCCAAAGAAAAATCAGATCTCTACTCAAAGCCTATTGCTCAGACTTAGATATAAGATTAATCTTCTCATCATATAAACTAAGCAACATATCCCTGCGATCATGTGTAGTCCATAAATTCTCTTGTGAGGAATGTAATTCCGTATGCGTTGGCGAGACAAGCCGACATTTCTCTACGGGTGGTCGTGAACATATATCACGGAATGTAAACTCTCACATTTACAAACACCACTCGTCCTCTAACTGTCGAAACCATCTGTGTAGTGAAGACCCTTTTACTATTCTAGATACTGCCTCGAGCGGCTATCAGCTCAAAATTAAAGAGGCTCTTCGCATTACTTGGCTTAAACCTAACCTTAATTCTCAACTTACACATTCCACTTTAACGTTAAACCTCTAGTTTCTTCTACCTTTTCTTTCTCTTGCTCTATGCAACCTGCAGCATATAGATTTGTCCTTAACCTATTGTTTCTTATCCCCAGATACTTCTCGTTGTTATATATTTTAGACTCATTTATAGCCCTTTGCACACATGGCCTCGATAGAATATTTTTGCTGTAAGACCCCTAGGGAGAAATTACTTGATCTTATAACGTATTGCACATGTAATATGCCTATCTTATAACTAAAGATGATCGAGGATTCAATTAAAACATGTCTTATATGTTAAAGTCTGTTGTTGCTTTTTAAAGTTGATCTGTGACCACATTAGAAATAGTGAATAGATATACCTGCTCCCTAACGTACTTCCAGTTTGGTAGTTAAGTATGATTATAATGTGTGTGGTACAGTTATAAAAAATATATACAGAATGTATACCTGCTAAATTTGAGTTTGGTAGTACAGATAAGATGTACACTTGTTAAGCTTCACGCCTCGTGATTAAGTGTACCAGCAAAAAGGAGCTGGAGAGAATTCAAGACCGACAGATAAGCTTTTCCAACATGCGATGCTTAATAATATAATAGGACCATGAAAAACAGTATAATACAGGGCATTTTTAACATACTAACTACTTGGAAAAAGTCCCCAACAGGCCCAATACCTTCACCAGTAGTAACCGGTAAGCTCAAAGAACTTCCTCAGTTATTTGCGCCCATTCGATAAAACATTTTCAACTACAAAGTGGTACTCTTTAAGGCTATTCTATAATGAAGCGAAACTATAGTGGGGTTTTATCACTGTGGACGTGACATATGTGCTGCCTTCTTTCTACAAATGCGTCACAAATTGTCACCCCACCTTTTTGGCCCCTTTTCAGAAACTTCACCAGTAATGGAGATTCCTTACAAATTGCTGTGGAACATTACCAATATCAGGCGGTTAGAAGTAACTAAAAGATGAAAGAGACTGCTGACTTTGAAAAGCCTGTTGGCACTACAGAACTTCACTATAGCACGACAACATGGGGACATTGTTTTAGCATACTAAAAGGTTTCTTCGTCCGACGCTAGTCAGAGTATGAAACGTCGGATAACGACCGAAAGGTGAACCGAAATATATAGCCAGATGCGGGTGCACATGATATGATGAATGATGCGTCTATTTGGCCCTATAATTGGCCAATTAGCACCTATTCACCATTGTTTACTTGAAAAGTCCAAATGAAACTATAGTGGGGTTTTATCACCGTTAGCGTGACATATGTGCTGCCCCGTTATGTTGACGATACTTTTGTCATTTTCGGTTCAGAGCTGGAATGTGATCACTTTCATGTAAACTTCAACCAGCTATATCCAACCCTAAACTTTACGGTAGAGAAGGAGCAAAACAACTCCTTGAATTTTCTAGATGTTTTGGTGGAAAAAGGGGACACTGGATTTCTTACCAGTATTTACAGGAAACCAACGTTTACAGGTCAATACATCAGTTGGAATTCCTTCAGCCCAAAAGCTAGGAAAATCAACCTCATCAGAACTTTAGTTCACTTATAATTTGCTCTAAAACTAATTTAGAGTCTGAGCTAGACACAATAAAACAACTTTTAATTGACAATGGATATCCAGAAGATGTCCTTGTTTCTTGCATTAAGGAAAAACTAGCAGTACGTAGGGTGCACTACGCAGAGGCTAGCAGACTGAATAAAACACCATGTACCCACAAGCACCAGGACGAAAAACACTAAAATAAGAGAACAGCCACCTCGTATGTGTAAAAACTCTAATTTTGAAATGAAAAGTGATTCGGCCATAGGACAACATCTTATTACAAATCCAGAATGCGCCAAAACATATACAGGCGATAATTTTCGGATCATTGGGCAAGCAAGATCGTCCTTTCATTTAGGTGTTTTGGAATCAGTTTAAATTAAGACTCAAAACCCAGTCTTGTGTAAACAAAAAGAGTTCGTTTTTTTCACTTGGACTCTTCAAGTAAACAATGCTGAATAGTTGCTAATTGGCCAATCATAAGGCCAAACAGATGCATTATTCATCATATCACGTGCACCCGCATCTGGCTATGCTGTATATTTCGGTTCACCGTTCGGTCGTTATCCGACGTTTCATACTCTGACGAGTGTCGGACGAAAAAGCTTTCAATATGCTAAAAGAATGTTCCCGCTTTTTCATGCTATAGTGAACTACTGACTAAGTTCAATTTCACCCTCCATAAGCTTAACAGTAGTATTAACAATAAAATTTGAGAGGAACTCGCCCGTATCTCGTTGCTCAGGAACAACTACTTACCCACTCAACGGTATCCAGGACATTCACAGGTATCCAAGCATAATAGCCCATTTTCACATGGTTTTCTCTTTATACATTGCGGTCCAATCTATCAAATAAAAGTAGACAGAACTATAGGTTTCATGTTTCCAATCTTCAGGCGTATAGATGTAGATACGTCAACATGGTGTGATATACGCCTAACGAATCATAATAGAATACAACAGAAACATGACACCGACGGTCGCGTATGACAGTATGGTATAACTTTTATTATTTTTCTTATAACGCTCCATCCAATTATCTAGCACTTAGGTGTTGTAGACGTTGCAGTTGAGGTATCGCCTCTCGTTCTATATATATATATATATATATATATATATATATATATATATATATATATATATATATATATATATATATATATATATATATATATATATATATATATATATAATATATATATATATATATATATATATATATATATATATATACAAACTAATCCTAAGCCGCATCCACAACGTATATAAATTACATAAATAGAATAAACCACAAATATACTATTCTTTCAGTAACCTTTTCGATCAGAATCTTCATCAGTACTCTGATGTACTGATGAAGATTCTGATCGAAACGTTTACTGAAAGGATAGTATATTTGTGGTTTATTCTATATATATATATATATATATATATATATATATATATATATATATATATATATATATATATATATATATATATATATATATATATATATATATATATATATATATATATATATATATATATATATATATATATATATATATATATATATATAGACCCTCAAGAAAAAATTTCAACTTTAAAACGCTTCGGCACAAGCCTTCATCAGTTCTTCAACTGATGAACTGATGAAGGCTTGTGCCGAAACGTTTTAAAAGTTGAAATTTTTTCTTGAGGGTCTATTTATTTCTTTAAAAATTTCTTTATCATTGGAGCTGTTTGAGTATATATATATATATATATATATATATATATATATATATATATATATATATATATATATATATATATATATATATATATATATATATATATATATATATATATATATATATTATATAAATATATATATTTATGTATTATTTATATATATATTTATATATTATTTATATATTTATATATGCACATGCATGGATGTGTTTGATAAGACCTCGGATGAGACCAGAGAAACTGATACTAAATTTAGACTGTAATTTTAATGTTTAAATAAAGGAGTTTGAGAATGAGCTTTTTATGCGGTATGAATCAAATCTTTTTAAAATACAACCCTCGAATAAACCCTTCTCTCGAATGAATCCTCTTCTCCCTCCCCCATCATGTATCACAAATACATTGTTAGATAATCTCAAACCTGGAAAATTGGAAGTGTTCATCTCTTATATCAGCAATAATTACCCAGGTAGTGTTCCACGAATGAAGCTTACAACATTTGCTTTATTTTTACCATTTATTTATTCTCAAGTATTTCGACATATCTATGATCTGTAATTCCCAACTTCATCACCAACGTACCTGTGTTTCATTATAGCTTGTTGCATAGTATGTCCATCCCTTGTCAGGCAAAGTTGCAATACTGTCTCTTGTATCCTCAGAAGACTTATCATTCAATTCACATATCATGGAATCCTCATTGATATTTATAGTCTTGCATCGATCATCAAGAATGCATTCATTTTGGCATTCCATTTTATCTATTCCATAAAGCGTTGAGAATGTGCTCTGCAGTCTAGCATTATGCTCTTGTACTGTGAAGTTAGCATATGTTAAACATCTCAAACGATGGATGTAACCACAAGTTTGTGATATCAATGTTATCAGAAGAAGATACTTCCCATGTCTGCAAAGGGATAATTTAATTATAATATATTTCATTCTTTTCTATACATAACTAGCTTAGCTATAGATCAAGGTGTACTTTCATTGATGTCTTTGGACTTGTGATGTTAGTGACTTAAGTAGCATGAAGGTAATTGCAAAGGCTGGTAAGGAATCTTTAGTGAACTAACAAAAATGCTACAGGCACAAAGCTACAAGGACGGTGGTGAGCATTTCTCGCTTAACTATAAGATTTTACCCTCCTTGCACCCCAAAAATTTTAGGATGAAGGCCTTTCATCTTAGATTTCTGAAAAATGATAAACATCATCTTTTGATCTGTCATTCAAGTGGCTTAATCAAGTGGAAGAATTTGTAAAGACCATAAAGTCATAAACCAGTAGTGAACTGATAAGAAAGCTAGATGGGCAATGGCAATAATGACGATTTAGATGAAATACATGTAAAGCAGCTCTGGGAACAGCTAACCTGTGTTAACACTCTGCTCAAATTGATGGTAGCTATACCATCTAGCTATGAGCTAGTGCTAATTGTCACTGGTGTCGTTGAAATTATTATCTTAGTGACTTGCTCAACTGGAGAAATGTATAGAGACTGGCTTCCAATGCATGAGATAAAACTGAATCAATAATGATAATCAAGGCATTTCTGTAGATTGCCTTTACTCTTTCAGGGGATTACATGAATCCTAGTTAATATAGTTAATCGCAACCAAAGCTAATTTGGTGGATCTTAGTCTGATAGGTAAAAGTGCACAATCTGGAGTGTCCTGAAGGTCTTCGGACTTATCTTAACTTCAGTTTTTTGTTTCTATAGCTCAAGCACAGTTCCACTGCTTAAGTTAATACCCCATCTTACCTACCTCAATAGACTGATTCCTGAGAAGTTGGAAATAGACGATGTATGTTGAATTGAGCTCAAATGGAACATCACCAACTTTTCATCAGTTACTCGGCCAGCTGTAGTCATGCACACTTAAGTGGCATTGGTTATCTTCATACGTATGGTAAATGTTTAGGCTGTGCTTCTATGATAATGCTATGTCTTATTAGATATAGTATTGATCAATTTAAATTATTCATCATTTTAATTGTGACATCGATAAACTGCTTACAAAGTATGGTACAGGTCACAGGAAGACTAGTCCTTCAGCTCTGTATAATATTGATCATGCTGCCTGGTGCTTTACAAATATACTGGCCCATATATACAGAGGGAGCAGGGGGCACTACCCCTTGAATAATTCAGTCAGGTTGTATAAAGAAGTGCTTTACACTTTCATGTCTAGCTATTGCATAATTGACTGCTACACCCAACAATTCAGGTCACATTCAGCACAATTGTTGTCTGGTGGTTTCTACCTACGCACAAACCTATTGCCTGAAATATTGACTTGAAACAAAACAAGCTCCTTGTTATATAACAGCTATACACCTAGAACTGGTGCAAGCGAGTTTCAAAATAGACAACAATATGTTCTTCAAATGTCTTATGACCGTTAATGTTTGCTGAGTTTCTGTGAGCTTGTAAAACCCTGCTGGATCGTGTAATATTGACATCCCTTCTACTGGATTCAGTTTTCCCGAAGTATTGTAAAAGACACACCAAAGTGTATCAAAATTAAATGTGGTGCTAAAATATCTATTGGAAACAGGAAAGAGTAGGGAGGGTCCAGGTGGGATAGTAGAGAGTATAACCCTTCAGTTTGCATGGGCCAAACTCATAGTCTTGTCTCCAAGCAGTGCATGATCATTGCAAACACTCTTACAGTGCTTTCGGCCTGCAATTTTTCACACTCTCTGCTTCTTGTATATGCGCCATTTAACTCTTTACCTTTTATATTTGTATGCAAACTGTATCGTTCATGCATTCATTCAAACATATGGTGTTAAGGGTGCTGACATATCTTTAAAGATGATGAAAATAGAGTAAATTACAAGATATCTACATATATACATATATATATATATATATATATATATATATATATATATATATATATATATATATATATATATATATATATATATATATATATATATATATATATATATATATATATATATATATATATATATATATATATATATATAGTAGATTCTCGAGAACATCATCCTATGACATATTTACGCAATAAAATGGTAGGCAGATTATTACTGCAGATTTAACATTTTAAAATGTCTACTCAGCAGGCTTGGCAATGAACACTAAGACTGCCTATCAACATAAATTTAAAAATTGCCGCAAAGTGCGATAAAACAGTGCTCACAATACAGTTGATCAAACAGTTTCACCCAAAGTTCTCGTTGGTTTGATTTTTAGTGCACTCAACCTTCATTATAGTTTGAGAGATGCCTTCTTATCAATCTAGGGCGTGCAATTCAACAAATTTCGGACCTTATCAGACCCAACCATGGTCTGTCCTCTAAGGTCACTCACCGAAGTCATTACTTTCTAAGTTACAAACTCGTTGCAAAATTGATATGCTTCAGGCTATGAGATTGTTGTTCTTTCAGTAGCAGGGCTGATTACTGAAAAACTGGTCACTACAGCATTTTTTAACGATTTCCTGTGTTATATAAACTCCTTTTCTTCAAAAATTTCTTAGATGCCTTTTAAACACCAAGTGTGGCTATAATCTGTCACTATTATCACGAAAAGATATCAACAACTTTTGATATCTTTGCTCAATAATCGTTGATGGATATGTCACGATTATCACGATTACGTTGATGTACTCACCGTGTACACCTTATCGTAATCGTGATAATCGTGATAATCGTCAAGTGAGTAACTGGCTTTAGGTACCTTTTTGCTCTCTAGGGAGAGGCAGGTTGCTTGAAAGGACACGGCCTATCTACATCATAAAGCCAACAAGTCAGGGTTAAGTGTCTTGTTTGCCATTCAAAGAGGGTCAGATAGCACATGGTTCTTACTCTACTTTCATTTACTTTCTTCATGATCTTGATGATATTTCTCCCAAGAAGCACGCGTTGGATACGCTTATCAGTAAGGAAAACACAACAATAGATATTGACACAGTATTGGAAGGATTTCGTCCTTCATATTTGTAAAAAGTGAGAAAATTCAAACAAACTTTTAGAACTACAGTGTATATACCTTGAATTTACGTATTTCACTGGTTTGAACTATTCATACTGCTTATTTGTAAAAGCAGATCAATTTGAGACAAAATTGATATAATGACTGAATAGACGTGTTGCAGCTACTGATCCTGACTTTTGGTGCAAGGCTGTTTAAACAACAGCTAGGTCACAAACTGTCTAATTGCTCTTTCTCGGGTGAATTTCTTCACGTGCATGTCTTCAGTAACCATTCGTAGAGGCAAAATACAAATCTAAACTGGGGCATACAAATGTTACAGCAACTGACTATGACTATTGTACAACTTTCTACGTGTACCACAAAACAACTGCAAAGCATTACATACTTCAAGAAGTTGCTTAAAAATTAAGTGTCCTCAAGGATACAAATAACTCTCACCATTTGGTGTCTTTATATCGAGCAATCTTGGATCTAATTATGCATAAGCTAATTATGCAAATAAACGTTAAAAGCATAGCATGGAATCTTTACATATCGCCCTCAAGAGTGCCTGGAGCCTGTCATTTTGAGAACATTCCATAGCGTGCTCTCTTCAGGAAAGAAAGTGGAAATTTGGCATTATTCAGAATCCTAGTTTATTCATCTTAGTTATAATTCTTCTCCTTATTAACAAGTATTTTAATGTGGTCATAGATTTCCATATAAGCATCAATATGCCAAATTTCACACTCAGAATTCCATTGTCCACCAGATTTTTCATAATATTACTTTTAGTTTAGCATTGGCTTGTTTCAAGATGTTAAGCTAACCTGGTTTCGCCCTAGATTGCGCTTACACTACGCAATCTCATTGCATAAGTTTAAATTCCTCTGTTTAACTAACCTGGGTGAATTTTAGCATTGGCCGAACCCAGGTACTATTTAGTGTATGTAGTCCAAACAGGGATTTAAATCTTTGACGTCATCTCAATGCTAAATATTTACACCAAACCAATACTGCGTTGTACTATCATCAGATTCGGTGCATCTGAATGCTTTATTGATTTTTGTGTAAAAGCCAAAGTAGTCGCTATCGGACTTGTCTCCTCCTTTAGGGTCAAATTCACAAGGAGTACTCCAGCTGTCAGTGTGGAATGTGATTGTATTTGTCTGAAAGAATTTCACTGTAATATTAAAACCGCTGTGTCCTCTTATATTGACGTAATCAACCTTGCAACACAATCCAATTTGATTCAGCGTAAGGATGTCAACTTCACTGATTTGAGCTCTCACATAATCACTGTATACATTTGATTTATCTCCTTCAAAGCCACATGTAGCTCGCCACATTGTTGATGATGAGCGTATGTATTCCATTCTTGATAATCCAAGCCTTGAGCAAAATGAATGCGATGAGATTTACGATGGAACAGCATTACTAGCAACATTTGTAAAAGCGAGATTATTGCCATATTATTGTAGTCCTTTCTCAATACTACAAACCTTCAAAATATAATTGCAAAAGAAGAGTGTAATGATCAACACCGTTAAGTAGCGTGACGTCATTGACTTATATTCTATAACGCATTATAAGTTATTATGCCAAGGATAAATTCAAACTGTCAGGTGTCACTATAATGGCACGCCGTGTCGTTAATCAAAAATAAGTACACTATAGAAAAATCTACATGCCTGTAACCTATCCAGTTTTGAGTCTTCTCATTAAATGGAGAGCTGATGAGAAACGGACTTCGGAATAAAGTCCTACTTCTTAAAGAGAATGATGTAAGTAATGTCCATACTGTGCTTGTCTCTGACTCGAAATCACAAAATACTGGGAATGATCCATGGGCTTCATAGTGAATATTGTACAGGCCATTCTTTCGAATTCCTCTATGATATAGCTCTATGCAAGACCTCACTTCTATAGAATGGAGAAAATAGATAGCTTTTTGAAATCTTCAAAGGCTAAGTATGATACTCAATTACGCTGATTATTCTTTCACTGAAGATGGGCCTCAGAAATAGCTACTCGAATCGCGATTTGAAACATCTTTAAAATCTAAAAGTTTACTACTATTGTATTATCTGGAAAGTGATTTCAACGATCGGAGGAATGTAATAAGCATTATACCTACCGTGTGTATGATTCTTAATTTGACAATTGTAAACCATAGCTAAAGACTGTTCAAACGCTCTCGTCTTTTCGCTCTACTTTTCTCGCTTTTTAAGTTGAATAAAAACCCAGAACATTTGAACACCCAGTTGAGAGCAGTCGAGAGCAATTGAGAGCAGTCGAGAGCAGTTGAGAGCAGTCGAGAGTAGTTGAGAGTAGCCGAGAGCAGTTGAGCAAAGTTTGGAAATGTTCAAAACTTTCACTCAACATTTCTGCTCTCTAGGTGTTGCTGAGCGTAGTCGAGAAGGTTTGAACACCTTCTCGATAAAAGTCGAGCGTAAGCATGCGCTGTGTGCCCCTGCTATCTTAAGTGCACAATAGTCAGTTCATGCCTCTAACATGGAGATTTGTTGTTTTGAAGAAATGGAATGAGAGGCCGAGAGCGTTTGAATTTAAGCAAGGTGTGGATTCAGGCATCAGCGACATACGCTCAAGCTGCAGGCAGATTTCATTTCATTTCAGTTCATTTATTTTCATTTAATAATAATATAGAGAGGTAGCACTTCAGTCGCAGCTGATTTTGAAGGGGCTTCTCACTTACAAGTACTTAAATTAAAAAATAAATATATGATAAGAAGTGCCAAAACTGAAATGACATACTGATTAAATACAAATAGATTTAGGGGCCTGTTTACACTAGCACGGATCCATATGGGTACGGATACACTTTGGATCCGTGACCAATTTTGCTGGTGTTTACACTAGAACGGATTCACTTTAGATCTCGTTTACACTAACACAGATACCCACTGTTTTGGCTATTTGACCTCCTATTGATATTAACGAGTCCAGTCAATATTTGAGCAGTTTTGGTGTTAACAAAGAGGTCTTTAAGTAGATAGTTACATGCCTCGTTTCTGAAATGTGCTTGTTTGGATCGGTTCCAACCGTTTGCACTAGACTTGAACGGGAACGGATCCAATGGGTACACTTTGGAAAGCGATCCCAAATGTGTATAGCTGCAGCAGGTCTAGTGTAAATGGATAGCCTATCTAAATTTGGTTGCGATCCATTTAGATCCGTTCTAGTGTAAACGGGGTCTTAAAGCGACTTGTGAAGGATGCCTGTTTTGCTTGCCTTGGTAAACTATTCCAAAATTTTAGCACTTCTACACAAGAAACACTTCTGCAGACTTGATTCTATTTTCTTTGGTGTCTGTAAATCAGAGACAGTGTTTCTAAGGTTTTGGGATGAAGAGTTTAAATTTCTTGTAAAAAGGTCATTCAAATATTGAAGTGTCAAATTATTGACAGATTTAAGCGTCAAAGTCATTGATAAGATCATCAATGGTTTCCCAACCCAAACTCTGAATTAGGGACCAGCTTGGGACATCATAGCTGCTATTTGTTACAATGCGAGCTGCTTGTTATGTAGTTTTTGCAAATCTAACAATTTCAGTTTTCCAACAACACCCCCAAACTGAGCAGCAGTATTTCAAGTGAGGTTCTATAATGCCCCTGCATAGGGTCTTCAAGGTTTCAGAGTGGAATAAATGCTTAGAATAGTTTAAAATCCCATATGAGAGTATTGTCTATGTCGACGCTTAGATATCTAATATGAGGGGTAGCTTCAATATTTCTCTCTCTGTTTTCCAGCGACAACTTTTCATCCCTCTCCAGAAAACGTGTTTGCTTTTTATTTGACGCAATCAGTAGAGATTTTGCTTTGACAACATTTATGGAGAGTTTATTCCCTCAGAACCAGGAATCTAAGTGTTTGAGGTCTTCATTCAAAGCTCCATTCGGCATTGTTAAATCTTTGATCTGTAGCATAGACTAGTATCATCAGCGCACATTCGAAACGAAGAGCTATTTAATGCATGCGGCAAATTGTTGATGTACAATGAAAAAAGTGGTCCCAGGCATGATCCTTAGGGTAGGCCAATCTTAATAGCCTCGATTTTGGAATCTACCCGATTAATTCAGCAAAATTGCCTCCTGCTACCAAGGTATGATTTAAACCCAGACAGTTCACGACTTTTTACACCATACTGCTCTAATTTCTGGCATAGAATGTTACGATGGACGGTATCAAATGCTTTTTTGAGGTCATTGGACAAACGTTAAGTTATTTCTCCACTATCCTTTGCATCTTACCAATTTTTCACAATTGCTTAGTAAGCAGGTTGTAGTGGAATGTAACATTCTAAGCCTACTCTGGTTAGTGGAAAGGAAGCAATTTTCTTCCAGATATCTTTGAAACTAGTTATACATCAGCTTCTCATATATTCTCAAAAGTACTATCAGAACTGAAATAGGACGATAATTAGACTTATTAGTCTTGTCACCATCGTTGAAAATTGGTACTATTCTAGGTATTTTCCATATATCAGGGAACACGCAAGTTTCAATTGCAGTAATGAAAAGAAAAGCGAGAGAATTTTCAATATATGGCCAGTTGTAAGAAATAACTGGAGATGTGATCAGTCCAGAAGCCCTTTGATGTCTTAGTATTACTACCTCTCTGATGTCTTCTATATTGATTCTTCTGAAACGAAATATACGACATTTATTATTAATGTCCAAGATTTTCTATTTGTGAAACGGGGTGCTTTGAAATGACTGGACTTTTACATTTGAATACTTCTACAATTACTTTTTGTCTAAACAGTAGAGAAGTGAAAACTGTTTACATGTCGAATATCGCTCGTTATCTTGGGCTTATTTTCGTTTCTGATTTCCCCTGTTCCAAATGGTAGTCTGGTTCTAAGTAGTCGGAGTATCACAATAGTCACAGGGGTAGAATGCAGCTGAAATGCTCCATTCAGGTTCATTCCGAGCGGCAGTCTGCGTGGTGGCAGCTGCAGTCAGTTTGAATCAACCAATCCACACGAGAGTAAACCCGCGCATAAAGTTTGAAAACGAATCAAATTGTGCTCTGACTGCCGCAAAATTATCTTATTGATCTTGCATCGAAAAGTTTGACTGGAATGGAAACCAAGTTTGGCTCCCGAGGAGGAGCAAAAGATTATGCTCAGATCGTGAGTAATGGCGAATACTCGTGTGTTACTTCTTCAGGCATTAAAGAGCAAGTCAAAATAACAGGCTTCTGCGCGCTTTCTCCAATATTGGCTCTTTCTGAAAGTTTAAGGTCACTCCCAAAAGGAACTGCTATGAGGATAAGGGTTAGAGAGAACCCTTCTAGAGGACACGGGATGTTTATGGGATGGCATAAAAAGAGTAAGGATCAATGGCTTGGATCATCTTCGGTGAGTGATCATTGAACTCTACTCGAGTTTCAAAATATTTATTGTTGGAATGCAATGAATTTGATTCCTGTCAGGTAATGAGCTTGTTTATCAAGCATTTGCATAGGGTCTGTCATAACAATATTGGTTTGGTAGATGAATTAAACTAAGCTATCTAATTTCCAATTGTGGGGGGAGGGGGTTGGAAATTTGAAAAGGTGTTATAGGACATATGGTACATGGTGTGTAGGAGTAGATGAGAATTGGAAAATTTGTCAATGGCTTATAGTATTTAGACAAAATTTAGTTTCCTGATAAAGCTGTCCTGGTAATCAGCATTTTGAAATATTACTGAAAGAGGGTCCAGATAGGAATCTTTTGGGTGGGAAAATACCAAATATTGTTTAGTGAAGGATACTAGTAAAACCAGAGAGTTGAGGAATCAGTATGAACTTTCATCAAGTAGCATTTTGTATTCAATCAAGGAATAATGCCAGAAGTATTTTCAGCATGCATGAATACATGGATTAATGTCAGGAATAACTTTTGTACTCCATGCTTTTGTATGACAGTGCAGTACATTGAGCATAGTACACTCAGAATGAGAACACATCAACAACATGCTATTTCACTAAAACCCTGAGTAGATGATATTATATTTCTAGGATAAGACATTAACTAGAATTTAAAACTTCCCTTTGGGCACTTTTAAAGCCTACCAGACAATTTTGAACATGTAGCACACTTCTACTTGAATAGCTTTCACATGTGTTATTTACTATGTGTTTGTTGTTTAAAATATTTCTGATATCAATTGTTTGTATACTTCATGTTCACTTCTATTAGTATTGAAGAATCTCTTGCAATGTGCCTGATATGTCTATCAAGCATTCAGTTGTTCATGAATGCTTATTATCATGCATTACATCATGGTTTGTCTGATATGAAGGCTAAATGCCCCGACTTTGTATTCATATGACTCTCTCCTTGATGCAATTGGGTCATATAACAGAAATATTGTCTCAGCAATCTTGGAAGGAGTTGCACAATTTTTAATTTGCATTTTGTTAGCAGTCTTCCAGTGCTAGGCTTGACCACTCAGTTTATTCACATGAGAGCTTAGGCCTAGCAAATGGAAGATTCGTAAAATTTCTTATACACAAAATTTGCAGGGTTTTCTTTTTGCTGGTAAAGTTCCAGACATAGAAAGCCACTTTGATCTATATACTGTCACAAAATCAGATGCAAATTTGTTTCTGTATGAATCAAACCCAACTGTGCCCTCCAAAAGGAGTGCATTTTTACCACAAGCTGACCCATCAAACAAGAAAGAGCTGCCAATAATTCATTTCTATCTAGAGAAAGCTCTATGCACACCTTCCAGAGTAGTGAGACAAACAAGAAGCCAAGCCTTTCTGGCTTCTCAGTAGCCCCTTTGCACATTTCATCAATAATAGCTTGGTTGGTCACTCGCCAATCATTATCCAAGGTTGGTCTATTTTTGCCTTATTGACATTAGAAAACACTAAAGGCTTGCAAGCTGATAGGCAAAAGCATGATATGCTCTACAAACTTTGGAAGCCTAGTCATGACTGTCCAATTCCATTGAACCCCTTTTATCATTGGTGGCAAATACAGTGATTTGAAGCATTTCCCTGGCTTTCTGACTATGCTTCATCTAGTACAACTTTTGAAAATAGGCTCAGAAAGCCCAAGACTTGATGGTTTGTTTAGTGCAAACAAGATGTGAGAGAATCCTACCCTTCCTATCCAACTCTAACTAGATGACAACCACACCACACTCAGATCATGCCTTAACAGCCAACTTCTGATCCTAGAGTGTAAATGAGATTGTGGGCTTCTTTCCCGTATGTACTAAAGTGAAATGTTAGGTCGTTTGCACTTCTTGTCAGGACACATAGTATTGTATATTTCAATGTTAGGTGATGTGTGATCAAGACCAACTTATGACGTAACATTTCGTTTTTCTCCATTTGTTGGTAGAAATTTGCACACACGCTTAACTTTAATAGATGCGTGCACTCGACTTTGTTTGGTTTTTGTTGTCGATCCCTGTGGAGGCGCAGATATTTGGCCATACTATGATTGGGCGACATGTTAAGTGTCATGTCAAATACGTTTGTAAACTTTGTACACTTCAACTAATTTTTTACACTTAAAATCAGATGAAATGTTGGACCAATTGTGAGGTTGCATACACAGGGCGTAAGGGCTTCTACAGCAATGTGTGCTGGTATTGCTTATAAAGTTTGTAAAATAGTAAGCTACTGATTGCGAGGTACTTCGACTTGATCATACCATAATGCAGGTCATAGAACACATCATTGTAAAGACAGTTCATTGCAATTCATTTTCATTTCATTTTTTGTTACCTTTGTACGGTAGTCCTTTAGATACCAGGATCAGTATAGCCGCTAAATGTTAAAGAGCACTGTAAGGTTTATTTTCTCCCAATCTAATTAACCAACCATCATGCAAAATGGGCCTAGCCTTAAGATGTGTGGTCAGAATCCTGCAAGATGCTTGGTCAAATAGCTTGAGAGAAAATAGACTTTACAGGGTTCTTAAACACTTGGCAGCTACGCTACCAGGATCTATTTTATAAGGGACTTTGTTAGTAGGCTTACATCTCATTTTGTCATTTTTCATTTCATTCTCAATTATTTTACCAAGCAAAAAGCATTCAGGAAAAAAAGCTGTTTTACAATGTGCCCTGCCAATGCCAATACAAAATTTAATGAAAAATAATCTAGACTAAATGCAGTGTCTATAGGTATCAAAAGAAAATACTTAAACTAACAAAATAAAGAAAATGATGACTCACATTCAAACTTGACAAAGGGAAAATAAATTAGATTTAGCTTATACTAGGTAAAAATATAGAAACTTGCAATATAAATAAGAAGAAGGTTTAAGAAGAAAAAGGCACCTAACTTTCCCTGTTTCATAGTTATCTGCAAAAATTCGTGTTGAGTTTGATTGATAGATTTTATGTTTTCATTATGATACCCTATATCAAAGTGATTAATGTGGACTATCTCTAAATCTGTGAAGTAACTACCTACCTATGCAACGATATCCCGGACAATCACAAGTATCATAGCAAATGAACCCATCTTTGCATGGCTTTCCTATGACACAGTTGCGTCCAATCTGGAATATAAAAATAAATGCGGACAATAATGAACCGCTACAACACTGATAAGCTATCAGTTACATTGCCCTAGGCTAGGAAACAGCTAATTCAAAACACGGGGCTCGGTCAATTAAAATGTAGTATCATAGCAAGATGTTAATAATCATGTTCGTTATATAATCCATATTGTCAATCGCGTATTTTGGACTTTCTCTTGCAGTCTGTCAGTGGTGTATCTTCTAAGCCTGTCACAATATGCAATGGTCTTCTTGCAAAGGTTTCTTATGCTCTCGATCTTTCCCTTAGTCACTTGATGTTCTAGATCTTATTTTCTAATGACTTGTTTGGTGAAGGTTAATTATCTTGTTTCCAAAGTGTCAATGAGTTTTCTGTGAGTATTAGCCAGTGGTGTGGCTTGGGTTTTTCACGTGGGTATTCAATCATAGGGTGTGGCTGGGTGTCTCTATGTGAAGCTTGGTTAAATTATGCATATTTTTTATATTGAGCTACCTGACATAAACCTTCCTATATCAAATAACAATAGTTTTCTGTTTGATGTAGGATTTGCAATAGATATAGGAGGACATAGCGGAGATCCTCAGAGTACACCTCAAAAAACTCCCTTCCAAGAACTACAGATTGTTATAAGCCCCTCTCCCCATCTCAGAAGGTCATGAAAGACGTGAGATATGTAGACTGACGCCTATATTTTGGTGCTCTTTACAGAGAAAAGTAGTTTGGAAATGAGTTTCCTTTAATAACGCGGCTTCAGCCTACCTGAAAGATGTGTTGTGGTTACAAACAAGTGATAGATACAGATTGAGATCAAATAAAAATGTGTGAGCTTGATAGTTCCAAAGACACAGTGCACATCTCGTACGCCTAGGCTCTGGAAGAAATGTCTGTAGAAATTAGAAAATCTCAGAGTGTCCATACTTCATTTCTCTTCATTTCATTTTGACAGCTGTTCTCTCCCACTCCAAGCATTATAGATCGCCATGAATTGTTTCAAAGTGAGCAATTTGATTGATAGAAATGTATTTCAGGGTATTCAATGCATTTCAGGGTATTCAATGCATTTCAGGGTATTCAATGCGTATTCATGAAGAGTTTGTGTTTAACATACAGTTCCTTTTCGACCCTACTTCATCATCATCACACAACTTTCTGCTTTGCAGAAGCTCTGGACACCAGCTCAATATATTTTGACTGTTTACAACAGTGAGCGCAATAAATAATACGAGAAACTCTATGCTATTTGAATTTCATATGCTTTTACTTTTTCTGATATCGTAGGGTATTCAGTGAACACCTTGAATACCCTGACGCTACACTAGTGGTATCTGCTATTCTTGATACTTTTCATTGGTTGTGACTGCCACAAGATTCTTCTCTAATTCATTTTTATTTCTTTGCTATTTTCCTCTTGTACAGTTATACAGTAGTATACATCTAAAATGGAATTGAGGATCGGAAGCCTCTTCTGTAGTATAATAGTTTTGAAATTGGAAATGTGTATCATTGTATTTGAAGTCCTCTCTGATATCGCTGCTTTCTTTTCAATTACTTATAGCACCTTCCACTAAATCTTACATCAAACGTTCAAAACCAATAATCTATTTTCTTGCATGGTTTTGGCAGTACATGAACAATAGCTATTATATACTCAAATAAAGGTCCTTCTACGTTCAGAAATTGCAAAATGCATCGTCTACCTACCAGTGTTTCATTATAGCGAGTCGCATAGTAAGTCCATCCGGATGCATACACAGTAGAAATATTGTCCTTTGTATCCTCAGATGACTTATTGTTCAATTGGCATATCATGTCTTCTTCATTGATATTTATACTCTTGCATCGTTCATTAAGACTGCACTCATATTGGCATTCCATTTTATCAATACCATCCAGTATTAAGAATGTGCTCTCCAGCTTAGAATCATGCTCTTGCACTGTGAAGTTTGCATATGTTGAACATTTCAACCGATGTATGTAAGCACATGTTTGTGATATCAATATCATCGGAAGAAGATATTTTCCATGCCTTAAAGAAATAATTTAGATATAGTACATGCCATGGTGATTTAAACCTAGATAACCTGTTTGGGAGTCTTGTAATGATTATTTACATAAGTTACGTAATGATGGCTTTCGACAAGAGCTATCAAGGTACAATCGCCATAATGCAATTTACAGTTAAAGCTAGTTTAAACACTGGGAAGATCAATTTTTAAATGACGATGAGCAAATCATTTCTAAGCAGTTCCTCCATTTCGAGCGCATTATGTAGAGTTTAACTAAAAATTTGCAGATTGGCTTTTAATGTATAGGCATACGAGGGTCTTGCACAAAATGATAAGGTGTAGGATAACCAATTTTTACAAAATAAACCGGTGTCCCATGATGTCAGAACAACTACGTAGAATTTTACATTACACGTTTAGCAAATTTAAAGGCTATCTATTTTACTGCAGTATCTATTCACTCTTCTTGGGCTCTTAGAATAAAAAAATTGAAGAAGGTTGCGGAGAAATTTTGTACAATTTCTCCATTTACCGACTGTTTTTCTGTGGGAAGGAGGGGGCTGACATGCTCCGCATCCCATTGTAGGAATATTCCTGGTATTGTAATATGATTGGTGCATTATTATTGGTCAGTTTGTTATACACAAAGAGATTATGCAGATATTTCTGGTCAAAAAACGGAAATGCAGAGTTACTATGAATATATACATTTGAGTTAACTTCTCCCTTTTGTAGCAATCGTAGGTATATTTGCTAATATTTCATTCGTCGTGCTGCCAGTGGTTTTGTAATAAGTTATACAAACCTTGCAGGAATCATACCAAGAGATTTTGACACAAGCTGAACAAATTGATTGTAACTTTGGGGCAACATCTGCATCTTTCACCCTGTACTTTTGAAGTTTGCTTTCAGGTAGAGGTTAGTAAAAATGTCTAATATTCTGCTGCTAGTTGATACTTACGTCAATTTTTAAGAGCAATTTATACTTGAATGTCAACAATGTGATTGCTTATAAATAATTTAGACTGTTGACCGCAATAACGATCCGTTTCATCACTTGCAGTATGAGATTAATATTCTTTCTCATTGAAATTACGTGCAAAATATTTTAATTAGCCTAACATGGGGCTGTAGAAGCAAGTCTTCGATATACTAATAATGAAGGTCTCGCTTACACAGTCAGTTAATTTGTTTGTACGTTGTTTCCTAAGATCACTTTATTCTTAAATTTAAGCCATACGTATTCCTTTAAATAATTAAGACTGTTAAAGAGCATAAAATTTCTTCACCAAATATATTTAAAGAACGGAATTATTCAGCTGTACACTATATACAGAGTACTTAAATAGTCCAACCTGGCACTGCGCAAACACACCATCAATATGAGATACCACGAATATATTTCATCTACATTCAAATGCATTATATCCGCATTGGTTAGTGCAAGCATTGGGAAATCTCTATGGCGTGGTTAATATGCATTAAATAGCGGCTCTTTTCATAATTGTGTCCTTTTGGACTACATGGAAACTAGCCTGCAACGCACCTTACTGCTATCCACATAAAGCCATGTACTTTTCACTTGTATACCTGCAATGAACTGTTTTGTCTACCATCAGTCATTGTTTGAAGCTGGTAGAAAGTACAAATTTGAAAAATATTGAGAGGCCAATCTTTTTCTCTCAATATCATAGATAGTCAATGCTTGAAGGAAATTGGGGGCACGAACAAGCTTTCTTGTACTTTTGTTTGTCAATTGACTTTTTTGTCTTACTGGCAGGTGCTCTATGTAGCCTTTTGCTTTTAAAGAGCTGCGTGACTATGCAAAAATTCTGCTTTGTTCTTGGCAAGCGCACAGCAATATACTTCTTTTGAGGCCAAATCGTGCTTATCGTGAAAAATAAGTATAATGGATATCATGGACACATAGTGCTGCGGATTAGTACTCCACAAAATGAATGCATGTTCTTGTCTAAGAAAACTGTTCTGGCTCTTAACTACTATGATTGAGAAGTTTGATCTTTTACTTATAGACCAGTGATAACGGAGTTCAAATGCATGTAATAGTCATATTAAATGATTTTCCTTTTGATTAAATTGTTCATTCTGGACTGCAAAATGGCTTTTCTATATGCCAATAATGACCAGAACTTGTTCTTTTTGAGAGCTTCAAGCAAACACTCGGCTTTAAGGAAGCTTTATATATTTACGTTTCAATGTAGAGCTGATCAGCAGAATAAGAAGCAAGACAAGAAACGTGTTTATTGGTGTAAATTATGCTTCATACGAAATAGTCGATTTTCATGGTGCTACTTTTAGCAGACGATTATAGCTTGACATAATTAAGTGTGAAATAAAGTTGAGATTCTCACTAGAAAATTCAGTTTATCTCTTTCATCTTCTTGGTTTTGATAAATGATGGTTACTATTAGGGTTGACGTAATCTGATGAAATAGGGTGAGTATTCGGTTGTCAGAAAATGGTCATCAAAACTCCGTGCAAGCCGTTTTAGACTTTGGTGGGAACAACAATGGATTGATTGCTATCACTTATTTTAAAAATTTTCCATGTGTATAGTGTATCAAAATATGTTTACTGGTCACGATCTAAATATCAACCTATCCATGGCCAAGTATGGCAGGCAAGAAATGAAATTGACACCTCCGGCACAGTAAGCTCATGAATTAAACTTATCTCTAAAGATTGAAGTAAGATATTCCTTTTCTGTCTTGGATTGACTTTCAATCGACAGTAGCTGCCTCAAACTACTGGGAGAGGTTTATTCTCATAATGGACAACAAACAAAGCCACCAAATGTACTCTTCTGTTTTATAGACACTGCTGTGCTATTATTATATTCTATGATTGATCTCTGAAGCACAGCCACGAAGCCAGAGTTGAAAACGTGGGGGGGGGGGGGCAATGACAAAATACGAGCCAAACCCGTTACGTAACGCTTAATTTTCAGTTTTTGAGACCCCCTCCCCCTCTAGTTACGCTCCACAGCATGACCCTCCATATGGATTAAACAGTAGCGTAACAAATAAAAGTATCATTTTCTCCCCCCAAAGGTGTTACGTAATGAGTGAGTTGCCCCTTAGTGCTTAGTATCGAGACAGCTTGAAAATATACATTTTCTCTCCCTTAAAAAAAGTTTCTATTAACACGGCTGTAAAATTGAGTTTTTAAATATTAAATGTTGAAATATAAATTAAGGTAACAAGATAAGCTTAATGTCTTATTTTTCACGGGATGATTTAAAAGTTTGACTGTAAAATGTAACAATGTGTGCAGTAGAGCCCAATCATCTTCTCAACTTGAAAGAGAGTTTTCGATTTTTAGAGTCCCAGACTTTTACAAAGTCATCAAACTCAAGTGACATCAACGTTGTTCTTTCAAAATGAAGGAATGTGAGATTAGACTCTCGCTTTGTAGCTTGCCGTCTTCGTTGAGGAGCATCGACCTTGGTCAGTGCTGAAAATAAGCATTCGACGCAAGCTGAGGCATACCCAGCAGTTGCAGCGACTCGATATAGCATTGTAAGGACTGGTGCACAGTCAACTTAAGGCTATGGGCCATACACCCCGTCGATACTTTCCTTGTGAATATTGTTCAACTTGTCTCGTCATAGGAAAAAATAAGTAACATTTGCTGAAAGGTTTCCTTCCGCTTTGTGCGCAGGTCATATATTACACCATTTCTTCGTACGGAAAAAGCAACATTTTCGCTTCTCTCAGAACTATGCGGCACTTAATCAAAAAATGAGAGGTGGATTTGCCCATTTCACTTTTTTATCAACATTTTGATATAACTTTCATGATGTTTGGCAAAAGCTCTTTGGCATATTATTTAACTGTAAAACTCTTACCAGCGGCTTTCCCCACTGTTTTGACCTATTGACTTCCCATACTTTTTGGTAGATGAAGAAATAACAAGATTTTCTATCAAACTCGTATACAAATCGAGAAAATGACAGGTGGATCTGAATAGGCTTATTATCAAGTAATATCGTGGTATAAATTACAACAAAACATTTTGAGGATTTCTGGCATATAATTTTTGTTTTTTCTCGAGAGTAAAAGTTTTACGAGTGATGCGCACCCCTCTGCGAAGCATTCTTACTGCGCAGACCTTAGTCTTGGATGTTTACTCGGTTACAAATCCCATAGGCCTAGGTGTCTTTTGCTATGCTGTATGCTTCCGCTTGATCTGGTGGCATCATGTGTCTACTGGCTATTGAGTTTCCTATAGCATAAGAAAAATAACCGTGACCCTGCAGAAGATTGCTACCATTACATTCCTTGATACTAGTTGTCTTATGTCAAATTTTTACTGTCTTCTTTTTGGACAAAAAGCATTTATTTAGTGGGCGCGCAAGGGCGGGCAAAATTTTTCAACTGGGGGGCACTTCCTCCCCATGCCCCCCTCTGGCTTCGTGCTTGCTGAAACATAGATATTATTGTCGAAAGCTAACCTATTTTAATCCTACATAGTAATAGAGAGAGGATGTCTATTGGCATACAGTTGACCTATGTCTTTAATAGTTCAACCTGGTCTCTGTCCAACAAATGTAATGAGTAACTGAATAGCGCATTACTGTACCTGAGTAATGTTTCTTCCTGTGGTGTTTGAGCCGTTGAAGTCAGCTTCACTCTTAAATCCATATGATATAAAGATAACGCAATTATTTCCCAATATGTACCTTGATATTACAGTCTTGAATCCTTAATTTGAATTTACCTTCTTTCACTTATTCAACCATTAAAAGTATTTGTAATCAGTTTTATCTGTGATACAACATTACAACAACCAGATTACTTGTGCGTACATTATTATCTCACCAATCAGCTTTAGGCTTGTGTGTTACATGACCTAGCACCTCTGTTCGCATGGCCATGCTGAAAGATTCTGTCCGACTATTAGGTAGCTTTATCCTGCATGATTTTCTTTACAGACATTCATTTTGGCCTTGTTGACAGCAATGGGTTTGCTTTATTATGCTAAATAGCATAAGTGTAGAAAGTGTGAAAGGTGCTTACTGAGATCCTTTCCATTAAGAGTACGCCTATATAATGTGAACTATTCAGTTTCAAAGAACTTCCTGTTGGATTGAAGAATGAAGTATCTTCAATTGCAAATTTCATGTAGTATTCTATTCGTCTCATAATATCCTATTATATCATTTGGTGTGGCATATGTAGCGAGGGGTGGTCACTATCTATCATTGAATGGGCCTCACTATGTGTTGTCACAGAATAAGGATTAGACAGAAGGGGAACCCCATGCTTTTAACCAATGCTTTTTGAGTGCGCATGCGTTTGTATGGGGAACATGCCAAAGAGGTTAAGCAACGAAGGAAAGTTTTTACTGCCAACATTCGCCCTGGCTCGACAACGAAGCAAAGCAGAGTTTTATTGTAGGTCAGACTCATTTGCATTGTTCTCCATGCATTCTAGCCGAAAATGTCCCTTTACCAAAGCATCAAAAGGGCTCAATCCTTAGTCTTTGTTATACGTAGAGATACGATAGAGATATGGTATGGACTCAACGCATGCAAGTGCTTTGGGCTCTCATGAAAGCACTTTTCTACTATTTTTGCCTTTGACGGTTCTATAAAGTCTGTAGACAGAGATTTACCTACACTGTTGCTTAACGCAATCTAGTCCATTCCTGAATGGTTTCCTCCTCTTATCCCTTCACCTGATCAGTCCTAAACTAGTATCATTATCTTTCCACCTCCTACCCATTCTGGACATACGCTCAAACAGTTGAGGTTTTCAACATAGACCTCTACTTAGTACACTACATTCCTGATGCTTGAAAGCTTGCATCTTTGCTGCATGAATATAAGTGCAAGCAATTTTCAACCTTTGGTCTCCTTACAGTAAGATATGTTATGTACATGTGTAGAAATCAAATAGGCAGACAAAAAATACTATGGAATAATCATCAAGTTTTCTGAAAACATTACAAGTGATGTTGTACCTTTGATGACTGCAGCTATCTAATATGAGGTTTGAAGACAAGAAGCTAGACCACGTAAAAGAGATGCTCTTTCTTAAGAAAGGAGTGCATATAGAAATATATCTCTATTCAATATATCTAAGTCATTAAGTGAGATAAAACAACAAACAACATTTTAATGCTACTTCTCTTATACAATAATCGCCCATGCTTTACAAGCTATATGCAAATATACATGCACAAACATACACACACACACACACACACACACACACACACACACACACACACACACACACACACACACACACACACACACACACACACACACACACACACACATATATATATATATATATATATATATATATATATATATATATATATATATATATATATATATATATATATATATATATATATATATATTTATGTGTGTGTGTGTGTGTGTGTGTGTGTGTGTGTGTGTGTGTGTGTGTGTGTGTGTGTGTGTGTGTGTGTGTGTGTGTGTGTGTGTGTGTGTGTGTGTGTGTGTGTGTATGTACTGTTTCAAGCATTAACTTGCTGATGACGCTTAGTTATGACAACGTAAGTGCACTGTCCAAGGTTCTAAGCTACTATGTAGTAACTATTCATTGATCTATAAGTAGGTCATATATCGCGTGTATCCTGAGGAAGTTATAGATTGATCAGTTTGATTAAAAGCAAGAGAAACCTGCTACAGTATTTTTGTTATTGTTTGTCCTGCTTTCCACCGGATGCTAGTAAATAAATGGAAAATAATTGGAAACTCTTTGTCAAGAATGAGAAAAATAAATGGAAAACCTTTGGGCTACATAATATGTGCACTATTAAATCTTGTGTCAGAGTAATATTTTCGTCAGCGAATTAGTCATGTATTAGAAATATTGTTAGAAATATTCTTCATATAGAAGTATAAATATTTCTACGAAGGTGCGCGTAAGGTAGGCGGTATTACCTAACCTACTCAAACTCCCCACACTCCCTTCCCCCTCTACAATTCTATCGCCAGCCCAGCTGCCCTCAAACTGAGATTGCAATAATTACATTACTGTAGCAACTATTGCACTCTTGTAGTGCTTTATTCATGTTCCATTGGATAATATCGTTTCTCATTGAACTCAGTGAGCATTGGCATATTCCTCTATACCTACCTGTTATGCAACTTCTCTCGTTCTTACCACTATTCTATAACTCTTGAAGCTCATCTTCCCTGCCTACCACCTACTCCGTATATTCCGTATCTATCACTTAAGCCACATCTCTCATCTCTATCAAAGTTGAGAATATTACAGCCAGTTATCATCTTATTTCTGAATTTATGCAACATTGTATCTTTAGAGTATCAAAAGTTGATAGTTCCAGCACTGTACTTATAATAGATTTATTGCAGATGCAATTTACGTAAGATATTCCAAGACTCAGTCTTGGCTTTTCACAAGATTGTAGCGCTAAACATTCACACCATACCAATACTGCGTTGTGCTCTTGTCAGATTCAGTGCATCTAAATTTGCTATTGATTGTTATATAATATCCAAAGTTGTCTTCGTCTGATCTGGATCCATCTCTAGCCGTGAAGTCACAGGGCTCCGCCGAACTATCTATGTGGAATGTCATACCTGTCTTTTGCCAGAATCGTACTGTGATATTCATACCATAGTGACCTCTAATATTGACATACTCTACCTTACGACAAAGTTTGGATCCATTCAGAGTAAGGATATCAACTTCACTCACTTTAGCTCTCACATAATCGGTATATATATCTGATTTATGTATCGGAAAGCTGCACGTGGCACGCCAAATTGTTGATGATGAGCGTATGTGATCCATTCTTGATAACCCAAGCCTAGAACCACGTATAATTTCAATACATGAGCATGATTATTATCGGTTTTAAGCTCCATCATTGGGTCCATCTGGTTATGCTTTATACTAGACAATCATTTACAGATAAAAACTTCATATTATCAAATAGAAGTGACATGATGAGTTCTTAGATACATCTTTCATCACTCTAGCAAAATTGTATACAAATGTAACGAACATCTTTTGACTAAGGGAGATGTGATATGGGGAAGTAGTAAAAGAACTTTACCCACATGTCGGAAGAGGAACCTTCACTACCGACAAGCTATAGTTGTTTCACAACATTTTACCGTCAAGCCAATGACTACCTACGGCTTCTGTATAGTGTGGGGTGCAATGCCATTTCTCCTACTTTGTCGACCAAGGTACGCATGTAATTGCAATAACACATAATGACGTACATACCTGTAACCCATCCAGTTAGGACTGTTCCCATTAATCGGAATATCATTATAGAACGGCTCTCGGAAAGAGGATGCTCTTTCTAAAGAGTATGAAGTGAGTAATGTCCATACTGAGGTAGCTTCTGATTCGAAATCACAAAAGGCTAGAAAAGGCCCCTTTGTCTCTTGATGAATAGTATAAAAGCCGTTCTTTCGAATTCCTCCATGATAGAGATCATAGCAAGATCTCACTTCTGTAGAACCAATAATACGTGTAAAATAATATGAATGTCTACGTTTTTGCTAAATAATGATGACTTGTATATTAATGAGATCACTCATGGCTTGCAAGTACAGTCACACAGGTCACATGCAGTAAAACTATACATCAATATACTGCACTTCCTTACGTAACATCTGTAAAACCTTATTAATATGCAAAAAATGAAGCATCTTATCAAGATGGAATGTTGCTATCAGAATTTATCTCTAATCATTGTCATCCCTGCTTAAAAATCACTTTTAGACTCGTCTCTTCCTTTTCCATCGATTGTTATGTTATGTTTTCCTTGCATCTTTCTGTAACATTGCTATTGATGTTCAATAGTTGGATAAGTGGCAACTCAGCCTATTCTGGATATGATTTTTATCACTAACATAAACCGGTAGGGCTACTGAGAATCATTGTAAGATAAAAGCTACTGAACTTGTCCCATGATATTATCGGTAACCTGTGTAAAGGTGGTTACGTGTTATATTCTCTTAAAATTCTCAAAAGCTGCATACCTATGCAAATATATCCGGGACAGTCACAAGTATCGTAGCATATAAACCCATCTTTACATGGTGCTCTTTCCTTACACTTGTGTCCAATCTGACATAAAAAGATGCACACCAATTCAATTTTGTATAAGTGGAAATGGTTATTAAACGTAGAAATATGTTACTCTATGTCGATACACTTCCTTACTGACCTTGTTTACGCCGACCCTAATTTAAAGACGGCCATAACGCAACGCTGACTTTACGTTAACACTGGCCCTTTTAGCTGACCCTTATAACGGCCGGAAAGAAACCTGATCTACCGCCACCTTGGGCCATATTCTACGCCATTTAAAAGTAACAAATTGAGAAAATAATAGGGCAGTTATTTACACACTTCTAGATGATTTAATTGGTAAAAGCTTCTAGTCATCGATTTTAAGGACTTCATCATTTTTCTAAGTATTGTCTTGTTCTGGAAAAATTTTCATAGTCAATAAAATCGACTTTGCATCCTTCGTCAAGGTCCAGTAATTTTAACTTGGTATTCTTTTTCTTCCTATGTGTTTTCTTCTATCCTTTCAGGTTTCTACTCCTCCACTTTTTGATATAGCTTTTATACACATTGCATGGCTTTTACTAAAATGTTTTGTGGAACGTATGAAGTAAACGACGACAACTGTACCTATTGGGATGTATTGAGATGTTTATTCTATAAATACAACTGTGTACGTTCCTTATTCCTGAACTGATTCCGCTACTGTACGTCCTTCTCGCTAGCTAGCACTCGCTGTTGGGAGAATTAGTAGGCGTAGGCCTCGGCCTATCTATTCCTCTAACTGGCTTCTAAAATATGCAGACAATCGTTTATTTGATCAGAAATTGTAAAAATTCAGACCTCTTTACACCAGCTCTGTTAACACCGCCTCAGGAAAGTTAGTGCCATTACTGGCCGGTATAAAAGGAGCCGGTAATGTATTAAATTTTAGACATAAATGTATTTGACATACTTTTGGGTGAATATAAAAGAGTCCAGAAAAACTTTCACGTCATTCAGCAATATAAGTTTAGTGACAATTGATATATTTAATGATTCATATCTGGTAGAGAAACTAACTTGAAATTTTCAGTTATTTAAATCTTGCAATCACAAAATGTATCACTTACTAGTGTTTCATCATAGCGAGTTGAGTAGTATGTCCAACCATACGCATGCACCGTCGTAATATTGTCTTTACTATTCTCAGAGGATTTATTATTCAATTCACATATCAAGTGATCCTCATTAATATTTATTGTCTTGCATCGTTCATCAAGAATGCATTCATACTGGCATTCCATTTTATCGACACCGTCAAGTCTTAGGAATGTGCTTTCCAGTTTTTTATCTTGCTCTTCAACTGAGAAGTTTGCATACGTTGAACATTTCAAGCGATGAATGTGTGCCTGTGTTTGCGATATGAATGCCAACAGAAGGATATTTCGCCAATAGCTCCTAGAGATGATGGATGCTCAATATAATCCTGGATGATTCTGGACAGCTAGTTCTGATTTAATTAAATCTAGCAATTTCTACATTCTATCAATTTTATTAGTAAAACCACACATGTATTTCACCCGTTTTATTCCATTAGCTCTGTTGCCATGAAATCTTTTAAATGAGCCATCTCTTTCCGGAATTATTGCTGCATTCTCTCGTAATTCCCCTTTGATTGCTAAAATTTAGTTAGATTATCAAATGACAGTGAATTTGTTTGGCTTCCCTTGAGGTACTGGCTAATTCTAATTATAAGCATGATAGTGAAATTGTTAGTGTATCATTCGTATGGATCTGGATAGAATTTTATAAATGTGAAAAGATTAGCAGCTAATTATGCTATAGCAAGCAGGGAATTTTCTATGATTCATTTGATCTCCTCGCAAATACAAAGCGGACTCCAAATGAACGATAGTATTCAATATTGAAAAAGGATCAGTTGGCTAGCTATTGAAACGGTCCCTTCAAATTGATAGGCCTAGGGAAACTTAAGGAATGAAAGATTAATGCAAAGATTGGATTGTGAAAAGAAGTGTAGCAGTCACTCGAAAGTACTTTCAGAAACAGCAGACAAGTATCGAGTAAAGGAGATTTCTAAAGAAGCAATGCCAATAGAAGCATAACATAATTTTTGTCTCCAAGTGTTGAAATAGACACGCTGTGCTTAATTTGAATACAAAATACAACACTGAAAAAACATATCAAACTGTACTGTAAAGCCTATTGTATAAGTAAGAGGTATTGGAAAGCCAAATTAATGACTGTCTAGATGCAGAGAAAGATACAAGCTGTTTAAAGACATGAACATGATCAAGCAGGTAAGGAAAAGTATGATAATACTAAAAAATAATTAGATGGATAACCAACAAGGAAAAGGAGAAACCAGAGAGGATAGTTGACATAATAAGCTGTGGTATGAAAAACCCTACCAATAATGATTCAAGATAGTACCCAATTCCAGAAAGGTGAGGTGGAGTGTTGTTGCCTCCTACAAGGAGCTAGTAAGTCTAATCATCAGACATTTCAAAAACTGCTCAGAAGTGACACAGCAGAACTTTTACAGTAATTTGAAATGACAGTATAACAGCAAGATTAAATGACACAAAAACCAAACTTTCTTTTACCTACTTGAATTTACAAATGCATAGTCATTGTTAATGGCAAAATACA
Source organism: Mastigias papua (assembly GCA_964019165.1). NCBI lineage: Eukaryota > Metazoa > Cnidaria > Scyphozoa > Rhizostomeae > Mastigiidae > Mastigias > Mastigias papua. The sequence goes on from OZ025285.1 coordinate 8,721,385, forward strand.
GTCCTTTTCTGCTGTGTTTTCGTACGTTTCTATGCTGTTGTCCCGGGGGTAGTCATAGTTGCTGTTCATCGGGGTATCATTCTTGTAGTGTATGTAATGTAGCTCATATGAAATAGTAGTAGATAGTTTGTCATGTACTTTTCGGAATGTGAAAAAACAAAAATAAAAAAATTAAGTGCAGATTTTCAATCACGGGCCATCACAAATACAAGATGCAAGATAAAAACAATATGGCAAGAACTGGAGGATGGCAAATATAAAGAAAAGAGCAAGAAGCACTATCAAATCCATAGCCTATGATACTGATATCGGTGCTATGAGACTGCTTATCTCCTGTAGCGCAAATGGGATACTGAAGCAGCTCAGCTGTAGAATCAGAATGCATAAGGCTACCCACCACACGGCACTGGGCATTATCGAACAGGTGTCTGCAAGTAATGTCATAGCAGAACAAGTTATAACCTCCAGCAACAAAAAAATCTATCATGTAATGCTAGACATGAGTAAAGAACGTGACGGAATATGTTACAGAACCTGAATAAAAGATCTGATGAGCTGGATGTGATACACTGGAGGGTTACAGTCTGAGAGGGAGATTGAAATTTGAATTGTTTTAGGTTTATGATTACTCTGCAGAATTAAAAGTTTGCATATAAATGTGACTGGGCAGAGTTTCTATTTAACTGATCTTCAGAAGAATGCAGAAATAAAACAAATATGGAGTCACTCATAAATCTTCCAGTGAAAACAGGGTATGATATCTGAATAAGTTAAATGTGACTTTCCAAGAAAAGAAGCGATATAGCAAAGTATGACACTTTCCAGCAATGCAACTTCTTCAAGAACATTCGGGAATAAACTTATGCCATCGTCAGCTACGAATGAAGGAATATATATGCTCGTTTTATGGCATTGATAAACTATAATGAAAAAGAGGCAATACATTCAGATGTGTCGTACTTTTTTTAAGAAAGAACTCTTAAGTAACCATATATTTGCATTGTGTGCCGTCGTGTTGAAGGCCTATCAAAGTGAAGCTATTCGCCGTTACATCCCTGATAGAAAACAGGAAATATCATGATAGTAGCAAGAGTATAAAATCGAGCAATATGAGCAGAAAGATCAGTGTCGCTATCAAAATTAAAGCGAATCCAGCCTGAAACCCTACAAAGGATAGAGCATAAAGCGCATTCTAGGAATTTGAAAGCCACAATGCTCACTACATACAATCCTTTGTGTAAACATTATAGCAAGATGACTTTAAAAAACTGAAATCCAGGAAGACCTCCCCGCAGACACATAAAACTAAATAACCTTTTAGTATTGACATTTGACAGAGAAAAATGCAAAAAAATTGTAGAGCATGGTTTTAGTATGAACTGTGTGTAGGTTCTTGGCAATAGCAACTAAATACTGGGCTTAGGTATATCTCTCAAACATAGTGTGCATGAGATTGATCATTTAGCAGCTTTCATACAATTGAAAAGCAATTGATCTTATCATCACACAAAGTGAGAAGTCTAGGAGAATTTGGATGCATACCAGAGTGTTCCTCCTTTTTCAAACAGCCGTAGTTTACTTTCATTCATTTTATCGACAGTGCTAACGGCAGCTTTTTAACACACTTATACAAACCTTCCAGGAATCACTCCAAACCATTTCGAAAGAGATTGACCAAGTTGTTTAGAACTCTGAGGATGTACCCGCATTCTTCACCACTTTGTTTGGCAGCCAGCGTTTAAGTAAATGCTGGTACAACTGTCTGCTTCTTCTATTACCAGCTCATATTAGAGTTGATTTATCCATTAAATCATACTTAATTGTCAATACTTTTATACCATATAAATTATTGAGACCGTTAAAATGTCTAGCAGCATCTTTTTAAACAAATTATGATTGGATAATAACAATTCTTTAGCTTTATATTGCTTACAGAATCTATGAATAATCAAACCTGGCGTTGCACAAATATACCAGCAATAAAATTGTCGCCGAGCAGTTTCTAAACGCTCACAGGTGCATTACGCTAGTATTATGATAACGTAAACATTCAAATATTTGTATTATGTTGTTTATCCAGGTTACATCTCAGTGAAAGTAAGCTAACAGGCTGCTTCCCACATGTATCCACGTACATATCACACCTCATTGAATATTATAAACGCAATCAGAAATCGTTATATTATCCAACTCAATACCTTAAGAGGGCAAGTACTCTTCGGACAAATATGCGCGAGTTATGCTGAGCTCCTTTCCACTTTTATTCGTATCTGTCCACAAGTGCAAGTTTTAAATTCATTTTTATCGTCTAAATGCCCATTTATTGATCAAGAACGATCCCTTTCATGCTTCTTACATATAGTGGTGTATTTTGATCTTACTATATAATAGATACACAAATCTTTTGATGACGGTTAATAATAATAATAATAATAATAATAATAATAATAATACCATATTTTCACAGGGTAATTCAATCAGCTATAAATATAGCTGCTATCAAGAGAAGCCCTGTATAGAATTAAAATTAAAAAAGTTAAAGAAAATTGCCATACATAAGGAAGAAGATACAAAATCATATAAAAATGTTTAAAATTAATCTTAAAAGGTTAATGTCATATTCAGCAAAATTTGTCCATGACAAAATACATAAGCTAATCTATAAAATGTTCCTTCAAAGCTTTCTTGAAATGAATGTAATACTTCTCAGTTTTCAGATAAAGTGGCAAGTCGTTAAAGATCTTTGTTCCACTGTAATATACCCCTCTTTTTCCACTTTCGGTTCTAACTTTCGGCATCCGCAAGTCCGTACCATTACGTCTCGTTGCTTTTCCGTGTTCAAGTTTCATAAAATAGTTGTGGAAGACTTCAGGAGCTGTTCCATTTAAACATTTTAAAACGAAATCTGCACATTGAATTGATCTTATCGATGCAAATGATCGCCATACACGATGCTTTTTATGTTGCTCTCCAAAAATGCTCTTAAGTGCTCTCTTCTCAATCTTCCTGAACCTCGTTTCATTTGTCTCTGACAATGTCGCGAACACAATGCTGCAATAAGTCATAACTGGCTGTACCATGGCTTTGTACAAATCAACAGCGGCATGGGTGGTGAGTATTGGCCTAATTCGGCGAAGGAGACCTAGTCTGCTTGAAGATTTCTTACAGATTTTTTGGATGTGATCGTTCAGAGTTAGGGACGGATCTAGATGTATTCCGAGGTACTTATATCTGTTGGTATTACTGATGTCTTTAGAATCAATAGTTATTTTTGTTTGATGTGTTATCTTGCTTCTTTTCGCCGCTGTTCCAAACATCATAAACTCGGTTTTACCTTGTTTAGGGTTCAAGATCAAACCATTACTGCACAACCAATTGTGTAACATTTTTGCATCATGATTTATAGCCTTTTCTATCTCGGCTTCACTTTTATCCGAAAACAGAAGTACAGTGTCATCTGCATACATTATGAGATTTGACTTTTGGATCTGCTGATGAAGATCGTTGACATGAATCAGAAATAACAGGGGGCCTAAAATCGACCCCTGTGGCACTCCGAACATAATCTTTTCTTCTCTTGACTTTTCCCCTTCAAAGCTGACTATTTGCGATCGGTTTGAGAGATAATCTTCGATCCATTTTAACTCAATGTTTTCAACGCCATAACAGAGTAGCTTTGAGGTCAGGGGTTGGTGGTCTACGGTATCGAATGCTTTCCGTAGGTCTATGAAAAGAGCCCCTGTGAGTTTGCCAATGTCCATGTTTTTCCTGATAGTGTCAGTTATAAGAGCAACAATTTATTTATAGCTATTCGTAAGAGTATGAAATGTCGGATAGCGATGAAAATGCGAAGCGACTTGTATAATCATTGTGGGATGAGTGGCCAAGCGGTTCAGTTAGCTTCCGTTAGCTAGCTGAAGTTACGCTTGGCTGTGTTAGGTCAGAAACTGGATGGGTGACTTTCCAGATAAACGACCAATGCAGCTCACTCCACCGTCCTTCGGAAGGGACGATAAACTAGTTGTCCCATGCCAAGATGAGGCATGCACAGTAGGCCTAAATTAGCTGAAAACGCTAGGTATAACAGCCTACTCAAAATAAAGTGAACAACAACAACAACAACAACAACAAATCAGATGGGACATAACATGAAATCTGTATCGTTGTCATTGCTTCGTGCCTTCTAGGTGTCCCGTTCTATTGGGTGAAAATGAAATTTCATTGCGAAGAATAGTTGAAACTTTTCAATAACTTATCAAATATGGCGAGCCAAACAAGAGAAGAACGTGCATGAATTTTTAATATAGAACCAGCAATCTTTTGGAAGATCGTAAACAAGAGCACGTTTTCAATGTCATAATAAAACCAGAACTGAATGGCAGTCTGATAATGACGAGAGTACAGTATTGGGATGAGGACAAAAGCACGACGAGTGGATTCCAATACACTAAAATTAGGGACTATTAAAAATTGAATGGCGTTATAGATACTATGATTAGCATTGGATGTGTAAAAACCACCGAAATTTTCAACAAAAAGAAAATTACTTTAGGCAAAGCTTCATTATACAGTTGGCCAATCTTCGAGCGAACCGCGGCTTCAACCAAACTAAACGAGCAAATGGTCAATAGCTGTTTTCCACAAAATACGAAACTTTTCTTCACTTGAAATGTTTGATTCTTTGGTATTTAGCTAGACAGTTTATTGGAAAAGAGGTTTAGAACTGCAGTGAGTTGTGTAACTATACGGTAAGACTAAATCAGCCGACTAGCCTGTGAACAAAAGTTTGCTACATCATATGTTTTCAATCTTCAGAAAACTATTGAGAAAAGTACTGTACAGAAGAAGTATACGGAAAGGGAGTCCTAAAAAGATAAACATTTTTGTGGCTATTCAACTTAAAACATTGGCTTAATAGGTTGAGGTAGTGTTAATTTTTCATAAACTGTTTGCAGCGTATGTACTCCGACAGCTTAAGGGGGAATTTGCTTGTTTTACATGTTTTTCATCACTTTTTCATATGTGTTTGTATATGTTTGGGGAGTTACATCACGCGTACCTAATCTGCAATTCTTAATGAGCTGTGAATTTACATGATAGGAGGAATGCAGTGTCCGATTGGCCATACGGCTTCGCAAGTGGGGACCCACTCGCTCATTGTTTAAGGCCTTTTGGTATTAGGAAAAAAACTTCTCCTAGATGATCCTGACTTTAGAGGCGACATATCTCCTTCCTATATTATAGTTTGCATTTTTCAGCTTGCTTTTACATGAGAAACAGAACTTTCTCACACCATTTGTATAGGGGTATTTCATTGTAAGAGGGGTCAAATTATACCCAGTTGAAGTGAAATTGTGTCATATAGGCTACTGCCTTTTTGTGCTCTCGATTAGAATTCCTCTCATACAATTGAACCATCAGGAGGAAAGCGCAGCTTTACTATGAGCTTTATAACGAGGTACCAACGATTAGAAAGGTTGCTTCCTGAAAAGGCGCTTTAATTGGATGACGAAGTTATTAGATAAAACGCATCAAGCAATTCCATGAAGTAAAAGTAAATCAAGAACGCTATGATAACTCTTCTAATAGCCGTACAACTAGTTATAACCTTCCTCTTACTGTTAACATTACTACATCTGACTTGGAACTTGGAAATTTGTTCAACTTATAGAATCTTCCAGTTATTTTGGCATTACTTCTATAGGACACCTAAAGCTAAATAATTTGAAAATTCGTCTGAGATAGCTATTGTTGGAGTTATCGTCTATGCGAATTACTGCTTATTGACTATATTTAATAAAGTCTCCACGGAAATAATAACATTCCATCAGGTGGTCGTCACTTTATTTTGCATTGCATTGAAGAGTAACCTCTTTTGAAACGAATGTTGCATTATCTTTCACTAAAAAATGTTCTGCAAACTATGGATATTAATAATAAATCAGAAATGACAAAAGCATTTACAGCTAGTTGACATAATGCAAAGAATTCCGTTTAGAACGTTAGGATGTCATAAATATTTCAATGCTTTTTTCTTCGGCAAAGAGAAGTAGATTGCTATTTTGCAAGTTACACGAATTAGGATGTTTCTTCTGAATTTCGTGACAATGCTAATAAGATGTTAAAACCTGAGCATGTCTCATTATCATAGTGCTCTGGTAATAAGATTTATCATAATCTTCACAATTTGAATATATTTAAATATACTTATATTAATATAAAGGTTAAAATTTAGCGTAACTGTGCAGCAAAATTATATTCTTGAGTGCAGTTGGGATGAAATAATTAAATGCAAATTATCCATCCTAGTTACTCATTTTATTATAAGGGATGTTTGCTATATCTATTGCTACTGCTTCATGGCCTACTCTGCCCTTTCATGCTAAAATATGTAATTGACAGTGCAAAGCAGAACAGGGAATAGTTGTTCATTAATGGACGATTCGCTTGTAGGTTTAGTTTCAATTAAACTCATTCCAAACATAATTTCTGCTGCTATGAGCACAAAAGGGATTTCTGCAGGTTGGGCGCACAGATTGTGACACCTCTTCACAGAGAAGTTAGAGAATCTTGAAAGCACGCTCCAGAAATTTGAGCATTTTGCTGTTAGCAATTCCTCTGCAAGCAGTATTCTCATTCTCTTCTTTTTATTTGCTGAGACTGGAAATTAAAGGAGCCTTCTAGACAGGTGGAGAAATAAAAGATTTCAACAATCCTCTAAAATAGATTGGCCAGCTGAAATAACTCTGTATCTTTACCCATTTGTAGCCCAGAGAGCTCCGGTTGACAAAGAGCAATTTGAAAATATAACCCAGCTACCTAATATGAAAGTTGTATGACGCCACACTGGAGTGGTATAAACGTTTTTCACTGCTTCGTAACACTTCGTAATAATGTGTGGGAAGGAAGGGTAATAATATGTCGAAATGTTTGTTTGATATTTTCTGTATTGGACCTTAAGTGGTTTGGTCGATTGGCAAGCAAGTCCAAACAAATATATTTTTTAAGTAAATTTCACCTTTCCTGCGGGCAAAACATAGCTTGGTAAAGCTATGATGATATGCAAAACGATAGATTTGTAACAAACTGGACAAAAAAGGGAAAAAGCGGTAAACAATTTTCAACCCGTCACATTTACAGTAGACTGTGACACTTCTCGAAATTTCTGGCCCAGCAATAGTTTTGTTCGTAACACGCCGCTACCAGCACTGTCTTCCTTCTTTGCCACAAACTTTTCAATCAACACTGTCGATAGGCTTGCCTTTCTCCCTACATGTCTGAATGTATTTTTTCATCTCACTTTGTAACCTCCATTATGACCAGAAACATATCATTGAGCAAATTTGAATGTGTCAGTCAAGTTGGAAATTTGTCGACCCACTTCTATACAGCGCACCTTCTTCCGGAAACTAGCTGCATTTGTCTTGAGCGTTTCTGACAACAAGCGCGTACTTCTATGGCTGATGCCACCTTAATCCATCTTATCAAGGGCATTTGACCCCCTTATTTGCAACATTCTGTATCAATCATCAACTGACAAGCTTTTTTCTTACAAGATGCCAAGATGGGAGACCTTAGCTAGAACCCTTATGATACCCATGCTCTAGTTTGTCACAGAACGCATTCTACTCGACGATTCAACTTCTTTATGTTCTCTAATCAGCTATTTTATGTTTTTGTCGTTGTTTTCCTAGCTAGCTGTTAGTAGCTAATTGTTTAGGACACCACTACCATGAAATAGATATTACTAGTCGATGGTAGAACATGTTTTCCTTATTCCTTCTCTTGATTGTGCTTGTGCTGGAACATATACTCTAGCTTTATTTCCCTTGCAGCATTTGAGTTTTCCTTTCAGTAATCGTGCTTTGCCTACTTAAGTACAGATTTTGAATTGCCATTATATTGCCATTATTACCAGTGTTCCTTCAAGGTGCTATCTTATAACGAACACAGACCTATCATTCTATTATTTCTTAATTATAGTTGACATTTCTCATGTATTTTAACATGAACGTCTCAGTTGTCAAGTTGCTGATAATCTCAATTGTGTTGATGCTTCTGATAGTCTCTAAGATTACTTGGAATGTGGATTGTCGCAATGGATTCTATACCATTAGTGCAAATATCCATTTTTGGAAACTTGTGCCATGCAGACAGTTGATTTAAGTGCCCAGCGATACTTTACATAGAGTGAAGAATTTCAAGAACACTTCTGAGCAAGTTGCTAATTAAATTGATATATTCTTGCGACTTTGTTGTGACTTCTCTGGAGTTGCACAAACATTGATATCAATTCCAACAAAACTACTGGCAATCAATGCCACGTGTAATTGGGGAATGGTTTTATTTAGTGTTCTTATGGTGATGCCTTACAGATTGAAGTCATTTGGAAGATGCAAATTTCTTTACCTTTGAAATGCTCATTACTTTTAAGCAATCCCACAGACAGATGGATTGGGGCCGAAGGCAAGCGGAAGACATGGGGGCTCTGTTGATGTCATTATGTAATTTGAATGCTATTGGAATCACCAGAACACTATTTCACGACTTATGTGGACCCCTCGTGCTTAGGGGAGGTAAAACTTACAGCAAGTTTCCTCTTTTGGTCCCTACGGTGGACATTGTTATTGTAAATGCGCTAAGATGCAATTATTCTACGTAATTCAGCAAATGCTGTCCACAGCCGACTACCCGAGAATTGTATTCATATTCTTTGTTGTCATCTTACTCTAAACTCTCACACCAAACCAATACTGTGTTGTGCTATGAAGAGATTCAGTACATCTAAATGCAGTATTGTACGTGTAGTAATGTCCAAAATTGTCCTCATCACGAATGCTGCCTCTCCTAGCGTCAAAGCTACAAGCGACGGGCTGCGAGCTATCTATGTGCAATGGCATGCTGGCCACTTGCCAGAGAGCTACTGTAATATTAAAGCCGACGTTACCTCGTATATTGATGCGATCTGCTGTATGGCATTCATAAGCTGCGATGAACTTAAGGATGTCAACTTGACTGATCTGGAATCTCATGTAGTCACGATATATATCTGACTTGTATGTTGGAAAGCTGCATGTAGCTCGCCACATTGTGGATGATGAGCGAATGTGCTCCATTCTTTGTAATGAAAGCCTTGAATAAACGAGTAACGAGAGCCTTGAATAAATAACAAAAATAGCTAGAGGCATTGCAAATTCATCAGTGAATTTAAAGAGTTATCTTGCATCTTTCTATATTCTGACACTTTTTCCATCCTTTATATACTAGTGACTGATCATTATCTGTTTACTGTACAGCCTGTACGCATAATCGATTTTCAAAGAAGATAACGGTAGGCTAATATACCGATGTTGTCATAAAGCCAACGGTACATGTCAAGCATGATAAAGCAAGTCCTTTAGTTAGGCCTAAACCTCATTACTGCCAGTATGTGAGTATGCCAGTAAAAACTTATCATAACCAGAAACTTGTCCCCGTACGTGACCCCATCAAGTTATTAGTACGGAGAAAAAATGCGTAAGATGAAGTAAACGAATCTAAAGCCCTGAATTGCCTCTACTCTTCTCAAGCTTTCGACAATTGCCTTTTCTGTGTGTACGTTTAAAGGTTACAAATTCGAATGCTCACCTTTGGAAAATGTAATACAATAAATTTTGAGAGGACGATGTTTAATTAAATTATATGCTTCTCGCTTAGCACACAAAAATATTTGAACGATTAAGACCCTACCTGTAACTTATCCAGTTTGGAGTGTCCTCATTTACGGGATTGGTTTGTGTAAATGGAATACGAAAGCTGGCAACGTTGTTTAGAGCAAATGATGTAAGCAATGTCCATGCTGAGCCAGCCTCTGATTCAAAATCGCAGAACACTGGGAAAAGCAAATTTTCCTGATTGTAAAGAGCGTAAATTCCATTCGTTTGAATTCCTCCATGATATAAATCCTCACAAGATCTTACAACTGAAATAAATTGACGAGGATTAATGGTCAACCGTAATATTTCACAACTCCCAGATAATTATTAAAACACGAGCACATTGACAGGCCTAAACTTCTAGCCTATCTATTGATGACCTAATAATTATGTAAACCAATAGACATCTTTTCTCGATTGCAAGTGAAGTTTGTTGTCTATACGTCAAATCTTTCTCAGCGTACGTAAACGTATAAAGTACACAAAAGAGATATACTCTCTTTCAAGCTATGGCTGCTATACATTCAAATTGGTGTCATTTTCTCTCTATATTATTGATCCTACTCCATATACTTGGTAGAGGCCTATTTATGTCCTTAATGCTAAATGTATAATTGGCCGTTTACTATGCTAATAAATGGTCAAAATTTGAATTAAAGACCAATCGTTACTTAGCGCATTATTGATACATTGGAATATAATCAAATGCGATATAGATAATGAAAAATGGCTTCTGTTCTGAACTTCTTTTAAAGAATTCTCGAATTTTTCTCATTTGTGAAATGAATACCTCAAGACTTTATAGGGTACATTCTGAAGATCTCCATCCAGCCCGCTTTAGCGTTAAAGTTGCTGTGATGAAAACCATGTAAATGCAGTAGTTAGAATTCAAACAGAGCTCTCCAGTATCTCATCATTTTCAAGATATTTAAATCGTTCAGTGATACTATATAGCATGCAATTGGTATGAAACAATGTAATCACAAGAAGCTCTATCTACTCTGAATCTTTAACTACATATCATAAAAAGAGTGCATTTTCTCTCAATGCATTAAAATACAGTTTTCCTATCCAATTTATTCATTTGAAGAGGAAACTTAGGCCTTCTTGCTCGAATCTTCAATGCACTTCATAGATTGTTGGACACTTTATGGACATGCATCTGACATGCATTGCAATACAAGCAAGGGATCTAGTGTCGCCAGTTATGTAGCATACAACGTGGACTGAATTCTATTTATTCATTAGTGCCTTTCTCGTCCATTGTAAGATCGGATAACATGATGCCTAATCACCCACCAATCATAAACAGTGTAACATCATATTCTGAACTTGGTATGTTCTATGTATTTCCGACTGTTAGCGCTGATATATCTCTATATTACTTTCGTTACTTTTTTCTAGTATTTCGTTACTTTGCTAGTATTATAAGAACTCACCTGTCTCGCAGTTTGATCCTATGTATCCTGGTAAACATGTACACCGGTATTTGAAAAATCCAGTTATGCATTTGCCACCATTTAAGCATGGATTACTTTTGCATTCGTCGTGATCTGCGGCAAGTGAAGGAAGTACTTACAATAACATTCTACTTGGTCAATTGATTTACTATACGTATACATTAGCATGAATGATCAAAGCTTTCATTTGTAGCGATAAAGAATCACTCATCCATTACGCGTAATTAACAAGGTCAACCACTTTTCAATGAAAGAGAAGGGGAATTAGTGCAATTTTTTCTTGTAGCTTGAGTGCCTTAGCATTTCTTAATTTGCTGCAACTTATATTTTGCTTTATGCAACTTTAAAACTGGCAAATTCTGTTTGGCAATTCTAACAAGATATTTTTGCACCAATTAAATTCCTTCACTTGTCTGCTTTTGCATTTATCCGCAATACATTTTCATTGCCATTGATTAGCTGATGAAAGCTATGCTTGTGTATGTTCACGACCAAATAGCTGATGTTTAATACCATACTGACTGCATCAGAGTTACTTATAGTTTACTAATGTATATGACATGTTATCAGACAACTCGCAACCTCTATTACTTGCACTAGGTAAATGATAGATTTTCAATATTACTGACAAGTATAACATGCAAGCTAGCAGTTCTGTGAATGGTATTCACAAATTAAGTATTACGACTACATGCATTGGTGACTACGCATTGGTGGTTGCTTCGTTATTCCTTGTAGCAACAAGGCTCAATTTTGAATATGAAAAAATAGGTTAATGAAAGCCCTTATAGAGAAATGGTGACTTTCTAAGTTATATTTTACTTCCCATCCCCTACTGCAAACTAAAATTCAAATTTCTATGCTAGCTTGAAATACCTCAACAAGTTTATATCTTGTTGCTTTGCTTTATTTAAAATAACCGGTATTTCAAAACACCAAAGCAAACATTTAGATGTAGCTCCCAGCTGTCTTTATCTTAGCTGGTAGCGTGAAAAACTAGTACAAAAGCTATAATCAATAATATTTAATACTAATTTTAGTTCCCTGGCTTGTAGTCTTGGCAAGATAGTACTTGACGACATGCATCTCTCCGACACATATGACAGCTAAAATAGTATTTGACTGCATTACACACAATTTAGTGAGAACCTTACGGATACCACTGTGTTTTACATTCATGCTGTCTAAGCCTAGTCTCATTATCATATGTCGAATCAGCTTCAAATCTTCATAAATGATTTTGAGTTTTTTTGTATTAATATTCTGTTTATCATCTTTGGATAATGCTAACTATTCATTTCGAACGGAGTAAGCTTTACTTACCTTGTGATTTCACTTTCTCATAAATCCGCACAGCTCCGTATTTTCTCTCATCAAGCTCAATACTACTATGAATAAGCACTAGCCCACTGGATAACTCCACTACGTTTGTACAAGATTGATCTCTTCCACACAGAAAGAACTCTTTCCTAATATGAGGTGCCCCATCTGCAGCATTTTTCTGCACAGCCTTTCCAGAAAGCAACTTAAATTTTGCCACTTTTAAATGGACTCTACCGAGCATTTGAAGTAGCATCAATAATATGGAGAGAGAATGACACCAACTTGAATCTAAAGCAGTCATAGCTTTCCTACCTTTACGTATGCTGAGAAAGGTTTGAAGTATAGACAACGATCCTCACTTGCAATCGAGAAAAGATGCCTATTGGTTTACATAATTAGTAGGTCATCAACAGCTCACCTTGCGTGTCGTAATATGCAAATGCTGCCGCATCACAATAAAGGCGATTTTTATCAGGTGGCATAGTATGTACTAACACAATAGTTTCACCTGTCTGTTTTCAGTTTAAACATTTAATGCGTGAATGCCACAGTAATGAAGCTAAGATATATTTCGTCATACAATTATATTGAGCTATAGAGAGTGTTTGCAATCAATTGCTTACATTATGCGAGAACTGTGTCACCATACAGAAGTGACATTAAATATCTGAATTTTGCGCTTTCCTTTCTTTAACCTAAAGCTAAGGAGGTTCCTCTATCAATAGACCAGGTTACCACTAGCCCCCAATAGATTCCTGTTTACCAGCAATTTTCCAAATGTTGGGATATGTGCCTATTTGAAAATGGCAATCAGGATTTCTCCACTTGAAGGTGGCACCTTTCTCAAGTATAACCTGGTCTATAATATATCCCTTTGAAATTTTGGCTTTTAGTTTCTCTCTCGACAGCAGCTGTCGTATAGATTTGAAAGTTTCTTCTGCCTGTGTATTTTGATCATAAATTGCATGGTTTGTCATGATGCTCCTTTCCAATAAAGTTGTTACTTCTTACCAAATGATCATGAGGAGATTTTGCTCCATTTCTTAACTGCACCCTACATGCTACTAAGTCAACCAAACTCCTTGCTATAAGCTTGTGCGAATTTGAATTGTATCGTCCTATACAGTATTATAGTACATTTTACAAACATCACTGTATGCATTGGTATTCAGTCCACATGGATGCTAATTGAGCCATTCTTTAGATAATTATGGCACTCTAGGTCGAGATAATCTCTGTTAAAGTTTGTTGTTTTATTGTCTCGAATTGCACCCTGCGATTAGAACTCTTGGCGATTGGTAGATGACTTCCAGTAGGTACCTCTGTGTCTTATCTTGCCGAAGTTTGTCTTTTCTTAGCATGACTACATGCATTGTCTGAGTTGATCCTATTTGTTGTGATTAATGGTTTACGTTTGGAATTTTATAAAAAAAATCGTGTTTGAACTGCACTAAATCAAGTGATTTTTATCGCAAACATTAGACAATTTGTTTGTGATAAATACCGGTATCATGTTCTGCATTCAACGCCATACACACATTGAGAGCTGATTACGCAATGACAAAATATGCCTAGTGCAATACGTTGAGAAAAATTAAAGATAAAACCTAGAAAGAATATGTTGCAAATAAGTTATCTATTCGAACTTTCTCTGTATTAACAGTATTGATATCACTCCAGTTCATTTAACATACTTGACCTTAATTTGTTTGAAGGTATAATGCTTAATAGCTACTATCAAGTTTGATCTTCCCATATGTAATATTTAATTTTTGATATAAAATGATTGATAACTATGCTTGATATTACCATACTTGATATCAGCATATTGGATATTATGATGTTGGTACGTTCCTCAATTAGATTAATGTTAAGGCGCCAGTTACCATGATGACATAACAATATTCATACAGGAAAGTTCTTTCATAAGCTGACTTTTGAGACCATGCTACACTCCCTTTGCCATAATTTGTTTCCTTATGCATAGAGTTACAAGGCAGAACTGTAGAGTTACTTTAATGAAAATTCTGAATATTGATATTAGTCTACACAAATAGGCAAATTCAAGTAACATAGCATGTCTCCAGAATCTCCATCATAATCTTTCAACTGGCATCTTAGCATTAAACGTTTACACCAAACCAATATTGTGTTGTGCTCTCAGCAGATTCGGTGCATCTAAATGCATTATTGAATGTAGCATAATTCCCAAAATTGTCCTCATCAAGAATGCTGCCACTCCTTGCATTAAAGCTGCAAAGGACGGCCTGTGAGCTGTCTATATGCAAAGTGTAGCTGATTTGTTGCCACAGTGCTACTGTAGTGCGAGAGCCTGTGTGACCTCTAATATTGATACGATCTACTATACAGCATGCAGCATTTCCAGTAAATGTAAGCATGTCAACTTCACTGATCTTGAATCTCATGTAATCACGATATATATCTGACTTGTATGTTGGAAAGCTGCATGTAGCTCGCCACATTGTGGATGATGAGTGAATGTGTTGCATTCTTTGTAATGACAGCCTTGAATAAACGAGTAACGAGATCGTTGAATAGTTGAAAATGACAAATACAAGTAGGCGTGAGTGCATCTTTATCAGTGAATATTAAGAGTTGTTAGTTGTTATGTATCTTTTCATATTCCGACAGCACTACCTTGTTTTCAAAACGAATTCCATCTTTTATATACCAGTGCATGACGGGAAAACATTCATTGTATATGTACTCTAATCCACGCAGCATCCACGCTTTATGCATATTACACTGGTCTACAATTTTGCAAAAGTTGTTTGCTTCGGAAAAAAAAACAGCAATACTTCTTACATAATTTCAGCTGCTGAATTCAAAACTGATAGTTAAACTTAATGATTGGCTCTAGTTTAAAAGATACAAAAGGTTATATTTTTGCGTGTGGATGTATATTTGGTAGTCAAGGTGCACTACTAAAAAAAATGGTAAAGCTATGCCACATAATCAATATCATCGTTGCACTGTTTAGAACAACGATCAGAGAAGAAATAGTAAGCGATTCTCAACTTTTTGTTATAAAAAAGAGCTAGTCAATGTCTTTTCTTTGTCTTTTCTCTTTTCGCTCGCATGCACTAATATTTGAAATCAATCAATCATTCAATCAATCAATCAATCAATCATTCAGTCAATCAATCAATCATTCAATCAATCACTCAATCAATCAATCAATCAATCAATCACTCAATCACTCAATCAATGCAGTAAGTGGGGCATCTCTCGCTACCATTCAGCAAAAGTCTGCAAGTATTGACGGACTCCATTTGTCCTGGTATCACCCTTCCATTGCAGAGGTATCTTGGTGAACTCTTTTGACATGCTCCACAATCCACACTTCGGTGAGAGTTCAAAGAAATCCACATGAGAGTTCAAAAATTAATTTTGAGTGACATATCGCATCCCCTACAACTATATCTTCTTACGAGGTTGGAAATCAATTCCTTTACGTTGTCAGCTCCTTTTTTCCCTAGAAATTTCGGCACCGCCAATTCAAATGCTTCCCACACTATTTTCTTTTTTCCATATAGTGCTTGGTCAAATTCACGGCTATGAAGAAGCCACTTTATTTGGGGACCTATGAACTCACAATCCATTATTTTAACTTCACTCAATCTGCTAAACTTTGTACCGGGTACTTGAAACCTGTTCCTGTTTTGTACATGACCTTCATTAGCCCCAGTTTTATGCGCAATGATAGTATCAAAATTTTACCGGATTGAACAAGTGGCGGAGGTTGAACGTTTTTCTCCTAGGAGTTATAAAATCTAATTTCAGACTTATCACGACAGCTACTACTTTTGAGTTGCTATGCAGCTGCCGTTGAGGTTGATCATAGTTTATACACTTTAAAAGCTGCTTTAAATTTTAATTTTCTTTCATGGGGACTGCATAGGCTGAATTATGAGATGTGGCTCATTGAAGTAGAATAGATGTTGAAAAGTATGGTTCCTACCTCATTGGGAAGCGACCGTTACTCTTAGAATTGACACTTTGTTCAACATATGGATCAAGTGTAAAATCCTGAGGTGCCTCAGGTACAGGTAATGTTCCTCCATGCGTTACGAATTGCTGGTGGAAAGTCAGGACATTGAATATTCTGTTTCTTTCTTCTTGACAAGCTTTTGCCTACTGATGGGGTCATGCAAATTTTGGCATAGTGCTATATCTTGAAAACTGGAGCCAACGAACACATTTTAAGTCGATACTCGAGCCCAGCGACCTAGAAGTAGGCACGATTGACTTCATTTGTTTCGGAAGCAAATTTGCTGTAGACCAGTGTTATCGATTGCCGCAAAAATTAACGATAGATCACGATATAGATATTTTCATGAAACCAATATAGTTTGTAAATAATGATATAGCAGCTCCTTTTATTAGACTTAAACGTCATTTTAGGCACTAACCATATGCCATTAGGGCTATTTCTCAGGCAGAGAAATATCTAGCTACATCCTCCAAATACGCTATTAGTACAAACACTCAAGACTATAGCAGAGAAGATATAACAGAGCAAGACTAAGTTACTATATAGCATTGTCCACGCCGCACCAAGGCAAACCATTGACAATTGCCTCAACTATTCTCCAGCTTTCAACTTTTGTCTTTACTGTGCGCTCTCTTTAGGGTTGCAAATTGTGCTGTCCACTTCTGGCACATATGATAATGGGATATTTAGACTGCAAACTTATTGGCTTTAAGTATCTTATATGTTGATCACTATAACATAAAGATACTTGGAAGATTAAAACATACCTGTAATATATCCAATTTGGGGTGTCCTCGCTTATCGGATTGCTTTTGATATATGAAATACGAAAGTCGGTAACGTTGTTTAGAGCAAAGGATGTAACCAATGTCCATACTGAGTCAGCCTCTGATTCAAAGTCGCAGAACACTCGAAAAAGCTCAGTAACCTGATTGCGAAGTGTATAGATACCATTCTTTCGAATTCCTCCATCATATACATCCTTACATGATCTTACCACTATGAGAAATTGAAGAAGATTGATATAATCAACTGTGATGATTGACATATGGCAGATAAGACTATAACGACACATCTGCGAAAAAGACTGAAAGATTTGATTGTGCAGCAAGTGTTCTATACTATCTGGAAACCCAGCTTTGTAATATCATGCTATACCACAGATACTATAGATGTAATTAGATATCGTCAATACCACTATTTTGGCAAAGTCTAAATTAAAGAGCATTTGATACCTAGCTCGGTATTGAATAATAATCAATTTGTGGGGTGAGTGGCCAAACGGTTCAGCTAGCTTCCTTTAGCTAGCTGAAGTGAAGCTTGGCTGTGTTAGGTCAGGAACTGGATGGGCAACTTTCCAGATAAACGATCAAAGCAATTCACTCTGCCGTCCTTCGGAAGGGACGTTAAACTAGGGGTCCCATGCCTGGAGGCGGCATGTACAGTAGGCCTACGTTAGCTGAAAACGTTAGACATAATAGCCTACTCAAAATAAAATAGATAAAAAGAACAACAAAAAATGAATGCATGTAAAAATAGCAACTGGCCTTAGTGCAATGGACGTTCTTAGTGTCTTCTTCTAGCACTCTTTGGAACCGAAATTTGTTTAGTGCTAATCCCGTCAATGCCATAATTAGAAATCTAGTTGTTCTCTCAAGAAAAGTGTCATATTCATAGACACTAATGGATAGTGGTACTCTGGTCATTCATGAAATTATATCATGTGCCAAATGTATGGAAATGAATACTCACAAAGTGTCCCATCTATTTTGAATAATGAATTATGTATCAGACCAAGAGCAATTTGTCTTCTTAAAGCTTTAAAGCACAGTTTTCAAATTGGAGCCTTTGAGGCGGAGATTGTGTCTTCTTGCTTGAATGTCCAATGCACTTCTTGGATTATCGGAGACAACATGTTTATGCAAGGAAATACAAGCATACCATCTGGCTTCATCAATTATATGCATACAATATGCAAGGATTTTTATTCAATTTATTATCCTATTCCCATCTCAAAATTAAATCGCACAACATGACGTCTAACTACCCAACCAGTTATAAATGGTGCGTGCAGTTCCGAGCAGCGTTAGCGCTACGCTATGCTACCTTCCTTACTTTTCTAATAATAAACTAATAATAATAAACGTGAACTCACTTTTTTCACAGTTTAATCCTATGTACCCTGGTAGACATGTACACAAATATTGAAAAACACCATCTATGCATGTGCCTCCATTTAGGCATGGATTGCTCTCACATTCATCATGATCTGTTGGAAAAGAAAGAAATAGTTTTAATAGTATTGTACTTGATGAATTAGGTTGTGCTATTAATATATTAGCATGAATTAGCAAAGCTTTCATTTGTAGCGAAAGAACAATGCCTACTCTATACCACATAATTAACACGCTCAACCATTTAACAATCACGACGACGACAAAAAAGAAATCATTTTAATTATAGACGAATCATATGACTATTCCAGTGGTTACATTGTGACAAATCCGGTATGCCTAACCCAGTACAGTACAGACGTTTTAACTCAGCCTTGAGTCATCCTCAGTAAAGAGAAGAGGAGAGAAGGGATATTAAAGGGGAAGCCCAATACGTGGATAAAATCCCACATGATGTCAAATGGAAAACAGGAGGAAAAAGTATTGTAAGGAAGCAACAGCAAGAAAAACAGTAGGAAAAAGTATTTAAGTAGTTGAATAGAAATACCCAGAGGAATGAAAAGAACTGTAGAGGCAGAAAAGCAGCTAGTGAAAAGCAAGAAATTAGAATAGAACCATAGAAATGGAGGACTGCTGGCAATTAAGGGAGGGTCAATCTCAACCATTTATCAACACAAGAAAAAGACATTAGTCCAACTGTTTCAACTTTAAATTTATCTGCAATACTTTTTCATCTGCATTAGGTAGCGTATGAAAGTTATCTATGAGCATGTTTATGGACAAATTGTTGATTGTGATATCACACTGTCTACATCATCGTTATTTATGGTTTATTTATGTGTGTGGAATGTTATGAGATTAAATAGAATTCGTTGTAGCTTTACTTGGTAAATGATAGATTTACAACAGTTCTACCAAATACAATACACAGGCTAGCAATAATGTGAAAGGTATTAACCAATCAGGTATTAGGAACGGGTGCATTAGCGATTGCGAATTAGTGATTGCTTTATGACTTCTTGCATTAAGTAAAGCCCACTTTACATACGAAATAATATAATTAAATTCCATATGGAGAAAAGGTGACTTTTGAATTGGTAGTTTGCTTCTTCAAAGGAAACTAAAATTATGACTTGATGTTGGCATGCAGTGTCTTAATACATCTATGTTTATTTGCTTAATACATTTAATGTCACTACTGGCTCGTACTTAGAGATAGCGATAGGAAAAACCTAAATATCGGGTCCAGCCCTTTACTTAATCTATGCCAGGACAATAGCAAATGTTATTCCTGACGACCTGTATATCTATGGTTATGCTGATTATCATGCTCTAAGTAGATCTTTCAAACCAGGTCATCAAGATGAATGTGAGGGCAACCAGCAATTACAGGAGATTTTTCTTGCTGTGAAAGACTGAATTGAGAGCAATAGACTTAAAACGAATGCCTCCAAAACAAAATACACATACGTCGGTTCTTCTCATTAACTTGCAAAATGCGAGAATAAAAGCCTTGATGTAAATGGAGAGCTAGTTGAGAGGACTGATGTAATAAAATACCTTGGAGCCTATATTGATGAACAACTCAATAAGCAAAAACATATAACGGAGATGTGTCGAAAAGCAATGTATGGATTGTACAGACTGAAACAAATGAGGAAAGTTTTAACAGATGAAGCTGCAGAAACAATAGCTGTGGGTATAGTAATGTCCCACTTAGCTTTTCAAATGCAATTTTGATAGGCCTACCAAAACATGAAATCAGTAGACTGCAAAGAGTACAAGTGTTAGCTGCCAGAGCTGTACTAGGAAGGAAAGCTCATGAAAGTAGCACAAGATGTCTAAAACAAACTTCATTGGTTACCCATAAATCTCAGAATTCAGCACAAAGTTCTTAAGGCACTGAAAGGCACAGCTCCTCAGTATCTGAAAGATATGCCGAAACTACGTAAAAATGTGACTATTAAGATCAGACAATATGTACATGAAACTAGATATTCCCAAAGTAAAGAGAGAATCATTTGCAAACAGATCATTCAGTGTAATGGGACTACGACTGTAGAATGACATTCCTAATGAAGTAAAACAATGCATTGATATTGAAACATTAAAGAATGAATTGAAGACATTTCTTTTTATTAAGTTTTAAACGGACATGCTAGGTTTTTAGGAATTTTTGGGAACTGTGAAGCGGACTTGAAGATATTGCATCAAAACTGCGCTATATTAAGTGATTTATTTACCATTTTTATTTACCATTTTATTGCTGTTATCATTCTTTGTCTTGAATTGTAGAGTGGCAAACTAGTACCAACGTTTAATCAGCAATGTTTTATATGGATGCTTCTTCACTACACTGTAGTAGCATCAGTCTCAAAATAGTATTTCCTCTGACTACCTTAAACTGAAGTTAGTACGTGCCTTAAGGAGATCATTTTTACTTCATGCTGTCTAAGTTATATGCCTGTATCATATTTGGCATCCACTTTAAAAATTTTACTAATAATTTTGAGCTTCTTTAAGTGCAACCTCCATGAATCTTCCTGGGATAAAGCATACCTATTCATTTCAACAGAATACGGTTGACGTACCTTGTGACTTCACCTTTTCGTAAATACGTACAGCTCCGTATTTTTGCTCTTCAAGCTCAATGCTACCACGAACAAGCACATACCCACTGGATAACTCAATTACATGGGTACAAGATTGATCTCTTCCACACAAAAAAAATTCTTTGCGAATATGACGTGCCCCATCTTTAGCATTGTTCTGTACATCTCTTCCTGAAAGTAACTTAAATTTTGCCACTTTCGAATGGACTATGCCAAACATATGAAATAGCATCCCGTATATACAGAGAACATGACAGCACTTTGATGGTAAAGTAGCCATCTATCGGGAGAGTGTATATCTCGTTGTATACTTGAATCCTCTATGTATGGTTTGATCGAGATTGAGTTATAGATAGTGTTCCACACTGGGAATGGAGACGGGATTTCTAGTGTTGTAAATATAAATTACGTGATCAATAGTTCAACTTGTGGTTCTTTCAACACAAGCCGAAATATCACAGTAGAGAGGCGGTTTCCATCACATTGAATATTTTGCATCTACAATAGTTTAACCTGTTTTTCTATTAATTCAATCATTTTAGACATTGAATAGTACATTAATGAAGCTAAATGATGTGCCTCTATCCACTTATATTGAGGCACAGAAAGTGTTCTGCCACCATACAGGGATGACGTTGCTTAATCTTAATAGGGCTGTTGGTTTACTATAGCCTAAGACGACGGGCGCTCTTCTATTAATTTACACCTTCGAAGTCGTATCTTAAAGTATTAATCTCGGCAGCAATAGATGTAAAATCGTTGCATATTCCTCTGCCTATTTGTTCTGATCGTAGATAAAGCGGTTTAGCCTTCATCTTTCTGTCTTGTAAGGGATCAGTCATTTATAACTTTGGGCACCGGGACAGGCTGGAATTGGGGAGGGTAGGAAAACTTCCCCAATGACACTTGTGGGGTATGAAACGTTGTGGAGAATTTTTGAGGGGTATGAAATCCGTTAAAAAGACAAATTCAGTAGAAAATCAGCTTAATGATTTGCAGAAATCTATTGATCACTGTATTTATAAGTATCTATTTGTTAGAGTTTCTCCGATAGCAATTTTTCTCTGATGTAAGTTTTCTGTGGTATACTGTGTTATTGTAGTTCTCCTATTAGCATTTATCACATTTGTTTGTTCAAATGAAGTTTCAAGCAAATATAAACTTTTCATAAAAACCTTTCTATGCCTTATGCAAAGAAATCCCACAACGAATGGTATTTACAGTATTTTGTACAAAGGCTTTTCTTGCATTGCTTCCCAGCAAGTAATTTTGCAGAACACATTTTCTATATGTGATCTTTTCAAGTTGATAAAAGTGGCAATTGCTACTTTAAATGAAGAAATCTACCCTGAAATGGTTACGTTGTAGATAGCAACTGGGGTGTGAAACTTAATACTTATTTCTCAACGTCCAATGTCCATGCTGAGCCAGCCTCTGATTCAAAATCGCAGAACACTGGAAAAAGTTCATTTGTCTTATTGCGAAGTGTATGGACACCATTCTCTCGAATTCCTCCATCATATACATCCTTACAGGATCTTACCTCTAAAATAAATTGAAGAAGGCTAATAGTCAACCGTAATGCTTGAAAATCGCAGAGAAGTATGAAATTCGAGCATATTGGCAAGTTTTGACTTCAAGATTTTATCTTACAGTAATTTTTCTGTATGAAACATTTTGGACAAAAATTGAAGGAGTATCAAACTTTTGACTATTTTGTAAATTCTAACCCATCCCGGTACCCAGAGTTATAAATGACTGACCCCTAATGTTCTTTTTTCTTGACTAATCATCATGTGAAAGTTGTCGTATTTCTTTCCGGAACCCTACATGTTGTTTTGGTCGCAACAAGACCCTTGCTAAATGTTTCCGTGAGTTGGACTGTTGTGATGAAATACACCATTACCATGTATCTTATGAAAATAAATTTAATTAGTAGTCTCCTATTAAAAACGGTGCTAATTTAGCCATTTCTCAATAAACGGCGTAACTCTTAATCAGAAATCACATCAAGCAATCTTCTTTCCTTTTTGTTCCTTTATTGTACCTGTGCATGAAAAATGTTTGGGAATTTCGGATGACGTCTAGCAGGTGGTTAAGCATCTTATATTGCCGTAATGCGCACCTTCGTATGATTATGATGTTGATTTTCTATGTTGTCTCCGTTCAACGTGTTTGGTAGTTTGATTTTGAATGAACTATCGTACATCAATGGATATTATTGCACTACAGTGGCTATTGATTTTTGATAAAGGCAAGCATCATTTTTTGAATATGAATTTGAATCAGCGCTGTAAAGACATTGCGTGCTGATAGGAATGATCTGCATATGATGTAAAAATTTTTAATATATAACGTTTTTGAATTGGCATGTTTGACAATAGCATGATTGACATTGCTACAATTGATGCTATCATGTTTATTGGCTAGAAATTTGATGATGACACGAATGACATTACTGCGATTGATATTGACATGTTTCACATTAATATGATTTATATTATCTTTTTTCAAGCCAACATGTTTGATATATAATTTTTGACTGTTTTATATCATGACGTTTGATGCTAGCACATTTCATATAAAATGTTTGGTATCAACATGATATTATCAAGTGTGATATGAACATGCCAGGCATAAAGTGTTTAATCCTTAAAATGCTTGCTGTTAGAGTGTTTGACACTGTCCGAATTGAAGTTAGCATGCATGATATTCAAATACATCGTATTAAAATGTGTGCTATCAGCATGTTTGATATCAAAGTGTATGATATAAAACTTTTCATATTAACATGTTTAATATTATCACACTTGATGCTAGCATGTTTGATGTTACCACTTGTGATTTTTAGGTGCATGCTATAAAGTGGTAGAAATTAACATCACTTGTACTAAGTTGATATCAACATTCCGATATTAGCTAGTCCCAGGCACAAAATTCAATCTTATTTGCAGATGCCTCTATTTGTAGCAACATAATTACCCAGTCATTTCAATACTACAGACTTTGGAATCATTCCAAAGTACTTAACAGAAAACATATCATTTTCACTTCTTCACTACTTCATATGCTCAAGCAGGATTCTTGCAAGAGACCCCCTTTCTGCAAGAGACAGATCCATTAGCATCTATCTAAGCGTATTGAAGCAAATGCATAGAATTAGCCAATATTGAAATACTGCAAAATGAACACATGAAATGAGAAGCTAGTAATATAAAACTGCTATGCAGCATATAGATCAATACATATGTTTTTGCTACTCAGATGATCACGAAATAGAAATATTGCTGCAAAACTGGGTCTTTGTCTAACATATCTAACTGATATACACAATACCACCTACTCCCTAACTCTCTTGTAACAGCTTGCCATAAAAATGGTGCGTAAATAGCACCTCCGAATAGTACGACTTGTATGAATGAGCCATTACTGAAATATGCCATCTCTCGTTTACAAAACAGGATAAAAGAAAGAACAAGCTAGAGATGATATACAGGAATCCAATTGCTCAGACATGTCCTTATGATACTTATATTATTCCAGGAAACTAATTACACTCTATTCGACATCAATGTTCTCTCTGATCACGTTTGTTATGCTGCTGCTTCCCCGAGCTAGCACCTAATCCTTCTTGAAACCATTACTGTGGATGGGATGTTGCTTTTCGAAGGTAGGACTAAAGTACGAACATCTGCCTTTATTCCTTCTATTGATTTATTTATGTGACAGTCAATGTCACATGAAATATGAGATTGACTTTTGTTTAGTGATTTCGTGATGCCTCACACAATCATCCTCATCATTTGCCGAGGCAAATTAATTCGTGGCCGTTTATGGATTGTCTGTTAATCTCTTCCCTTTTATCTTCCATCTCTCTCCGTCTATCACAACCTTTCTAAATTCTACATCCTATTTGAATGCCTTTCAAAATATCATGCATCTGAGTATTGATATTGAAAGATTCCTAGATACAATTGTACTATATACTCCTTTACATCCTCATTTGCTAATAATTTGCACTAAACAAATACTGTATTGTGCTCAGAATAGAGTTCGCAAATCTAAATGCTGCATTTGATGTTGCGTAAAAACCAAAATTATCCTCATCAGCAATACATCCTTCTCTAGGGTTGAAAGCACAATGGTTACTAATCGAACTGTCTGTTTAGAATATTTGATTTTATTGGTTTGTCAGAATCGCACTTCAATTAACATGCACTGGTTACTTCTAATGTTGATGTACTCAACTTTACGTCAACCATCTCAAGTACACATATGTATATCACCGTTACTTATTTGAAAAATAATGCAAGTTCGTTTGTCAATCCTAAACTACTATACTATTATCATATGCCCTTTTCACACTTAGAACCATTTTGTACTCAGGAAAATGTTTCTTCTTGACATGATCTCTCCTTGTTATTAATAGTTAGTTGTTTAGCTCTGGGAAAAAGCAGCCTGAGGATGAACTTTAACATAAAGATGGTGACAAAAAACAGAGGCATAAATTTATATCAAGATAAGACTGTGCTACTACATAAGACTATCCCATGTTGTACACAGGAAAGCAATGGAACGCTTCTACCTTTCACATTTTTCACAGTTCTCTATACACTGTTCGTATAATTTATGATATTCATCTTTGATGTCGGTTTTTTAAGATAGTCTAGGATCACTTTTAAGCAGTTTATTTCTTAGAATGCTAGTTCAGCTTGTAAGCCAGCCTGGAATATTTAAAGCATACCTGTAACTTATAAAATCTTGAGTGTTTTCACCCATTGGATTACTTTTCAACAGGGGGGGGGGCATGAACACTAGTATTCTGTACTTCAAAGCAGGTAAGCAGTGTGTATACTGAGTTAGTCTCTGATTAAAATTCGCAGAAAACTGGAAGAGATAAGTTTATTTGATTGTGAAGTTTCTAAATGCAGTTCTTTGGAAATTCCTCGATGATACAAGTCTTCGCAAGATCTTATACTTTGGTTTTTTACTTGATAATTTATTGCAGCAATGGATTTTATAACATTAGTGTACATCTTAAACTCTGAAACTTTAACCAAAATTGTTGAAAACTTTTGGTATACAGAAAGGTTACTATTCAATAATGCTGTACGCTCGATGAAAAATTTCGAGAGCACTTAAAAGTAGGTTGCTCAATAACTTGACGTATTCTTATGACTTTGTCGAGACATATCCGGAGGTCCACAAACAATGATACCTAATAAAACAAGACTATGGACAATCAACATCATATGTGACTATGGAATGGTTTTGTCCAGTGTTCTGATGATAGCTTACACAGTGCAATCATGTGAAATGTGTGAATTCATTGTTTTTGAATGCTCATACTTTTGAACAACTCCACGTAAAGGGACACATTTGCCCCAAGTTTCCTCTCGTCGCTCCTCCTTGTAGACATTAATATTCTAAAGGTGCTAATATGCAGCTACCCTATATAGTTAAGCAACTTAAATCTACCAGGGATGATTCGGGAATCTCAGTCATATTCCTTAATTTCACCTCAATGCTAAACACTTACACCAAACCAATACTGTGTTGTGCTTTCACCAGAATGGGTGCATCTAAATGCAGTATTGTGTGTGTAATAATTCCCAAAATTATCCTCATCGAAGCGACTACCACTCCTTGCATCAAAGCTGCAAGCGACGCGCTGCGAGCTATCTATATGCAAAGGCAAGTCGTCCAGCTGCCAGAGCGGTACTGTAATAGCCAAGCCAGCGTTATCTCTAATATTGATGCGATCTGCCATACGACATGCAGCATTTCCGGCAAATGTAAGCATATCAACTTTACTGATCTGGAATCTCATGTAATCACGATATATATCTGACTTGAATGTTGGAAAGCTGCATGTAGCTCGCCACATTGTGGATGATAAGCGAATGTGTTGCATTCTATGTAATGAAAGCCTTGAATAAACGAGTAACGAGAGCCTTGAATTTGACAAATAAAGTAAAGGTGTCTGCATATTCATCATTAATATAAAAAATTATCATGCAATTTCTAATATTCTGGAATGAATAAGTTGCTTTTTAAACGACTTCCATTTTCAATAGTGACTGACGCGGTGCTAATCATGGTCTTGATACTGTACAGCCTACGCTGTATGAATGTAATCGATTTTCACACAAGATATTGGTAGACGAAGATACCTGTATTGTCATGAAACCAACTGTATATGAAAAACATGATATAGCATTTCCTGTCATTAAGCCTAAATCTCATTACAGAAAGAATATGAGTATGCTGCTGAAGACAAGTGATAACCAGCAATGTATCCCCACATACGATTCCATCATGCTATTAGTACAAGGACAAAAGATATAGCATGACTATGTTTATACATAGCTTTGTGCACTGCTTTACGAAGTAAAGCCGTCAGTTGTCTCTACCTTCTCAAGCATTTGGCAATGGTCTGTATTGTGCGTACTTTCCATGGTAATAAATCTTATTACTCATTCTTAGCACATGTGGTATGATGTATTGTGCGAGGAAACTGTTTAATTAACTTATCATATTTGTTACTCACAAAAAATACTTGAAAGATTAAGAGCCTACCTGTATCTTGCCCAGTTTGGAGTGTCCTCACTTATAGGATTGGTTTTTGTAAATGGAATGCGAAAGTTGGCAACGTTGTTTAGAGCAAATGATGTAAGCAATGTCCATGCTGAGCCAGCCTCTGATTCAAAATCGCAGAACACTGGAAAAAGTTCATTTGTCTTATTGCGAAGTGTATGGACACCATTCTCTCGAATTCCTCCATCATATACATCCTTACAGGATCTTACCTCTAAAATAAATTGAAGAAGGCTAATAGTCAACCGTAATGCTTGAAAATCGCAGAGAAGTATGAAATACGAGCATATTGGCAAGTTTTGACTTCAAGATTTTATCTTACAGTAATTTTTCTATGTTGTCTGAACGTACTATTGTTCTATGCCTTTATACTATATACATAACTGCACGTTAAATATGATAATGAATGATCAAATTCGGAATCAGATAGCATTTTCTATCTCACGGTATGCTGTTGCATTGACAATAATCAAATGGCCACGTAACAATAAAGAATGTTTTCTTTGAAAAGGGCTTTTTTCAGAGAATTGTCATTTCTCATTTTCAAATTGAAAAACCGAATATCCTATAGGGCACATTCTGAAGATCTCCTTCTAGCCTTCCCTAAAACATGCATTGCGTTAATGAAAAGCGTGTCAATGCTTTAGTTTTACATTAGGTAGCTCTCTCGAGTATCTTATCACATTGCTTGCCATTGGGAGACTTAATATTATTCATATAATTGCACGTTAACTATGGTAATAAATTGAAGAATTTTGCATCAAAGTACAGTTGCTACTTAGGTAATAGTCAGATGAGTATATCAATAATGGAAAATTGATTTTTGTGGACTGAACTCTTTTAGCGAATTCTTGCACTCTTCCCATTTGTGAAATGAATTATTAAAAAACCTTATTGTGTAGATTCTGAACATCTCCACCTGACGGTCTTTGAACTGGAAGTTGCAGCTATGAAAAGCACGTCAATGCCAAAGTATACAATCAAACAGCTTTCCTAGTAACTCTTCATTTTCAGTACCTTTAAATCAGTCATCCAATCTATATAGCATGCAAACTCTGTGGGATTCTGTAATCACAAAGTGCTCACTCTATTTTGAATCTTTAACTATATTTCAGACAAATATGTACCTTTTCTCTCCAGGCTTTAGAATACAGTTTTCAAATCCAATTGCTGTTTCATTTGATGAGAAAAAATAAGTCTTCTTGCTTGAATTTTCAGTGAGTTTCTTAGATTGTTGTATACATTGTGATTATGCATAGTACTGCAAGCATGGAATCTGTTTTTGCTAATTATTTAACATACAAGTTGGACACAACTGAAAGTAGCAAATGATCATCGTGTTACTTTACTGTAAAATCTGACAACTTGATGGTTAAATGCGCATCTACTAGAAATAGAACCAGTTAAACATCCTACACTGAAATTGGCACTGCATATGCATTGCGAGCATTAGTACTAAGATATTTCGATGTTACTATTGTTACAAGCCTAATAATATATGAACTCACCTTTCTTGCAGTGTGATCCTATGTACCCAGCTAAACAAGTACATAAATATTGAAAAACCCCATCTATGCATTTGCCACCATTTAGGCATGGATTACTTTCACATTCGTCATGATCTATTGCAAACAAAAGAAGTACTTACAATACTGGATCCGCAAAGTTGGGCTATCAATATATTAGCATGAGTTAAGAGAACTTTCCATTATAACAATTTTTGAGCGTCTTCAGTCACACTTGAATAGTGAATTCAACCATTTTTCAGAGGCAACTAAGCAACATTTTTGTTTTGGGGGTGGTTCGAGTAGACAGATTAAGATTACAGGGACATAGAGGGTGCTATAGCACGTACTAAAGTGTATTTGCTATACAAAGTTGAGGGGCTACACCCCTCACCCCAGCCCCCCGGCTCCTCCGCCCATGTTTGTAAATAAGCCAGGGCGGAAATGTGAGCAATTTCGTCAGGTAATATGAGTGGCTTAGGACTTCCTACTAGTCTGCACTTCATTTTTTGCTTCAATCAACTTTAAAGCTTGGAAGCACCATAAAGTGATTCCACCAATTGCATTTATCTGCATTACTTTTTCAGTTGATTTACTTGTGTATCACAGTTAAATATGTGTATGTTACAGACCACATTGTTGATGTGTAATATCATGCTGTCTGCACCAGAGTTGTTGTTTACTAATTTATATGACATGATATGAGACAACTTGCAAGTTCTAGTAACCGCACTAGGTAAATGGTAGACTTGCAATGGAACTACCAAGTACAACATGCAAGCTACCAGTACTATCAGTACTATGAATGGTATTCGCAAATCAAGTATTACGACTGCATGTATTAGTGATTACGTATTCACGATTGCTTCGTTGTTGCTTGTATCAAGAATACGGAAAATGACGAGCAAGATGACTTTCTAAGTTTTTTTGCCTCCCTTCTACTATACCAAACCAAAATTCATATCTTATAATTTAAACTAGCAGATATTTGAAGGTAGTTTGATTTGCAGTTGTTTGATTTGCATGATTGAGTGCCAAACTAGTACAAGTGTGTGGAAGAGATGTTACCTTGTAGTCATTTCAATAGTACATCAACCTTAACAGTTTGCATCTCTCGGACAGAACAGGGTCGCAATAGTATTTACTTTGTTTAATTCAAATTGAATTTTGTATGTGCCTTTGGGGAAACCATTGTTTGTTCCCTTCACGATGTCTAAGCCTTGTGTACTTACCATACTTCGGATCAGCTTCAAAACCTCATAAATAATTTCGAGCTTGTATGTCAATATTCCCTTTACTGCCTATTCGTTTCAAACAAAACTAAACATTTCAAAGGTTGACTTACCCTGTGATTTCACTTTTTCATAAATACGCACAGCTCCCTGCTTTCTCCCTTCAAGCTCAATACTACCACGAATAAGCACATACCCACTGGATAACTCTACTACATGGGTACAAGATTGATCTCTTCCACACAAAAATAATTCTTTGCGAATATGAGGTGTCTCATCTTCAGCACTGATCTGCACATCTCTCTCTAAAAGTAGCTTGAATTTTGCCACTTTTGAATGGACTATACCAAACACGTGAAATAACATCACATAAATGTAGAGAACCTGAAACCAGTTTGAAGGTATAGCAGCCATAGCTTAAAAGAGTGAATATCTCGTTGTTTACTTGTAACCTATACGTATGTTCAGCAGGGTTTGAAGTGCAGACAGCGACCCTCCATTACAATAGAGAAGGGATGTATATTGGTATACATATTTATTAGGTCATCATTAGCTCTACTTACGGGTCTTAAAATGCAAGTACTGTAATGTCGCAATAGGAGGTGATTCCTACCAGGTAGCATATTATGTATATACACAATAGTTTAACCTGCCTGTATTTCATTTCAAATCGTCAATAAATCGAATACCACTTTCAAGAAGCTAAATCGTCTGCCGGCATTTAATTGTATTTAGCTGTGGACGTGCTTGCAGTCATTTGTTAGCATTACGCGAGAACCCCGCTACCTTACAGAAGTGACGTTACTTAATCTTAAATTAGCTTTCTGGCTAGAGCCTGTAATGGCGGGCCCCCTCTATTAATCGTTCAGAGCACCGCTAGGCTCCAATAGACTCCTGTTTATGATCACTTTTCCAAACTCTGGGACATGTACCTATATGGAGTTGACAATCTGAATTTCTCCGAATTAAGGTTTTGTCTGCCTGCTTATTTCGATCGTGGATTGCAAGTCTTGTTCTTGATGCATCGCTCTAATAGCATTGTCACTTATTGCGGAATGATGATGAAAAAATTTTGCTCCATTTCTTAACTACACCCTATATGCTACTCAGTGAGCCTGGATCCTTGGTATACACTTACTCGATTTTGAATTTTATTGTTATGTATTGCATTATGTCACATTTTGTGAACATAAATTTATGCATTGGTCTTCAGTTCACATGGATACTAATTAAGCCATTTCTCAAATAAATATGAGACTCTATGTTGACACAATCATTTTCAAAGTTTGTTGTTTTATTGTCCCAAATTTTAACCGTTAATGAAAAATCATGGCAGTGTTTTGTTGACTTTCGGTAGGCATCTGTATCTCTCATCTTGCAGAAATGAGCCTTTTTTATCAGTTTTATCTTTTTGTCGCAGTCATGGACCATTGATTTTGATAATCTGCAGTGTCTTGTTCTGCACTCAATTTTGTAACGATACTGAGTATATTAATAGACTAGACATCACTTCAATAGGTTTTAATATGCTCGATTTTAAGTTGCGTGAAATCAAAATAATTGATAGCTACTATTACGTTTGATCTTTCCCTTGTAAAATATAAAATGCTTAGTATAAAATGGCTGATATTTGTTGATATTTGATGTTACTTTGCGGCATATTACCATAATTGATATTGCTATGTTGATAAGTTCTTCAATGAGATTAATATTAAGGCGCCAGGCATCCAGGTGACATGGCCACCTTCATACAGCAAGGTCATTTGGCTTTCAAGAGCATGTTACGAAGAACATATCATGCACAAGTTTTTTCAATGCTATTTACACATCTTTGGTCTTGACATAGAGAGCCCTATATGTTTACTGTGATGAAGCTAAAACCCTAATGACGAAATTTCAAATTAACAGTGATACTAACTCAGTAAGTTGAGCTGAAAACCACTTAATATCTAGTTGTTCATTGAAGCATTGGACTGTCATCAAACCTCTCAGTGGACAAGTGAATAGGGCATTTTGTGGGATCTGTTCATCCTTCGCAAAGTTAAAACAATCACGAAATTACAACTCTACAGGACATATTCTGTAGTTCTCCATCTAAGTGCTTAGAACTTAGAGGAACCGAAGAGCTACTTAAGTGAAAAGCAAATCTGTACTGTAGTTGTAGCTCAAGCAGTTTTGTCCGGCATCTAATCACATTTCTACGGTAGGCAGCTATTAGCACTAGCAACGCTAAGAACTCCTCCACATAGATAGTGGTACTACATTCATTCAAAGACATTAATGAGCATAGAAATATGGAATATGCTATATAATGGCAGATAAATCAGTGCAAAAAAGAGCAGAATACCGGTTTTCGGGAAGGAAACAAGAGACTAGCACAGCCATTTCACGTTCCAAAATTTCACCTTGTTTATGT
Source organism: Mastigias papua (assembly GCA_964019165.1). NCBI lineage: Eukaryota > Metazoa > Cnidaria > Scyphozoa > Rhizostomeae > Mastigiidae > Mastigias > Mastigias papua. The sequence continues at coordinate 8,754,414 of OZ025285.1, forward strand.
GCCAGAACTCGATATTTGCTGATTGTTTGCAAGCTCCTTTACAAAGTTTGAAGCTTTTCTTTGATAATTTTAGTTAACAAAGATCAAACTTTTCGTGACAGATAATCGTAGCTTCTTTTAGTCAGTTTACTCTAAAAAAAGTTAAGAAAATCTTAAGAAAGTTTCAGCCTCAATTTTAGGAAAAGTTAAGAAAATTGAGTCTCAGACAAGAAAGTGGTTTTTATAAAAAAAGAACGTATATTGCATATGATCCATCAAAAAATTCTATGAAGTAGACAAAGAATTTTATAATAACTCTTCTAATAGCCGTAGAACTAGTTATAAGTTTCCTCTTACAGCTGACATACCTGAAGCTATCTTAGGACATCGATGAACCCCTAAACCGAGTTTGGTCATAATCCCCCAACAGGTCTAGGAGGAGAAGTGTCATTAAAATCGGGCTAAAAATTGGTCACGTGGTACAATTTCGAGCAATCTGATTGGTTTGGCATAAATTATCATATAGGGATCTTAGTATATAGAGATATTTATTCGGCTTATCGAATCTTCTAGTTATTTCTACAGGAAACCTAAAAGAAAATGAACTGAAAATTTATATAAGGTAGCTAATTGTCGAGTTTGAAATATTGCTTCAAAAGTAGCATCCTTTGAGAAGCGACAGTTGCATATAACTTCACTGACAAAAATACTGTAATTTATGGATATTATTAATAACTGCAGAAATGAAAAAGACATTTATCACTAATTCAAGTGATGGAAAGATTTCTGTTTAAAGTAATAAGATGTTATAAATATTTCAGAGCTAGTTTCTTTGGCAAAGAAAGAAATACTGTGTCGTGCCAGTGATGGTGCTGCAAAGTTTTGAAAAGAAGTAGCGCCTTATCACGACAGAAATTGTAATAAAGGAAATCACGCTCCTACTCTTTGCAAATTAGTCCAGCTGACAGTTCGAGATTGCTAATTTGCAAGTTAAACGAGATACAACGTTAATGAAATATTAAAATGTCACAGTAGCATACTGCTCTGGTTATTGGATTTATCATTAACGTTCTTCACAATTTGAATATATAAAACTATTAACGTAGACATTGAATGTTAATATTTAGCGTAACTGTGGAGCAAGATTATATTCTGAAGTGCAGTAACATAATTAAAGGCAAATTATTCATCTTAGTTACTCATCTCATTGGAAAAAATTTTTGCTGTGTCTATTGCTAACTGCTTCATGGCCTTTTCTACCAGTTCATACTAAATATTTTTTTTCACAGTGCATAGCAGAGCAAGGAATAGTTTTTCATTAATGGACAATTTACTGGTAAGTTTAGTTTCAATTAAGCTGATTGCAAACATAATTTCTGCTGCAATAACAATGGGCTTCTACATATTAGTGCACGCTGTGTGCCATTCAAAATATACGGCATGTCTGTAGCGGAGGGATAGTGCGCACAGATTGTGATAGCTTTTCGCAGGGAAAGGACGTATCGGAGAATCTTCATGTGGAAAAGTGCTTAGACAAAAAAAATAACCAGCGCTCGCTCACCCACGATGCCCACTGTTTTTGATAGGCGGCGAATAAACTTTTCAACAAATTTCTTCTCGTTTGCATCCCATAACCAAGCGTTTGAACAAAAATTCAAAAATTACACATAACTCTACATAGTTACAAATAGCTAAATGAACTCTCAATAATTTCATTATGCGACCTATTTCGACTTTCTCTTCAAGTTTCGAGCCAGTAATTTCGACTTTAAAGCAATTACTCAAAGGCAATGGTAATGCCCCAGTTGCATTTGAGAAGAATCAGAAGCACGAAAGACACATACACTTTCTTCAAATCAGCAAAATAGAAGTGTTTGATCGTTCAACTCCTTCATTACTAGAACTGGGGCAACTGCTCCTTTTCCTACTGCGTACTGAAACTACTTTATTACTAAGACGGGGTATGCCAAGGTAGCCTATTTTAACTTGACATTAAAATAAGCATCGTGTTCATATCTCCTACACAATACTCTGCGCTTCAGTGTAACACTTGTTTGATCGTGCAAAGGGTATGCTGTAGAATCTGCATTATTGTATTAGTCTCATATACGATATCTTCCAGCGCAAAAGTTACCAGTATTTTCAATCTGAAATTTAAAAGATTTTCTCGCCCCGTATAGTATATTTACGTACATATCTTGAACTTAGCATAATGTCATCCTTACCAGCACGAAGTCTTCCCCAGTCGATATAGACCTTGTGTTCTTCGTTCATTGTGCTATCTTCCATTTTGAGAATTCAATTTTATAACGAACACAAACCTACCATTCATTTATTCTCCAAATATAGTTGACACTTCTCAAGTATTTCAATATAAACGACGTAGCCGTCAAATCTTTGGCAATTTCCTATCGGTTCATACTTCTGATAATTTCTTTTGTCACTTAGTATTTGTATTGCAGCAATCGATTTCATATCATTGGTGTACATCTTAAATTCTAAAACCTATGGGCATCATCTTTGGAAACATTTGACATAATGAGAGTAACTGTAACTCTCCAATGATACTTTAGTTGAAATAAACAATTTCGAGAACACGTATAAGCAAGTGGCTAATTAATTGATGTGTTCTTATGGCATTGACGAGACTTCTTGGGAGGTACACAAAAAACGCTCATACCTGTGAAACAAGACTATGGACAATCAATGTCATATGTGATTGCAAAGAAGCTTTTGTTCAGTGTTCTGAAAATACATTACACAGTGCACTCATTTAATAAGTATGAATTCACAATTTTGAATTACCCTTGCTTTTGAACAATCCCTCGTGAAACTCTGTTGATGTCATTATGAAATTTAAATGCACTTAGTACTATCAGAGAACAATCTCGCAACTTTATGTGGCCCCTCACGTGGTTAAGGCGAGGGAGAACTTGCCACAAGTTCCCGTTTGTGGTCCGTGCTTGTGGACATTGATATTGCAGAGGTGCGAAGATGAAACTATTCTACACAATTACGCAACGGAAATCGACTAGAATTGACTCGAGAATCACAGTCATATTCTTTGATGACATCTCTGTGCTAAAACTTTACACCAAACCAATACTGTGTTGTGCTTACAACAGATTCGGTGCATCTAAATGCAGTATTGTATATGTAATAATGCCCAAAATTATCTTCATCATGACGGCTGCCATTCCTTGCATCAAAGTTGCAAGCGACGGCCTCTGAGCTATCTATGTGTAAACCGAAGAAGCTGGTTTGCCAGAGCGCCACTGTAGTATTGAAACCAACGTTACCTCTAATGCTGATACGATCTACGATACGGCAGGCGGCATGTCCAGTAAACGTAAGCATGTCAACATCACTGATCTTGAATCTCATGTAGTCACGATATATATCTGACTTGTATGTTGGAAAACTGCATGTAGCTCGCCACATTGTAGATGATGAACGAATGTGTTGCATTCTTTGTAATGAAAGCCTTGAATAAACGAGTAATGAGGTTTTTGAATAAATGAACTTGATAAAGAAAAATGGATATGAATTTCATCTTCATCAGTGAATATAAAGAGTAATCATGTATCTTGTCATATTCTGAAATTGCCACCTCCTATTCATGACACTGCTTACATCTTTATATACCAGTGCCTGGCGCATCTCTAATCATTTAACTGTATATCTGTAAACTTCTTTGTTGAATGAATATAATATATTTTAGCTCAAGATAACGGTAAAGTACTCTTTAGATGTTGTCGCAAAACCAATATAATAAGTAGAACATGGTATATCACGTCTTTTCATTATAGCAAGTATACAAATATGCCAGTGTAAAAAGTCTTAACCAGGAAAACATCTCCACTCATGATCCCATCAAGCTATTAGTACAAAGGCTTAGACTGAGCAAGACTATGTTGATATAGAGCTTTATGCACAGCTGTACGAAGTAAAGCCATCAGTTGCCTCTACCTTCTCAAGCATTCGACAATGGTCTATATTGTGCGTACTTCCCATGGTTACAAATCTTACTACTCATTTTTAGCACATGTGGTGTGATGTGATTTGCGAGGAAACTGTTTAATTAACTTATCATATTTAACTTATCATATATTTGTTGCTCACTGTGGAGACAAATTTGCCTGAACGATTAAGGGCATACCTGTAATTTATCCAGTTTGGAGTGTCCTCGTTTATGGGATTGGTTGATGTAAATGGAATGCGATAACTGGCAGCATTTTGTAGAGCAAATGATGTGACCAATGTCCATACTGAGTTAACCTCTGATTCAAAATCGCAGAAAACTTGAAAAGGCACATCTGTCTGAATGCGAAGTGTGTAGATACCATTCTTTCGAATTCCTCCATCAACTACATCCTTACAAGACCTTATCTCTAAAATAAAGTGAAGGGGATTTATAGTGAACTGCAATGCGTGACAAATCGCAGAGAAGTATGATATATTAGCATGTTGGCAGGCCTATACTTCAATATTTGATAGTTCACCAATTATTCTATGCTATCTGCATGTCTATGCCCTTAATACTGCATATATAATTGCACGTTGACTATGATAATAAATTATTAAATTTTGAATCAAAGAGCATTTGTTACTTAGTAATTCATCGATGCACTGGAAAGTATTCACTTGCGTATGTCAATAATGGAAAAGGGCTTTTTGTGGATTGAACTGTTGTAGCAAATTCTCGCACCTTCCCACTTGCGAAATGAATAATATGAAGACGTTATAGTCCACACTCTGAGGATCCCCACCTAACTGTTTTCAAGTATCATTCATGTACATGTTTATCTCAAGTATCATGTCATATATGTCATGTAAACATGTCATGAATCTGTGTAGAATGCGAAATCTGGGGGACTGGGTAATCACAAAGTGCTCACTCTACTTTGAATCTTGAACTATATTTCAAAGAAAGAGTGCATTTCTCTCCAGGCTTTAAAATACAGTTTTCAAATACAATTGTTTTTTCATTTGAAAGAATATTAGGCCTTCTTGCTTGAATTTTCAATAGAATGCTTGGATTTCTGGATACGTTATGAATATGCATAGCACTGAAAACATTGAATATGCTTTCGCTAATAGTACATGGCATAATCTGACAACTGGATGTTTGACTACCAACCATTTGGAAATAGAGCAAGTTAAATATCCTGTACTGAAATTGGCATTTTACATGGATTGCCGAGCATTAGTACTAAGATGTATCCATGGTGCTTTCGTTACTTTGATAATAGTATTATAACTCACCTTTCTCACAGTTTGATCCTATATATCCTGGTAAACATGTACACAGGTATTGAAAAAATCCAACTGTGCATTTGCCACCATTTAAGCATGGATTACTTGCACATTCGTTATGATCTGTTGCAAATGAAAGAAGTACTTACAGTACAGGCCCTTAGACACTAGGGGGCAGAGGGGGCATTGCCCCCCCAATAATTCACCGAGGTTGTATATAGAAGTATACTACACAGTACTTTTTAGTCATTTTTCAGTTCAGTTCCATTCAATCTTTAACCTAGAAGCACCATAACACAGATATATGGCATGCAGATATCTTGATTCTGTCGTACGACAAACTGTTAACCTTTTTTCAGTGACAACACGAGTGTTATAAGAGTGTCTTTAGAATTTCTGCTTGTGTAGATGGCAACCCTTTTAGGAAACAGGGCATTGTTCCTTTTGAGTGCATTCTATGAAGCCCATGCCTACGGTGGCCCGCAAGTATCACGGAAAAATTTTGTTGAAACATCACGACAAAAGTTTGTTGAAACATGACAGCAAAAGTTAATTTTGCACCAGAAGTTTAACAGACCCTTGAGCCCACGTTATCTTGGTCAGCATATACGGTCTCCTTTCCTCCAAGATTTACACCACGAGGTATCTTTCGGGGTTTCCACTATCCCGCGCTATGTCTCGCGCTTTCTGTTACTCATCCTGTTTATTTCCATTCAGCATATTTGAGTATTTTCTAAGCTTTAGGATTGCTACAAAATCCTGAGTAGGGTATGCGTAATGGCGGCGCCTGTGCTGGTTGCTTGTGAAAAGTGACTATGCTTCCTGTTTTCTTAGTCCATGTATGAGTATAATTACTCATTTGACGTCTTTCTAATCCTGAATATCGTTGGTTAGGAAATGACACAGGTCTTAATTAACTGAGGTCTACGGCGGAAGGTCTACGGTTCGAGTCTGACTCGATGCCCAGACTGAATGGTCGCTCACTTTTCACCCAGCAGCAAATGGGTACCTGGTGGTAACACTAGGGAGATAAAGGCGGCGAGGAAAGGAACTGGCCACCCTACCTCTCATGCCAATGGCTCAGGATAAGTGTCCTCTCTAACAGACACTCCCTTACGTAGGAAAGTATACGGGACTACAAACTTTTGCCGTGATGTTTCAACAAACTTTTGCCGTGATGTTTCAAAAAACTTTTGCCGTGATGTTTCAACAAACTTTTGCCGTGATACTTGTGGGCGATATCTGAGGGCGAGAAATGTCTTTTCCTCAATATGTTGGTAAGATATAGTTTTGCCTCTATCATTGGTGTACATGCACGTAGCACCAAAGAGAAAAGACGGTTTAGCTTTTTCCTTTGTCGTTTAAATCTTCAAATTTCGATGAAACTAGGTTCACTCTTTTTTATAATAACAATGTTATAAAACCAACAGCCTGAAAATTGTTGGAAATTAAGAACAAATTAAGAACAAATCGAGGCTGAAGTCGTAAACTGTGTTTTTGCAAAAAGATGCATGCACTGTCCAATAATATATTAACATGAAGTCTCATTCCCTCGTAAAAATAATACCTGTTTCATAGACATCTACTTTTGTCTTGCATATTGTCTAATGTCTAAATTGTCTACACCCCACAAATTTAAAAAAAAATTTATGAACAATTCAGCCTCAAAAATTTAGAAAAAATTTAAGAACACCCAGCCTAAACCTCAATTTTACTGGTTCTTGTAAAACAGTGTGCAGAGGAGCCAGTTTATCCATCTTAGCATGAAGATCAATGATGGAAACTGCTTCATTCTATTTTGCAAAAGGGCCTTTTCCGACGTTCTGGAGGGCGTTACTTTGAAAAATTTTTTCAACCCCCCAGACCCCCATTTTTCAACAAAAGGCCTATAAAAAACCACTTTTTTGGCATATACGAGGGGCGTTCAAAAAATTTCCGGATGTGAAGAAAGAAGATAAGCTATCTAAGTTTATTTGTTTAAATCTTTTCAAAGTACTCTCCAGCATTGTCTATACACTTTTGCATGCGCTGAAACCACTTCTGGAACATGCTGGCCCACTCTGATTGTGGTATGGCTTCAATGTGCTCCAGAAATGCCTCCACTGCAAGATCAGGGGTATCAAACCTCACCCCACGTAGCTTTGACTTAACAAAAGGGAAGACGAAGAAGTCGCAGGGAGCCAAATCAGGACTGTAAGGGGGATGTTCCAGCTGATGGACCCTTTCCGCATGCAGAAATTCTTGCGTAGCAGCTGCCCTGTGTGCAGCAGCATTGTCATGATGCAAGAGCAAGCCACGATGCCTTGTTCTTGGGCGTCTTTTAGCAACTGCAGCAAGCACAAGAGGCAAACATTCCCTCACATACCATGTACTAGTCACTGTGCGCTGGGTAACAAGCGGTATTGTTGCCACATGGCCAGCGCGAGAGACAAAAACAGCAATCATTTGCTTAGCAATGGTGCGACTTCGAATGAATTTTTGAGGGGGTCTCTGTCCAACGGGGATCCACTGCTGAGATTGCTGCTTTGTTTCCGGGTCAAAACAGTATACCCATGTCTCATCACCACTTACAATCTCCCAGACAGCATTTGACTTCCCCCCGTCAAATTTTTCAAGCATGGAACGGCACCAGTTTACCCTGCGTTGCTTTTGCTCCTCTGTCAGCATATGAGGTACCCATCTTGCCGAAACCTTACTTAATCCTAGGGAATTGTGCAATACATTGCTGACACTTCCCGATGATATGCCAACTTCCTCTGCTATCTGTAGCACTGTCACTCTTCCATCCTCGTCTACCAGTTTCTGAACAGCAGCCTCTTGAAGATCTGTTGTTGCTGCAGCTGGGCGTCCCGAGCGGGGATTGTCTTCCAGAGAGCGCCGGCCTCTTCGAAATTCGGCAAACCAGTCATAAATTGTTGTCCGTGAAGGTGCTTCATCACCAAACGCAGCTTTAAGACGAATATGACTTTGCTGTTGAGTTAAACCACTTTTGAAGTCATAAAAAATCATTGCTCGAAAATGAGTACGTTGAAGTTCCATGGCTGACGATTGACAGATACCAACTGCCCATTTTCAACATTCAATTCTACTTAAGTTTTTTAAGTTATATAAACAAAACTCTCCAAAAGTTGGTATTTTGGATACATTGTTAATTTTATATTTGAAATATACATATTTCACTTGTACTTTTTCAACATCCGGAAACTTTTTGAACGCCCCTCGTACTTATGGATAACATGTTATGCTCCCCCCCAAAAAAGATTCTAACTTGACTTCTACATCTGTGCCCCCCCAATCCGGTTCAGCTGTCTACGGGCCTGCAGTACAGGATCAGCTAAGTTGGACCACCAATATATTAGCATAAGTTAACAGAACTTTCATTTGTAGCAATATTTAATGTGTTTTCAATTACCCTTTAATAGCGAGTTCAACCATTTGTAAATAAGCGAGGAAAGAAAAGATAGCAATTTCGTCTGGTAATATGGATGGTTTAGCGCTTCCTACTTTTCTGCATTTCATATTTTGCTTCAATCAACTTTAAAGCTTGCAAGTGCAATGAAATGATTCCAACACAGTATTTGCTGCATCCTTTTAGTGGCATCACTATTCGACCTTTGCATTTATCTGCATTACTTTTCCACTTGTTTTACTTAGCGTGTGACAGATAAACTATACGTATACTAAATGACATATAGTTGATGTTTAATACCATACTGTCTGTATCAGAGTTATTTATAGCTTACTAATGTATATGACATGTTGCGAGGCAGCATGCAAATTTTAACCCTAATTTGAATGGTATATGCAAATCAAGTAGTATGAATGCATGCATTGGTGCTTGCGTATTGGCGATTGCTTCATGATTTCTTGTATCAGCAAGGCTCTATTTCAATTTGGAAAATAGTGTGATTAAAGTCCATATAGAGAAATAATGACTTTCTAAGTTATATTTTGCCTCCCATTAACAATAGCAAACTAAAACTCATATTTTATATTGGTTTTAAATAGCTTAACAAATTTACGTGTTCTTGCTTGATATGATTTAAACTAGCAGATATTTGAAGATAGCAAAAACAAAAATTAAGATATAGCTCCAAGCTGTCTTTATCTTGAATGGTACAGTGGCAAACTAGTACAAATGCTTTGGTCAGCAATATTTTTAATAGTGCTAGTTCCCTACCTTGTAATCATTTCAATAGTAGATCCTACTTAGCGGCATGGATCTCTCGAACACGAAAGAGCATCATAATAATATTTCCTTTCAATAATGTACATTGAAGATAGTATGAGCCTTAAGGAAACCATTGTTTGTTCCCTTCACGATGTCTAAGCCTTGTGCATTTATCATATTTGGCTTCAGCTTCATAACTTCATAGATAATTTTGAGTTTGTATGTTAATATTCCCTTTATCGCCTATTCGTTTCAAACAAAACTAAACATTTCAAAGGTTGACTTACCCTGTGATTTCACTTTTTCGTAAATACGCTCAGCTCCCTGCTTTCTCCCTTCAAGCTCAATACTACCACGAATAAGCACATGCCCACTGGATAACTCTACTACATGGGTACAAGATTGATCTCTTCCACACAAAAAGAATTCTTTGCGAATATGAGGTGTCTCATCTTCAGCACTGATCTGCACATCTCTCCCTAAAAGTAGCTTGAATTTTGCCACTTTTGAATGGACTATACCAAACATGTGAAATAACATCACATAAATGCAGAGAACCTGAAACCAGTTTGAAGGTATAGCAGCCATAGCTTAAAAGAGTGAATATCTCGTTGTTTACTTGTAACCTATACGTATGTCCAGCAGGGTGTGAAGTGTAGACAACGACCCTCCATTGCAATAGAGAAGGGATGTCTATTGCTATACATATTTATTAGGTCATCATTAGCGCTCCTTACGGGTCTTAAAATGCATGTACTGTAATATCGCGATAGGGAGGGGATTTCTACCAGGTGGCATAGTAAGCCGTTACACAATAATGTAACCTGTCTGTCTTTCATTTCAAATCGTCAATAAATTGAATACCACATTAATGAAGCTAAATCGTGTGTCGGCATATAATTATATGTCGCTGCAGAAAGTGCTTGCAATCAATTGTTAGCAATATGCGAGAACACTGCTACCATACAGAAGTTGCGTTATTGAATTGTTTTGGTACGGTCATAAATGACGTGCGACTCTCAATCAATAGACTAGGTTACCGCTAGGCTCCATTGGATTCCTGTCTTTCATCATTAATCCACACTCTTAGACAGGTGCCTATAAGGAAATGGCAATCAGAATTTCTCCTCATTATGGTGATACCTACCTCTACTGTGGCTTCTAGTTTTTATCTAGAATGCAGTTGTTTGTGAGGGTGTTACAGTTCTTCTGCCCGTGCATTTTGATCGTGGATTGCAAGTCTTATTTTCAATATTTCTTTCTAATACCATTGTTGTTTCTTGTGACATGATCATGAAGAGATTTTGCTCCAGTTATTAACTACACCCTACATACTACCCAGTGAGCCAAAATCCTTGTTATGCACTTATTCGATTTTGAATTTTATTGTGATGTATTGTATCACTGTACATATTACAAACATCAATGTATTCAGTGGTATTCACCTCATATGAGTGCTATGTGAGCCATGTCTCAAATACATATGAGATTCTAAATCAAAATAAGCTCCTCATCATTTTATTATATGTCACATTACTACAATGGTACTACGTTTTGTCATGTAGACATGCCAATTTTACATTGCCTGGTAATTAGTGAGATGCATAATTGTAATTTTATATTGTTGACGAATGAAATGAAGTGTTAAATAAAAATTCTGCTCGCGATGAGATTCTGCCTCATACACTTGGAAATCACAACGATTCTAAGAGTCATTTCCAAAAATACAGTTGATTTAGACTATCTGTTAACTAAATTCTAAGCTAGCTCTTCAGCTTGAGGATGGAGTAATAATAAACATAAATTTGGTCAGCTTAGCTAAATGGGTAACTTATCCCATTATATGGGGTGAGTGGCTAAGACTCTCAGCCAGTTTCTGTTAACTTAACTGAAGTTAGGGTTGCCTATGTTAGGTCAGCAATCTGATGGGTGATTTTCCAGACAAACAATCAAAAAACCTACTCCTCCCTCCTTCGTAAGAAATGTTACACTAGGGGTCCCATACCTAGATGCAGCATGCACAGTATTCCTAAATTTGCTGCAAGAAGCTAGATACAACAGCCTATTCAAAATAAAGTAAGCAATAAGAACAGCAAAAGCAAAATCCTAGCGTGCTCTGGTTGGTACAGAGCAATTTAAAAATATGACCCAGTTAACATACATTTGTTTATTTGACACCATATAGGGATGGGGTTAGAGTTTTCTTTCTTTTGTGACAGTCGGTGGCAATATGTGGTATGAAAGAGAAAAATCTTTCTGAAATTCGAGTGACCGGTTTTGAATGGCTCCTTCAGTTTGGGGATGGACAAACCAGGAAAAGGTAACAATTTTGTTTCATTCAAAACCTGTGCTCTATGCCCTTTGACTTTTCTCACTGCTCTGGTACATAATTTAGTGACAAAGGTACCCGCCTCAATTCTTATATGATAACTATTAGCAGCGTAAAATTGTATTTTAGTAATGCACTCCTGTTCATAGCAATCCTGACCTTGCGTATGAGTGAAACATAATTTTATATGGACCTTGTGTATGAGTGAAACATTATTTGGACGATCCGTACCTACAATAACTTGGACTGAATAATGAGGAAACAGTTAAGAAGTTTTTGACTCTTCATATCAACATTAGAAATTGATATCTTTCGAAGTTCTTGCCCCAGTGCCAGTTTGTTTATGCAACTGCACTACCAGGACATGTTCCCTTCTTTGTCACAAAGCTTTGCAACCAACACAGTCGTGATGTTGACCTTTCTCCATACGTGTCTTAATGTGCTTTTTTCATCTCACTTTTCAACCAAGATTGTGACCACAAACATCTCATTGTCAAATTGCAGTGTGCAAATCAGATTAGTTTTCCACCCTTTTGCTACATAACAAATCTTCTTCCAGGAAATATCTTCGTTTCTCTTGAGTCATTCTAAAAATAAACATGCCTCTTCCTCTATCGCTAATACCATATTTGATATTCAATATCAATCAACAAATGCGAAACTTCATTCATAGAGATAATCAGCATGAGTGATCTTACCAGAAATTCATGTGGTACTCACATTCTTGCCTGCAAACCAGTACATCATATTGGACTTCATTTTGATCTTTCCTCTGCAATACGTTAAAAAAATACTAACGAACCTGGAGGTTCGAGCAGATAACATGTAGATAAAGCCCTGTCGTGGCCAAACCAATACAGCATTTAGTCCAACAAATCCCGACAATGTTGGGAATTAATGTTGCACAGGTTTGGCCACCCATGTTGGACGTTGTTTGATGATGTTGGATAATGTTGACCCAAGTTTGACAGTGGTTAAAAATGTCGGTTGTTGTTGGATTATGTAGGATAGGTTTGGACAATCTGCCTAACAAAATCGTGTTTGCACAGGTGCAGTAGAAAATGCCCCCAGACTTTGATTAGTTTTGCATTGGTCTCAGGAAGGTGTGAATGTCAGTTACGAAAGATGGAAACCAAACGTCAAGAGAAAAGTTGGCGTTATGAAAGTTTCCCTCAGATGAAGCAGAAGATAAAAAGCGGTCTTTACGACACTATGAAAGTTCTTAGTGTGATGTATCCAACATAAAGAGGATCCAGCGAACAAGAGATTCGAGGTTCTCAAATAATCCCCTTTCGGGTCTCCTCTTTACCTATTTTCTCGTCTTATCAAGCGCTACTGTCTTTCACTCTCTCTTTTGCTATCATCCAGATTCAAGCAGACCTAAAAACATACTAATGCAGCTTGTTTGTTTTGGAATTGAGCCACCATGTTCGGTCATCTCCATCTCTAAGTACTGTGTTTGAAGTTCGATTCTATAACCTGCCTGAGCAAGATGTTTATAAAAGCTCTCAAAAACTATTTTCATGATAAAAGACTGCAACAACTGTGCAGAGCTAAATTGATATAGTGTAATGTTGGGTATAGTTGTTGCGCTGGTATGACCACCTCTCCATCGAACTGTCCAACAAGACGCCGAACAATGTTTTGATTGATTGAGTGAAAATGTGCGCTGGTTTGGCCAGGGCTTAACATATGACTTTGAACTTCAGCAACTAGCAACAAAATACAAGGGCACAAGATGGGGCTATGATATATCTTTGCTACATCGCAAAGCCGGTCAACATATGTCAACCCAACAACAAAGCATGTACTTGCATATTCAATTCTTAAGTGTTCCTGTCTCCTTTAGCCTATATAGCTGTTCGTGAAAAATCCTTTAGGATGCCACTGTAATGGTTTAGAAACATGGGAGGGAGTTATTTGTATTAATTCTCTCGTTGGCTGTGTTTGTGCCATGATATTCACTTCAACTTCATTTCACGTGCAGCATCTCGTGCATTTGATCAATAATTGTGTTTCGTTTATGGGTGCACATACCTTGCATTTAGTATAATGTCATGCTGACCAGTACTCAATCTTTCCAGTCTGATATCAGTCCTGTGAGTATTCATATTGTTTTTTTTTTCATTTTAGAGTATCTACTTTATAACGAGCACAGGCCTATCATTTAATTATTCTCCAAGTATACTGGACACTTCTCATTTCTTTTAAACTAAACGTTGCATTTGTCAAATTATTGATACTCTCTAGTGTGTCCATGCTTCCGATAATGTTCAAGGCTACTTGGCATTTGAATTATAGCAATGGATTCTATACCATTAGTATAATTTTCGAAAACTTGTGCCTTACAGACAGTTAACTAAAATGCTCCTTGATGCTTTACATCGAATGAAGGATATCGAGAAAATTTACAAGCAACTTGGTAACTAACTTACTCGATTAACATTTAAAAAGTGTGAACGTATTCTCTTTACAATGTCCATGCGTTTCAATAATTCCATGTACAGTTAGTGCCAGTCCTGGGGTACAATGCCTGCCAGAAGTCTTAGAACACTTGCTATGGTTTACGCTATAGACCAGCTATAGCATCCCCTCCCCCATTAAACAATGTTGTATGAAGCAAATATGAATAACTCGAAGGCCAAAAGTGATGCGTCTTTATAACGCTATTGGTCTCCGCTATCGAATCAACATTATTTGAGGGGGGAAGGGGCTTCACATTTTAATTGGTGTCAAGGAGAAGCGGCAAGGATCGGAAATTAATACAATTGTGTGGGTGTTCTAACTACTTTTGGCAGGCATTGTAGATGCCAAACAAGGCGGCTTTTTTACATCAATTCGAAATTTAAGTGTCCAATGCAATCGCCAGAGAACTATTTCATTGCTTATATTACCTCTCTCAAGTATAGGGAGAGTGGAAAAGTCCCCGGTGTCCCGTCTCGTCCTCCCTATTCTTGCACATTGATATTGTTAAGCTAGTGAGATTGAATTTTCCTACATAATGACAATTGAAATAGCATGTTCCAATAATCACAGTCACAATTCTCTTAACTGTCTTTGTAGTATTAAACATTCACACCAAACCAATACTGTGTTGTGCTGTCAACAGATTCCGTGCATCTAAATGCAGTATTGATCATACCGTAACCACCAAAATTGTCCTCATTATGAAGGCTGCCACTTCTTGCATCAAAGTTGCAATCGACGGCCTCCGAGCTATCAATGTGCAAAGGGTAGTAGGACGTCTGCCAGAGTGCTACTGTAATATTGAAACCAACATTACCTCTAATATTGATGCGATCTGACGTATGGCATACAGCATGTCCAATAAATGCAAGCATGTCAACTTCACTGATTTGGAATCTCATGTAGTCACGATATATATCTGACTTATATGTTGGAAAGCTGCATGTAGCTCGCCACATTGTGGATGATGAGCGAATGTATTGCATTCTATGTAATGAAAGCCTTGAATAGACAAGCAATGAGAGTCTTCAATAAATGAACTTGACAAGTAAAAGCAGATGTCACTTCATCTTTATTATTGAATATAAGGAGTTATCATGTATCTTTTCATATTCTGAAATTACTAATTTGTGTTCAGAACAACACTGCGTCCATTAATCATCTTGTTACTCTACACCTGTATGCTTCTACGCTGAATAACTGTTTTCTATTTTCCCACTAGATAACGGTAAATTACTCTTCATTTTCACTAAACCACATTGTCTCTAAACCATATTCCAATAGGACTATTTCATAAGCAGGTAAATACCTTCACATATCCCCCAATTACGCTTGTAGTACAAAGACTCATGACATACATAAGATTAAGAATTTGTTGTTATACAGCTTTACCCAATGCCCTTACCCAATAAATCCATCAATTCACTCTACCTTTTTCAAGACATTGACAAAGGTTCTTGCTGTCCGTAATTATCAGGCTTACGAATTGTATTGTTATAGGCATATATATAATATGTGATTTCTTTAGATCAAAGTATTCAGACAACTTGACATAAATGTTGCTCATTATATACATAAAACCGCTGGAAAATTTATGGCATACCTGTAACTTCTCCAGTTTGGAGTGTCCTCAATTATGGGACTGCTTGTCATATATGGACTACGAAAGCTAGGAACATTTTGTAACGCAAATGAGGTAACCAATGTCCATACTGAGTTAGCCTCTGATTCAAAATCGCAGAAAACTGGAAAAAGCTCATTGGTTTGATTACGAAGTGTGTAAATACCATTCTTTTGAATTCCTCCATGATACAAATCTGCACAAGATCTTACAACTGCAATAAATTGAAGAGGATTGATAGTCAACAGCGATGTTTAAAATATCCCAGATTAATATGCAACGGCACATCTGCCGAACTGGACTTCTAATATTAAATAAAATTTATGAAACAAAGGTTTGATCATACAACAGGTGGTATATATGATCTGCACACCTGGATGTGGTATATGTCACAGTATTGTGCAATACCCCAATACCATAGACACAATTTGACAATAGGTACGTTTATAACTTGTCAAGTTCTGAATTAAAGAGCATTTCATACCTAGCACTGTATGGATGCATTGAAAAATAATCAAATGCATATATATAGCAATAGAGAATGGCTTATTTGGAATGAGCGTCTCTGGAGAACTCTGACTCTGCTCTCATTTTTCAAATGAACATGTGAAGAGTTTGTTTTTGTAGTTGTTGTTGTAATTATTGTTTATTTTACTTTGAACAGGCTGTTGTGCCTAGGTAATATCCACTAATTTAGGCCAATTGTGCATACTGTATACAGGCATGAGACCCCTAGTTTGACGTCCCTTCGGAAGGACGGCAGAGTGAATTGTTTTGTGTCATTTATCTACACAGTTACCCATCCTTTTTCTGGCCTAACAAAGGCAAGACAAAGCTCAGTTAAACTAGAGGATACTTGCTTAGCAACTGTCCACTCTCTCAACAAGCTTCTAAAATATTCTATAGAGCACATTGCTGAGACCTCCTTCTAGCGCGTCCTAGAACGCACCTTGCGGTAATGAAATCATCTCACTACTATAGTTAGACAGTAAGCAGTTCTCTCTAGTATCTATCAGATTGCATCCCTCTACAGGCTGCTAGAAGTAGGTATACACAGACCTTCTCCAAATAGATAGTTGTATTCCGGTCATTCTTGGGAAATATATAGTGTCCCATATGTATGGAGGCTCGCAATTTGAATCTCGACTTGCATATCACAAACAGAGGAACTTGTTTCTTAAGGCTTTTAAAACAGAAGTTTCAACTTTGATTGCTTTTTTACTTGAAGACGAGATTATGTCCTCTTGCTAGAGTTAGGAATCTACTTCTTGGATTGTTGGAGACTGTTTGTTAATGCATGGGACTGCAGGCATGCCATTTTGCTTTGCCAAGAATACGAAAACAACGTTGAAAGATTTGTGTTCAATTTATTATCTTCTTTCCATCCACTAGTAATATCACACAACATGACGCGCTACTACTTGTCAATTATAAATGTAGCATCTGCACCTTCCTTTATTAACTTGACAATCAGGACGACGACAAAAAGAGAAATCATTTTAATTTTAGACAAATCATGATTATTCCAGTGGTTAAATTTTCGGTATGACTAATCCTGTATGACAAATCCGACGTTTCGACTCACCCTTGAGTCATCCTCAGTAAAGAGAAGAGGGGGAAGGGATATTTAAGGGGAAGCACAATACGTGGATAAAAACCCATGTGATGTCAAATGAAAAACAGGAGGAAAAAGTATTTTTTGTGCTAAAGTCCTTTTTCCTCCTGTTTTTCATTTGGCATCACATATGCAAAATTATGCACATATAAACAAACCCATAAGCCTGACATACCTTGCGACTTCACCTTTTCATACATACGCAGAGCTCCGTACTTTCTGTTTTCAAGTTCAACAATACCATGAACAAGAACACACCCACTGGACAACTCAATTACATGTGTGCAAGATTGATCTCTTCCACACATAAAGAATTCTTTGGGAATATGTGGTGCCTTATCTGCAGCATTGTTCCGTGCAGCTGTTTCTGACAGCAACGTATATGTTGCCACTTTTGAATGGACTGTGCCAAACATATGAAATAGCATCACATAATTACAGAGAGCATGACACCAGTTTGAAATTATTGCGGCCATGGCTTAAGACAGCGGTATCTCCTTGTGCATTTGTGTGCTCTACGTATATTGAGCAAGGTTGAGGTATAGAAAATTATCCTGATTCTGAATGGAGACAGGATGTTTATTGGTTTACATAATTTTCTGGTTATCCATAGTTCAACTTGATGCTCTTCAAATGAAAATGCTTTAGTTACCACAATAGACAGGCGATTTCTATCAGGTGGCACTGTAAATACTGTTGTATTTTTTTTTTTTTAGCTACCCTCAAAATCTATTTCAGATAAACACAGTACTGCTTTTTCCTAAACGTAAAAGTCAATCTCCAAAATAACCACTATGCTTTTGTATGTATATGGGTCTGAGTGCGAATATTAATCTCTTCACATACGTCTAGAACAGTGTCTTTCTATAATTTCCAACATGTAGGAAATTGAGTAGCACATTGATGAAACTAAATCATGCTTCTCCTTCCACTTGTATCGAGTTGTAGAAAGATTTTCTCAGCAATTATAAACACAAATATAGCTTTTCTGCCACCATAACGAATTGACGTTACTTAATCTCAGAATAGCTTTAGGTTAACTCTAGTTGAAAGTGACGGTCGCTCTCCTACTAATAAATTTCGTCGGATTGTTGCCTAAAAGCTTTAATCTCAGCAGGAATTGTTTTGAAGCCGTTGCAGTCTCTTGCGGCTGTTTGCTTTGATCATAGATTGTGCAGTTCAGTCTTCATCTCTTTGTCTTATAACAATCTTATGTCTTGACTAATTTTCATGCAACACTTCCTGTATTCCGCTCTTTCAGTCAAGACTAGTACTAAATGTCTTGTGAGTTTTGGTATGAAAAATTGCATTATATATCTTACAACCGTAAAATTGTTCATTAATATGCAGTTGAAACTAATGCTACTTAAATCATTTCTCAATCTACTGCGCTAGAGTCTAAGTAGTCTCCGGCAAATATTTTCCCATTTTCTCTAGGATTTTACCTAATGACAAAAACTTTTGCTAAAATTTGAATGGCTTCTGGTAGGAGTATATTTCTTATCTTACCTTTGTGTTCCCTTCTTATCATCATAGGATACATTGTCTGTGTTGTTACGGTTAATCGTAGGTAGTGGTTTGCCTTTTTAACATGATTTTTTCTTACCATGATTGACATTATCAAGTTTGATATTGACGTGGTGATACGTTCCTTAATTGGATCACTATTAGAGTGCCAGGTACTAAGGGGCAATAGTTATCTTCATACAGTCAATTAGCGATAAGAGCGTCTTACATCTTATTTTATATTTGCCTTTTCTTATAAATAAGACAGAGTTTTGATATCGATCTTCTGCCTCCCAGTTATGTTACGAGAATGTTATTCTTTCAGCTCGACATACTATTGCGCTTTAAAATAGTCCTACTTTGTGCTTTACAACTGTACAACCACGAATTTTTTGATGAATGGTTTCCTTTATCTGATTGATCTATCATTACAGGTCTACTGCGTCAGAACTGACTGGACGCAAACATTCAAATAATAGCTAGTTCCATACACGTAGATCAAAGTAATTTACTGCGTTCTTCACTTGCAGCCTAGCAACTATCCTGTCGTTCTCAATATTGTAGACTCGGGGATTATTACAAGGTACGTCGCTGAAAATTTTGCCATTTGACACTCCCATTCCAAAATAGAACGGCTTGTCGCATTTGGGGTAATTGCCTGTTTTTGCGTTGCAGCATCGTTGCAAGAGACCACTATTTCTGCACGAGAAAACTCCATAAGCCTGTATACAGTCGTTTTCAAATAAATGTACCGAGTTATTCAGTAATGAAATATTTTAGGGAAAGCAGGTGACTTGCGAAAGAAGTGAAATACAACTGCTATGCATATAAAACTAACCACAGCTTCTGCTTGTCAGAAGACCAGGAAACAGAAATTTAGCACCAAAACAGTGTGTTTTTCTCTGTTAGCTGACTGACATAAAATATCACACTGACTCCTTAACTCTTTTGTAATAGCTTGGCATAGAAATGGTTCATAAATCGCACATCCTATTATTACGTATTGCATGACTGAGCCCTTATATTATAATGCCATGAGTTGTATATACAACAAGATAAAAGAATGATCAAACTAAAGATATAAAGAGTGATAAAGATAATAGCTCAGACAAGTCCTTGTAATACTTATATTATTGTAGGCAAACAATTGCACTCTACTGGAAATCATTCTTTTTCTATATAGTAACTAATCCGTTACCAATACTGTTACCAGGATTTTGCTTTTCGAAGGAAGCACAAGAGAGAGAATGCTTACCTTTAACCATCATATTGATTTTAATTATGCAACAATCAATGTCACATCAAAATGAGACCCACTTTTGCTTAGTCATTTTGTGATACAAAACAAAATCATAGTCATCATATACAATAGCATATTAAACCGAGGACTCTTATGGCTTGTTTTTGCATCTCTTCCCTCGTCTAGTCAAACATCTTTATCCTTAACCTTCCATTGCCTTTTGCCTACCTTCGTATCTGCTTAATACCACTGAAAACCTTGTGCATAAATATATATATATCCTAAGTCATGAGTGGGCTACCACAATTGGAAAATTTATTTTGTCCCGGATTCGAACTCACGATGTTTAGATCAGAAGACTCCTGTGCTAATCAATTGCGCCATCCAGGCACAATATAAATATATATATATATATATATATATATATATATATATATATATATATATATATATATATATATATATATATATATATATATATATATATATATATATATATATATATATATATATATATATATATATATATATATATATATATATATATATAGCACGAAAAAGCGGAAACATTCTTTTAGCATACTGAAAGCTTTTTTTCGTCCGATACTCGTCAGAGTATGAAACGTCGGATAACGACCGAAAGGTGAACCGAAATATATAGCCAGATGTGGGTGCACGTGATATGATGAATAATGCGTCTATTTGGCCCTATGATTGGCCAATAAGCACCTATTCACCATTGTTTACTAGTAGGTGCTAATTGCTAATAGGTGCTAATTGGCAAATCATAGGGCCAAATAGACGCATTATTCATCATATCAAGTGCACCCGCATCTGGCTATATATTTTGTTTCACCTTTCGGTCGCTATCCGACGTTTCATACTCTGACGAGTGTCGGACGAAAAAAGCTTTCAGTATGCTAAAGCAGTGTTCCCGCATTTTCGTGCTATAGTGAATATATATATATATATATATATATATATATATATATATATATATATATATATATATATATATATAAGCTGTTTAGTAGAAATTGCGTAAGGAGCAAACTATCTTCATCATCTATACATTCTTCTCTAGGGTTGAAAGCGCGCTGATTGCTACTGAACAGTCTGTATACAGCGTGATTTCATTTGTTTATCAGTATCACACGTCGATATTCATACCTTGCTGACTCCTAACATTGATGTACTAAATATTACGGCAAATATCTCAAATAAAAGTAGGAATATCAACTTTATTGATCGGATTTCTCACATAAATAAAATATATATCTGAGATAAGTATCCGAAAGCTGCAAGTAGTTCATCACATTGTTCGCAATGAGCACTTGTTTTTCTTTCTTGGCAGTGAAAGGTTTGAATAGATTATATCTACGATATAATAGTGGAAATGTGGAACAATATGCATGTGAAACAGTGGCAATAAGTTATAATATTTTATTGCGTTAATCGTGGCTAATTTGTAATTTGTAATATCTCACTCACTTTGCAGTTTATCAATACATTGGTCATGTAATTTTGGTAAACTTCCATCTGTTTCGTTTCTACAATAACATAACTTTGGTCTTTTTAGTACTGCTTTCTATCAAACTTTTCATATATGCCAATGTTGAAGCTCCCTAGACAATCCTTATTCATACTTCAATACATCTTCAACTTATTTCCTCTGACATTTAGAATCTGAATGGTCAACTCACCTGAAACTGCTTCATGAACTAAAACCTTTCCTCTCGGAATGGCAAAAGCCATTTTATCAAACATTCACTTCGAATGCCAGGCCTGAAACATTTTCATCTTAAAGTGCCGGAATATAACACTTCTGAATTACAAAATTCTTCCTTCTGCTCTGATTTGCTATGCCTACTTTGAACATTTATTGCCCATACTATTGATAGCATTGCTTCAAAATCTTGCGAATTTTTCCATAGAAAAACATCAGTTTTGCTGCACAGTCTGTTTCACTTCACAACTTGAAAAACTGATGAATCTTTTCCCGCCTAAATGAAGATTGAAGAAGCCCTTACAGCGTGACACTTATTATGTAACTTTTCCAGACTAGGCCCTTTGCCGCTGTTAGCAGCCATTTTGTTCTAGGTGGTAAAATACTTTTCGAACGTAAGTGTATATATATATATATATATATATATATATATATATATATATATATATATATATCTTAAGTGTATGCCCTTTACAGCCATAAAGATACCCCCTTTCTGATAGAAAAAGCCAGATGAATCCATCAACTTGTTGTGTTTAAATGCTTTTGGATAGAAGGATGGCTTTAAATATTCATAGAAGCTTTGAACTTTAATAGTAGTGATGAAAGTTTTTATCCCAGTCTATGGAGCTTCTCTTCTATCATTATTACCTGGTTAATGTCTCAGAGGGGCTGACCCCTCTTTAGCATTTTTCAAGCCCTCAAGTTAAATAGATTAGGTGTCTATGCCTTCTTTTATACCTTAGGGATTTCCCCCCTCAATGCAAATTCGATAACGAGTACGTTCATTTATCAGCAGAAGAAGAATCATAAAGTGCAAGCTCCTTTGGCAGTCTGAGAGCATAGGTGCTACATACTGCTTTTTCTATTCACTTATTGTCCCCAGATCTGCTCTTTGACTAAGTACAGCTGCAATGTTATAATTTCACAAGCTCTTTCATGCATTCTGTCTTATGATGAATTATTCCCTTTTTCTCGAAGAGCAAATTTTTTCAAGCAACTTTTAAAGTTTGCACGAACGTTTCAAAAGTATCCAATAACCTTCCACGTATTTCAAACTCCTCTTCCAGCTTATTAGCTTTTTCCAGTCCTTCCTTCACCTCAGATTACTCCAGCCCCCTGAAAATACTTCTAGCATAAAATCAAGATTTACAGCACTTTCGTTTTTAATATTTCAGCAAGCATCATATTCATGTTTTCAACATGGCTATCTGTAGAAGCATCATTCTCTTATCGCGACCCAAAGCCTGAATGGTGCTTTATTTTTGGAATTCTTAGTGCATGATCATGAACTGTACTTGCTTTATTGTTAACTTCTGTGCTATAAAACATCAACTTTAATAAGAAATATTGAGAATGGTTACTGTAAATTCGCTACTTGCCATTTGATTTCACCTTTCATACATACCCACAGCTGTGTACGTCCTCTTTTCGAGTTCAATATTACCATGAACAAGCACACAAATCCACTGGATGACTCTAATACATGGGTACGATATTGATCTCTTGCACATTGAAAGAGTTATTCGTGAGTGCTAGTCCATCATACGCTGCACTGTTCTATATCTTCCCTGAAAGCAACTTAAAATTTATCCCTGCTGAGTAAATTGGATCAAGAGTATGAAACAGAATCATGTAGATGCAGAAAATATGAAAGCAGCTTGAAGTTAAAGTTTCATTGGTTAACAAATTGTATATCTCTGTTTGCACTTGTCTACTTCGGCTTATTTCACTACATGTTCATTGCTGCTTAAGATTGCTGAACGCTCTAGAAGATTGTCTTCACCAATTAAGATTGAAAACCAATTTTCCCTGTTTTATATAATATAGAATCTATGCATAATCTAGCACCTTGTACTTACAAATATGCTAACAATTAAATTACCATCGAGTAATTTCTATAAACTCACAGTGTGCTATGGGGTATCGAGATAATGCAGGTAGTGAATTTTACCCCACTTACATGCAAATGGAAGTAAATTATAATAAGGCTTTCCACATATAGCTACTTACGTAATGCATCATAGTAAATGATAAAGATGACATCATAACTTTCTATGTTAAATAATTCAAGGTTTGACGCGGAAACAAATGCTGATAAGACAACTAAATATGAGTCATTGTCGATTGTTTTTCACATGTATTCGTTGTGATCAAAGGTTCTTCTGCAGGTTAGTAAAGTATTCCGTGCATTGCTACCTGTATATAGAAAAGATACAAACAGAGATTGCAATATACACTATCTCTTACATGATTCAATTATTGCTGCAAGAATCATATGTGAGTTAATTTCGCATGTCCAAGAGACTTCACGACAGCTGATCAGTTACTTTGTATTTCTGAATGATAGGCTGATATGTGCTACCTCGGTGAAGAGATGCTCATGCTTTCAAAGCATAATGCCTGCCAAATGTCTTGGAAAACTAACCATGATTTACACTATATACGAGCTATAGCATGCCCTCTCCCTTCAAATAATGTTGTCTAAAGTAGGTGTAAGTAACCCGACTGGTACAATTGATGCATGTGTACAATGCTACAGGTCTCCCCTATCGACACAACATTGTTTGAGGGGGAAGAGGGCTTACACGTTAGTTGCTATGACGGAAAAGTGATAGGAGTCAGAAATTCAAAAAATGTGCAGGTGTTCCAAGTACTTTTGGCAGGCATTGTATGTTGAGTTACTTTCTGGGCTCCGTCAAGATCTTTCTTTAATAGATATGGAGATTTTAAAGCTAAGTTCTATAACACACAATAGTAGCCTCACACACACAGGGTAGCTACAAATACGTACGCTAATGTATACTACAGATTATGGATATTGATAGAAGCAACATGAATTACTATAGCAATTTCCACTTATACAAGAGTTGTAAAAAGTCCATTCTAACAGGATACGACTTCATGACTAACCACTCCATGTTAGCTTTGCCATTGCCCCAATAGCAATACGTAATTTTTTGTGCTAATGATGGTGATGCAGAAATTTGAAATCAAACAGCACTGACGTCCATGCTTTTTGCAATACTAACAATATGCAGCATTACAATGACACGAGCACGAGTAGTGAATATGACCGAAAAGGGCGAAATTTTTGTCGCGATCAAATTCTTGTGCGTCATTAAATGCTCTCTGTTCAACCTCACTCTATTCTCTACTCAGTTCTGTTGTGTAGCTGTTTGCGGTAGCCGCCTGATACATTTGAAACAACCTGAGACCTGTAATATCATTGTAGAATTTTAAAGCGATTTTAATCACCATGGAATTGGTTCATAGCATTTGGGATCCTCCCAGGCCTAGGGACAGAAAAATCTGTTCCCTTTCTCCCTGTCATCACCCCCTGCGCATGAATACTGACGTTTTGATGATGCTAAAATGTCATTACGCTATATATCTGTGCTGATGCCGTTCACAAGTGATATTCCGAGAATAACAGTTATGGTTTTTTATTCATCTTAGTGCTAAACAGTCCCACCAAACCAATACTGTGTTGTGCTGTTTTCAGATTCGGTGCATCGAAATGCATTGTTGCATGTTTTATACTGCCCAAAATTGTCCTCATCATCAAGGCTGCCACTCCTTGCATCAAAGTTGCAAACCAGCTCTGAGCTATCTACGTGGAAACCTAAGAAGCTGTTTTGCCAGAATCCTACTGTAATATTAAAGCCGGTGATACCTCTAATATTGATATGTTCTACTATATGGCACACAGCAAAACCTTCAAACGTAAGAATATCGAGGTCGCTTATCTCAGCTCTCATGTAGTCACGATATATATCTGATTTATAAATTGGAAAGTTGCATGTAGCTCGCCACATTGTTGATGATGATCTCACGTTTTTCATTCTTTGCAATGAAAGCCTTGAATAAAAGAGATTTACAACGTAAATGTATAAGTATAGAGATTTTACAGTGAAATAAAATATTCATATTTATTATTTATTTGTTAATATTTTGGAATGAATAACTTCCAGTCACAATGACTTCCATCTTTTAGATGCGATAATGAACCACACGTTATAATCGTAAACATTTGACTAGACACCTATTTGCTTCATCTCCACTGCTTCAGTGTATTCTATTTTCATACAAGATAATAGCAGATTGCCTTATCATTGTTGTGATAGCACCATTACAGTATGCCATACATATAGCAATTCCTGTACTTACTCATTCAAATTATTAGATTGTGCTCTCCTGCCTTCATATTCTTAATGCATTTGAGAGCAAACTATTCAAAACACCCCATGATATATATTCCTTAATGAACATACTGGCAACTTTGAACTATTGAAAGCATACCTGAAGCTTTTCCAGTTTGGAGTGTCCTCATTTATGGGATTGCTTGTGGTAAATGGACTACGGAAGTTAGCAACACTTTGTAAAGCAAAGGATGTAACCAATGTCCAGACTGAGTTAGCCTCTGATTCAAAATCACAGAAAACTGAAAGAGGCCTATTTGCCTGACTGCGAACTTTGTACATGCCGTTCTGTCGAAATCCTCCATGATATAAATCCTCACAAGATTTTACTACTGTAATATAGGAAGGAGGATTTATAATCAATTTTGATACTTGAAATAAGAGAGATTAATTTGTAGTGAAAAGAGCATTCGCAAAACCAGGCTGGAATTTTTGTTTGCGCAGCAAATTCCAAGACTGTCTGTGCATCTTTGGTCCATATGCAATGACTCTACTTTGCTTAGTTGTATTAAACTATGCTCCTAATATTATACTGTATACATAATCACAAACAACTTTTGGAAACAAGTCAATAGTTGAGATAAATTACTTGGTATAGAGTACTTTTAATGAAGGATTTGACGATAATCAAATATTTAAGTTAGCAAATGAATTGAGACTTTGTGGTTAGAGCGCTTGACAGCAGTGCGAAGCATCGATGGTTCGAGTCGAACCCTCGGATCATAGTTGGGATGCTCGCTCACTGTTCACCCAGCAGCAAATGGGTACTTGGTGGCAACACTGGGGAAATTAAAGGCGGCGAGGAAATGAACTTGCCACCCCACAGTGGGCTTATAGGGGTAGGCCAAGCGGACATTTACCTTTAACTTTGGAGCTTCTTTTCTGTTTGAGCTAGTTGAGCAGTTTTTGGAAGTGTAGAGATGAGAAGAGTATAGATATATCAATGAGACTTTGAGAAAATGAAACCTTTTGGGATTTAGGGCCCGAAATGAGTATTCCCAGGACAATTGGCCGAAATCTAATAAGCGTTATTCGGCACATTTCGACACACAATAATAGTATAGTAATAGCTAACTGCCCATTCTAAGTATCTGCGGGAATGAAATTCCAAACAATTGATTTAAATCAATCTTCTCTAAGTTTTGAGGGCGTGCCCTGCCCCAACACTCTTTAATTTGGAATATACCTGGAATGACACACCTATATTTCTGGACATTTTACCAAAACTTGGTAAATCGACTATATTAGAAAATGCTTATCAATCTACTGATTTCAGCAATTATCAGTCACGAATATGAAGTTGTAAGATATGACTTTAAGCCCCATACTAAGCCCCCCCGGGTACTTATTGATTTCATGTACTTTAAAGGGGGCTTATCTGAGAGGGGAAAAGGTCTCACGTTGCCCTAAGGAGTACGTTAAATTGAATTTCACCAAGTTATTCATCGTACATTTCTTGCAAGAACTATTTCACAGCTTTACTCTAACTATCATTTCTTCTTTTCATCATCCGTACTTACCTTTGGCACTTGTCAAATTTAAGAGGGGCTCACTACAGAGGGGACTTATTTTTGCAGTCAAAAGGGTGGCTAATCTGCATGAGAATTAACAGTAAAGCTAAATTAATAAGACAAGAAGGATAAAAATGTTTCATATTCATTGTTGCATCTATGAAATGCTTGTGTTGTTGGTGAAATATTTTCCTCCTCAGCCTTAGCAGCGGTTGCTTCAACAAAATCACTGAGGCAGTGGCGTTGCTGCCGATCACTAACGTCATGTAGGGGTCACTTTTGCTTCTTGACATAGTTGTGATGAAGGAGACAGACATATTCATCGGTTTTTCTACTAGAGTTAGCCACTGAACGATATTTGACTTAGGTGCTTTTGTACTCCTGAAATGCAACTTTAATGTTAGTCTTTAGTTTCTCACTGCAGGGAACATCCAGTTTCATGCACAATTGATTTCGGACTTCTTCAAAGTCTGGTTCTTTGTCAAATCTGGTTTTCTTACAATATTTCAAGATTTCAAATAGTTGAATGTTGGTGATGTGGTTCATTTTTTTTGTATCAACAAATAGAGATTAACAGTGAAATATCATTTTTCGTATGTCCTGCAAGGTGTTATTTCCCAGGTGACACTCTCAGACCACTGTACGCAATATGGAAAATAGTCCTTAGGACCGGAAAATTACTATATCCAAATACTTTGTGGCATTTTTGCTAAACTTCATTGATATGTGAGATTAAAAACTTAAAGTTGTATTTTTCATACTGAAATTCTATCCAACATACCGCCGTATAAATCCTTGGAAATAGGCTAAAATTGGGCAAAAGTATCATGAAATTGAACTTTTCCCATCCTTAATGATTAGATATTAACTCTCAAATATTAAAAACGGATTCAGCAGCACCAAAAACCTAGAGGTGGAGGTCTCAGACACAAGATCTGGTCGAAAATTAAACAAGTGACTTACATTTTATTAAGTCCCGGATCGCCATTTGAGCCAGGAGGTGAACAACATTTTTGAACGGAACTGCAGATTTTAGTTATGTTCCCAAGAGTGGAATTTTTTAAACCAAACATTTTCGGAAAGATCCCTATCTCACAATTTAAAATTCAAATGCTTAGAAAATTCCATCTCGGGGGTTCTTTGCTATCAAAACAGAAATATGGACTCCTGGAGTCAAATTTGCGCAATATTTAGGAATTAAAATAAGCTAAGAAAATAGCCAAAAAGTAAAAGTGAAGACATCCAAATGGCCCTAACTATTACTGATATTTAGATCCAAGATGTCTGCTGCTCTAAGAAAGCCTAATTTGGGGATTTTGGGGACGTTTGGTATATTAAAAGTCCAGTTTTAATACAAGCTAAAATTCAGGCTCGGTTCGAAGTGTAAGTTTAAGCAAAATGCGAAGTCCCTGAATTGACGAAGTTTAAATGGTTGTATCTTAGGGTGTATTTGCAGTAAGGAGACAAATGAGACCATTTTGGATACAATTTTGAATGAACTTTCCGAATCTATAGGTCTCAAGTCATTTTGAAAAAGTTGATAAAAATCCATATATCCGCTTGCCAGCCCACTGTGCACCCTACCTCACTATGCCGGCGGCTTAGGATATGTCCCTCTAACGGGCACCCCTCCCCCCAACGTACGGAATCGTACATGGGACTCACCTTTACCTTTTAGAGTTGAAGGGAAGTATGAAGTTATAATAGGGGAATGTATGATAGTACTGTAGCTAGACAAATAGTTATCTCCATTATCTCACCGAATTCCATTTCATTAACAACCATTAATATCAGAAAAACTAGGAGCTTCTCAATAGAGAGAATGGTACTATCATTATTCACATAAATTATATAGTATACCAAATGTATAGAACTGTACAATCACAAGGTATCCAATCTATCTCGGATCTTCAACTTTATATCCGTGAGGAAGTATGTCTCTCTTAGGTGCGCTTAAGATGGCTCAAGCTAGTAACACCACCCATTCACAGAGAGCAATTACCAGTACTAAGCTCATTACATACCTCTGGAGCATAGAGGTGGTCTTTGATTATCTCCTTTCTACTCCTTAGCGACAGTAGGACAACATGATATTTTGCTACCAATCAGTTGCAGATGGAACACGTTCGCTTTCCTATTCTGAAATTAACATGTTGCATGCATTCCAAGGATTAGCGCTATGACTCCTTAGTGTTTCTATGTTACTTTCAGAATATATTTTACAGTGTGCTAACTCACCTTTCTCGCAGTTTGATCCTATGTACCCTGGTAGACATGTACATAGGTATTGAAAAACACCAGCTGTGCATATGCCACCATTTAGGCATGGATTGCTCTCACATTCGCCATGGTCTGTGGGAAATGACAATCGTGAAGAGAATAGTATTGTACAAGACCAGTTACGTAGTACCGTCAATTTATTAGTAGGAATTAACAGAACTGTCTTTGCAACTACAAATAATGCCTCATATATCACACTTAATTAACAAGCCGAACCATTTGTGGATAAAAGGGGAAGCTCATGCATGCAAACGTTTCTGATGTTATTACCGGCTAAGCATTTCCTGTTTCTCTGGAGTTAATAATTTTCTAGCATTTTTATGGTTTGTAGATACTATAGAGCCATTACAATGAATATTTTCCGTACTCCCTCATTGATATCTCTTTTCTATATTTTCTCTTGAATGTGCTGCATTTTTATTTGTATTTATTAATTTGTGACATTTATTTATGTCTATGTTTATGGCCACAAGGTTGATATGTAGCATCGTCCTCTCTATATTATCATTCCTACCGCCAATGTATCTCGAATCCCATTAGACTAAGTAAAGAGTTTATGGTTTCACGTGGTGAATGGTAGATTTTCAATATTAATGCCAGATACAGCATGCAGCCAAATACAAATGTTAATGATATTTGTTACTAAAGCATTTCGAATTAGCGCATTACTGATTACGTATCAGTGACTGCTTTATGATACCTTGAGTTAGGAAAGTCTACT
The DNA here is from genome assembly GCA_964019165.1 of Mastigias papua. NCBI lineage: Eukaryota > Metazoa > Cnidaria > Scyphozoa > Rhizostomeae > Mastigiidae > Mastigias > Mastigias papua. The sequence goes on from OZ025285.1 coordinate 8,785,037, forward strand.
TTTAAAATCCCCCTTAGCATTCTAGATTTCTGAGTTTGCTGTTGGCTTGCAATATAGCAACTGTAAGCTTTTCTGCTTGGCATAATCTAAGTACTCACGGGTACTTGAAGGCCACCTAGGCAAAACATTTCCAACTAGCCACCAGCTGTCTGTATCAGAAAGGGTGAAGTCAATCTTGTTCGAATACTTTAATCAAAAGTATCTTATACTCATGCTACTCTCATACTTTAGAATCAAGTCCCAATTATACCCTACTGAAGTACATGCACCTTTCAGATGAATACGCTTCTCAGTATTGAATTACCGTTGGTAAAGTTGTACTGAATTTACAGCTCAGTGAGTTGTTTTCTGCTGTCTAATCTTAAAACCCATCCCATGTTGGATATACGTCTGAAAACTAAATAAAGAATTCGCTCTTCGCTTACAAATTCCATGTAGCACCAGTCGGCGCGTTAGCAACTATTAGTTAAAAACAAAATAAATGTGCGCACCTTGTGACTCCACCTTTTCATAAATACGCACAGCTCCGTATCTTTTCTTTTCAAGTTCAATATTGCCATGAGCAAGCACAAACCCTTCGAATAACTCTACTACGTGGGTGCAAGATTGATCTCTTCCACATTCAAAGAATTCCTTACTGATATGAGGCGCACCATCTGCAGCATTGCTTTCTACATCATTACCTACAATTACCTTAAATTTTGCCTCTTTTGAGTGGACTTCTCCAATCATATGGAAAAGAATCATATAAATGCAGACAGCATTAAGCCAGTTTGAAATTACAACAGCCATAGGTTTAAAGAGTGTGAGTCTTTTGTGTACTTATGTCCCTTGCATATGTTGAAAAAACCTGAGGTATAGCTAGTGATAACAAATCAGAATAGAGTCAAGATGCCTATTGGTTTACGTGAAAGTTAGGTCATTAATACTTCAACTTGTGGTTCTACAAATTCAATTAATACAGTATCAAAATAGAGAGATGAATTCTATCAGTTGGCATAGTAATTATATCTTCAATAGCTTAACCTGCTATTCATTCAATTCAAGCACTTATACAAATTGATTAGCAACTCAATGATTCTACGATATGTGTCATAATTCACTTATATTAAGCCATAGAACGTGCTTGCAATAAGTCATAAACATAACATAATAATTCCCGAACCATACCAAACTAAACGAACTGAGTCTGAGGATTACTCTAGCTCTACTATAGTCTACAGCGATTGGTACTCGTTTATTAATATATCCCTCGAAATCATGCCACCAAGTTTCAATATGGACAGCATTTTTTCTATAGATGCTCTAATTTTTTGTCTATCTGTCTTAATGATTGATTGCTTAATATAATCTTCCTCTTTCTTACTTACAACTTTATTCCTTCGTGCCAAATTATCATGGAAAATTTTGCTCTGTCTCATAATACCCCCTAAATGTTTCTTTGTGACACCAAACTTCTTGCTATATATTTATATTACGTTCTTTTTTCTTATATCACATTTAAGGTGTCATTAGCCAAAGTTGGACTGGCTATCTTTATTCTGCCAAGTTGTTTTATAAGCTGGCCTCTAGAATCATGTTTCCTTTCATTCGCTATACTTTATGTCCGTATGAATAACCGAGATCTTTGATATAGAACATATGTTTCCCAATTATAGTGCAGGAGATCATGCCTTAAGAAGTTCCATCGATAGGACATATGTTCGGCGCTGGTGGCATTGGCAATCACAAGAATTCGGTCTTCTCATTTTGGTTTGAATTTAATTAGGGAATAAATTTTTTTGTGTCAGGACAGAGTACCTGCCATCAGTGCTACATCATAGCACGTATAGTTTCCATCCCATACGAGAATGTTTTCACTTTCCGTTGCAAGAACGTATGATCGAAATCACACTGTAAAAGTAGACGAGACTTCATGTTACATACCATTACACACAACTGTAACCCAACAGCAGCTGCAATCTATGGATATCAATAACAACAGCAACATTGCAATAGCAACTACTACTGGTGGAGATGATCCAAAGAGTTACATTTTAGATGATACAACAACACCATGACCGTTCCATTTTTTTCTTCTGCAAACGAAATGATCTACAGGACCAATACCCACAATAACTTTACTGATAGGAATATTAAATGTTTTATTGATAGTAAAGAAGATCGACATTGTACATATGTTTGATTTCACCTCTTTTTCCTTTCATCACTTTGTGTAGCTAGCAGTTAGTAACTAATACTTTGAGGATGACACTACCGCGACAAGGTATTTCTAGTCGATGGTAGGATAGGAGAGAGAATGCTTGTCCTTAATCCTTAGCTTGATTGCATTGTACATGAAAATACACTATGTGTATTTCAGTTTCCTTTCTGTTGTGGCATTTTATACATATTCAGTAATTGTCTTATCTATGTATTTTGAACAAGCACTATTATTAGTACAATATCATGTTTTCTAACACATGATCTTCGCCATATGGTCTAAGACCTTTTGTAGTTCACTGCTTTATCTTTCATGTTGGAAAATGCCATTCATAATGAGCACAGTCTCATCTTTCAACTTACCATCTAACTGTTGATAAAGTCTCTAGACTATTTCAAAAACAAAACGATGTCATTTCGAAGTTTATGACAGTCTCTTGCATGTTTTCTTACTTCTTTCTTTTCAAATTTTGATCATTGTTGAAATTGATGTATGAGCTGGAAATCGCAGCTTTGATATAAACTTGACAATAAGGACGACGACAAAGAGAGAAATCATTTTAATTTAGACAAATCATGACTATTCCAGTGGTTACAATTTCGGTATGACTAATCCAGTTTACATTTTCGGTATGACTAATCCAGTGACGTTTCGACTCAGCCTTGAGTCATCCTCAGTAAAGAGAAGAGGGAGAAGGGATATTTAAGGGGAAGCACAATACGTGGCTAAAACGTGGAAAACCCCACGTGATGTAAAAGAAAAACAGTAGGAAAAAGTATTGTAAGTAGTTGAATAGAAATACCCAGAAGAATGGAAAGAACTGTGGAGGCAGGAAAGCAGTAAGTGAAAAGCAAGAAATTAGAATAGAACCATAGAAATGGAGGACTGCTGGCAATTAAGGGAGGGTCTATCTCTTTGAATGAGGAGGCTCTCATGTATGAGTAGATCGTATGAATTACTGGTTTTACTGATCACGCTAAAATCATCAATAGAAGCAGTATGACCTGTTTGTTTAATATGATCTCTAATGGACGATGGGCTCGGTGATGAGAGTTCTCGTCCATTTCTATTGACATCTCATTGTTGAAATTTATATTATGTATTACTTATTTATCTTCTCTCTTTGCTGATGTTTTCTAATCAATTTCTATTAACTATGAAATAGCATTATACAGTAATTGAATTGCAGTGATGGATTTTATATAATGTAAATCCGAATGTATCGAAACTACAAGTATCCTAATTGGATGTTTGTCATGCAGCAATTCCTTTTTTTTGAAGCTTCATGTTTGTGAGAAAGTATTCAAAATACAATATTATACCTCTCTATAACCAGGTAGTTTAAAGATAGCTTGCCTAAACTATAAAACTGGTAGTTTTACTTTCCTGTGAAAGAATGTTTCTTTAAGTTTCAACATCTTTGGACTTGACCAGTACTTTTTTCTACAGCAAAATATGGTAGCCAGTCCTCTTCGATTGTGTTGCCCTGTTCATTAGTCTCTGTAAAACAAATTTCCTCGCGTTGTCATCAAAATCAAGCTCCCTCGTCATCTACAGGAAAGCATGGGACGATCTGTTTATGAAACCAAGTGCTATCATAGGTACGATATGGGTTTCTCAATATTGATGTCATAGCCCAATCAGCAGCTATCAATATATTTCCTCCGTTCTAGCTAAATATGAGCAAATAATGCTAAGTATAATAAAATATCCGTTGTGCAGGTTTATGTAGTTCAGCAAGTTATGTTGTCAATCAATTATCCGTCAAATAATTTACGGAAGTTAGATGAGAAAAAAGCAATATGTACTATGAAAATAAAATTAAGATTCAAAGGTAAAACTTTCACAGAAGGTCTTGAATCGTACACTTGACGTTTCAGATAATAGTTTGCCTTTCAGCTCATTGAAAACACTTGTCCCTGAAAGAAGAAGGCCTTCTTTCCTGTGTCGGATTCCACTTCAAACAGGACGATGTTCTTTGTATTGGCACGAGTACACTGACTGTCGCTTTTTATCGTTAAGTGATTTTGCAACGTGTATGGTGGTAATCCATCTAAACTATGCCGTCAGCTATGCCATATGCTTGACGATGACTTTACTCCAGATGAGTCTTTTTATTTGTTTTTTTCGAGATGGTTATGGAAATGTCTATTAATACTTAACGGCGAATAAAGCATCCCGAGAATACTTACAATCAATTTAATAAATTAAATTAACATAATGATTAAGGCCTAGTCCATACTTATCCCTAGGTGCACTTTCAATAACACCTATTGGAACCCGATCAAGGACAATCAATGTTATATGTAATTGGAGAATAGATTTTGCTCAGTGTTGTGATTGTAATACCTTACACTGCGGAATCATTTGAAAAGTGTGAATTTCTTTAGTTTTGAAATTCTTATACCTTTAAACAATCCCACATAATGGTAGTATGGGATTTGGGGCGAATGGAGGGCACGGAGGTCCTGTTGATGCCATTATGAAATTTGAATGTTATTGCAATCACAAGAAAACTGCTTCGTGACATATGTGCCCCTCACAGGCTTAGAACGAGGAGAAATTCTCTCCATATCCCATCTCCCTGTCCCTGCTTCTAAATATTGATGCTAAACGGTACTAAGATGCAATTATTCTACGTACTTAAGCAAATGCAATCTGCAAGCGATGTTTAGAGATTCACAGTCATATTCCTTGGCATCATCTTAGTACTACACACTCACGCCAAACCAATACTGTGTTGTACTGTCAACAGATTCGGTGCATCTGAATAGCGCATTATATGTATAGTAATTTCCAAAATTATCTTCATCAAACTTGCTGCCTTCCCTTGCATCAAAGCTGCAATTGACGACCTCTGAGCTATCTATCTGTAAAGGCAAATAGGCTTGTTGCCAGAGTGGTGCTGTAATATTAAAACCGGCATTACCTCTAATATTGATACGATCTGCCATATGGCATACGGCATTTCCAGTAAATGTAAGCATGTCAACTTCACTGATCTTGAATCTCATGTAGTCACGATATATATCTGACTTGTATGTTGGAAAGCTGCATGTAGCTCGCCACATTGTTGATGATGAACGAATGTGTTCCATTCTTTGTAGTGACAACCTTGAGTAATCGAATTTGACAAATGACAATAAAATATCAGCATCTGTAGCGATGCATTGAAAAAGATATTATGCAATTTTTCACATTCTGAAATTATAAAGTTCCTTTCAGAACGGCTTCCTTCCTTAATGCACCAGTGACTGACAAATCATTAATCATAGCCATTTTAATTTACACCTGTATGCTTCAACACTCAATGAGTAAAATCGATAACGGCAGATTAGGACATCAATAGTGTCATAAAACCAAGACATAATGTTGAAATTATCGCCACGCATGATCCCATCAAGCTATTAGTATAATGACTCAAGACATAAGACAAAATTAATGTTTTGGTATACAGCTTTACCCATCATACAACATTAGATAATTGTTTCTTCTTTGTGAGCTAGTACTTTCTGAAGTTAGAAACTGTGTTGTCAATTTTTGACATGTATGATATGAGATGATTTGAATGCAAACGATTAATATAATTTATTATATGTGCTGTTCACTATAGTGCTGCTCTCCACACACCCAAAATATTCTTAGAAGATTAAAAGTATACCTGTAATTTGTCCAGTTTGGAGTATCCTCGTTTGCGGGGTTGCTTGTAGTAAATGGACTGCGAAAGCTGGCAACATTATGTAATGCATATGATGTAAGCAAAGTCCACACTGTGTTAGCCTCTGATTCAAAGTCGCAGAACACTGGAAAAAGCTCCGTGTTCTGATTATGCAATGTGTAAATGCCGTTCCTTCGAATTCCTCCATTATATATATCTTTGCATGACTTTATCACTATAATAAATTGAGGAAGATTAATAGCAAAATGCAATGCTTGACAAATGAGATTTGGTCTTCTTGCGTCAATTTCAATGCAGTTCTTAGACTGCGTATGAGACGGTATTATTATGCATTACATTTCAAATATGAAATCTGTCTTTCCCTATGGTATTGCATACAACGTGGATAGTACTTTGTTTAGTAAACTATCTTCTTTCTTTTTTCAAGTAGAATCAGACGCCATGAAACTTACCCAGCAATTATAAATAGAGAATTTTCAGCATCTTTCCCCTACCTTCAAATGTTGCATGCATTTCCCAGCATTAGTCCTGAGGTATCTCAGTGGTACTTTCTTTAGTTTTTTAATAATAAACAAACTCACGTCGCACGCAGTTTGATCCTTTGTACCCTAGTAAACATGTACACAGATATTGAAGAACTCCATCTATGCGTGTCCCACCACTTAGGCATGAACTACTCTCACATTTGTTGCTTGTATTTTACTGAAAAAATTAAATTGTCCTACTATTGTATTAGCATGAAATTACGGAACTTTCATTTGTAGCAATAAATTATGTCTATTCCATTACACCTACTATAATTTGCAAATACGAAAGGCAAGACATTAGTACAAACTCTTGTGATGTGAGAGGCTTCGCATTTCCTCCTGCTCAGTAGTTGGTAGTTTGCAAATTCATTTAGGCGATTCCAATAAAATATTTCCTCCACCCCATCAATGACATCACTATTCTACTTTCATTTATGAACATCTATCCTATAGCAGTCTTGAATAGAATGAAGACTCTCCTGTTATCCCTTGACTTGCCATGTCCATGTTGTTTGCTTTCTTCTTGATATATAATCCACGTGTTTATTTATGCACTCATTTATTCATGTATTTACAATAGTTCTAATTATGGATCCAGAATTGTCCGATACGTCTCAAATCAAAGAATAGTTAGCGGCGATTATGTCTGATTAGTGTCAGACATTGAATGTCTGAAAAATAATGATCTTTTTCGTTCGCTTTGATTCTACTTTTCATTTACCTGCAAATCTTTTCATCTGTCATAATCAGTATAATGATGTATAATATCATACTGTCTGCAGCATCACTATTTACAGTTTATTCTTACGTATGCCGTGCTCTGAGACTACAAGGAAATTTTATTACAGTCAACTCTCTCAAAGCGGACACTTCCATAATGCGGACATCTAGTTAAGACGGACACTTACTGGAGGTCCTGCCAAAGCCGATAGGAAATGCTGTATTTTCGCATTCAATAAGACGGACAACTCGTTAATATGGACAGCGGGCACTACTTCTTTTTTCTAAACGCATAAAGCACTTCTAAGAAGCAAACACTATAAAATTAATTTTGCTTGAGCACAAGAATTTGAAGATAAATTTAGCAAACAGGATTACAAGACATGTTGTAGATTGAATTTCTCGTCTTATACCACTGGCTCTTTTCGTTTTGGAGACTTTCATTGTCGGTTGACGGTAACCAATTTTGATACAAGCACATGCAATTGGCAAGTTCGTATATACGAAGACACACGTAAGAGTCACACCCAAGGTGCAAAGGAATTTGTTTTGACAGTGACAGCACTGACGATGATCCAGAAAAAGAAGAAAAGATAGTCAAGTTTTAAGCAATTTGTGTCGCTATTCAAATGGTAGATGAATTGACTAAATTTGAGCAGGATAGTCGTCTGGAAGACGAGAATTATTATTAGTAACAATTTGTTTACAGTTGGCTACATAAGATAATAGCTAAAAGCTAATATCTTATGTAGCCAACTACAAACAAATTGTTAATAATAATAATTCTCGTCTTCCAGACGACTATCCTGCTCAAATTTAGTCAATTCATCTGCCTTGGGAAGCTTGTCATATCTTTTAATTCCATTTGCAGATTACTTAAAGAAAGAAGAATCCAGTTTCTCAAACAGAAAAATATTAATAACTACTTTTTTGAGCAAATAAACACTCTATTTGTTGAGTCCTGAGTCACATCCTTTTAACTGACGTGATGAAAATGCTATTTGTATTTGAGCTCCTCCTCACTCAATAACGGCAATTTTCTATACAGCAGACATCTCTTTAAAGCGGACAATTCTTCAAGTTCCCGAGGGTGGTCGCTTTAGAGAAAGTTGACTGTACTTCTACTTAGTATATGATAATCCTACAATATTACTACAAAATACAGTATGCAAGCAACCACTAATTTGAATAGTATTCATCAATCAAGTATTGCGAATGTGTGCTTTGGTGATTACGTATTGGTGGTTTCCTTGTCAACCCTTGAAGAAGGAAAAGTCTATTTTCAATGTATAAAACAGTATAATTAATATCCATATAGAGAAATGATGACTTTCTAATTTTTATATTGCACCCATGTCCACTAAAGCACCTTAAAATTCAGATCTTGATACTGGTTTGCAATATCTTGGCACATTTGCGTATTGTAGCTGGGCATAATTTACACCCATTCCGAAGAAAGCGAAAGCAAACATTTGAATATCGTTGCTAACTGCCATTATCTTGTATGGTGTAATGGCAAGCTAGTGCAAATTCTGTAATTAGTAATGTTTCACAATGTTGCTACTTCCTCGCCTTGCAATCTTATCAATATTAATCTTATTTCACTCCGTGCATCTCTCAGCCACTTAGAAGTTTCAGAATAATATTTTCTTTCACTACCTTATACTGACCTTAGTTTGCTTCAATCAATCAAATATTAGTTATTTTCTGTAAACTAGACTCAAATGCAGGTCCATATCAGTAATTTCCCTGCCCATTTTAGCAACCTGTCTAAAATAGAGAATGCTATTTATGTATGTATGCATGCAGGTATGCAGGTATACAGGTATGTATGTGTCTTAAGGAGGCAATTTTATGTTATTCTGTCTTAATTTTTTTTCTTTATTATATCTGTCATTTACTTGACAATGTTATACATAATTTCGAGCTTGTTACTTTGCAACTTCCAAGCATCACCTGATGAGTTTCCTTCGATTACCTGGCGCTGGCATTAGTTCCTTTCTGTTGATCAAAACTTAGTTTTTTCTCTGTAAATTAGAAGTAAATGCAGGTCCGCATCAGCAATTTTACTGTTAGTTCAAGTGTCAAGTACTATTTCTAGCTACCCAGTTAAAACAGGATAAGATTGAGATTGGTAAAGCCTAATATCCTGCCCAGATCTAAGTATACTTGCGCTGCATAGGAAATATCAAGTAAGATATTCTTATGTAAATACTTGCATACTTTTACTTTGTCTTTTTCTATTGGCCGTGATGAAACTCAACTTGCGCTAACTGTTCTCATGTAGAGGCCTACGTAAGTTATTGGCAGTATCAGACATGTTGATATTGCATATGGAGAGGAACATAATTTGATTATCAGTATAGATCTTGGTACCCTCAAAATTATGTTCAATCTCCCCAGTTCTGGCAATGATGCTGATTTTAATGCCTTAATATAACACATTCGTGCACTACTGCCTAGTGCAATCTAATTGCTATTAGATACTAGTAGACGGCCAAAGTAAACTTACAAATAGTTGTAGAAAGTGTGGAAAAATACACCAGTGCCACTATGTTACCCGTCACTAATATACACTGAAGTTGGTATGTGCCCAACCGATATCATTTATTTCTAATACTGTCTAGTCTGGACACTTTCCATATGGAACATATATTTCGCAACTGCCCAGCTAAGTTCTATTTTCTCATTTCCAAGGTCTGTATATCTACTATGAAGCTTATTGACTGCTCTTCTATATCAGTACATGATGGACTTACCGTCTAATATCGCCTTTTCATAAATGCGCACAGCTTCGTATTTTATCTTTTCAAGCTCAATACTGCCATGAACAAGCACAAAGCCATTGGATAACTCTGCTACTTGGGTACAAGTTTGATCTCTTCCACATTGAAAGAATACTTTATGAATATATGGTCGCTCAATTCCAGCACTGTTCTGCATAACTGCCCCTGAAAGCAACTTAAAGCTTTCCCCTGTTGAATTTATCGGATGAAGCATATGAAACAGAATCACATAGTAGCAATGAACATGAAAATAGCTTAAAGTTAAAGTAGCCATTGATTTAAAGACGGTATATATCTGTGTGCACTGGTCTTTGTATGCTTAAATTTCAATCCTTCATCTTTCATGAAATCTTAAGATTGTTGAGCAGGCTACCAGATTGTCTGCACTAGTAATGATGGAAGACCAGCGTTCATGTAGTTTTAAATAACATACAGACTCTATGGCTGAGCGAAAACCTGGTGCTGTATAAATATACCATGAATGTTATTGTCACAATTTGGTGCCTATAAACTCAAATACGTGTTATGTCAGTTTTGAGATAGCTAGGGCATTCAAATATTATTATTCTACGGTTTGCCCATTTACATGTAAGTGACCACAAGTTATGAGGCTGCCCACATTTAGGGACGTGTTTTGCATCACTTTTCAATAACAGAAACGACATCAGATGCCTTTATACTGCATAATTCAAGTTGTAACGCGGTAAACAACTGCTGATATGACAAATATGCATGTGTCATATAAAATTGCTTTTAGCATTTATCCATTGTTACTCAAAGTCCAACTCCAGCTTAGTAACGTAGCATAGATAGCACAGATATCCATGAGAATTGCAGCAATAGGACTATAGAACTTTGCATTGATATAGATCTCAAAGATGATCGACACAAGCGCAAATCCTTGTAGTACTCATAACCTTGTGTAACAGCAAATAGGAGGCTATATTCGAATTCATTCTTTTCTCCGCTCAGCTTGTTTCTTCAACTATTTCCTCTAGCTAACTCTTCGTAGCGACTCTTTTAGGGCACCACTACAATGGAACAGATATTGCTAATCCATAGTAGAACATGAGAGTTTGCGTTTGTCCTTAATCCTTCTATTGATTGGGCTTATGTAAGATTCCACCTACTTTTTGTCGCAACATTTAGTGTTTCACTATACCGCGAAAGATCGGGAACATTCTTTTAGCATACTTAAAAGCTTTACTTCGTCTGACACTCGTCGGAGTATCTATCAGGCGTCGGATAACGACCGAAAGGTAAATGGACATATAAATTATACATACCTTTCGGTTCATATCCAACGAGTCACGTGTGATGTTTCAGTACTTTTAGAGCCGTAATTTATGAAGTCTCATGATAGTAGCAAAATCTTTGCTGAATTGGTTCACTTCAGTCAGAATCATATCATTTTAGATCTTGAGACAGTTTCAGGCGAGTGATAAGTTGCAAACCAATGAGCATGTAATTTAGGTAAACTTATATTTTCTTTGTTTCTACAAGAACATAGGCCTGCATAGTCTGACATAATTGAAGAATGAGCAGTTTCAATTCAAACAGGTTTCTATGTAAAATAACTTGATTGGCAATAGCTTAGGACACAAATTTTGAACGATATCAGCAATTTCGCTAGATCGAAATTATCCGACAGGTTTTGCCTGATATGTAAATAAGTGTTTTCTGTAGAAATTCCCTTTTCTTCATTTCGCGCGGGAATCCCGATTGATGCATTTCCATAAAAATATTTATTATTGTAAAGGCAGCACACATTAGGTTTACCATCAAATGATAAAATTACGCAGCTTATTCAATAAAAAGAGTACAGAAAATTTATAGCAGATTTGGAAATGACTTTATTTTTTATTTACAATTTGCTGTGGAAATACAAACAATTAAAAATAATATTTTACCAGCAAAGCAAACCTTGATTATAGGAACAAAGTTCGCATAGGATGAAAGAACCTGGCGTAATACAACATAGGTCGTGTGTTTCGTACCCATGCAACTTCCGGTATTAATACAGGTTTATCTTATGCCAGTTCCCATACATTCGATGATGGAATCGCATTGTGGTTGGCTTCCAACTGATTCCTTTTCGATCAAACTTCCGACTTGTATATTTTTCTTTTAATAATGAACGGCTTTGTTAGGAACCTACATCTAGAAGGCTAAAAATTCTAAGGCACTGTTACTGCTAATGACATAGTCCCCGGAACATTTCAATTTGGGCTATTATTGTCGCTGCATAATGTCGAGAATTAGGACAAAGCATGGCAGGCATATTTTTTGGTAATTAGCTACGACAAGTGCGTTTGTCAGTTTTGTAGAAAGCCAGCGGAGAGGCAAGCACATCCAGCTGTATGGAAGTATGTGCAGTTGTGTATTCATTATATGTAGCTATGTTGCAGCGATCTCCAGCGACTCGATGCCTTGCTGGGCCTCATTGATGGTATACGCAAAGATTATTCCAAAGTTATGCTACAATGTGAATAAGTTAGTCAAAACTTTTTGTATATTTTTATTTCTTGTAAATTTCGGATTTGAAGCTATGTTATCAAGTAAATATCTTCAGTGAATATCTTTATAATATATCTATGTTTGTTTATATCGTTAGTGTATTATATATGTTTATAGATTTTTAATGCAGTTTAAACCTGAAATACTTCTGAATAACAATTGTATCCACCGTTAAGACTACATATTGTCTATGGTGTTCCTCGTTGTCAATTCACCGTGTTTCAATCCTAATTCATCGTGCAGAAAACTCATACCTTTGTAGCCAGTTCTCGATTTTGGTAATTTTTGAGAATTTCACGACAGACATACAATTAATGGAAGCTCATTGCTTTTGTAATACAGCATGAATTACTATTTTGTCTATAGTGTTGAACATATTAGCTTGTACTTTGCATTTAGAGTCGTTTATGTATTTGGGAAGAAAATCCAGCATCAAGTCGAAGATGTGACGCCGACCTTTTTAGCACCGAATATTTTAGCAACCTTGCGACAGGCTGATCATCTAGCGAACACAGTATTACTAGAAGAAGGTGAGCTGTTTGGAGTAATTTTTTTTGACATGGATATCGTAGCTTTGCATTCGCTTCTGTTGATTAATATATCTAGTTGCTTAGGTTACGAGCAGATATCTTGTTTATGCAACCTGCCAAATTGGGAAAAAGAGATACAGTTAAACTCTGTTGTAACGCCATCACCCTGAAGAAATTCTGGCGGTAAAATTCGGTTATGTTTTACTGAAGGCATTATATCATAAATTTATTTAATTACATCTTTCTCGCCATGTAAAATAAGGCAATTCTAAAACAAAAACACTCAAATGTTACTAAGCACATGGCAGTGGGAACCTTAGAATGTAGCGATTGAATGTAGCACGTCAGAGTACAAAATGAGAACATAGCCAATGAAAATAAAAGACACAAGTGATAGTTATGTTTGGTGCAAATGTGTTCCCCTCAAGATCAAATCATGCTCATGATCACGAAAACTATTCTTCAGCCAATTAAAAGAAATTATGATAATGAAAAAACAATCAGAGGCTGACTTTCTAATGTTTCAGCGGGGTATGTTTATAGTCTCCAGGGGAACCAAATTGAAAATGTGGTGGTCTGCAATGTATCAAAACATCAATGTGGTGGTTTATCCGGTTTTTCTTGTGTTTGTTCCACAACATTGTAGGAATCAACTCTGAAATTTATTCATTTACACTCGAGCCAACTCGAGCGTAAAACCAATATGGATAAACCAACCTTACCTCTCACTCTTCTCCGATATCTTCCTCTATTGTACAAATAAATGTATTGTAACTGTGTCTTAGCTACTAAAGGCCGTACCAAAATCCAAAAAATACTGTGCCACAACTTTTTTTAAATCTTATAACTGGCTCTCTTTAAAGAGGGCCTACCAGTAGTTTGGTATAGCATTTAGTATCTGTATTGCTATATGTTCAAAGGCCATTTAGGGTAGTCATGCTTATCATCCTCCCAATGCTATCGTTATTGTAACTTGTAAATGTACGTTAGTAAATTGTAAACTTTTAGATTGTGCATAAAAAACATTGTCGGCAGGAAAATGTGAGAATGGCGGTATATCAGGATTTACCTAAGAAAATATATTTGTTCCAACAGAGTTAGTGCAGGAATTAATTTGAGGTTACAGTTATGATGGGGGCATTATAGCGGCATGGCACTATGTAGTGCAAGAGATTTTGCATCGTAGGGAGCGTTGCCACCAAATATTAGTTTGCTTGAGACCTCTGACCAGGTCAATTTTCCCCCAGGATACGTGACCAATCATCATGTAGAATTCTGACCAAACAATCGTTCCACTGCTCAATTTAGTAACATTTTGCGCTTAGATTGATAAATAAAACTTAGATTGATAAATAGCTATAGACAACCACCAAGTCTTTAGAAGCTATTAACAAGAGCTAAATTCATATATACTGAAAGCACACATAACAATGGAACAACAATAATAAATGACAAAGCAGTTACAAAATGTAATGATAAAAAATGCGGCACATGCCCCCTAATTACGACAACTAACACAATCACGTTTAAAAATGGCGAAAGTTCATTCAAAATACAAAGCAATATGGATTGTAACGTTAACAATACTCTATACCTCATAAGGTGCAGTGGGTGTAATAAAAAATATATTTGACAAACTTCTAATTTACGAGCCGGGGTTCGAGTTCATAAACAATAAATCCTAAATCCTAATCTGCGAACCCTGTATGTAAGTAAACATATAGCCCATTGCTCCATCGATGAAGATATACCCTTTACAATTACACCATTCCTAACCTTCGATCGAAGTGACGTAATAGAAAGGGATGAAAAGGAAAATTATTTCATTCACCAGTATACGCCAGAATTGAATCGAGGCTGAGTCGATTAAACGTCATATATGTCGATGCTTGGTACTTTCGTCTAATCTAACGTATCACTATGTACGACTTCTCCATAAATTTGACCGTAACGCTGGCATTGTCCAGTTCGCTGAGGATTCCGTACTAAACGGGTGAAACTGGTACAGTATACAGAGTGGTTTTTATTTTCTATATATATATATATATATATATATATATATATACATATGTATAGAACGAGAGGAGATACCTCAACTGCATCTTTTATAACACTTAAGTGCTCAATAATTGAATGGAGCGTTATAAGAATAATAATAAAAGTTATACCACATTGTCATACGCGACCGTCGGTTTCATGTTTCCAGTCTTCAGGCGTATTTATATATATATATATATATAAAGTAATAGAGGAAAACGGCAAATAAAGCTACCATTTCATCCCTACAAGCCTGTTTCGTGGTTGCCCACTTATCAGGGGATAATATAAGACTCTTATATTATCCCCTGATGAGTGGGCAACCACGAAACAGGCTTGTAGGGATGAAATGGTAGTTTTATTTGCCGTTTTCTTCTATTACTTTGTAAAGCTCTACCATCCAGGTATTGAGCACTGTATCACGGAATTCAACGCTACGCTGTAATATATATATATATATATATATATATATATTATGTCATGAGTGGGCTACCACAATTGGACAACTTCTTTTGGCCCCATTGTGGATTCGAACTGACAATGCTTAGATACATCAAAAGTTTCCAATTTTCCAATTGTGGTAGCATATATATATATATATATATATATATATATATATATATATGTGTGTGTGTGTGTGTGTGTGTGTGTGTGTGTGTGTTTGTGTGTGTTTAGGTGTGTGTGTGTGTGTTTGTGTGTGTTTAGGTGTGTGTTTGTGTTTGTGTTTGTGTTTGTGTGTGTGTTTTTGTGTTTGTGTGTATGTGTGTGTGTGTGTGTGTGTGTGTTTGTGGTGTGCGGGTGCGGGTGTGGGTGGGGTGCGGGTGTGGGTGGGGTGCGGTGCGGTGCGGGTGTGGGTGTGGGTGCGGTGCGGTGCGGTGCGGGTGTGGGTGTGGGTGCGGTGCGGTGCGGGTGTGGGTGCATGTGTGTGTGTGTGTGTGTGCTTAAAGTTGCAGCTGTGACTCAACTCAGCTCAGTTGGATAACTTACCCCTTTCAAACTTCGTGAATGTCCTGTCGTTGTAGTAATGTAACATCTTTAAAAGACTCCTTGATGGGGATTTTATGTGGCCTCATGAAAGGCATTATAGACAGGAAATAAAACAATTGTAAAGTAATTTATTGATATCTTAGGCCCATTAGAAGCACATTTTGATACTGTTTTTTCTAGTCCACGTTTGTGCTAGGGAGTAGGTTTTATACCAGAATATGATAGCAGTTCAGTTGCTGCTTTGGCATATTTTTATTGTGTTGTGTTCCTATCTTTTTGGACACAAACTACCCCTCTTTTGCCGCTTATGTACTATTAGAGCCAGTCTCTTTAAATGAAGCATGCCTGTTTGCTAGATAGTATGAGGTTGCCTATTGTTCATATTAACCTGCATTCGAAATTGTCCGTATAAGCTAGAGCTGCGTAGCAGCAGAAGCACTGTTGGTTCTTGTATGCTGCTGCTCTACCCTGATAGCCCTTTGCTGCGATGTAGCACGACTCTCTGCTCTTCCTTGGGGACAGATTGACTACATGTTTAGTTGTACATTTGCATGGTGACCAGAATTCTTTGCTGACCTCTATAACAAAAGGAGTTAAGCTATTATTCCTCGTTTTCTCGAATGGAAACGGAAGCAACCAATTGCCTCCCTTTCTCCAACTGCACTATTTTGGTAGGCACCGCTATCACGTATATTGTTACTTCTATCAGCAGAGGATGTTTTCGACAAGCTTCAATAATTTCACATTTGCTTTTTAGATTGAGTTTAACACCTCTGGTAGCTGGAGTATTGCAATACATCAAAATATAACAAGTGTAGTGTGAAGCTGATCTACTCCTGTCTTCCTGTTAGTAATCAGTAGATAAGAATCTTGCAAGTGAGGAATGGGGGAGGGGAGGGATTAGAAGTGGAAAATATGAACACGTCTTAAACGTATTCTTCTGGATTGAGATGATTTCTCAACGTAGAATTACACTCCAGATATTTTGTTAATCAAGTAATGATAAATTGTTTTGCCCAGAGACATATTCATTTTCCTTGTTATCAAACTCATAAAATTACTAGAGACAGCACCTTGGATATCCCTTGATTTTATTGCATTCCACCTGTATTAAGCATATTAAGCATTTGAAAATTTGACTTGTAATTACTGAAATGAATAATGACAAGATTTCCTACCATACTGGCAGTTTGGGCCAATGACAAATGTTTTACACTTGCATGTATATTGATTACTACCATCAATGCATTGACCTCCATTTTGACATGGACCGCTCTCGCATTCATTGACTTCTACGAAACAATGTTATTTTGTATAGTTCAGTTATACTTTCCAAAACACTACTACGAACAGTATACCACAGCATAGCCGCAAAATGTTTGATTGCTTGAGGGCTCCGGCAAATTCTATTTTCTCCCAACCCATTTGACCAATCAGTAAGCAGGATTGTGACTACACGTGAGCTCCACAGCTAGGTTTAGGCCTGTTTTCGGCGTTTTTGCATGTTTTTACCACCCTTCCTACAAAAAACATTGTACGCCCGAGGAGTGCGATTTTATCGCTGATTTTTTGTCCAACTGGTCTTCATACATTGTCATTTAATCTATATTGGCACCGCCTTGCGATCTCAAAGGGGAGGGGAACAGGACCCATCCAAATATTGAGAATTTTTTTCATTTCATTTTTTCAATATTTATCCACGGCTCTCTATCAGCGATAATATAATTTGATGTAGATTAAAATACATAAGCATGCTACAATAAATCAGCGATAATACATAGTGATATAAATTAAAATACATAAGCATATTAAAAGAAAACTTTAACAATGAAGACTAATATACACGACTTAAAAGTAAATAAATGCTGCTCTTCCTAGAGACCGTGCTTTTGGGATGTTGCTAGTTGCTAATGTAGCAAGTACGCTTTTAGTTTTCACTTGAACCCGGAAATTGTGTGACTATCTCATCCGACAATTAAGCGACAGAATAGTGAAAACTTTTTTTGGAAAATTCTAGGTTTTGCTTTGGGATGTTGATATCATGACAGTTTCTTGTCTCATATGCAGATATCTGAGATCTCATGGTGAGTTTTCCATAAAGACTGCTAGGACATAAGTTATTCAATATCTTATATGTAATTACGGCCTTATTATATTTAGCAAGGTTAAGGGCTGATAGCCAGTTGCACACCCTCTCGTCTTTTGAATATGCATTTTCAATAAGCGTACGAGCTCTATCTTAGAGATGCTATAAATGATCTAGTTTTGTATCTAATAGGCTACCTAATAGTTCGTTTCCATATCTTAGATTATATTCAATAAGGGATCTGTAGATCTGCTCTAGTTTGGTTTGAGGTAAAATATCTGCTAGTTTGCGAATTGAAGGTAGTCCACATTTAATTTTGCCCTTGAGACTCTGTATTGTTCAGTGCAAGTTAAATTTCCATCAACCGCTAGCCCAAGATGTTCTACTTTCTGAATCCTTATCGAATCATCGCCTATCTTTAATTGCACCGGTTGCTGGATACTATTGAGTTGCCATTTATGACCCACGATCAGGAATTCGGATTTGCTAGCTTCAAGACTAAGTTTATTGCTTCGCATCCACTCTGAGGTATTGGCTAATTCCTGAGAAAATGGCATTACCTAAATGTCTCTAAAGCAGTGTTATTTATGAGTAAATTGTTGAAAGCATTACCGAAAAGCTTGTTATTTCATTTAAATTAGTTCACTTACCTATATTCACTGTCACAAATACAAATTCTGTACTGGGATTGGGATATGCAGTGCATGTAGATAACGACAAGTTTCATTCATAAATCAAGTCACAATCTTTCTTTGGGCAAAGCCATTTCTTACTCCTCTATGTGCAATGTTCTTTGATGTTCTCAATACCAACTTCTTTATCTCAAGAGTATCAAAATGAATCGCTCAATCCGTTTAAGCAGTCATTGCCAAAGACCTACTTTCATTCTGCGATGCGATCAACACCTTTTAAACTTATTGCAAGACGAAACTGACGACTACAATTACGCAGTCTAGGACTGGAGACTAAAACTCATTCAAAAACGGTGGGAAAATTTTAAGAGTGGGTGTTTTGGTAACATTTAGGTAATAGTTCACGTTTTTCCAAAACAAATTCGGAATGCCTAGAGGAAAAAGGAAATTATGCTCCAACATTCTTCATTACAAATGGAATTGCTCTTCTCCAGTTTTACTCAATTTGAAAGATAAACTAGGACCTGCAAATGTTTTCTCCTAAGCATTCATATACAATAAAGCCAAGCATGGCCTAGTCTGCACTGACTGTTTATTGAAATGTCTTTTCAAACGATACCCTTTGAGATCGCAAGGTAGTGCCGACATAGGTCAAATGACAATATATGAAGACCAGTTGGACAAAAATTCAGCGATAAAATCGCACTCCTCGGGCGTACAATGTTTTTTGTAGGAAGGGTGGTAAAAACACGCAAAAACGCCGAAAACAGGCCTAAACCTAGCTGTGGAGCTCACGTGTAGTCACAATCCTGCTTACTGATTGGTCAAATGGGTTGGGAGAAAATAGAATTTGCCAGAGCCCTCAACCAATCAAACATTTGGCGGCTATGCTGTATACCACGAGATGATAGTGTAGGGAGCATAAAAGTACATCGTTACCTTGCAACTGCTCCAGATAGTAGTACTATATGAACTACAAAGACTACAGAAATTTCACAAAAAAGCAAGAAAGCCGTCACAGTAACCACTGCACACAGTGAATCGTCAGGATATCCCTAGAGTATTCTTTCTTGAACTTGCCTTTCGTATAAGGTTCTGTTGGTACATTACTTAAACTAGAGAAATCTGCATTTCTCTGGTATCTGCCTTCACATTTACATAGGGCCGATTGATCTAGGGGTAGCTGTGTAAACCTCTACAGACTGATCAGCCTTACGTTCTTCGGGTGATCGAGTATCACTTCTTTTTCCCTGATAAACAGTATTGATTTACGCAGTTCGTACTCTCGGCACACAATTCAAGTCGGTCTATAATAGCTTAAAATCAGCTAAATCTCTAGTTAAATATCGGGTTTGATAGGCAGGGAACATTCTCCTCCGATATTGGCCCGAAAGTCATTGCTCTTATGTCGCGTTCGTTTTTTAATTGGTGCTGCAAATGCTTTTCGCGTTGATTGTATGAACATGGCGTTGTAGTAGGCAAAGGGAGGTACTAGCTCTGGGCGAATAGTTGACATTGTATGCATGAAATGTGACTTATTGCTTGGAGAATTTCTTCGAAGTATAGAAAGAAAACTTTTTGATAATTTTACATCATACCCTAAGGGAAGAAATGATCCTCCACTTTTTTGAGAAGTCTTAGACATACCGACTTCCCGCTTTTTCCAGCAATTGTGAAATTCTGTAGGACAAGCAAACTATTCACATAACCAGTGCAAATCCTCAAGGCCGAACGAATCTAGTGTCACCCTTGATGCTTAGACACCTTATGCATAATTACATAAGATCTAGATGAAAGTGATGAGATAACGGTGTACTATGCCTTATCAATAGCATTTTGAAAATTCTTTCATCACAACGAGAATATAATATAAATAGCTGAAGTCAAATTCTCTTATGATCATTAAACACAAGATAAATCATTACTTCCATAGATGTGACATTGTTTACCGAACTTGAGCGTTTGTTATTAACGCAGATGGGTTACTATGCGTAAATATTGAGAGCGAGATGATGCAACAGGCAAGTACAACTTAGTGCTAGAACTTTTTGGCTTCGTTTTATGTCCTATTATATACAGTTTCTTGGAAAATATCAAAAAACAATTCTTTTTCATTTTTGTCAGCAACAGTGTACCTTTTATTATTTCTCTCTTACACGACGAAGTTCAGTTTGAAGATTTGAGTTTTAAAAGTTGCACGAAAATTCGGGAAAATTTTGTTGCATTCTGAACGCACTGTTTTCTCTTAAAAAAGTGCGGTCAGTATGCATCAGAGTGTCTCACGTTTGTTATAAGACACTGAAGTTCTGCAGCACAAACAGTTTTTTAATTAGATTTTTGCCTCTGAAACTTAGAGTTTCCCAGTCGCAGATTTACAATATTTGCCTTCTTCTTATGGGCGAAGTATTTCACTAGTAGTACTGTAGCCTTCAACAGCTTCTTAGACATCTACAATGCCTGCCAAAAGTAGTTGGAACACCCACACAATTGTACTGATTTCCGACTCCTGCCGCTTCTCTTTACCACCAGATCCCCAGGTTCAACCCAGGTTAAAAGTTGTAGTGTAAGCAAGGCTAATGAGGCTTTTTTCAGTTATTGGTTTCATCATTATGACCTTGCAATGGCATTTTCTATTTTATTCGAATTTATTTCCTTAACCATGAAAGTCCACCTTGTTTTGAAATGTTAAGCTTTTTATGAATAATTGTCCGTAAAACTGGCATCTTCACCAAATCATATGTCATACCTTTGTTAGAATTGATTTCACTCTGAACATTGATTTCATTATTGGTCAAAACATTCATTGCATGAATTGAAATTTTCTGACCTTGTTTTAAGGATGCACATAACTATTTGTAATACATGGTTTGACCCAAGAGTGATATTCTCTGAAACTGCTCAACATGTTCGTTCATCCCTTGCACTGGTCAATTTCTTAATGCATACTTTCAGTCCCCTGTAAGTTCTTCCATATATGGATCCATTCAAAGCATATATATCCAGGTACTCTTTCCTTCAATTATAGGTTATTCCATTTGACAGTTTCCTTTTATTCTCCTCAGATTTAATTTTTTCTATTTTTGATTTCATTCATTATGGATTTTGTTTTTCATACCTTCTGGCATCTTATTTGTTGTTAAGCTGTTCATTCATTTGCTCACATATCACATGGATGTAATTGCTCATACGGCATACTGCAAGTGTTATATATTTTAATTTAAGAATATTTTTCCGCCCAGTATTGAAGCTTTATTATTTTCTCATAATTTCAGTACCGAAACCTACTTGGAACGTTCTTGTAAAGGATATCCGAGTTTGTGTAACTCTGGTGAGTTACTCAGTCTAACAGGTGCTACACAACGATAGCACTGAAATGCATAGCTCATCACTGGGAATCTACGCAGCTTAAGCATCTTCAATTTTATGACATTCAAAAGTAACGAATGGTATATTTGGTTTACTTCTATAGTTCCGACTGGTATAGTAAAAATTTATACTATTACTAAGTAAACTCTTCCCCGAAAATGCTTGAAAAGTCTGCTGGTACTGCAGAACTTCACTATACCACGAAAAAGCGGGAACATTCTCTAAACATACTGAAAGGCTTTTTTCGTCCGACACTCGTTAGAGTATGGGGCGTCTGCACCAAGGAGTGAGCTACATTACTTCAGCTGCGGGCTGTCATGTTGGATTGTAGTAGCTTAAGATAACACATTTATATACCTCTCTTTGGTATGCGTACTGGTATGCGTACTGGTATGCGTACTGGTATGCGTACTGGTATGCGTACTGGTATGCGTACTGGTATGCGTACTCTACAGACTGACAGGAAAGTAAAGATAGCAAAAGCAAGCATTGAAATATAGCTTTCAACTGGTATTATCTTGAAGGCTGGAGTAGCATACTAGTAAAAATATTTTAATTGAGAATATCTCATAATGATACCACTTCCCTACCGTGTGACCATGTCACAGTAGACCCTACTGGAAGATTTGCACATTTCAGATGCAACTGGGTGTCACAAGAATATTACTGAATTCAGCACGTAACTGATGTAAATGAATTGTCGTATATTCGACATTCATCAGAAACTACATAAACAAGCTATCACCTTTTATTTACAAATTCCCTTTAACACCAAAAAGTACTACATATATTTGAAACCGACTATATATGACTTTCATTTTAGCATATTATGACAAAGTTTAAATAAACAACATAATGCATTATTTTATAATATAACATGATATTATATAACATAAATTAATATAATATAATATAATATAATATAATATAATATAATATAATAAAATATAATATAATATAATATAATATAACATAATATAATATAATATAATATAATATAACATAATATACTAAAGTATAGTATAATATAATATAATGTAATGTAATATACTATAAAATAATATAATATAATATACTACAACGTAATATATTAATCAATATTGTATGTTAACATAAGCTATAAAAATCACAGTGATGGAATGTATGGTCGGCACAGATGACATTGGCAACAACAAGGCTTCAACCATCCGATTTTTGTTTTGAGGTCATTTTTAGAAGTAAATTGTTTTATAAACGGAAGAAGCATATCCCAGATGTGTAATATATGTATACGCATAATTGCATATCTCCGACAAGTACCGTTTCGATCTCATGTTGGACAATTTTACTTTCGGTTGCAAGAATTCATTATTCCTGGGGATATCGTTGTTATTTCGCAAAAGATAGACTTCTGGCATAAAATCACTGTTTAGGGCATTTTTACTTTTTAAAATTTCAGTCAACAGCATATTCACGAGCATATCATGGCTAGTTGTGGAGGCATCTTTCTCTATATGGACCCAAAGTTTGAATGGTACTATATGGAAGGAGTTCTTAGTGCATAATCATGAAGTTTATGAATTTAATCATCAAATTTCCTGGCATGAATTATCAACCTTACTGAGAAATATTGAAAATGGTTATTGTAAATTGGTCACTTACCATTTAGTTTCACCTTTTCATAAATACGCACAGCTCCGTACTTCCTCTCTTCAAGCTCAATACTACCATTAGCAAGCACAAAACCACTGAATAACTCAATAACATGGGTGCAAGATTGCTTTCTTCCGCATTGAAAGAATTCTTTACGAATATATGGTCCTTCATCTGCTGCACTGTTCTGCATATCTGTCCCTGAAAGCAACTTAAAGCTTACCCCTTCTGAGTAAATTGGACTAAGATTATGAAAGATAATCATGTAGATGCAGAGAGCATGAAGATTGCCTGATTTTAAAATAGCCATTGGTTAAGAGATTGTATATCTCTGTTTGCACCTGTCTTCATTCGCTCAAACTGCAATACTTGTTATTTATTTTCAGTAGATACTAAAGATTGTTGAACACTCTAGAAGATTATCTTTACAATTAACATTGAAAGACAGCTCTTCTTTTGCTTTATATAACATGGAATCTATGAATAATCAAACACCTGACGCTTTACAAATATACCATCAATGAAATTCCCACCAAGTAGTCTCTATCGTCTCACAGCATGTTATGGGGTATAGAGATATGCAAGCATTGACATATTTGTGTTACATACTTTA
Source organism: Mastigias papua (assembly GCA_964019165.1). NCBI lineage: Eukaryota > Metazoa > Cnidaria > Scyphozoa > Rhizostomeae > Mastigiidae > Mastigias > Mastigias papua. Next base: position 8,809,352 of record OZ025285.1, read on the forward strand.
CCCACACTTACATGTGACTGGAAGCAAGTTATAAGGCTTCCCACATGTACCCATTTACGTATAGCATAACATTAAATGATAAAGATGGCATTATATATTTCTACATTAAATAATTCACAGTTTGACGCGGGAAACAACTACTAATAAGACAAATATATATGAGTCATGTTTCATTGCTTTTCACATTCATTCGTTGTTACCCATGGTTCTTTGCAGCTTAGTGAAGTAGTCTATACATTGCTACTTTGATATATAATTCATGCAGATAGACATTGCAATATTCAAATGACAATGCACTATAAATATCTCTACAATTAAAGATTGGCCTGATATTAGTTTCGGCAACAAATATCTCGTACTGGGTCATCCATAAAGTACGTACGCAGTTAGGGGAGGGGGTAATACTAAAAGCATACAGGTGCGTACAAAAGTAGACGAGGCTCGATCAAGTATGTACGTACGCATATTTGCTGTTCTATTCAGTTTTATAGGTCTCTTAAGTTTAAAAAAATTCCCTCCACTATAACATAGATTGATGATGTGCTTTGCGGAAAATAAAGAAGGTTCAAATGTCCCATGAGTTTATTTCAAGGCAAAATATGAACTGCGGCTTGATCATGCAGGCAAATTTTGAATAGCTTCTGCAGAAGATTGGCAAGTACAAGATATATCCACCCTATAACACAATGAATCCCCGCACTGTTACTAGTAACGTAGGTGATTGGAGGTTACATATTGTTGGTTATGATTTCAAATTATAGGGAAGGACAGTAAAGAAGAGAATAAGGGAAAAGAAAAGAAGCAAAAGAAAAGAGAGGATTCCATAAGTGAACACTTCAATTGGAATTAGTTTTTCTCCAAAATGGCTTTGCTTTTTAAGGCTTTTGCACTTCTGACAGCAGGGATGACCCTGGAACTTTGACCTTTGATAATTTCGAGTCAACAAGCTTCGATCATGGCCACCAAAAAGATATATCCTTCAGTCTCTCCCTTTAGTCCATGTTTATATCATTATTGTATTTTGGGAAACATTCTGTGCAAAATCATTATCGACACATTACAATGAAATTCATCTATCTCCATCTGTTTCGTCTCCGAAAGAAAACTGATGATTGACCAAAGCGTTTCTTTAATCTTCTTTCCGTTTTTTCTTTGTTTGTCTGACTTAAGTATAAAAATTACGATTCCTTCACAGAATTTTGATTTCATGTTTTTCCTGTCAGAACCTGGAACTCTTTTTTGCAATAAAGTAGTTAAGCCATGTACCTAGATTTTTACGGGAAGATCCTTTCCACACAAAATGTTCCAGGGGTGTGTCGATAGTAGAAAAACGCACAAGCTTTATGTGGTCTTTGTGATTCCTAATGGGTAATTATTAAGATTTTTGGTGATTTTTGTGATTTTGTAAGTGTATGAGATTTTGCCGAAGAATTTGCCTCTTGAAAGTGTTTATAAAATATATTCAATTCCTTCCCCAGTGGATCAAGCATGAATAGTTGATAAGCAAAGTCAATGATGTCCAAAATAAAATTTTTTGCAAGAGCTGGGGGGCTCAAACTTCAATTTTCAATTGCGTACGTACACATGGAAGAAGGGGTAGAGTAAAAGCGTACAGATGCATACAAAGAGAGGAGGCTAAAAACTAAGTGATATGCGGCGTACTTACTTTATGGATGACCCAATGGTGTATAGATAAACTGCAAATAACCATGATCTTTTAAATGACTTAGTTCTTGCTGCAAGAATTATATTTCAGTTAATTTGGCATATACAGGAAACTTCATGAAAGGTGATCACACTGGTTTATATTTCAGAATGATAGGCTAATAACTCTTACTTCGGTGAAGAGACAGTCATGCTGTCTAAGTACATTGAATTACTTTCTATATTTCCGAAGAGAATCTTTCTTTAATAGATATGGAAACTTTAGTCCTAAGTTCCATAACACACAATAGTACCCTCACACAGACATGGTAGCTACTGTTACTTACGCTAACGTATACTGTAATCAATGGATATTGATAGCAACAGCTTAATTCACTATAGCAAATACAACCAGCTCAGATTAAAATCTGACATGGGCTCAATATGAAGAGTGTAGGCGTGGTGTGCAAGGAAGTAGAATTTATGTTATGAAATTATAGAGCAAGACTTTTGATGGTCAATCATACATATATACATACATACATACATATATATATATATATATATATATATATATATATATATATATATATATATATATATATATATATATATATATATATATATATATATATATATATGTATATCCTACAAAGTTTACCATCTCTAATGAGAGTTTCCATAGTCGGCAAAGACGATATTGTATCTTACGTTTACTACCGCTTCAATTGTATTCTTTTGAGTTCGTTATCATAAAATGGGTGTAAGTTTTGCATGGCAATATCCAGTGTTGGAGAGTAAACGTCTTCTGACACCCCCACTCCAAAAGGAAAGTTGGAAGTCACGCCTACCATTTTCAGCCAGATGTTTATAAGGGTATTTTTGATGACTTATGCACTTTGGTTCATGCCTTACAAACTCACTGTCTACCTCCACCACATTAATAGGAAATACAGCCTTGGGGACAACAGTTACAGTTACCTAACCTTACTTTAATGCGATTTTGGAATCAAAGTATTCAATCATGAGGGACAACAACAACAACAACAGCGACAGGTCTTGTCACAGGTAAATTAGCTTCTTCTTTCCACGAATTTCCAATCGTGTCTAAACATTTTTTAGCAAAGTAATTTTGGATCTCAATAGCTTTAGTAAGCACCTTAAAGCCCAACTGGCTATTGAAGAATATTACAAATAGGCAATTATCCAATAGAAATAGCTATTCAGTGATCCTAATTCCCCTTCTGTCTAAGTGTGTCCTTTTCCAATTAGAGATGCCAGTTAAAGTAAAAGGCTTGTCTCTATTTCTAGCTCATGCTAGTTTTCATTGAGAATGTTGATATCAAGCTAAACACGCAATTACTATCTTCATTGCAATACAACCATAAAAATTCTTCGGAAAAAGATTTTTGAACTGACCTGTTGTGCTTATAGATAGGAAAAGATCGTGTGCCAGTGTGGTCCCTTGATTATAATAATTATTAGACAGTGTCCAAGACAGCACACTTCTTGCCCCTTTTATGAATGTTTCGTACTGCTACTCAACTTTGAATATTGAGCAATTCACTTAAACTCCAGTTCCTATTGGCTTCATCCTTCGGCGCGAATAAGTTACTTGATCAGCTGATTTTACTCATTAAAGCATCCGTGTTATTCTTTTCAATGAAGCGAACACCACAATGGGTAATCAACACACAAATATCATATTCCAAATTCATCCCCATTGCAGTTTAGGCACTAATTTCCACTTATAATATAGCGTACGAGAATGATGAATTTCTAATTCTTTACAGTCTGCTAAAAGTACTCGGAGCATATAGATATTTTTATGAATATCCCGTCTTCACACAGTGTTGAGTAGATAGCCGTAACCCATAGAATTGTGCAAAGGTGATATCATTACCTGTGAGGCTACTCATATTTGCTTTAAGCACAAGATTTCAAAGGGAAAAGGATGCTAGAGCACTTCTATGGCCTAAATCATTGCATGTGTTTTAACACTATTGGCAAACATTTTTTTTCTCTGACTATACGTTATAGATGTTTAATGCTTTATGTAGAGGATTTGTTTGAAATAAGTTTTTATTGAAATGTGATTGACGCATAATAGGGTGCCCACCAGAGGTTGTGGGGACTTTGCTGTAGCATTGAATCTTATGCTTCACCTTCATTTCACATAATTACTTCTATTAATAATGAGCAGGCCATAAGACCTTCTTCACCAATAATAATTGCAAACAAACATTCCTTTTGCTTTACATTTTATACAGAATTAATGAGAAATAATGCAACTTTGCTTTGAACAAATAAATCACTAACATAATCATCGACGAGTGGAAATTTGAGAGAATAAGTTAAGATGTAAACTAGCCGCTAAACTAAAACGAAAATTTCTCTTTTTGCAATCAGTATTACGTCTGTACTTAAATGCCAAAATCATCAAAATATACCTCAAGCCAATCTAAGCAATTTCCCGCTAATAGCCACTTAACGATCGCTTTCAATACGCTAGAAGTATTGAGATATGTCATGTTTGATCACAGAACACAACGATAGCGAGAAATAGAGGAATCCAAAGGTCTAGGGAAGTCAATCTAATATTCATCTCATTGCATGCCACCAATTGCACCATATTCGAATTCACCCTAGTTTCCAATAAGCATTCTTGTGTAGCTCTTCCTCCTAAGCAGCATTTAGCAACTAATCCTTTAGCATGCTATTATTCTGAGGTGGATACTTCTTTTCGAATGCAAGGAAAGAGGAAGTGAGTTTGTCATTGATTCTTACAATCACAATCTCATGTAATAGACGCATGCTCTTTAGGAAATACTTCCAATCCACTCGGCAAGTAGCTACTCAATAGTAATTTCTGCTATGTAATTTGATGACAGGTTCATTTGCTAAACATTCACACCAAACCAATACTGTGTTGTGCTCTCGTCAGATTCAGTACATCTAAATACTTTGTTAACTGCTGCATAATAGCCAAAATTGCCCTCAGATGATATACTACCGACTGTAGAGTCGAAATCACAAGGTTTTATAGAGCTCTCTACATGAAATGGAATTGCACTCGCCTGCCAGAATTCCATTGTGGTACCCATACCATGGTGAACCCTGATATTGACCTGCTCAACTTTACGACAACCATTGCCTATAAACGTAAGGATATCAACAACACTGATTTGAGCTCTCACATAGTCACGGTATATATCTGATTTATAAGTTGGGAAGCTGCATGTTGCTCGCCAAATTTTTGATGATGACCGGATGTATTCCATTCTTTGTAATCCCAGCCTAGAATAAATGAAATTAACAATTTAACATTTGGGAACATAGTTTGGAGTGAAGAGGTCTGCTCAGAATAGCTTCCATCGCTTCGATATTTATCATCATGCTATGCAGTGATTGCTAAATTCGCTCGAATGAAAGCATACCTTTTAGCACAGTTAATTAACTACCAGCCATCCATAATTGGAAAGGACTTATTGATCAGCATGTTTCCACTGTCTACGTGATACTTTCAACTCAATATAAATTATACTATAATTCAAAAATGCCTTGAATAAATGAACTTAACAACTCATTTTGAGGTGCTTATTTTCGATTGAAGGATTGCCTACGGTTACTTTTCTAAAAGAAAAGTAATTAACTGCACTATAACGTTACACAAACTCAAATATATTTGCTAAGGAAGTTTTACAACAGTTTTAATACTAACATGTACAGTATAGTGTACAACATGCGCATATTAGTTGTAAGAGAGGGACAGCTTGTGAGACAATATTTCGCCATTTGTGTTTGGCCCCTTCATTAGCGACAGGCGCACAACTACGGATGGGACCCTAGGGTAAAGACCTCTACTCTTTTATCAAGAGTGAAAGGGTGTCCCTTCTCTTGCACAATTTCGAACAATGTTTATTGTATTTTTTCTGAGTAGATCTGCTTATAATTATTACTAAAAAGTAAGGCAATGAAATCCTAATCATTCCTGCAATACTTCTGCTTCTAATTTTGAAAATATTACTCCAAGCTATACCCTATTGATCATAGCTTTAGATGCCCATTTTCTGTACATTAGACGCTCCTGCCGGGGAAAGTTCCTAGTTGCGTGCTTGGGTACTTTCAATTATTTTCTGCTCATAATTTACACAGTTCATTTTTGGATTGGCACACACATATTTGAGAGCAAACCTCAAACGGGCAAGTCCCACTCAATTCGGATTTTAGATTATACATTCAAGCTCATTGTTCCCAGTCATCAGTTTACATTAAGACTCAAAACCCAATTTTGTGTAAACAAAAAGAGTTCGTTTTTTCACTTGGACTCTTCAAGTAAACAATGGTGAATAGGTGCTAATTGGCCAATCATAGGGCCAAATAGACGCATTATTCATCATATCACGTGCACCCGCATCTGGCTATATATTTCGGTTCACCTTTCGGTCATTATCTGACGTTTCATACTCTGACGAGTGTCGGACGAAAAAAGCTTTCAGTGTGCTAAAGCAATGTTCCCGCTTTTTCGTGCTTTAGTGAAGTTCTGTAGTACCAACAGACTTTTCACGTATTTTCGGAGGAAATATAGAACCAGATGGGACAGATGCGTCTTCCCGTGCCTAATTACATGCTCGGTTTACCATTCAGTGGCTATCCTCGAAAAATTAGCTTCTGTTTGCAAACCATTATTCCCGCTTTCACGAAAAATACCTACGTTCTTTAGTACGTATAAACTCTATGCTGAAACCTGAACCATGTTCATGAGTTAATTATTGTCAAGTCTTTTATATGTGACTTAAGAATACCAATGATTGTGATAATGATTAAGGGTCTGGCAATGGGTTTATAACTAGTAGTTGAGAAGTCATTTTCGTACATAGAAAGGAGAATAATGAATGCGCATATGGAGAAATGATGATTTTTGACAAATGCTCTATAGTAATGCATCAATAGTAATGCAAACTAAACTTTAGGTTTTGGTGTTGGATTATGTATAATCTAAACATTAACGGGTACTTAAGGACGGTAAAAGCCAGCGCTTAAACATAGCTGCCAGCTGTTTACCTTGTAGTGACCCTAAACACCGGGAACAAAACCTTCAACTCAGGCCTCATTACATCATTCATTCATAACCGACCTTTTCCATTTCTGCCAAGTCATCCCACATCTGGACATCACCTTACGTCATCCCTGTCATCACACCTTACAGGTCATTCCTTTGCTTTTGTTTATCTCACATGTCCATTCCACCTACTCAGCCCACCACCTTCTTTTTATATCTATTTAGTAATTCATGTGTAATGATTCGTCAGCTAAATTTGTGTATATATGTGTGTAAAATTATGTTGAATATCAGTCAGTAGATCAGTACGTTAACTCAACATCGTCTATCTCTGGCTCCGTGTTCTCTGCACGTTAAATAAGACTACACGTACAACAACCATCCAAGAGGATAGGCCGGTTAACACACTGCAGTGTGTTAACCGGCCTATCCTCTTGGATGGTTGTTGTACGTGTAGTCTTATTTAACGTGCAGAGAACACGGAGCCAGAGATAGACGATGTTGAGTTAACGTACTGATCTACTGACTGATATTCAACATAATTTTACACACATATATACACAAATTTAGCTGACGAATCATTACACATGAATTACTAAATAGATATAAAAAGAAGGTGGTGGGCTGAGTAGGTGGAATGGACATGTGAGATAAACAAAAGCAAAGGAATGACCTGTAAGGTGTGATGACAGGGATGACGTAAGGTGATGTCCAGATGTGGGATGACTTGGCAGAAATGGAAAAGGTCGGTTATGAATGAATGATGTAATGAGGCCTGAGTTGAAGGTTTTGTTCCCGGTGTTTAGGGTCACTACAACCTTGAATGGTGGAAGCAGCAAGCTATTAAGAATACTGTAATCAAAAGACTCATAAAATGATACTGCCTCCCTATCTTGTGGCCATATCGTTGGTAGACCATCCTGGTAGATTTTTACCTCTCAGATGCATACGAGTGTCACAATATTATCATACAGAAGCTATTCAAGAAGAAGTTTTGAGCTCCGGTTTAAGGCTGAATTTCGTGTGGAAATCATTTGCTATGAAAAGCCAATCTTCATTGGACATCTGGTCTAACGAAGCTGAGGCTGCTTCAAAATAAATGATTTAGCAATATCAGGTTCAATGAAGGTACTATTCGAAGCCTACAATAGGACTCAATCTAGCCATGAACTGTTTAAATAAATGTCAGAGCCAAAAGCAGGTGGAGAAGGGTGCATCATTGATTTAAAAGAAGTATTTTAACTGCCAAAAGGGAAATCTTTGTCTAATTTACGCTGAAATGAGATAATTCTTCCTGCTGTCTAGTCTAGAACTCTCCCCAACTTGAATATTCATCTCGAAACTAGCCTAATTCGTTCCCACTTCCTATTTGTAAATTGCATGTGGCATCAAAAGGTATCAGCAAATCTCATTTAAAACAGAATAAAATTGAATCATAATACAATATTATACTATAATAAAAGTATTTGCATTATTTACATATTGGCGATGGCAATATCTAAACGTGGAATAAACTACATATAAAGATTGCTAATGAATACCATCTAGCTTGGTATACACAAGTTAGTACGAAATAAACATGATTGTATGAAAATTTAAGCATTAGCAGTCATAGGAATTCCATTTTCTGATTTTCTTTTCTCGAGTCCATCCAGGGAAGAAGAATTTTTTTGTAAGCATGAAGCATACTCGTTTTCTGTGCTACACCAAAGAGAATAACTGTCAGCATAAATTCAAGATTTAGACCACTTCGATTCTTAAGCATTTTGGCAAGTATCACCTTCATGCTTTTAACCTGGCTAGCTGCAAAAGCATCTCTCAAGGATTCAGAACTTGAGTAATGGTCTTTGGATGGAATTCATAGTGTACACTAATAGAGTTTATATACTTTATTGTTATGGTTCCTACTATAAAGTATCCACGTAATGGGCAATACTGAAATTGTCTGTTGTAAATTAGTTGCTTGCTATGCGTACTAGGCATATTGGTTTGGTCGAACAGTACAGGAGCTAGAGCAGCCTGGAGCTTCGCGAGCAGATGATGGTTAGAGGGACAACCTAATCAACAAAATGGGCACTCGCTTATTTTCCACAAACTAGTAAAACATACCATATTATTTCTTTCATAAAGTGGCATGTTCTGCTTGGGTTATCTAACTCTCACTTATTGCAATATTGGCTAGCTCCCCTAATCTCAATATTCTACGACAAACTCTCAGATTCCATTTGCAAATTCTATGCATCATCTTTGAATATTACCAACTATTCATTTAAATTGGAGCAAGATGGACTTACCTTGAGATTTTACTTTTTCATAAATACGCAGAGCTTCATATTTTCTCTTTTCAAGTTCAATACTATTATGAACAAGCACAAACCCACTTGATAACTCCACCACATGGGTACAAGATTGATCCCTTCCACACAAATAGAATTCTTTGCGAATATGAGGTTTCTCATCTGCAACACTATTCTGCATACCTGTCATTGAAATTAGCTTGAATTTTCCCACCTTTGAGTGGACTTCGCCAAAAATATGAAACAGAACAACATTTATGCAGAGAACATGACACCATTTTGATGTTAAAGTAGCCATGGAAAGTTCATAACTCGTTTTGACATATACAAATTGAGTATTTTGGATCGAGCTGTGATATCACTGGTGACCCTCAATTAGAATGAAGGCAAGACGTTTCTTCGCTGCCATAAGTCTTCCTATAAGTCAACCTTTGATTCTGTAAATACCAGTATAGCACCATCATAAAGGATTGGTTGTTCCCATCAGGTGGCATGATAATTACATTTACAATAGTGAACCTGCCCATATATGAATGTTGTACTTTTAAGAAATTGCATAGTGCATTAATGAAGATAAATAATGCGTCTCCACTCACTTACATTGAGTTATAAATCATGTTTGCAATCAATTGTAAACATGAAAGAACAATTCTGTAACTATAGCTTCCGTAATAACCTTAATGAATCTCAAATTCGCTTTTGATGCGCTATTGCCTTATACGAAGGACTCTCCTCTGTTGTAATTTCGCTGGTAAGGGCCTGTTTGTTTATATGAGCCCATTTACCGGGCTGTCTCGCTAAGTGAGATCTCACTGTCTGAAGAAATGGATAGGAAACTCCGCTTTGGTTTATATGGAAAAACGAGCCAACCCGGTAAGCGGGATCTCACTACAGCGTTGCCGATATCTCTGTAGGCGGGATGGAAAATTTTTGTATACACATTTCATCCCGCTTGCCGGTCTGTATTGGAACAAATTGCGCGTGCGCAAAGGCCAGAGGCCAGATGTAACTAACGCCAATTGTATTCCAGGTAGCTGTGCTGTGACAAGTTGTAGAGATTATCAATCACCTAGTTAAGTGGGTTGAAGCTTCTCCATATCAATTATTTACTGTAGGCGTATATAAATAAGCTAGTTAAGGCTTGGTGCTTACAAAAAAGCAGCACTGAGGATGGTGCAATACAATGATAATAGTATATTTCCGTAGAAGAAGAAAAATAAAGCTAGAGGGAGTCAAAGCTTCCATTATCTTCTGAACTCTTGGGTGTTTACTATGCTTTATTATTTCTCTATCAATAGGATCATCTTTTCCATTTGTTGAAGAGAGATGGGTCTTATTTTCTCTTATTTCTAGCTCCTTTGTTATAATGGTAAAATACAGGTTAAAAATATCCACAATTGCAAAGTCTTCGCTGAAAAATTCACCATTTTTGATGAGAGTAACTGATTGACGAACTTGTACTGTATCTGTGAAAATGGGTTTGACAGTTTTCAAAAATTTCTCCGAATTCTAGGTCTCTGTAGCAGTTACGTTTAATCTTCCTGTGTATTTTCACAAATCTGTTTATTTGCTTTTTATATGTATTGGGATTGTCTACCGTTTTGTTCTTGTTACACCTGTTTCTTAACTTAGAGCGATGCTTTAATGCTTTCATTTTCATTTCATTTTCATTCAAACCACAACTACAATGATAAAGTAAAATAGAATAACAACATTTAAAGATTTAAAGTGCAGTAGGCTTTATTTTTCCAACTGCTTTACGTAGTTCTTTGGTCATGAAAGCCCCGTCATTGGCCCTGACGTACATTTTCGTAGTAGGCACGTGTTTCTCCAGAATGCTAATGATAGGTTCTTCATAACCGCTATAGCCCAACTTATGTGGCAAACATGGTGGGACATTAGTTACTATGTCGTGAATGAGGCTTTCTGCTTTGTAGGATTTATAGTCCCGAGATGTTTTGATTTTTGGGCCTCTCTTTACAAACCCTCTTTAATGGCATTAAGGATCATCGCCTGAAAATTAGATATCCCTGCCTCAGCTGTTGTTGTACTTACTAGAATTCCTTTTCCATTAGTTAACGTAAGATTAATAAATTTAAGGTTATTCGACGTAAAACGGGTTGGGTCCTTCATCATATTGCTTCAACTATAGCTATCTATGAAGTCTTGAATCGCAATATCACTAGGCTCGCAATTTAGGTCTCCAATCAAAATGAATATTTCATATTTGCTACCATGAAATTCAAGGCCTTCTCTATTTCGCTGAAGAAAGACTTTGGGCATTGAGTTGGTGGACGATAGGGATTAAGAAGCAGCCATCTGTCTTGTATAAACAGGCCCTTTATCTTGCCTTACTTTTTCAATATCTACAGCATTTGCAATAAAGAAGTGAAACAAAGTCCATATGTGTGCTTTGATCTTCGAGAAAGATATGCGGTAGATTTCTTCTGTGTTTTGATTATGAAGAAGATGTATAGCAGATTCCGTCTATGTGTTTCGTTAATGAAGAAATATGTATATAGTAGATTACGCCTATGTGTTTTAATCATAAAGAAAGGTGTATATTAGATTCCGTATATGTGGTTTACTGATATAGAAGGATGTATATTAGATTCCACATATGAGTTCTAGTAATAAAGAAAGATATACTGTATAGTAGATTCCATCGATGTGTTTTGATCATGGAGAAGGATGCGTAGTAGATTCTTTCTAGATGTTCTGATCACAAAGACAGATACATATTCCCTCAACACAGGTTCCCTCAACTTGCGGTTATCATGGAGAAAAGCATATAGTAGAGCAACCGATATTCCAAAAGGTCCTACAAATTAAGGACAAGTAATTGGGGCAGAGAGGAGTCTCGAGCCATGTTCCCTCGTTGCCACCTCCCCTTTAAAGCAACCCTGCCTTCCTACACGTTACTCCATCATATCAAAACTTTTTCCTTTAGGAATTAAAATCATCTCATATAAGTCTGTAAATGAAATGTGCGCTTTTGTGTCATTGTTCATTGAAGTAAGAAACTCTACAGTGTAGGTAATTGTTGCCAAAGTTTGTGTATCATAGTCCCTAATACAAAATAGCTACATTTTGTTATCAGCAAATCAGAGGATTTGTTTACATCAAATAAGATTCATCCATCTTTTACATATTTCACGGTAACGCCATTTTAAAGAGGAGTGTCTGTGGATAAACCATTGCTCACAACTTTTGGCCTACAAAAATTCGCTTTTATTTACAGAGAGGAGCTTTTATTTGTAACGAGCTTCTATTGTTAGGAGGACGCACCACAGAAAGATTGATGCGCATTGACACCTCTTGAGACTATGAAAAGCTGACACACTGACACACAAACGAGTACGTGCTTTTCGCAAATCCCTTTTTTCACTTCACTTGCATATTGCCCTTACTTTGTTTCCATCGCACAGCTATATAGTGAATCCCACTGCAATCGCTTGAGGTGGAAAACTTTTGGTCAACTCAACCATCATAAGTCGTTTAGCAAGGATTTTGATCAAAATTAGTCATTAAAAATAATACAGCAACGATGCACAAACCAATCGTTTTAGCCATGATTGCAATAGCTGGTTATCAATCACTTGGTCTTGTTATTGTTATAGAAAACAGTTTTGAATTTCAAATATTTCATACAAATCTCCTTTTACTGATAAGATCATCACCTTTATAAGCTCTATACTTGTCTCTGTTCAAATATTGGAAAAGTTGTTACAAATAAAACACCTGAGAGTGTAGAGGCTTTATTCACAAATTCACCCCACAATGTTTCTATAATTCTTGTCTAAGATAATCAAAGTGGATAATGAAATATCTTACCCTAAACTCTATTTTGCGATTTGCGAAACGAAACAAACATCTTATTGCTATGGATGTACAAAAGAAAGACTGCTAAAGAAGTGTGTAGAGCTAAGCTCTTCAAAACTGCATTGTTGGAAGCTCTAAATAAAACTGTACAATATCTCTGTGAAAAAAAAACATTTAAACGATACAAGTTCAATATGGAAAGTTTTTAAAAGAATTAATACAACCATAAGTCACAAGTCTTTCGAATTTCACGAAACCTTAAACTGATTTAGAGGGATATCCACAATGCTTTTAGTGTTAGCCTATGTAAGCACAACCAGTAGTGAAGTGAGTTTCAGTTCTTATAAAGACATCGATTAACATAGAGCAAACGAAAGAACTTCAGAGGTGTTTTATTGGTAGAATTCTGAGCTGTGGTACATATATTGATACTTCTTTATGTATTATGTCATGGACTCACAAGATCCTTAGCAATAGCAGTATGTTTAGCACATACTGTAGTATAGTATGCAGTGATAACTACTGTATGCAATGATATACATGCGCAGTGATAAAACAATTTAGCTTCTCAAAAGTGTAGGTACTTGACTTTTATAGCAGCATAGCCACCAAATATTAGAGCTCTGATCAGGTGTACTTTCTCCCAACCTAAGTGACCAATCTTCATGCAGGAGTTTGATTACATATGCGTTCAACAGCTAAATTTCGGCCTACTTTATATGCTGATTGGCAAATTAGGTTAGGAGAAAATAGACCTGATTAGTGGTGTCAAACATTTTGCGGTTATGTTTCTAGAGCAGAAGCTCCTTTGATTGAGATATAAATTGCGATATAAATAACAATCACAAATCAATGTTCTATCAATCATTAATCAATGTTTAATCAGTAACAATTACAGATCAATCCTCATTCTTTAAAGTTTATAGAGAACTTGAGCTTCTCAAACTAAAATTGAAAACAAAGGGCATAGTTGAAAACCTGCCTTAAGGGATTCATCCAATGTTCTGTATTTTCAGCAGAATGTGCGAAGATAAATTTTCCTTATGCATAAGCATGGTTTTTAAATCATCCGTTAAATGTAGTTAGCATCGAATATACATGTAAGCTTAAAAATCCTCATATGGAAAACGTTCCTCAATTTCTCTCCTCCGATTTTCTTAACCCAAACGCGGCTCTGATTTCAAGGGAATTTTTTCAACCTCTCATTTAACAGAGACATCTCTATCTTATTTTGTCCGAGACTGTATCTATCAACTGTCAGAATTGTCGTACCGTACTCGAACTCTCTTTGCTGACTCCATTGACATGCATTGATTTCCAGCATTTTCGATTAGCGATGAAACACCTTTTTTCAGTCAATTTCCTTCAGTTTAAATAGCTCTTCTTTGCCCTTAAATCAAATGTCTAAAGCACCATATTAATAGCAAGCAAGTTCACAACGGTGATAGGGTACCTGAAGTGATACTCTTCGTAGAGAAGTAAAACCATTGGAACTCAAACAAAATCTTTTTGCAAGCAAGGAAGGGAAATACCCAACGGTGTTCATAAATTGTTTACTTTCATGAAACTCCAATTGCCTGTCCAAGATAGACCCCATCATCAGTCAAATCCTTTCTTTGTGGCATTTTTGTAGCCAGTGTCGGTTTTCGCTGAAGAAAAAAGCATTCTTCTGGCTTTTACGCTCCATATAGTAACATCTGTATTTTTCTAGCCCTTCCAGGTAAAAGAGCATATTGTGTGCACATCTCGTCCTCCCTAGACACTTATACCAAACCAATATTGTGTTGTACTCTCTTCAGATTCGGTGCATCTAAACTCATTATTGTATGTCCAATACAACCCAAAATTATCTTCACTGCCAATGGAGCCATCTTTTGCATTAAATTCACAATGAGCTTCTGTGCAGTCCGTGTGGAAAGAAAAGCTACCTCCTTGCCAGAATGGTACTGTGACATTAGTGCCGAATTGACCTCTTATATTGATGTAATCCACCATCCGACACGATCCTAATCCATTAAACGTAAGGATATCAATTTCACTTATCTGAGCTCTAACATAATCGCGATATATATCTGACTTATATTTTAGAAAGCTGCATGTCACTCGCCACATTGTTGACGATGAACGAATGTATTTCATTCTAGGTAGTCCAAGCCTTAAATAAATAAGAAAGAATTAGGAAGATGGGACCAAAAGTCTATGAAAGAGTTAATTCATTGCATTTCTTATAAACTTCGAAACATTCTGATGCAAGGGGCAACAGTGAAAAGGAGATATAGGTGATTACCTGCAAGATCAAAGTTTGAAAGAAAATGATTTTTACAACTCAACCATAAGATATCATAGTTCTTCTCCTGGAAAAGTACAGTATATAAAAGAATTCTAGGAAATTCTAGGAAAAGAAATGGAAGTTCCCTAGCCAGAATCGAACTCACCACCTGCAACTTTGTGCGTAGAGTGTTCTACCTATGAGCTACTGGACCAATATGACATGATAGCTCAGTTACTATAGCACTCGACATACAAAGTCAGGGGACTCGTGTTCGATTCCTACTGGGGTCTTTCATTTTCTCGCATTTTCTTGCCACTTCCTTCCCAAATCCTGTTGCCTTTAACCTTAAAGATACCGCATTTGGTCCCAACCGCGTACAAACGGTCAGTTGCCATCGTATAGAAGACGGAACACAACAGCAATAACTTCTTCAAAAATTTGCCTACAAAATGACGCAAAGAATGGCCCAACTAGGACTCGCACATGCAGCCCTTACTTTGTGTATCGAATTTGCACTCGAATGTATAGGCGGAGGGCTGTGAGTTCGATCCCCACTTGGGTCTTTCATTTTTTCGCACTTTAACTTCATGAACTTTTAAACTGAAATGAAATAAAATTCACCTGTAAGAAGCCCAGTTCGGTGACAGGTCATTTTTCTTTTGATCATTAAACAGTTTTTCTCTGAATGAATCTACGTTTCTTCTTGAGAATGACATCACTAGAGTCCATACCGAATTTGACTCCGATTCAAAATCACAGAAAACAGGATAGCTGGCTTTATCACGCACGAGCAAGTACCTTCCACTAACACGTGATCCAGCTCGGTACCAATCCATACATGATTTCATGCCTATATGACAGATAAATCTTTGAATAAAACCCTGTTATGTAAGACATGACAAAAGAAAGATGGAAAATGAATGTGGCTGGATTTCAACATAACATTTTTTCCATACTTAAGTGATACGATTTACCACGGGGGACATAACCCTTTACTAAGACTATGTGTTAATATCAAAGCTTTTCCTAACACAACTATGTTTAAACCAAGGTAAATGCGTGATAGGTACAATAGGCTTTCTTTGTGCAACGTCTAGCCACTTTTATAGGTATCTAATACAACATAATCTGATGCTTATTCAAATTCCGTATTCGATTGCATCCCACAGCATTATAGTGGCTTTACTATATTCTATTGCATATCTGGTAAGGCATTATATCTTACGCTTTCGTATTGCTGTGCATGAATTTGTGCAGTCTAGTCTTGAGAGGGAACAGGGGGGGTCTTGGAAAATACCCTCCTGGAAAATACTTCGTCAGCAAACTTGCTCTTATCGGCAAATCCAAGGTTCTTTTCTAAATACTGTGATTGTCGGCACAAATTGCAACTTTTTTAGAGATGTCCAATAAGCATCTAGGTGATTTTGGCAATATTAGAAGCGCAATGAAGAGTATCGGTTGCGCTAACAGAGCCTCCACCCAGTTCTTGGATGCCACGCCCACGTCGTTTGTCCATTTTTATGTTACTCCCCTACCCTGAAAGCATCATCTTCGCAATGGCCTTGAATTTGTGTCATACTGCACTTTATCACAATTAATTGCATTGTTTCATGCTGTATCGCTTTGTATCAAATTGACTGGATTGCGCTATACTGTATTGTACCGCATCATGTTTACTTTTATTGTATCACATTGTTTAGATTGCATCATTGATTGTATCCTATTACATTGCATTGTATCGCAACCCATACTATGAAATTGTGGCATGATTTATAACTTCATAGCAGTTTATGTGCAGCATAGTTACCTGTACAATAGTAGCCAGGGCATTCACATTGACCATAACAACGCCAGCCATGTTCGCAAGGCTTTTTTACAATGCAGTTGCTTCCAACCTGTCATTTGCACAAGAGACTTTTCATTTCAACTCTCCCCAGAATAGCAAAATATATGATAAGATAAGAATTTCTCGACAGGTATTTATCAACAAACCAATATATATTAACTAAAAGTATACAAGAATCCTTATAACATGCATTGCATGCATAGGAGACATATGGACTATGAGTTGCAGGCAATGGGTCGTCAATTTTTATGTTTTGGTGTTGAGCTGCATGCAGCGGTCATCAACCTGCGGCCCCGTCTACCACCCAATTCGGTCCCAGTGCTTTTGGGAAGAGTGCATATATTTTCAAGTAATATATCCAATTTGAATAACTTTTAACAATCAATAAGACATCAAAAATGCAAACAGAAGATCTATTAGTCAGCTAGATAAACCTTAGCAGCCCTAAATTTTTAATGCTTTTTAATCTGACTGTCTGGATAACATTTTTACTGTTAATGCCGATGCGAGCAGCACGATTGTGCAGTTTTGTGTAGTTTTCCACTTTCACTTTTCCCACAGCAGCCCCCAAACCTAACAGCATTGTCTAAAGTAGGGCTATATTTTTCCAGCATCTGGTCTGGGCAAGGGTAGTGTATAGTGATTTTGACACAGAGGCCCAAAGTGGTTGATGACCCCTGCCGTAATGAGTGTAAATTTGCAAAATGTATCATCTACATACCAGTGTATCATAATAGCGAGTCGAGTAGTACGTCCATCCATCCGCATGCACAGTCGCAATATTGTCTCTTATGTCCTCAGAGGACTTATTATTCAATTCGCATATCATGTGATCCTCATTTATATTTACAGTCTTGCATCGCTTTTCAACACTGCATTCATACTGGCACTCCAATTTATCTATACCATCAAGTGTTAAGAATGTGCTCTCCAATTTCTTTCCTGCTTCTATCACAGAGAAATTAGCGTATGTTGCGCATTTTAAGCGCAAGATTTCTGTACGTGACTGTAAAATTGTAGTTAAGAGCAAGAGCCTGAAGAGACACAAAAATGAGACATTACTGCTTCAGAATGATTATATCTGTCCGGCTTTTTAAAGTAGCAATGATCCTGAGCACTATGTTATTGGAAACTCAATCTACAAAGACTTTATTTTCACTGCATTGAGATGCTCAATTATTGGTGCAGTACTCGTAAGATTTAAGCTAGTTACGAAGACAAATTTAAAGGTCGTAATATTCAAAGTTTTTATAAGGGACATACCCTCGTAAATTCTCATCAACAATGCAGCAAATCCTTGTTCTGTGTATAGCTACTTTTACGATTTGCCAGAGATTAGAAAGCTAATAGTCTCATATTCGAATGAGTGTGTTTACACGTATAGTTGGCTCATGAATAATTAAAATTATAGCAATGAATTTATTTCTATGATTGGTCTGAATCTAGTCGGCGATTAAGTGAGCTTGATAACAAAACACCTGCTGTATCATATTTAATATCTGTGTAGTGAAATTGAGCGCTGCTGAATGATCCACCTGATGAACAACTGTCCACTAGCACGTTAACTTTAAAGTGGTTAAAGCTGACAAGCCTGATTATTTATATTTGTGAAGTTGTCATTGTAATTCTTATGAGTTTCGATACCACAACTCGAACTTACTATTAATTGATGTGCCAGCAAATTTAAATGATGCATAAGAGCTCAATCTTGAAGTTAAATCTACCCTACTTGCAGGAGATACAAGATTTTCTACTGATTTAGGGGCAACTTTTAAGACCTTAAAGGCGCAACAATTCAAAGTTATCTAATGTTATTAAGCAAACTATATAGAAAGAATAATAAATATCCTTATCGTGTGGGGAAATAAATCCTGTGCGGTTCTAGTATGACTAAAATTCAACTTTCTAATGCTTCTTTAAGTGTAACAACAGATATAAATAGTGCTGGGGCCGAATACGAGCTCTACAGCTCAGCGTACAACAAAATACTCATCAAAGTTCTCAGAGGGTTGAGTCCTCACCATTATAAACTTCTAGTTTAATGACAGGTTTTTTACCACAATATTTAATTTATTCCACATTATTGCACAATCGTTTTTACTACAGTAAGGGCCCGCGTAACTGAACAACAGCTTCTAAGAACCATTATACTAAAATAACTAAAATATTTTGAACGTGGTTTCTTGAATGAGATTCTAACCTTCCCTAAAAACTTCACATTCTTATACAAAGGTGCTAAATTTTCACTTGCTGATTCAGCAAGAAATCTGTGAGATTTTGCTAAAGGTAGGTAGACCATTTCTCAATGCATACTGAAATGGTAAAATTGTCTAGTATGAATCATTATCCTAAATTAATTCGTCATATTTCTTTTATAGGAACATTCCTAGCCTAGGCCCAAAACTGGAAAGCTCTTTTATGCAAATTTTTACTATGATTGGTATCAATTGTTTATGTTGGCTTATTCCTCCGTATAAAGCGTAATCTTCCATTGGCAAATTGAATCGCAATGAATATTTATTATATATTAACTACTTCTTCGCTTGCCCTCCTAGTTCATAAACTTCTTTTAGTGCCTGTCTGCGGAAAATGGTGCAATACCTTGCTAGCTGGTCAGAATTCTCTTTTCAGCTTTTGGGTCGCATCACTGGATCAGTGGTTAATACTTAGAGTTTTTTAAGGACAGCCAGACTACAAGAATCTAGAGCAAAGCTCCCAACCCCACCACACCCTAGAATGTTTGAAAAGTATTGGAAGGGTGACTGCCCTTTCGCTCCTCTAAAGAGTCAGCCACTGTCCTAGATAAACTTGGTATCAGCTTTGGATATGACAAATTGCAGCTTATTCCATGTTATTGCTTACATAAGCCTCACACTTGTCCTCCAAACCAGTATTGTGTCGTTGCTGTGCTTGACTCTGTACACCTAAACAATTTGTGTGTTGATTTATAGTGTCCAAAGTTATCTTCACTGTTCACTGAGCCTGAACTAGCTTGAAATGTGCATCTAAACATATTGCTATCTGTGTGCAGCATCATCGAGTCGCCCTGCCAAAATGCCACAGTAACATTCTGGCCAGTGTGACCTCTTATATCGATATACTCAATATCTTTGCAGACATTATTACCCATAAAACTGAGTATCTTGAAGCTTTCAAATTTCCCTCGCATGTAATCTCGGTAATCAACCATGTACTTTTGAAACTGGCAAGTTGCTCTCCAATGAGTTGAGACCTGCATAATGTCAATCATCCTAACCTTTCCAAGTCTGAATAGATGAAAGGATATCACATTGTTATAAATGTACCTTCCTTCATGATTATAAATATATTGTTTCAGGGATAGTATTATATCTCATTTCATATTATATTATATGATATTGATTTATATTATTAAATTGTATATTATGTATAATACTATATTCTGTATTATATTATATTACATTATATTATGCTATGTATTATATTATATCATATTACAGTATATTATATAAAATCATATTATATTATACTATACTATAATGTTATATCATATTACATTTCCTTTTATTTCATTTCATTATGCTATGTCATATTATATTGTTTCAAAATATATTTCATCATGATGCATTTCACAATGTTCTTTACAAATTCTAATAAGCTACAAAATTCATACAACTCTGATACATTGCAGAATTCATACAGATTATACTAAGAGGTATAAAGTTTTAATTTGGAATCATTACCTGTATTTTTCCCAGTTAGGAGAATCTTCCATGTCAGCAGCAGAATAATACAAAGGCTTTTTCATTTTATTTGATAGTGTATATGACATCACCAGTGTCCATACTGACTTTGGCTCTGATCGAAAATCACAGTACACTGGAAAGCTGTCTCTATGAGAAACTGGTTTTATTTGATATAAGCCATTTGCTCTCATTCCTGCCGTATACCAATCAGTGCAAGATTTCCCTTTGAAAAAATTAGCATCTATGAATTACACAAGCTTAACCAAATGCCACTATAGAACACACCAATAGCAGCTTTTTAGCAAATAGATAGTATGTCTCAAGGTGTCGAGGATTGTTGCAAAAGTATGAATGCATTTTATCATAATGATACTATTCGTTTCAAAAGTACAAAGTTTTGTTTGCACTCTGTTCAGCTAGGGTGCCCACTGTAAGATGCCTTGGAGCTAAGTTTCATATCATTTGTTCCCAGCTGCTTGATCAAGTTAGATGATTTTATATATATCATCCTGCTCTCCTGTTCTAGATCGTGATGAGTATCCTTTGAAAGTCACTTTTGCTTTTATTACAAGTCCATAGATGATCTGAGCTATCATGATTTTCATTCTTACTATAGATCTTTCTTACTACTATCATTTTCAGCTTTTGTTGTTTAATTTATTAATTTTGTTACTTATCGCTATATAGTAATAATAATAATAACAATAATTAGCAAATAAACAACACTCGACGCTACAAAGTAAGTAGGAAAGTGATATATTACATGAATTTGGAATTGGAAAATGGAATAAATCTTTTCTAGAAACCTTGATCAGGACTCAAATTCACATTCAAATAGATAACTAAATTCTACTGCAACATCGTGTTATAAAACAAATTTCAAATTTATTGTATAAGGTAGCAGGATTCTTGAGGAGAAGCCTTCTAAGTAGATTAACTAATGAGATGAAGGACCCTCCTTATGCTATTAGGAATCTCAAGGTTACTGTGAACTTTAGATATTTAATATCTAAAAGAATCATGTGTTAAAATTTTGATCTACCATTATATGGCATTCTGCAATTGAATTTTTAGACCTCTTTAGAATAAAAACTTTGAAGTAGAGTTTCTAATTTTTATAGGCAATGCATTCCAGAGTTTTTCCCCCATGTATAAATGGGGAATTAAGCCAAATTGCAGTGTAATTTGTTTGTCCATATATATATATATATATATATATATATATATATATATATATATATATATATATATATATATCCACAGATGACTGTCGAGTTTCGTATGAACGAATCGAAGGATCTAGTAAAAATTAAATATCAATGAATTGTGGTGCTAGCTTATTTAATGATTCAAACACAAATGTTAAAAGCAGAAAATCGTGAACCTTTTGAAAATAGGTAGTGCATGGTAGAACAAAATTGAATGTGAAGTTACTCTGACAGCTTTTTTGTAATTTGATAATAAGATCAATGTAAGAAGCAAATGTTTGACCGCAAATAGTAATACCATATTAAAGAAATGGCAAGAGTAGCGAGTTATTAATACAGTTATGTAAAAGCTTGGTTTCCGTTTCTCTTTCTGAGAAAGTAGAATGTTCAGTGTTTGCAGTGCACGAGCTATTGCAGTTCCTATTGAAAAGTTTTGCTAGGTATCTGATCTAAGTAAAGTTTACAACTCATCCTTCCAGTCCTGTTGCTACTTGCTCTTCAACCTAACAAAGTTTCTTTTTGTTCTCCTTCTTCTTTGGCTATTTTCGTTCTTCCTGTTTAAAATATATCAACCATACGAACGAAGGCTTGACTCAAAGTGCTCCACAGGTTTTCAAATTAAGTTAAACAAATACAGAGCTGGCAACTCAAACAGGATCTAGTTCAATGGAAAGGTCTTTGCACTCGTGCATTGTCTTTATAATTTTCTTTGAAGATATTTATATGAGTTAGCCTTGCAGTGTCTATGATGAACATAATTTACCTCCTTGTCTGTAATATGATACCAGATCGTCGTGTCTATTTCCGCGCAGTCCGTTAGAGCAGTCAGTATTTATCTAAAGATCCCACAGATGTTTGCAGCTCTCATCTTCAAAACTTTCCCATGTGCATAGATATACCATTTTAGAGCCGCTTCCACGTCGAACAATTTCGATATCTCTCCCACTTCAAATTGTGTTATTGCCTTTTGCAACTAGACTATTTACTCTTAGGCGGAGATATATCATCTTATTTATGCAGCCTAATATCAATTGGGAAATATTTTCAATAATATTATATTACATATAGTACAATTGCCATTTTCTATAATTATATAGGTGCGCATGTTGTTGCAATTGCTTGCTCTAGTATTCCAAATGTTTTGCTAAGGTATTGCCCTCAAATCCCGTCCATCTTGTCCATTTGAAATCATTTGTCTAGTGCTAGTCTATTTCTCTCTCCATTCAACTCTCTTTATTATTTCCTACTACTCGAACAGGAGGGTTACATTCTTTTAGCATACTGAAAGCCTTCTTCGTCCGACACTCATTAGAGTGTGGAACATCCGATAACGACCGAACGACCGAAAGTAAGAGTGAAATTGTGCAATACCAGCGGACTATTCACTTATGATTTTCTATTCGACACAGGTTCAATGATGTAACATAGCTGAGCTTCAAGAATGTAACATAGCTGCATCTTCCAGGATTTTCATTAATCAGGCCTGTTGCAAGGCTCCAGAGCAAATGTTGGCGTGGACCTTATCGAAAGAATGTCCTTTCAGATCGTATTTAAAGCTCCAGTAACTACAGGTATTACTGTGACTTTACAATAATTCCGAATCCTCTTCAATCAATATTTCATTAACTTTCCTTGTAAGGGTATTAAGGCTTGTTTACTATCATCCTATTATCGCTAATAGTGTTACTGTCAATAGTATTATCAACACTATTGCTTCCATTATAGCTAGTTTACTATTATAATTCAAGGTACAACACAGTCGCGTAATTAGTACTCCGAATTGGCCAATTAATATTTAAGTGCTACCATTTGTGCTCGGCAATAAGACAAGCTGACGCATATATCCTTGATTTCATGAAAGATTTAGCCATACAGCCACAGAATAAAATCTGTCATACAGCTTCTGTTAGCATTGAAAGACTCCTTGGTTTAGAAGTAAGTGCATTGCCTGTGTCATAGGACTTTTATGGCGTAGGAATTGATTACGTCCTTCGGATACGTCTTTCATCAATTCATCAAAGCCATAGAGCGATGAATATTCTCACATATATTTATATATATATATATATATATATATATATATATATATTATATATATATATATATATATATATATATATATATATATATATATATATATATATATATATATATATATATATATATATATATATATATATATATATATATATATATATATATATATATATATATATATATATGTATGTATGTATGTATGTATGTATA
Organism: Mastigias papua; assembly: GCA_964019165.1. Lineage (NCBI taxonomy): Eukaryota > Metazoa > Cnidaria > Scyphozoa > Rhizostomeae > Mastigiidae > Mastigias > Mastigias papua. The sequence goes on from OZ025285.1 coordinate 8,833,475, forward strand.
TTTATATATAGTCAGTTGGGCCTAGCATTTACTTACTAAGAGTAACTAAAGATAAACTAAAACCTATGATTTAGTATCTACAACCAAACTCATCAAGAATGTCATATGAATATTAATTGCTAAAAAATTGAAGCCATCTGAAATGACTTCTAGCAGGTGGGACTGAAAGATTCATGGACCCCTGGACCCATCATTATTCTAATGTGGGTAACAGAAGGAAACTTTAGTATTAATATTGAAAAAGCTATGTTATAGGAACATACACAGAATTCATATGATTTAATATCATTTTCAGACGCTAGAGTCTCAGGGTAGCATAAACTCATTTTGTTAAGACTACGTCCTGGCCCTTCAAGCATCCAGACTCTTGGCCCTGTCCGACCGGCCGGCCGGTCCGCTCTTAGTCTCTATGAAGTGTTTTTCAAGAGCACTTTCGGTACCATTCACTTACCTATGCATTGATAACCAGGACAATCACATTGATCATGGCATTCCAAACTCTTATGACAGGGATCATATTTCACACAGTTGTGTCCAATCTATAAAGTAAAACCATAGTACACTTATTTAAAACGAAGACTACCAAATCCAACAAAAACAGCACCTGTAAATCTTATTTGTATCTATGAAATATCTACGCAGTGCTTTGGTCATGTTGAGGAACAAGAGACACACAAATCCTAACATAGCCACTGGCCAGTTGTCCCATTTGATGTTAAGCTACTTTCAGAGTCTTCTCACTACTTTGGATGGCACTGTCACAATTTGGCCAAAACTCAAATTTTAAGTAAACAGTTTTGTTTTACAGGAAAATGGAATGTTCTTTGGAGTAATTTTTTATTTCATCTCTACTTTGCCGGACTATTTTAAAGTATCTATTAAAACAAAAGATTGCAGACTGCAGATTGCCTAAATCTGAATGAAACAGAACTGCTCTGCTATTTTCGGAAACCAATTATGCACACTGCAATAAGTTTAATGTATATCTCGTTAAGCTGTCATGCGGAAGTCAGCTTTTTCGCAAACTTATTACTTATTGGGAATGGAAATCCCCATTTATTTATTTGAGCCTAATATTGCAAGCAAGTAGTCATCAATTAAGTATGAATATTTTGAAAATTGGTAACCCACCAATCTTTGGTCATAGCTTGTTGCATAGTAAGTCCACCCTTGTGCGGGGACAGTAGCACCTTTGCTCTCCGTCGACTCTGTACTCGCGGAGTTCAACTCACAAATGAGTTCATCCTCATTTGTATTTATAGACAGGCATCGCCTTTCAAGAACACATTGGTGCTGACATTCTTGTTTATCAATGCCATGTATGGTTAGAAGTGAATTAGCTAGTCTTCTGTTTTGCTGGATTGTAGAGAAGTTTGCATAAGATCCGCATTCTAGACGTAGTACTCTTGAGAATACTTGTGTTGTCAGTGCAAATAGTAGAAACCTGAGAAATGGCAATAATAATGCTGTGAAAATAGATAGGCTCTAGAACTAATTGGTTCATGAGCTTTCTATTCAATGCTTGTTGCTTCTGATTACATGGGAAGTACATCACAGATTGATATTTTCATAAAAACTAGGCTGTGGTCTTTCTTTGGAATTACTCATTGTGCCTAAGACGAATAAACACTACTGAGCTGTTTAAAAGGTAAAATACAAAATTTTAATGCTATCAGAAAGTTAATCACCCTTCATAATTATCGTGAGCACATATAGTTATTCGTGTTAGTTTTGATCATCCACACTTAATAAATAGACATACATGTTTAAAGAATAAAATCCATTTTGTTTGATTTAGCAACTTTTCTGGCTCTTTATATTACAAATTGGTTCTTCTTTTACATTGGCATATGGTCTGCCCCAACAATATGATTACGTACGGTTATATATTACGAGACAGTAGGGATGTTTGAAGGCCAAGCCGTTCATTTCGCTTGTTGTGGCCGTATGTATCGCTTGTACGTATCTAATATAGTCAATTTTTAGGAAATTACAATTCAATATTATTGTCATGATATCACTCATGTTTGGTGACATTATTTATACCATCTGATAACAGGTACCAGTGTATTAGGTATAAACAAATTAAAATTTGGTATTTAGCACCTGCACCTAAATATAAAATATTTATTAGGAGACACTCAAAGCTGCGACACATTGAATTCGAATGCGAGCCCATTGTTTCCGGTCCATATGCGGACGTTATGCGGTATGGGAACACTTCAGTCGTGGACTGGAAACTATGAGTTCGCTTGCAAAATGCGAAATCCGAAAGTCAGTGGAAATAGACCTTTGGAAAGCCTACTAGAATTGGCTGTATTGTAATCAAAAGAAATCCAAAATTGAAGAAGATAAGAGCTAAACCGTATACTATGTTCTTAATAAAATCATGTGCGTCATTCTTTTGTGAGACTGAGGGACCAATTGACAACATGATAATCTTTCTCATTGCAAGCTCGGGTATTGTTAACAATGTTCATTTCAGTGAAGCACAAAGCTGAAAAGTTCTGCAATAAGCAAGTACTCATATGCCCTTTTATGGAAAGGGTGCCATGCCAAATAGTTAAGAAAGGGACTATGTTGTAGATTACTCAATACTTCGTTCACACTTTTCAGCCTCAAATACATGCCAGGTTATGTAAGAGTTCTACGTATAGGATAGAAAAATGTGCATAAAGCCGTATTAAAAGGATGGCGCATATAACCAAGATAGAACTTCATCAAGCTAACACACGATAGTTGGAAGGGGGCTGAGCCACCCCATTGCTTTCATCATTATAAAATGTAGACTGAGTCAACTGGGACCCACTTCTACGGCACCCCTGCTTTGTTGTTGTGATCCACCCGTGAAAAACTTATGAAAGAAGCCCTGTTTTCTGGCCGATAACAACAACGCAATTAAGGCTAAGTAGAGGGGAGTTTGTAAAAATATATGATATTTTTACAAATTCCCCTCTACTTAGCTTTAATTAAAAGTTCAAACGGTGAAATCACCACACAATAAGCATAACATATAATTGTACTCTCGTAAAATTGACTGTAACATTTCTCCGTTAAATTTTTTCATGTATGTTTATAAAGAACAACTTTATAACGGACCTATCTTTAGAGGGCCAGAGTGGCTAAGGGCCTTGTCTTGCTAAAGACAAAATCCCTGTGGAAATTCGCGACGTAAAAAGAATCTTCGTCACATTGGAGACAAGCGAAAATTGGGGCGTCATTTTTATTTATTTCCTTCAATGAGGTTTGCAATCCGTGCATCAGTTGTTTCATAGAGGGGTTTCTGTTGGATTTGTAAAATCTATGGTTTTTCTTCTGCCTCTGCCATTTTCAGGTAAATAACTGTGCCGTTAAAGTGAAGGAAATATTAAGGGACTGCCGTTGCTGAATTGTAATCGAAACAAAATATATACTATGTTCCTAATAAAACATCATGTACGTCATTCTTTGGTGAGACTGAGGGACCGATTCACAACATGATAATCTTTTTCAGTGCAACCTCTGGCATTGTTAACAATGTTCATTACAGTATGCGCTTGCCTTCACTTTTTTCATTGCGTTGCTTGGTATCCCTCCAAGCAAGTTTCGAGTACAGGAAGTTTCATGAACCTCTAAGGAATGCAGTTATTTTTGCATCTCAGACAAATAGTAATTTAAGCTTATTCACACTTGCTATAAAGAATTTCAAAACAATTAGACTGTAACCCTTCAAAGTGAGAGCAAGATGGCTTTGGCCTTTGGTTTCATTTCAACTGATAAAGTTTATAGAGTTATTTCCTTTGGGCAACTCGGTACATAATTCGTTAGTACTACTGAGTTAAAAGAGTTTCAAACTGACATAGACCAACTTAAGGAGTTGAACGTTTTTAGTCAAAATGGTATGAAAGCAATCAAGTTTCTTTACTCACATGTAGTTTGCCATTTTCGACAGCTGAGCTTTCAAGTCAAAAGTCGTCGCATTCCTGGTGTGCGTCTCATCGTATATGCAGATTCGTCGACAATTAATATCCAAATAAACAGCCATTAAATATTTATTTTACTGCTCTACTGCATTCATTTTTAATAGTGCTAAAACCATCACCATCAAGTTTTTCAACTGGTTTACGTTACTTTCTATATGAAATATGAGAGCGCCTACTAGCTAACCCTTTGGCTCTAACCATAAGCTCTTTCGTTATTATCAATGGATATGTATGTTGTATTCGGTGATGATATAGCACTGAAATTTTGTGACATTACGTTTATGGAAATTCAGTTATAAAATTCTTGTGCTTGTTAAGTAGTTTATTTGGCGATTCCTGTATAACAGTGTCTTCTTTCCTCGCCTGTGTACAATGATGCACACTGCTGTCTGCATTATATTTTTGTCCCTGTGATTTCGTGCAGCTCAGACATTCGGACCAACCTTTCCAAGGTATTTCGTTTTGAGGCAGTAATCCATATAGCCAAAAATTGCAGTTTTGACATTGCAGGAAAATTTTAACAGGATAGCACAGGGGCAGTGTCAGCCATCACAGACTGGGGGGACTTAAACGGACCCCACCCTTTTTGACCCCACCATTTTTGACCGCGCCCTTTAGTAAGGTTACAATAAAATTTGAAATTAGAGAGTGACAATCAACTATGCAAGCAACAATGATATTGAATTGAATTGATTGTACCTTGTTAGAAACCTTCCACCAATTCAAAAATTTTCTTCGGGAATTTGGACGAATTCCAAAGTGGTCTTGGAGAAAACTGAGAGGATATGTCCACTGGGGAATTTATGTGAAATCGTTGATGAAGTAATTGCAATGAACTCAAGGATCTTCCATCCCAGTCAGTGCATTTATTCTGCAGGAAAGATCTTTGATCATTAAAAAGAGAAGGTTGATAATGAAAGGAAAATTGATGTAATTTTCTATAGGAATGTTGAAAATATTGGAGATTTACATGATATTTGTGAAAGAGTGTTGGAAATCCTCTTAGAGTTGTTTGCACCATCCTTTTAGCTAATTTTCCTTTTCTCTCACACGACATGCCTTTTCATCCTGCAGGTCATGCCCTTTCGTCGGACATCTGCAAGTCTCACTCCCTAACGAAGACAATAAGTTTCGTGCCTGTTTGGTAGTTCTTCGTCTATAAGTCAGTAGGATGTTACCACAGAGTAGCTAATTTGTGGTGTTACTGTGTTGTTTTTTGCACAGAATCCATTAAAGCTTTATTATGAAGATTTGTGGCTTATCAATATGTAAGATGGCTAGTCAGTTCCCCATCATATGATAACCATCCTCGTTTCCCTTGAGCAATCTTTTGATAGTCATTTAAATATTATGTTATTTTGTTAGCCTATAATGATTGTTATGAATGTTCGTTATACTAAAGTTTACAACGTACTTTAGCTTATACGTGGAAGAAAATAAGAAGGAAATTTTCATTTCTAGGAGGAAAAGGGTTAAAAAAGGAAGGTAAAATAAGACAAGCCCTTTTAAAAACTAGAAGCACTGATCTTCCATCAAAATGCAAGCAGTTGAATACTCTGAACCGGATATATTGACAGCCGTAGTTTCTAATGGCTATAGAAGTCAGCCTCAATATCATACAAGTACACATATTTACCTGTAGAAACGAGGGCATTCGTACATGGCGGTCGAACAATAAGTAAGTTAGCATTCTAGAAGAATCTTTTGCTTTCGTCATATTACCATGCATTAATTTCCTGTAAATTGGGACAGCAACCAAGTGAAATTCATTAAGTACAAAATATACTTTGTGTATAAGTAGACTAAGGCCTTTCTGGGTTTTGTTAATTGGGAGGAATTACCACACTAGAAAGAGGGACAGAGTAAGGTAAGCATTACTAACTAATTTTAACTCCCGTGAAGAAGAGGAAATTTATTTGTAATATCTGAATTCAAATGTTGGTTCCTTATTCTTTGCTGGATTATGAAGTCATAAAAGTGCTCTGAACCATTTTTCATATTGTGATCTAGACCATTGTCCATAGGTATTGTACCAATTTCTTTGAGCACATGAACTAGTCATACGTGGTATGAAAATGTGTAGCCAACCTTGTCAAGTGTATTGACCAATTTCTTTTAGCATATGGTACGTTGTCATGTATATGGCTTACCTGTACTATTCAAGCAAAACCCAGTAGAAATGATCAGGGTATTTCCGTGGATGGTAAAGCTTCTCTGTCCAATAGAGGTCTGTATCATCCCGCTTTCACTCAGTTTTAGAATATTACGATATTGCGACAAAAGTAGCAGATAGCATGGCTTTATTTGTCTTTTAGGGACCGCAGATAGTAGTAGAGATGCAAGTGACAATTACTACTGGGGGTGATGATATGTATGCAGTTGATGCAAGTGATGATTTGGAGCTTGAAAACTTCAAGGCTTTGCTGGAGTTTGAATCTGGAGTGCCTGCAACGGATATGACTATTTATCGCGATGGGAAATTGTTAGATGGTGAGACACAAAGCATTGGCTCTTTAGGTGTGAAAGATGGAGATGTTCTATTGTTGGTCAGAAATACACCTCAGCAGCTGCAGCCGAATAGGCCACAGCACCCATTACCTAGTGGTGGAACTGTCACACCAAGTATCACACCAAATGCTACAAGAGGTATTTACTTGTATTACTGTAGCTTCAGGAATTTGGGGATGAATCAGATCCTAGAGTCGATCTGAGGGTACTTTTTCATAGAAATTTCCCAGGTAGTAGGGCAAAGGTTTCCTAAGTAAATTTTGGCATGTAAGACACTCAGAACACTGATATCCCATTGCTTCAAGAGATATCTACTTGTACTTTTTATGCCTTTGAGAATTTAAGAATGCTGCAGATCCTCCAACTCAGATGGTCTTATTAGACTGAAAGTAGTTTAGTTGCCATGACAGAAAATTTAATGAGCAATAGGCAAAGATTTCTTTGCTATAACCTTATGAGCCCATTTCCACATATTAAGGCCTAATTTTTTTGCCCATATAATCAATTAACAAATAAGTACTCGGTGAAGAGCTCTGCTTGGTTGCTGTTAATCCACTGTCCTCATTTCGACTGATGTGATTTGGAAATTTTTATGCTTAAGTGTTTGCAAAGGAATGTGGTCTGTGGATATATCTTAAACATTATACCTAAATTCTGCTATGGTAAGCAGTATCCAGGTAGCAATGATAGAACTGTACTGTGCTTCATTTTTTTGTGTTTTTCTACTTTTATATTTTATTTTATGAAGCAAAATTTATGTGACTTTGAGTTAAATTAAGATTACCCCTCTCCTGCCCAGATTTTTTGTAGCAGTCTAATTTTGTAGAACATCATAATGTGAAATCATCCTTGCAAAAATATGTTGGATTATCTTAATATATCTTTAAAGAACAAAATAATGGTTTGGTGTGCCACAATTTTTGGATTCTGTTTATGTTGAACACATATTAATAACATCAACTACAAGTACTTTTGAGGTTGGTCAATTCTTTGTGCAGCTAGATACATATTATGAACCTCGAGCCACAAAAGTGATCATTTGGTTTAATGGTACATAATGTACTGACCCATTATGGGGAGGGTTCATGTTTCAGAGAAAATTTGGATTTTGATACGAATTTTGGCACTTTCAGGTGGCAGCAATTCACAGGTCCCCGCAATAGATTGGGGTGCAATACAGGTACCCCAGAGCCAGTCGAGACCTGGTTCTGCACACCCACGGTCATCTAGAAGTACCACACAAGCAAACCAAGGTAGTGATGACCCTGCTACCATAAGAGACCTTTTTATGTCAAATCCGCACCAATTATCTTTACTTAAAGAAAGGAATCCGCGGCTAGCTGAGGCTTTATTGAGTGGAAACTTAGAGCAGTTTGCTAAGGTTCTTGAGGAGCAACGTAGGGAAAATGTTGAACGTGTCTCAGGGAGGCTGAGGATGCTTTCTGGTGACCCTTTTGACCCTGAAGTTCAGAGGCAAATATCAGAAGAGATTAGAATGCAGAACATCAATTCAAATATGGAAACTGCAATGGAGTATCAGCCTGAGTCGTATGGGCAGGTTTTCATGCTATATATTAACTGCGCAGTGAATGGGCATCGCGTGAAAGCTTTTGTAGATTCAGGTGCACAAATGACCATAATGAGCGCAAAGTGTGCGGAGCGCTGTGGTGTAACACGTTTGATAGACCATCGGTGGGCAGGAACTGCAATTGGTGTGGGAACACAGAAGATTATTGGAAGAGTTCACCTATGCCAGATTCAAATCGAAAATGACTTCCTGCCAACTTCATTTTCTGTTCTGGAAGACCAGCAAATGGATATTTTAGTTGGATTAGACATGCTTAAAAGACACCAGGTAGGTCCTTTGTGATTTAATACAGTGTACTAGGGCATGTTGGCATAGATTGTAGCACATTGTGATGAAGTGTAGCATGTGGCATATTGAGCGATACTATATTAGTGAGTAGCTGAATAATATGAAAACTTTACATCCTGAATGCTAGCTATCTGTCCACCTAGTGCTGAATGAGTATCTTGTGACTGCACTGATGAGACTAAGTAGAACTGCACTAATGAGACTAAGGTAGAAAGGAACCTTCTAGTTCATGAATACCAAGCCTGGATAAATACTACAGTGTATGAACTGCTGAACTATGCTTTGCATTTACTGCCATTACTGATATTTACCAAATGACTGTTAGCCTTGTAGCAATTGTAGCATATTGCAATACGACACAATACAGTACAGCACCACACAAGACAACATAGCACAGCACAACACAATACTACTGCAGAATATAAAAGTAGTTGGTGCAGTGAAGTGCAGTATATAGTTTTGTGCAAAACAACACATTATTGTGCAGTGAAATGCAGTGCAGTACAGTACAGTACAGTACAGTACAGTACAGTACAGTACAGTACAGTACAGTACAGTACAGTACAGTACAGTACAGTGCAGTATGACAGTATAGTACATTACAATACAGTAAAGCATGGTACCATACAGTAGTGTATAGTATAGTGTCTCTCAATAAGATTGTATTTGACAAAACCCCATGTGCTTCTTTCTAGTGTTGCATTGACTTGAAGAGAAATGTGCTATTAATTGGAACCACTGGCACTGAGACTCCTTTTCTAGCTGAAGCTGATCTCCCTGCTTGTGCACGGCTAAATCAGCAAGGTACTTCACCTGATTCTACTGCACAAGAACCAATGCAAGAAGCTGAAGATAAGATGTTAGCTGAGGCAATAGCACGCTCTACAGAAGAAAGCAACAATAGCAAACATTGATATAATGATTGAGTTAGGTTTTAAATGAAGTTTTTCTTGGGATATTTATTCTTGAAATTATTGGCTAAGGTTTTGCCACAAATTGTGAATATTCTGTTCATTTTTCACCAACTCAGCCCCAGCTATGACTGTAGCTCACAAATACTATGTACAGTAGATCCTTCCTGGCTCAATCATCATTCTTATCTGGTCCTGGAAATGAATTTCAGGCCATCAACAGTCATGTCAGTCACTGGTTCTATGCATCTGCTATTGTAATTTCTAAAAACTGATGCCCTGTCTGTTTCAATTCAAAGAAGAAACATAGAAATATGAAGTATGACTCCGCAGTCATGAAAATAGAAACCTATGACACTGTTACTTCTACTTGCGCCTTGTGTGCTTCTTTTATTGCCTAATTTCCATAGTCTGCGTATTGGACAAATGTTGGAATATTTCTATATCATATTCTTTAAATTTCAACACCAATCTTACCTTGACATTTAATTTCTTTTGATCAGACTGCCTTGACAATTAACTTGTATTGACCAGACTGGTTCCAGAAAAATATAGTAGTGAGTTATTTATTTGCAGTTGTGAAGCTATGCAATAGCGACAGTTATGTAGAGCTAACTTCCGATTTTTGAAAGTGATAACCAATAGTTTTTAAAAAGTATTTGATATGTTTTAAGTCGTTGAGATTTCAGGGTCCCTGTCATCAAATTGGTCCATGCTTTCCTGTGCCCTTTCTACAGTAGACAGCGTTACGGTAGACAGTGTACTCACTGTTTTAAGTCACTGGCGGGTGATGACTGTATCAACATGTTGGGTCATCTGCCTTATACTTTGTATTACATGGTTAGTATTATCAGCAGTATTTTATTTTTCAAAATAAGAATCTTTACAAATTACGTTGGTTAATCAACTATCAAGCCAAGCTCAAAGTCCGAATTACAGTCACTATTGTTAATTTGACAATGCACTCTAATGAATTCTGCTTTCCGTACCATGCTGCATCTAAGTAAACAATGGCCCGCAGTAGTTGATGCAATGATTGGTGCAATTGACGTTTCTTTTTTGCACTTTGATTCATTACCAATTCGCGAATTGGTGCGAAACTTTTAATTAATTGTCTTATAAGGCTCGAGCATTCTTTTCAAAGAAAATGAATGTACTCCGTACTCTTCCCGGCTGAACTAATCATCGATCCATTAGTCTTTCAGGAGGCATAATTCCTGCCTTATTTCCACATATAACAGCATTGCTTTCTTTCACCTTTACTTTCATTTTTTACATCTAGCCATTGAGAAAGCAGATTATTATAGTTTCATATGCTAGTTTGTGTCACTAGCTGAAGCAGATCAGTAACAAAATGTCAAATAGAGTGGGAATCAGAAGTTAAGGGGCACCTGGTGTTTTTTTGTATGCAAATGGTGTCAGTTACTTTGATTGTCTGTCTCTAGGTTGTCACGAAGCTTTAGATGATCATTGATACAGATTTACTGTCATATTGTCAGATCTGCATTGTTTCTTGCAATATTTTAGTATTAGCAACTTTAATGAAAGTTATAAAAGCCTTTGATGATTTTACGTGACAGAAATATGTTAAAGAACATTTTTAGAGCAAGTTTACAATTAGGTACCCGCTTGTTGTTACATGGTGTTGAAAGTTTGATGTATCAAATATTTTGTTGCATTTGTTACACTTGAATTAGCTTTCAGCACAAGCCAAACAGCTACTCGAACAGGTTTGGAAAGCGTGGCCTTTGTTGGAGCTGAACACTAGATAATTATCAAGTCTATTTTGCCTGAAATATTGGATTGTGTAATAGTCCTTTGTGGCTTGGCATAGTAATGAATATTCAAGGGAGATAATTGAATTTTCTAGCTACGGACATTCTTCCAGTCGCCCCGTGTGGTTTTGACAGGAGATGTTGTGAGCTTTGACTCTAAATCTAAATTGAATTCAATTGATATTTTTTTCTGTAGTTGAAGTTGCTGCATACTTGGGGATGGGCCTGGTAACTGTAGATATAGAGGATTGTTATTGTTTCACCGAAGTCCAGCATTAGCTCAGTTTTTCAAGATGGTAGATGGGGAGAGCCAGGATTGTCGTACATTTGAAGAGAAACTTACTAGGTAATTGTATCTCATACGAATTGAATTTGAATGATAGAGCTGGCTACACCGTTTTTCTTAAAGAATTTCTCTATGGTTTTCAAGGAAGCCAGAAGATCCCAGGATGAGAAAGATTAATCTTGGAGGGAGCTTAGTGTGTAATTTGCCAGTAGCAGTGTTATTCCAGTTGCGATTCGCATCGATTATCGAATTAAGGGGCTCTCCCCACCAAGAGAGGATGAAGGTCTGACGTGGCTTGGATGTAAGAATTTTCGAAGATGTTCGATGCAGTGTACAATGCAAGTGTATGATGTTGACTATCTGACCAATCAGCATGCAAAGTGGGACTAAATTTTAGCTGTGGAACGCATGTTTGGAGAGAATCCTGCATGATGATTGGTCAATTAGATTGGGAGAAAATAGATCTGATCAGACTCATAAACAATTGGCGGCTATGTAATCTTCGCTATGTATCGTCTGGCAATTTCTTGCTCAATCAGTTGGTTTTGAAGTCTGGAATGGTTATGGGAGATAGTAGCGTATGGATACTTCAAGTATTAGGGGATGTCATTAATTTTTGCTCAAATTTTTCCAGTACAGTTTAAGTAAATTTTCAATCCAAATCGATAAACATTTCTTTGTAAGAGATTCGGTGGCATTGGTCTGCTCAAAAAGACCTATCTACTGCAGTACGGTAAATTTCCCCGCGCTTCCTCACTGTTTGATAATATTTGGTGGGGGTGGCACTATTAGCTACGCCCCTGGTTGGAAGTAGGTCAATTAGTTCAGTTTGAGAACAACGATATTTGTGAAGTTTTCTCTAATCGGTTTGAGTTCGTTGAACATGATGGCTCTTTTTCCCGTCAACGGTTGTGTATTTCAAATATATCATTGTCTTATTCTTTGAAGAAGTCTTGTTGTGAGTTGCAAGCGCTAAATCTGCGGAGAGAATTGTGTTGTGCCATTGCGGCCTCCTTGGTCTATCATGTGCTGCTTCTGATTCGTTCCAAAACTGAGCTGCTTTCATTCTTGCGCTGGCGGATTTTCGCAAGTCTTCAAAAGAGGCATTGGTGGTGAATTTGCAAACTTTTCTACAATATATTTGCAGACTATGTCCTAGAAGCATCCCTAGCAATGCAAAATCTCTGCTAAGCAATTCTATGGTCCTTATTTGTAATGAAGACGTTTTCACATCTTTTAATTATTTAATGTGCCGAACCTGGGCACTTGAGCTCGAGATATACGCAATGCAAAATTGTGCAAAGTAATTCTATTTTGTTGTGCTTTTTTTTAGTTCCTAGAATCGTCCCACTGTATGCGAGAATACTGACCAATCTACTTCATTAGGGGGGTTAGAGCAATTGCCTCCCTGGTCCCACTAAAACCACCACTGCATTCTATTCATAACTATAGATTTTCTCTCATTTTTGTAATTTCTGTGAAAACAATGCTTATATCATTTCGTCATCCTTGACTATTTATGTATCGCTACTTATTTCAGCTCTTTCTAAGAAACTTTATCTCAGGTGTAATTCGTCTTTTGCAAGAAGTATAGATGGTTTTCAACACTGAATGGAATTTCGACGTGAACAATATATCAGGGAATAAATGTTGCAGTCAACATTTTGCTTTGTATCACCACTTACTATTGCATACCTATTCCCATATGGAAATAAAGATATTTAAGCTTGCAGCCTGAATTTAGCTTTGTTTCGATAAGATGTTAACTTATCACGTGGGCAATTGGATGATCTGCTGCGCGATCTGATTCGATATTCGTTTTAAGCAACAGTTCGGACGCTCGCTGCTGTGTGATCGGACGAAATTCGCTGACGGCAACAGTTGGTGAGATAAAGACGGCGAGGAAAGAAAGTGACAACCTACCCCCGCTTTGCCGTTGGTCTAGGGTACGTTTTGCTTCTGCCCTTAAAGTATGGAGGTATGTATGGGACTATCTTTTTTTCTTTCCTTCATAGGGGTTTTGTATAAAATATTAAACCTTGACATTTTCAAATGTGATGTTCTTTCTGTACCTCCCAGACATTTGCATACATTAGCTCTATTTGAAGGAAGAGACATACAATGCAGTTTCAGCGATCTTTGTAGCCATCTATAAACACTTAAATACGGCGAGTGTTCAAGAAATGCGCTTTAGTTGCAATGAATAATCAAATTAACGATTCAGCCATAAAACTACCCGAAATTCTAGAATGAATGTTAAAAGCCTATAAATTTTGAAGGAGAAAAAAGTGTCTCAGATAATACCGTATTTACTATCTAACAAGTCTCTCTAATTCTTCTCTATATCGCAGTAGTTTTTCATCTCTCCTGAATTTTCCTGGAATTTTCGGAAAAATCGCCAAGGCATGCCGTGCGTCCTGCTTCTTTATGCTGGCATCTCGTCTATCGTTGCTTATCTTAAGTGAAAAAATAGCAAGAAATTCGAACTCTAGCTTCTTCCTCAAACCTGTCTTAATCTTTGGAGATGTGCGACTTAGACTTTTATAGATGGAATGGCAAATCTCAAAGTTCTTTGCTCGAGACGAATGATCCATCTCATATGAAAACAGGTCATCTGCATGATCGATAATAAACTTGTAGTGCAAGCCACTATTGAGACTTCCATCTTGAAAATGTCGAGTGAGAAAGGTCAGGTACCTGGAGAACTTTGAAATTTCGATGTTTTTCATGTTTATAATGAATTTTATCATCTCATATCGAATTAGTGGATATGATGAACAGTTGATTAGAAATTCTTCGTATTTTTTCTCCAGTTGATCTTGCATGCCATTTTCTCGCATAAACTTTGTAACCTTAATTAGCAATGATTTCTTTCTTATTTCCTCTTGCTCACCTTCTGTGCTATCCCTTGTCAAAATTTCATTCAATTTCTTTTTCAGATCATCGGTTAAGTCACTGAAGTTTTGCACTATCTCATTGGCATACCGGGCGCGCTCATTATGTTTCAAGCAATGTTCAGTATCAAACACGATGCGCTCATACCAACAGAGTAGATTTTCGCTCAGCCGTTTGCTGATGTCTGTTCTAAGAGTTGCTTTATGAAGCAGAAGGCTCTCTAAATGTCTGATTGCTTTCTCTAGATCATCAACAGCTTTCCTTGACTGGTAGATGATGATCTGTTCATTTGCTTCCCTAGCATATATTCTTATTTCATAATTGAATTTATAGTTTACAAGCTTTAGTAGACCTTCACATGGTGCAGATTGACGAATTAATAAATCTGTCACATTTTCATAAAAGGCAGGATTATTTCTAGATATCTTTAGGACGATAGACGACCACGTTGTCTGGTCATCTTCACATTTCTCTAGCATCTTGGGATCTTTTTGGATCAATTCATCGCCGTTTCCCTCTTTGATTAGGTGCTTGCCTACAAGATCTATGTAGTACATTTTCTTTGACTGATTTTCTTCCTTGGGGTCACAAGTTTGGTTTAGCACTGATCGAAGGTCTTCTTCTTGCTTGTGATAAATGATATTGATGGAGCAACTGTGTATGGTTTCCAGTGCTTTTTGGGCGTGTTCTTTTCTCTCAATTAACGGCAGTACATGTTTATAATCAAGAACAGCCCTCGTTCGCCAGACAAATAGATGCTCCTTCGCATCCGTTATTAGAGATGCACCAAAATCATTTTCGTCGCAATCTTCCCTTGAATCCTGCAATATCTCTTCCAAATGTGCAATAGCCTTAAGTAAATCTTCCATCTTCGACCTCTTGCACTCCCAGAATTTCTCTTCCTCCATGTCTACATCAAAAAAATTTAAATCAAATCTTGTTGCTTCCTCCATTAAAACCATTGCGGAGCTATGCAGTTTGTCAGTGTGGAAAAACTCCTCTTTAGCAACTCCAACTTTTGATTCATCAGCAATAAAAAGTGATTCCATCGCTTTACACCAGAACTTTGCGTGAGTGATATCCATGCATCTTTTTATTACATCTTCAAGAAGGACTACCCCTTCCGCCATATTTTTTTCATCACCGGTATCAATCAGAAATCTTCCTTTGTCAAGCAGACAAGATGCGAATTTCTTGTTATTTGTCAGTGACATAGATTCAGCTGATCTTATTGCATTGTCAAATTGTTGTGTTGCCTCTTCATACTCTTTGAGGGACCAATGCAACTTTCCTAGTTGGTTGTGGCAATCGATAGTGAGCCAGCTATCTCCAAAATTCTCTTCGCATATCTTTAGCGCACTGATGTATGCGTCAATGCATTCGTCCCTTTTAATATCCAGGCTTTTGATTTTGAGCCCCTTTTTTAGCCAGTCTCCTTTGGACTTAAGAGCCTTATGCTTAAAGTAGGCTTTCATTTTCGTGCACTCTAAAGTTTCTACTCTATCCTCCAATCTTTTTATTTCATGAAGAATCTCTTGAAAATTTTTTTCTATGGTTTTGTTCATATGTGAGTTATAAAGTGTAGAAGCAATATTTCGTTTATCCAACAAAGCTCCTCCGTATTTACCTGGCTTAAGCTGGCTGTGTGAATCGTCAATTTTCCTGTCGTAGTATTTCATATTCAAATCATAGATGCAACACCATATGTCCTTCTTTATTTCGTCATTAACTAATGCTATACATCCTTCAAAGTATTTGAGAAGCGAGGAAGGATTCATTAAGTCAATGCAAAATAAATATTGCGCAATGAAATCCGGTGTCGTCATTCCCGATAGCTCCTTACGGAATGTCTTCTCTAAATAAGATGGTTGATTGTCCGCCTCCAAACTTCTGCCAATTTGCTCCATCACGTCAAAGTAGTTATGCTGTTCCGCTTGGAATTCTCCCAAGCAATTCACGTATTTGCCCTTCTCTAATGCCCTCCCTGCTAAACTGAGTAATTGCTGAATGTATAAACTGCAATAAGAGATTTCGCACGTATGTCCTTTATCATTCACCCAATATTTCTCCTTGATAAACTGACAAAAGAATGGATGCATCATATAAAATTTTCCTCTCAAAAACTCATTTTGGCTTTCCCCATCGTCTCGTGAATCGTCTTGTATCAGACTATGATCTTCTAAATTTTGCAACCTTATCTCTATGTTCTCCTGATCTTTCTTAGCGAATGTTATCAACATTTTCGTATATTTATACGAGAATCTACTTGGAAACACTGCGAGCAAAGACAGTAACTCCTTGTCGCTTTCGTCAAGATAATCCAACGAGAATGCCAGCAATTTCTCTAAATTGGAGTATTTAGCTACAGTTCCAAATGTGTCCTTTTTCAAATTACTAATATAGCCTTCTACTACATCTTTATGTCGTAGTTTCTTTATCTTTGAGGTTATCAGTTGCAAGGCCATTGGAAGACCATAGCTTATAGATACTAATTCCTTAATGCTCTGTTCCATATCGAAGCCCGTCACATCTGCCAACTCTATGCGAATAAATTCTTTGCTTTCTTCATTCGAGATTCTATCGAGCTTTATAATGCAGTGGTCATCATTATTTTGCTCTAAATCATTGCATACACGAGTTGTGAAAATACAACGAATAGACGATTCTCTTGACATGTTGCGGATAATGTTACATAGCTTCTCGTATGTAGTTGATTGGCATGTCCTACCTTCATGTTGTGCAATGAGACTGTCCGCATTATCAAAAATCAACAATGCTTTCTTGCCACTAATAGTAATAGATTCAAATTTTCTAATAAGGAAATTGACAATTTCATTTTGCATTTCCGTAGTATCGATTTGAAATCCCTTCAAGATATTCTGTGCCACGTCTTCCAACGTTGGTGCGCTAGATGTGATATCCCTCATACCTATTTGTATAACATAGTTGAATGGTTTCTTGAACAAAGAATGGCCTAAGTCATTCGCTAGGGACGACTTTCCATAGCAGGGCCCACCAGTGATGAGAAGAAATTTTTCGCCCTTTAGAAGCAGTTCCTTTGACTCTTTAGTTTCATGATCTCTTCCAACAAAGTTTTCTATTTCCTTTGGTAAATTGCAAAGGTTGTCTTGGTTTTCTTTCAATGCTGAAACCATAAAGCAATATTTGATATAGGGCTCCAAAGAAGTCATTATAACTACAAATAATGTTCATTGAAATAGTGTATAAAGACAAATTAATAGTTTGAATGTGAAATTGTCACTTGACCTCGCAACCCATGACTTTTTCAATCGAACTCTAACATCGAGTTATTACGTCGTACCATCATTCACACTCAAGGACAGGTCATTTGCATACATATCTACTGTCCTAGCCAACTTGCACCGGGGAGCTATCGATCTCACCAAAGCAATGTGCATTAGGCCTACTAATGGGAAATAACTGCTCATACCAGGTGGCTGGGGGCTGTGCCAGTCTTATCCACTGGTTACTTGTCAGTGCCAAATTAACGGGGGTTGGGAAATCTCCTAAGAACCCAATATACAGTTAGCATTTGGAATAAATTGGGAGGGTGGGACATTTTTTACAGAATACTAGCTATTGAACAGTTTCACAAGTCATTTTAACTGTAAACAAACTGCATTACTGCAAGTAAAGCGCCTTCCTGATGATAATGCAGTCTCGCTCCAGTTTACCTTTCATCTTTTCGCTTTCCAATCTACCTTTGAGTTTCTTGTTATCTTCATTAAGTTGTTTCATCTCAGGTGTTACGATATGATCTGTTGTAAATTTGTTGATTGACTTGGTTTGAAATTTCAGAATATTGAAGCTTTTCTCAATGCGTGTATAGAATCTTTCGGTTTCAATACAACTGAGTGTATGTTTTTCTTTATGAAATACTTTGTTCCTCTGCGTCCTTAGCGTACTAATACTTTTGTATTCTTTAGCATTTTCCTGTTCGGTCACTACAGTCATGATTGCTTCAAACAAGCACGTAGCATCCCATTCATCTGTTTTTCCACGCTTTAATTTGTCATAAACATTTTTATCTAGACTGCGACCTTTCAGTTTCTTAACCAACGCATTTCCATCATTGGGAGAATCACCCCAGTCAGACTCATTAGGATTTCTTTTTGCATTCCATTTTGCCTTAAAAAAGTCACGCAGTAATGGCAGCAATACATCCTCGATAAATTTCCTTGCTTTGATAAGATTCTCTTCCTCTTCTGCAATATCCATGATTTTGTATTTCTCAAACGCTTTAATCTGCAAGCAAGATAATAAGTTAGGTATGTAAAGTGACACATGACCAATGTAAGCTATGTGTAAGTTAGCCTTCCTTCAAGGTCAATTGCAAACTGTATTCTAAGGCTATGTTCACATTGCTCCGTATTCGTTTTTATCCGTTTTCATTTCGACCCGTTTTGCCTGTTCACATTGCTCCGGGTACATTTGAATACGCTATGAAAACGATAAATGTTCACATTGCTCCCCTCCAGGTACAGCGGAAAACGGCATGATATTGAGTCTTATACTAGCGTTTTCAAAAGTATCCGTTTTCGATGTTCACACTGCATTTTTGCGTTTTCAAAAGTCTCCGTTTTCAAAAGTATCCGTTTTCAAAAGTATCCGTTTTCAAAGTGCGTTTTCAAAAGTCTCCGTTTTCATAGCGGAGCAATGTGAACGCAAGGCAAAAACGGATACTTTTATATCCGTTTTCATATGAATACGGAGCAATGTGAACGGGGCCTAAATGCACTTATAGCCTCCAGTAAGTAGTTTTACAAGCGTTTAGAATCGAGTGCAGTACTGTTACACAGAGTATACAACATAAGTTACTACTGCACTTTATACAATGGACACAACCATTTACATGCACATATACTTTTATACAGCAATCAATACAACGTTTAGATCAACTAGCAAAATCAATGTACGCTCTGTGTAAGTTAACTTACCTTCATCGTAGCAGTTGATCGCACAATTTCAAAGTGCGCTCTTCAACAATTAAATCCTCTTGCCCTCAACTCATATACGTATCATGTAAGCTTAACAGCTTAGCTCCCACTCTTATTAAAGCTAAGAGTCAACATTATGCAGTTTCTACGATGATCGGTTGGGCTTATTGCGAAAATAGGGCGTTCAGTATTACTATTAGTCAACAACCTCTTCTGAAATTTTTGCCTGGGGAATGTAGGTAGTTGAGTGTTTGTAAAATCCCTTCTTGATCTCCCTTCTAAGCCCGGGCACATCTAGTCGTGTTATTATTTTTCTGGCAAATCGAGCCTCAGTGTTATGATCAAGTGTGTTCTTGTAGAAGGAAAGGAGTTTCAACAGATAACCTATGAGCTAAGCTGAGCATTGGACTTTTTGTGATGTTGTGTAGTACTGGGCAACTACTTAACTGTTTGATGTTACACGCTTCTTTTTATAAGGAACCTAAATGTAGAATGCCAAAATATTTTGAAGAACTTTTATATACAGTCAACCTTGCATAATTCGGATCGGTTTTATCCGGATTCTTGTATATTCCGGACAGAATTGCTAAGTCCAAGTAGTTTCCTAGTAAAGTGCAACACTGAAAAAGTTTCTACGTAATCCGGATTTTCTGTAATCCGGACAAAATCAGCCAGTCCCGTGTGATCCGAACTATGCGAGGTTGACTGTATTACTAAAGGAAAATTCTCCAAGGAACTTTTCAATTTGAACAATTTTGATAACACCAAACAATCAACAACTAGGAAGCTGGTTCCATGCATTTACGCCTTATTCCTTTAAGTCAGGATGAAAGTGTTAAGTGATACAACTAGATTTAGGGGGGTAAATACAAATGCTGAAAGATGCCTGCAGTGATTTTTCAGAACGTTCGCGCCAAAGGTAAACTTCTGCAAGGGCATTGAAAGAATTCAAGTCTGCGGAGAAAGGATATATTCCACGATTTTGATGGAGCTGATGTTTACAAATTTTGAAACACGTGTTCTTTACTTTGTATTGTTGGTAATACGAAGGACGAATGCTAGCTTAATTCTCTATGGTTTGTGTACAAGACAGCGTAAACATGATTGTATTGAAATGGCGGAGGCAGTGACCTGGGTGAGTGATTATTCATCTATATTTCCCCATCCCTCCCTAAAAGTGGCAGACTTTATTGCATATTCTTGATGTACATAATGATTGCTTTCATATGGTATATAAATTATGTAGAAATTTCATTTGCAATGTTTTAAATATTCGCGGAAACGTGTGCTAGGCCCTACTATGAAAAATGTCATAACTTCAAAATGCTGCAGTAATCCGCAAATATTATTGCAGATTCTTACTTGGGAGGGCGAGACCTATCGATTGATATATAATTTATCAACATTTGGCGGGGTCCGTTCTCTTAATATCCGCCGACATCCCTTAATTGTATAACAATGATATTGAATATCACAGTTGAAAAGTAACAAATAAGAAGTCATGAGGTTGATATTCGCAAATGCCCCAGGAGGGTATAGGCTACATATGTCAAAATCACAAAACATAAGAAAAATATACCTATCACCAACAAAGAATAACATATTTGTTCAAAGATCAATATGATCAACAATTGTATTTGTAACTTAAATGTGATTTTATCTTCTTACTTGAGCAAATGAATCGAAGATATTTCAGGGATTTATCATCGATCACAAAGTTCTCACAGGGGACTATGGGCTGGAATGGGTTAATACTAAACATATTTTCAACCAGAATAATTGCAATAAAACTTACGAGAAAAGTGCTTAAAATCAAAAGAAACAGAAATTTCATAAATTTGTAGATCCACCCCCAAACCCATGCAGTGTTTGAATGTTTTGAATTAAACGGTGAGATCGCGTATCAAAATTCATAAGTTAAGTGTCTCAAAAGTAGAGCGACAACCAGTGGAATTAGTCCTAAAAACTGCCGAAATCATAAGATCAGATGAAACATGTTATTTTTTGTGAAAATAGGGAAAATTTCCCTGACTTTCCCTGTGTTTCGACGGGCGGATTTGCAGTTTAGGGTTCCAGCCAAATCGCCGTACATTCTATACGAAATTACTCCTTAAGCCTGGTACTCACTTGACGATTATCACGATAATCACGATTACGATAAGCTGTAATCGTGATAATCCACAGTGAGTACATCAACGTAATCGTGATAATCGTGACATATCCATCAACGATTATCGCGAATAGATATCAAAAACTTTTGATATCTTTTCGCGATAATCGTGACAGATTGCAGTCACACCTATTGTTTAGCAGGCATCTGAGGAATTTTTGAAGGAAAAGGAGTGTATGCGAGAAAAGAAATCGTCGAAAACTATCAATATATTTGAGAAACTCAGTGTGTGTATCTTCCCAACTGCTCTTTTTTTCTGGAGACCCTACAAATGATCAAATCTGCCTTATTTCTTGCACTGATTCATGATATTCGCTGGAGGTTTTATTTCTAAAGATATCCTTGACCTAAAGCCTTAGCATTTGCTCTTGAGTTTTTAGGTCCTCTCTTCTCTCCCTGTGCTTTCTTAGCACGCAAACATTGCCCTATAGTACCAGATTTATACTCTGATCAATATCCATATCGAATAGACGATTGACGCGATTGCTAATGAGTACATGTTAAGCTGAACATCCTGCTGTCAACAAAAGAATTCAATCGTGATAATCGTAATCGTGATAATCGTGATAATCGTCTAGTGAGTACCAGGCTTTAGGATGCAGAGAGTCGAAACAGACGATAAACAGTGGGGTACCACTTGCCAATTACTTATTTACTCTTATTTTTCCCTCGCTCAACAGTGAAATCCCTTTGTCCTTTACGAAACTTCCGCCTGTTCTACAACTAACGCTAACCCTAACCCTGACCCTTACCCTACAAACAACCCTGACCCTAACCCGAACCCAAAGTAAGTGGTAAGTAGTAGCGCACTTTTATCGTCTGTTTCGACTCTATTGATCGTAAGGGGTAATTTCGTATAGAATTTACGGCGATTTGGCTGGAATCCTAAACTGCAAATCCGCCTCGACTACCTTTGCTTTTCTCCTGATATTCCCTGATTGAAGATAAACCCCCATTTTCCCCCGAGTTCCCTGATTTTCTGATTTGATCGCAACCCTGTTACATATTCATCATTTCCTGTGTCACTATCTATGAAAAGTTGAGCAACAGCTTCAATTTATACTCACCGATTAACTTGCTTTGCAGACTGGCCTAAAACATGGCTGTCGTAGGACCTTGTAGTAACTGCTCATAACAAGTGACATAAAGCCATTTGACTCATCACCGATGAACGACTGTCCTTCATAGGTGCCACCGATTTCAAACCTTACTTTCTGCATATTGATAGGCCTACCTCCAAGCAACCGTTTATATAAACTAAGGAAAGCTATAGATCAGCCTTTCAACTATTGCTTCAGTATTTCACGATTGCTTGGCAACTGGTGAATTCACGGTTAATTGCCATCGACAATAAGATTAAATGTATATGGTCAACCTACCACTTTATGAATAATTTCCGAGAAGCATGACTATATATGCAGGGTGTCCATTAGTAGTGTGTAAATGCTGCTAGCAATTTTGTCTGTAGTAGTTCAAGTTCCTTTTATTTGTTGGCTTTCTACGTTTTGGTTCCTTAATTAGAAGTGATTCCTTTGAAGCGCAAGACTTAATCTGTATGCTCAATGAGACCTTTAATATTAACCCAGGTACAAAATGTATTAACTGAACACATTGCTTTCCAATGATCGTACTGAATGATTAAGACTGCAGCAAATAAAGTAAGTACAGTAGTGAAAGTGGCGGTCGATTGTATTAATCGCTAAGTATGTAATATCCGAATTTTAATACCAATAATTGTAAACTATTAATTTTGAACGCACAGACCGGATCAAAACAAAAACGCTGTCATACCAACAACACAAGATGCATACTCAATGGTACTAAGTGAATATGACCTCACAAAAACGGAGCAGTGAGAACCGACTGAAGCCATAATCAAGGACATTCTGTCCTCCGTTTTTGTGAGCAGTGCGAACGCACAAAACGGATATTTTTATCTCCGTTTTTGTCATTATCCAACCTCTACAGAAACGGAGCAGTGTGAACGGGTTACAGATATCTACAAAGACAAATAAGTGTGAAAACGGAGCAGTGTGAACGGGGCATAAGTGTCATGTATACTATTTGCTGACAAATTATGTGAGTGTATGACTACAAAAAATTGTTTAGCTACCTGCTATGCCGCAGCACCTTATTCTCCTTCTCGAGCTCCTAAAACACAAACAATTAGGGCAAACTACCGACAGAAATAGCACGTGTTGATTCTCCGACAGGATGTTTGTCCGAGGATGACACCCCCCTTCCACCCCCAATTTAGGTGCAGGACTATGCTTTGTAAGTCACAGGTTTTGATAGAAGACATGATAGTCAGTATGGTACCGTTAAGTGCTGTGCTTGTCTTAATTAGTAATGTTCATCATCATAAAGTGTGGAGCTTAATCATAGCAATCTTTGAAGATTCTGAACTAAACGTATCTAATAAAGTACACTGGTCTAATTACTTATCTAGGATGCCGAGGTGGCCTACTTTTTAGGAGGGTGAGTCAATCGGTCAAATTTTTTCGTCAAGAGCGTCATAGTTAAACTATACTGAGCAAAAACCTATATTAGTCAGAACCTAATAACCTTTAGCAGTGGCGGTTTTAGGGGGGCCATGGCCCTAGGCTCCGCGCATTTGATAATCCAGAAGGGACCCCGCGTCTAAGAAAAAATTTAAAAGAAATCTCAGGAAAACATGTAAATACACTCAGTGTTTTTTTATTCATGTGTGGCTTTCCTTAAAAGTCAAAGCATTTCAACCATATTCTTAAGAGAACTGACAGTTTCAAACAAGGGTCCCGCAGACGATTTCGGCCTCGGGCCCCGCAATCCCTAAAGCCGCAACTGACTCTTACCTATTCTACACTAGAAAAAAGTTATCAAGGAATATGACCATTTCCCTTCGCGAGACGTAGGCTGCCCACCCCTGGTATAATGCAATTGTCAGAGCGAAACAAAATACGAGAGCACTGAATATGCAAATCATAAAAAATCATGCTCCATCATTAACAGCGAGAAACTATAGAAAACTTTTCTGTTAGATACACTAAGTAATATATGATATTTACGTAAGATCAAGTGACAAAGATATTGAAATGAAACTTACTCGAAATTAACTAATAACACACAAATCAATGTCAATTCCCTTATATAATTGTAGTATCGAAAATATTATTTGCAAATAGGAAGATAAATTTCAGTGCAATGACAGGAAACTGGATCGTGAACTGAGTGCAAGGAAGAAACATAGTTTTTCAATATCGCTTTTTGTTAAATGCAGGAGACGTTTAAAGCATTATCCAGAACATAGCTCAAGCCTATAGCTATTTACGATGCAATGAATTTCCAATGAATTAATCAACATCAAAGAGTATCTGCTATAATGTCATATCATGATTAACCCTAGATGTTTTATTTCTCCATCGCATTTATTGTTGATTGAAAAGTCAAAATTGTTTTCAGCCCCGTGTTGTGTCATAAACTTCGCCTTGTTTGATAGGTCTGCCACGGAGCTTTCGACGTTACTGCTTGCATGGCCTATATCAGCTTGAAATCAAAACCAATGTAATGTCGGATACAACATGATATTGATCATAAATCATATTAAGTAACACATAGCAGTTACGGTATAAGAGTTTGAATAGCAAAGCTTCTATTTTTAAGCTTTATGTGAATAATATCGAAACAGTTTCATAACGAAAAAACAGTTTAATAGAGAAGTTTCAAAAATATAAAAGCATCTCATAGCTATCAAAACATGTCAAAAATACCAATGCATATCAAAGCTATTAACACTTAATGCATATCACAGCTATTAAAGCTTAAAACATACAAAAACTAGTAAACATGCAAAGAATGTCGAACCATATCAAAACGTATCAAACCTCTAAGTCATATTAAAGTTTATCAAAAGTTTCAAAACATATCAGAAATATCAATGCATATCAAAAATGCCAAAGCATATTTAAAATATCAAAACTCACCAAATATATTAAAACATTATCGAAATATGAAAACTTATCAAAGTACCAAAATATATCACAAGTACCAAAGCATTCGACTAAGATTACAATACTTATTTGAAGTACTAACTTCATTTTTGATTAAATGACGTTTGTGTAGTGTACAGCAGATTCAAAATGAACTTCCACAATACTCGATTTCCAACAATTAGGGACGCCGAGAGAGTGGGCAAAGGGGCAAATTGCTTCGAGTCCCAGACCTGAGGGTACCCCAAAAAGTTATGAAGCAATTCTTGGGTGATTCTATTAACTTTCAAATTTCACTATACAGTCACGCTCATGCAGAGGAACTTCACTTCTCCCAGACCCCAAAACAGCTGTCGGCGGGCCTGCCAACAATAGCGGTAAGCTACCAAATCATCTAAAGTATACATCACAGAATCAGTATACTACGAACTTGCACAACTATGTGTTGAAAAGAATATTCTCCGCATTAGTTTAGCAACATTTCGTAGGTTTCTTCTGCACAATTAATGTTTATATCGTCGAGTACTCCTGCGGTTCGTCGGCATTATTTGCAAAGCATCGTTTATCACTGCTACACATAACAATAACAGTATCAAAACTGCGCCAATCAGCTTGTCGTAGTGGAAATATTAGCCAATCAAATGTTTACTACTGCACAATAATATTACCAACAAAAGCACACATTCTCTAAATATCAAGAATAATACCAAATTAGTATTCAGCTTGTAAGGAATTATAACCAAACCACGCTCTTAGAAATTCTAGCAAGATAAGATGTCCATTATCCTTTCACATAGACCAGATTCGTTTTCCGAATAGAGCGTACCAAATTACAAAATAGCAACTTTTATTATCAAATGATGGCTATTTATCCTCTCATATTTCAAAATGAGTATGTCTTCATCAACCCCTCATACTTTTATCTCATTTACAGCATCATATTCCAACATATGTATTCTCATGCCACAAATTCTCATGCAAGAAGCTTACGAGATCCATAGAAGGAGCTTCATATTTATCCTTCACAGTAATAGTTCTTTTCCAAAAGAATACAGTGGGATGGGTACTAGAGAAGTTCACAACCATTAGCTTGCTTTAGTCAAGAAAGATTTTTCTAATGAGCCAGACTACAACCGCCACCAGCATACAGAGTAGTCCCCGTTCAAAGCTAATACTTCTATTCTTAGCGCATTGTATACATTTACTATCAGAGTGCCCTAAAAGACCAGGTTTTCCTAGAAAGAAAAAGACTACAGATCTACTTTTGCAACAACCCCGACTTGTATGGCCAATATAGCCATACATTATAACCTCAAGTGTCAAAGGAGAAGCCAGCATCTCAGATGATACCTTGCTCATCGTCCTATAAGTCTCTCTAACTGTTCTTTATATCCCAGTAGTTTATCATTGTTGCTGTATGATCCAACGTGGGCAAAGGTGCTTAAGGCGTCCTCTGCGTACTTCTGCTTTTTCTTGTCATCTATGATATCCTTGCCTGTCTTCAACGAAAATATGACAAGAAATTCAAATTCCAGCTTCCTCCTCAGATCTGGTCGCATATTTGAACTACAAAGGATTGTATAAATAGACCAGTAAATCTCAAAATTCTTTGCTCTAGATGACTGATCCACCTGATCTGAAAACAACTCATCGGCAAGATCAATAATAAACTGATAATCCCAGCTACTTTTGAGACTTTCATCCTTAAAATGCTGAGGAAGATAGCTTAAGTACTTAGTAAGCTTTGAAATTTCACCATATTTGTTCCGTAATATGAACTTTATCATATCAAATCGAATTCGTGGATACGATGAACAATCGGCTAGAAATGCATCGTATTTTTTCTCGAGTTTATCTTGCATGCCATTTTTTAACATAAATTTTGCCACTTTCATTAATAACACTTTCTGTCCCACCTTCTCATGCTCCTTCACTGTGTATTCTCTTGATTGAAAGCTGGTTAATTTCTTTCTCTCTTTTTTATTCAAATTAGTGCATGTCTTTAATGCTTGATCGGCAAAAGAAACACATGTTCTGTATGATATACAGTAACTTGTATGCAAAGCAATACACTTATACCAACTAGATATACTTACATTTAATCTTTCGATGACATTCGGTGGTAGCAGACTCTTGTCACGCAGAAGCTTCGCTACATATTCGATTGCCTCCTCAAGTTGGTCAACAGCCTTTAATGACTCCTGCACAATGACGTTTTCGTCTGCTGTCCTGTCACACATTCTTGTCTTATAATAGAAGTTATAATCAACAAGCTTTAACAAATCTTCGCAAGGTTCTGATTGACAAACTAATAACGCTGTCACGCCATCATAGAAGACTGGATTGTTTGTAGAAATCCTTAAAACCAAAAGTGACCAAATTTTCTGGTCGTTTTCATACATTTTAAGAAGTGTAAAACATCTTTGCAGCACTTCGTCGTCCTTTCCTTCTTGGAGTGCGTGTTTGCCAACAAAAGTTATGTAGTGCATTACCTGTAGCAGTTTCATGTCTTCAGGATCACTTGCTTGATTAGCTACTGATTGAAGGTCTTCTTTCTTAGAATTTTCGATGCTGGTAGAACTATTTTCAATGTATCTCACAGCTTTTTCGGCGAATTGTTTCCTCTCATCTAAAGGCACTACATAAGCATAATATAATGCAGCCCTCTTTTGCCAAGAAAAAATATGCTTCTTTGCACCCTTTACCAAAGAGGTATCATTATTGTTATTATCATTATCATCACAATTTTCGCCTGAGCTCTCGACCATCTTTTCCACATGCGCAATGGTCTCCCCCAATACGCTCGCCATCGACTTCCTGCGTTCCCAGAGTGTCTCTTTATCCATGGTTTTATCAGAGAACTTCAAATCAAACATAAGAACATCTTCCATTAAATACATGGCAGCACTATTCAGCTCATCAATCTGGAAGAACGTGTCCTTTGCAAGTTCAAAGTAGGATCTATCCACAATACAAAGATACTGCATCGCTCTACACCAGAATGTGGTATCAGTGACATCCTTGCATCTTGTAATAAAATCTTCAAGAAGGATTTTCCCTTTCTCCATATTTTGTTCATCACCGGAATCAATCAGAAATCTTCCCTTGTCGAGCAAACATGATCCGAATTTCTTGTTTTTTGTCAATGACATCGATTCAGCTAATCTTATTGCATTGTCGAAATCGTGTGTGGCCTCTTGGTTGTAGTTGAACCGCCAATGTGTCTTTCCCAGTTGGTTGTGGCAATCAATAGTTAGCCAACAATCTCCGAAATTCTCCTCGCATACCTTTAACGACTTGATGTATACTTGGATGCATTCGTCCTCTTTAATAGCCAGGCTTTTGATTTTGCGGCTCTTTTTTAGCCAGTCTCCTTTCGATTTCAGAGCCTTATGCTTAAAATAGGCTTTCATTTTCATGCATTCTAAAGTTTCCGCTCTTTCCTCCAATGCTTCTATTTCTTCAAGAATATAGTGAAAATCTTTTTTGATCGTTTTGTTCATATATGAGTTATAAATTTTAGTAGCAACATTTCGCTTGTCCAACAGAGCTCTTCCGTAATTACCGGGCTCCAGCTCATTGCTTGGATCATCAATTTTCTTCTCGTAGCATTTCATGTTTAAATCATAAAGGCAACACCATATGTCCTTCTTTATGTCTTCATTAGCTAGTGCCATACAACCCTCAAAATACTTGTGCAGTAAAGAGGGACTTGTCATATCAACGCAAAACAAATATGTTGCTATGTAATCAGGAGTCGTCATTCTCTCTAGCTCCTTGCGGAAAGTCTCTTGGAGATGGGACGACTGATTGATCTGTTCTGAACTCTTGCCGATTTGCGCCATCACATCAAAGTAGTTATGCTGCTCAGCCTGGTATTCTCGCAAGCAATCCACGTATTTGTCCTTTTCTAAGGCTCTCCCTCCTAAACTGAACAACTGTCGTAGGTATAACTTGTAATAGGATGTTTTGTACATTTCATCTGCCCAATGTTTTTTCCTAATATACTCACAAAAGAGCGGATGCATCGTATAAAATTTTCCTCTCGAGAGTTTATCGTCACTCGTCCCAGCCCCTCGTGAATCGTCTTGTATCAGACTATGATCCTCTAAATTCTGCATCCTCACCTCTAGGTTCCTTTCATCGTTCTTAACAAATGATGTCAACATTTTTGTGTATCTGTAAGAGAACCTACTTGGAAACGCAGCTACCAAAAACAGTAATTCCTTATCACTATTGTCAAGATATTTTAGTGATAACGCCAACAATCCTTCTAAGTTGCTAAATTTAGCTACAGCTTCAAATGTGTCTCTCCGCAAATTCTCGATATAGCCTTTTATTAATTCCATATTCTCTAAGTTCTTTATCGTTGAGCATATCAGTTGCAAGGCCATTGGAAGACCATAGCTTATAGATACTAATTTCTCAATGCTCTGTTCCATATCGAAGCCCGTCACATCTGCCAACTCTATGCGAATAAATTCTTTGCTTTCTTCATCGGAGATTCTATCGAGCTTTATAATGCAGTGGTCATCATTATTTTGCTCTAAATCATTGCATACACGAGTTGTGAAAATACAACGAATAGATGATTCTCTTGAATTGCTATGGATAATGTTACATAGCTTCTTGTATGTAGTTGATTGGCATGTCTTATCTTCTTGTTGTGCAATGAGATTGTCAGCATTATCAAAAATCACCAATGCTTTCTTGCCACTAGTAGTAATAGATTCAAATTTTCTAATAAGGAAATTGACAATTTCATTTTGCATTTCTGTAGTATCGATTTGAAATCCCTTCAAGATATTCTGTGCCACGTCTTTCAACGTTGGTGTGCTAGATGTGATGTCCCTCATACCTATTTGTATAACATAGTTGAATGGTTTCTTGAACAAAGAATGGCCTATGTCATTCGCTAGGGACGACTTTCCATAGCAGGGCCCACCAGTGATGATAAGGAATTTTTCGCCCTTTAGAAGAAGTTCCTTTGACTCTTTAGTTTCGTGTTCTCTTCCAACAAAGATTCCGATTTCCTTTGGCAAACTGCAAAGGTTGTCTTGGTCTTCTTTCAATGCTGAAATGAAAAAGCAATATTTGGTACAAGGTTACAAAGAAGGCACCAGAATCTTAACTAATTTTCATTGAAATGTTGCTTATATGTAAGTCAATCGTTGGAAAGTGAAAGTGCCACCCAAACTCGCAACCCACGACTGTATAAGTCGAGCTCTACCACGAGCTAATATGTCATACAAACATGGATCGCGCAGATCATCGCACTTTCAAAAATAGGTTTAGAAACTATCATAAATATGCTCGTTTCACTTTTGGTTAAAGCAACATAAATAATGTTCTTCGAAGACATCAATAGCAATTTCTGTTATAATGAAGACATGTATTGGAACTTTGGAATGACCTACTTGAAGGGTGCATTTTGAAACAGTCTTGGGGGGCAATCAAGGGCTTTCTGATGGAGGGCCATCAGAGGCCATGGCAATGACATGAGTTATTCTGTTCCCTTCGTCTGCCCCTACATCCACTGTTCCAAGAATATGTCTTGAAATATTGATTTTTCTTCGCTTCCATAAGATGGAGTAATTCTCTTCGTGCATTACACCCTTTCTATATATAACAAACAAACTGTTTCCCTTCAGCCTGGATGTTTCTAAATATTTTGTCAAATCCAGCCTTAAAAGTTTCTTAGGTGCTTCTTAAACTTCGTGAAATTTCATATAGCAACAAGGCAACTATGAGACGAGAAATCGAATTTTTAGTTAAAAACATTTGAGAGGCGGATGTTGTTTATATTTTGCTTTCAGTTCACTTGAAATTTTTTCACATAAATAGAGTTTTCAAGCTTGATTTTGAAACTCCGCATGCCTGTGTTTTCTAATTTTTTCTTGATTTTTGACTGATTTGAACCTCATGTTTCTTATATACTTGTTTCATATAAAAAATACATGTACATGTAGTTCTCGTTATCGATACTAAAGTTGTCTGTTTCAGTCCTGAAGGATAGGCCTTTGTATCCACTAGATATTTCATTTGACTCAAATTCTGCTTCATAAGATTTTGCATTAGGATCGTATGCTGACTTTTCAGAGTTTATGTGCAAAATCATCTCTTTTACAAGTTTGGTAGGACATACTAGATAGTAAATTGAGATGTGATAGCATAAAACAAATTGTTACAGGAAGAGGGGAAAATGTCTACCGCTGGTCATAGCAGAGAGTCGCTGCAGGCTCTACTAAGAACGCGTGTGACTTTAGTTCGTAAGCAAACGGCGCGAAAGAGCGCATGTAAATAGTTTGATTATATTTATATATATATATAGATCCTCAAGAAAAACATTCAACTTTTAAAACGTTTCGGCACAAGCCTTCATCAGTTCTACCACTCCCGGTACATACAGCGAATATATAACGATAAAAACAAAGGAACAATATCTAATTAACTTACAACAATAGAGCACTTTAAACAATAAAGTTTGACATATAAGTGCACACTTGACAACGCGCTTTACACACCTAAAACAACCCCTAACTCCTTCCGGTTGAATCCTAGGAAGCTTAGCTCTAACTAGATTATCCTTCAATTTAAGCGCGATGTCAAGTGTGCAGTTATATGTCAGAGGGTAGCAGTTTTAGATGTAATGTTTCAGGTAGGGAGTATGATATAAAGAGTGACTTTAATTGCGATTCTTCAGGGGTAGTGTATTTATTAGGCTGTAAGTTATGTGGTAAGCAGTATGTAGGTAGCACCTTTACATCATTTAGAGCCAGGTTTAACACTTATAAGTCATCTAGTAGGAAGTTTTCTAGTGAGGTAGCAGTGACGCAGGCAGAGTTTTTTAAACATTTCACAGAAGCCAACCATCATGGATTTTTAGAAGATGTTAGTTTTCAAATATAGATAGGGTATCTGGAGTTTCTAGACATAAAGAGGGATTCTAGCAGTTTAGACTACAGAGCTTTATGCCTGAGGAACTTAACGTCAGATATGTGGATCATTAGCAATCCCCTATGCACTTTCCCATTGTTAATTGCTTCTTTTGTCCATTTTGCGTCTATCCAGCATCTATTCTTCTTTTGTAAACAAAAAGAGTTCATTTTCTCACTTGGACTCTTCAAGTAAACAATGGTGAATAGGTGCCAAGTGGCCAATCATACGGCTAACTGGACACATTATTCATCATATCACGTGTACCCGCATCTGGCTATCTATTTCGGTTCACCTTTCGGTCGCTATCCGACGTTTCATACTCTGACGAGTGTCGGACGAAAATAAGCTTTTCAGTATGTCTAAAACATGGTACCGCTTTTTCGTGCTGTAGTGATATTCTTCTTTTCTTCACACTTTTCACACTCTTCGCATCACCTTATATGCTCTGTATTATCCTCCTTTCTTTCTTACTTCACAGCTTCGGCCCTCCCCCTGTAATGGCTTCTTAATACAGCATGAGGTGTTAATAGATAGGTCCCCCTTAAGTAAGATCTATTGTGACTCCGTTGTTATGTAGGTTATATAAGCATGCACAATGTCACTGTACGTTTAGTACACGCTTTTTTTATAAGGAATATTTATGGTTTATTCTTTCTATATATATATATACATATATATATATTATATATATATATATATATATATATATATATATATATATATATATATATATATATATATATATATATATATATATATATATATATATATATATATATATATATATATATATATATATATATATATATATATATATATATATATATCTTCACTATAGCACGAAAAAGCGGGAACATTGCTTTAGCATACTGAAAGCTTTTTTCGTCCGACACTCGTCAGAGTATGAAACGTCGGATAGCGACCGAAAGGTGAAACGAAATATATAGCCAGATGCGGGTACACGTGATATGATGAATAATGCGTCTATTTGGCTCTATGATTGGCCAATTAGCACCTATTCACCATTGTTTACTTGAAGAGTCCAAGTGAAAAAACGAACTCTTTTTGTTTACACAAGACTGGGTTTTGAGTCTTGATGTAAACCGATTCCAAAACACCTAAATGAAAGGACGATCTTGCTTGCCCAATGATCCGAAAACTATCGTCTGTATATGTTTTGGCGCATTCTGGATTTGTAATAAGATGTTGTCCTATGGCCGAATCACTTTTCATTTTAGAAATAGAGTTTTTACACATACGAGGTGGCTGTTCTCTTGTTGTTGTGTTTTTCGTCCTGATGCTCGTGGGGACATGTTGTTTTATTCTGTCTGCTAGTCTCTGCGTGGTGCGCCCTACGTACCGAGCTTCACATCGGCACAAAATTCGTAAACTACACAACTTTTTTGAGTGGTAGGAACGCTATCTTTTTTTTAGCAGATGGTAGCATGACCCTAGTGTTATAAACCGCACGAGGCTTCACAGCATATAAGCAAGATGTAATGGCTTTGTTAATTTGGTTTTCAAATTTTGAAGAAACATTTCCAATCCAGGGCAATTTTAGGTAGACCGGGCACTTTTCAGGACCAAACTGTTTTTCTGATGAAATGTTGGCTAGTTTTTCCTTAATGCAAGAAACAAGGACATCTTCTGGATATCCATTGTCAATAAGCAGTTGTTTTATTGTGCCCAGCTCAGAATCTAACTTGGTTTTAGAGCAAATCATAAGTGCCCTGTGAACTAAAGATTTTAGAAGGTTGAATTTTCTAGCTTTTGGGCTAAAGGAATTCCAACGGATGTATTGACCAGTAAATGTTGGTTTCCTGTAAATGCTGGTGAGAAATCCAGTGCCCCCTTTCTCAACCGAAACGTCTAGAAAATTCAAGGAGTTGTTTTGCTCCTTCTCTACCGTAAAATTTAGGGCTGGATGTAGCTGGTTGAGGTTGACGTGAAAACGGTCACATTCCAGCTCAGAACCGAAAATGACAAAAGTATCGTCAACATAACGAAAGTAGACACCTGGCTTTATGGTGTTATTGAAAAGTCTACTTTCATGAAAACCCACGAAAATATATTTGCCAAAGCTGGCCCCAAAGGGCTGCCCATTGCCACTCCGTCTAATTGTTTATACATCTGGTTGTTAAAACTAAATTCCACTCCTCGAATTTAGTTTTAACAACCAGATGTATAAACAATTAGACGGAGTGGCAATGGGCAGCCCTTTGGGGCCAGCTTTGGCAAATATTTTCGTGGGTTTTCATGAAAGTAGACTTTTCAATAACACCATAAAGCCAGGTGTCTACTTTCGTTATGTTGACGATACTTTTGTCATTTTCGGTTCTGAGCTGGAATGTGACCGTTTTCACGTCAACCTCAACCAGCTACATCCAGCCCTAAATTTTACGGTAGAGAAGGAGCAAAACAACTCCTTGAATTTTCTAGACGTTTCGGTTGAGAAAGGGGGCACTGGATTTCTCACCAGCATTTACAGGAAACCAACATTTACTGGTCAATACATCCGTTGGAATTCCTTTAGCCCAAAAGCTAGAAAATTCAACCTTCTAAAATCTTTAGTTCACAGGGCACTTATGATTTGCTCTAAAACCAAGTTAGATTCTGAGCTGGGCACAATAAAACAACTGCTTATTGACAATGGATATCCAGAAGATGTCCTTGTTTCTTGCATTAAGGAAAAACTAGCCAACATTTCATCAGAAAAACAGTTTGGTCCTGAAAAGTGCCCGGTCTACCTAAAATTGCCCTGGATTGGAAATGTTTCTTCAAAATTTGAAAACCAAATTAACAAAGCCATTACATCTTGCTTATATGCTGTGAAGCCTCGTGCGGTTTATAACACTAGGGTCATGCTACCATCTGCTAAAAAAAAGATAGCGTTCCTACCACTCAAAAAAGTTGTGTAGTTTACGAATTTTCGTGCCGATGTGAAGCTCGGTACGTAGGGCGCACCACGCAGAGACTAGCAGACAGAATAAAACAACATGTCCCCACGAGCATCAGGACGAAAAACACAACAACAAGAGAACAGCCACCTCGTATGTGTAAAAACTCTATTTCTAAAATGAAAAGTGATTCGGCCATAGGACAACATCTTATTACAAATCCAGAATGCGCCAAAACATATACAGACGATAGTTTTCGGATCATTGGGCAAGCAAGATCGTCCTTTCATTTAGGTGTTTTGGAATCGGTTTACATCAAGACTCAAAACCCAGTCTTGTGTAAACAAAAAGAGTTCGTTTTTTCACTTGGACTCTTCAAGTAAACAATGGTGAATAGGTGCTAATTGGCCAATCATAGAGCCAAATAGACGCATTATTCATCATATCACGTGTACCCGCATCTGGCTATATATTTCGTTTCACCTTTCGGTCGCTATCCGACGTTTCATACTCTGACGAGTGTCGGACGAAAAAAGCTTTCAGTATGCTAAAGCAATGTTCCCGCTTTTTCGTGCTATAGTGAAGTTCTGTAGTACCAACAGACTTTTCATATATATATATATATATATATATATATATATATATATATATATATATATATATATATATATATATATATATATATATATATATATATATATATATATATATATATATATATATATATATATATATATATATATATATATATATATATATAGCGCTGATTTACAGCGGGCGCTCAGCTAAAAACTTACAATTTAACGATATACTAAATTAAATTAAAAATAAACTATAAGTTAAAATAATACTCAAATATACAATATTAAAATCTACGATGAAGGAGAAAAAAATGAAATACTAGAAAAAATCTTATTCATATGGATGCTTTAAAGCTATATAATGTTACGGCTTGTTTGGACTCACCTGAGAGGCTATTCCAATATTTTACAACTATGAACGAGAAGCATTTACGGACATTTACAGTTCTGTATAATGGCAGCTTCAAATCAGTAGAGGTATTTCGAAGGGTGTGAAGGGATCCTTTTGGATTTCTCGAAAAAAATTCGGTTGAATATTGAGGAGCAAGACCATTTAATTGCTTAAATACCAAGATTTTTGTCTCATAACTAATTAGCTCCTCAATTGTTTTCCATCCTAAATTTTCAATTAGCGGCAGGGCTGAGGTAGTAAAGCTACTGCCGGTTATTATTCTTGCCGCCCGATTTTGGAGCTTCTGCAAGCGGTCTTTTTCTGCTGAGCTACAACATCCCCAAACATAGCACCAATAATGGAAATATGGCTCTACAAAGCTTCTATTCAAGTTATTTAAGCAACTTCTTGGAATGAAGTTCTTAGTGTATTTTATAAAACCGACAGCTCTTGCAATTTTTGATGAGACATATTTAATATGTTCCTTCTATTCCAAGTTTTGATCAATTTGTACTCCAAGGTATTTTATCTTTTCAACTATTTTAAATTTTCATCTTTTACTTTAATGCCAAGCTTTTCATTGGAGTTAATGAGAGCTCTCTGTTTAGATTTGCAATACATAAGCATTGTGTAAGTTTCTACAACATTTAACGATATCTTATTTCCCTGCTACCAGAATTCAAGGCTCATCAAATGGTGGTTCATAGCCTCATTCAGCTGAGTTAGGACTTTAGATTTGTAGGAGAGGCTAGTATCGTCAGGATACATCGACACAGTTGAGTTTTTGACACTACAAGGTAGATCATTAACATAGACGAGGAGAAGAAGAGGCCCAAGGCACGATCCTTACGGCACTCCAACTTTTACATGGTTGATTTCTGAGTCTACCCCACCAACGCGACAGAATTGTCTCCTGTTCGAAAGATAAGATTTAAATCACCCTATTTCTGTCTTGAATACCATAGTGCATTAATTTTTCACACAGGATTCTGTGGTCTACAGTATCAAAAGCTTTTTTGAGGTCTATAAATACAGAGCTTATGTAGTGCCCAGTATCAATTCCCTTGTACCAATCATCTACGTTAACAAGCAGACAGGAAATTCTGGAAAAGAACTCCCTGAAGCCTGATTGTCTCTTGTATAGAAGGGAATTTCTATTTAGATATTCGTACAATTGATTGAAAACTATCCTTTCGAATACTTTCAAAATAACAGGAAGTATGGAGATTGGACAATAATTCGACTTCTCGTCCTTTTCACCAGCTTTGAAAATTGGTGTAACCCTAGCAGTTTTCCAACTATCAGGAAAACTAGCAGTTCCCAAGGATTTGTTGAACATTAGAACTAAAGAGTTTTCAACCGGGCTGGCTCGCCAGCTCTTCCGGTCAACAGGGCTGGATCGCCTAACCGAGATCTGGCAGAACAATTATCTGCATTGTTAATCTGACTTGCATTTGCATGGTTTCGAAGCCACCCCGGTTAGGCGAGATCCGTGATATGGAGATACAACAGAATTTATTGCTTCCATTTGCTTAGTTTATGTGGAGGCAGGGAAGCCCGGTTAGGCGAGATGGGGTGGGGATCATAGCGCATGCGCGAAATGCTAAGTTTATTGCTTTGGTGTGGCAGATTAAGTAACTTTCATTACTCTGTACCCTTCAGATAAGTAAGAGAGCTAATTTGTCATTTTACAGCATCTTTTATGGCCTAAAACTGGTAAATATGAAAACAAGAGAGAGGCCTGCTCGGTTACCCGGGATGGAGATTATCTTCATGTAAACTCATGCCACAAGTTCCACAAGGATCAGTACTAGGTCCTTTATTGTTCATTGTTTTTATAAATGATATTTTGCTCTTTTTAAATAAAACAAAACTTTGTAATTATGCCGATGACACCACTATCTATGCATGCCATATAGCTCTCAATACTATTATTAAAAATCTAGAAGCAGATGGTTCTATTTTATCCAATTGGTTCTCAAGCAATTTTATGAAACTAAATGATGATTTTTGGCAAAACAAAAAATGTCACAACGATTAAACTTGGAAATGCAGAGATAAAGGAGAGTTACAGTGAATAATTGCTTGGCATCACCTTTGACAAAAAGCTAAGCTTTAAACAGCATATTGAAGGTCTATGTAAAAAAAGCCAACCAGAAGCTCCACGCACTTGCTCGAGTATCTTATTTCATGGACCCAGCTAAAATAGAGACTTTGATGAATGCTTTTATTAAGTCGCAATTTAATTATTGTCCCTTAGTGTGGATGTTCCATGACAGAGGTAGCAATTCTAAAATAAATCGAATTCAGGAAAGAGCCTTAAAACTGGTATTCAAAGATAGTGGAAGAGAATTAGAAGCAGAAAGAGAAAAAAATTTGAGTAATCACCAGTGCAACCTGCAATTGCTAATGATTGAAATTTATAAAGCAAAACACAACATCAGTCCTGAGTTCATGAAGGATGTTTTTTTCGAAAACCATAACAATTACAACCTTCGAAGTGATAATCATTTGCGATTGCCAAAAATTGTGACCACGAAGTATGGTACCGAAGATGTCATGTACAGAGGCTATGTAATGTGGTCCTCTCTACCGAAAGACATACAGAATTCTAGTACTCTATCTGAGTTCAAGAGACATTTAATATCATGGGATGGAAATATTTGCAACTGCAGGTTGTGTAAAGTTTTTATATTAGGCGTAGGATTCATCATTGTAATTAGGTTTTATCTATTTTATCTTTTCGTATTTAAATTATAGTAGAAGCTGGCCTTAATTAGCATTAATATGCTACGTTCTTTTTTCTGTTTATTATTTTAAAAAGTCAACTATAAAGAATTATATACATACATACACACACACACACACACACACACACACACACACACACACACACACACACACACACAGACACACACACACACACACACACACACACACACACACGCACACACACACACACACACACACACACACACACACACACACACACACACACACACACACACACACACACACACACACATACATACAGGGGCAGATCCAGCTTGAAGTGTGACTGTCGCATAGGGCGTGGCATTTGGGACCACGCCCTTATGATATTTGTACACTACCTTCTGATACATGGAATACATGACAATGCATGATTCTACTAAGTGTTTAATGTATCCATTCAACACTATCAATAACAATTTGGGACCATAGAATAAGTAGAGTCACTCCTATATAGAGGTTCTAGAGTCAGGGTTCTATTCAAACTTTGGACTTTTCAACAATACAAACTATGATTGAGTGCCCATGAAAATAAATAAACAATCAATCAGTCAGGGCTTTTCCCCAGTTACTCCATGAATGATCAGCATTAGGATACAGGTTCTGTTTGCATTTGTTCCAATAGTCTGACATGCCATATCCCAGCATTGCTAGGAAATGCATCCCTATTATTCTATATTATGGTTCCTCTTCACTCTGCATCATCAACAATTACCAAAGCATTAGGTCAAGGGCAGTCAGGAATAAGGAGATTGAGAATTGATATTGTATGAAAGTAGGAAAGGCAATCCAGATCAATGAACTATGATATGATAATGCAATTTTATGTGCAAATATGTGTGTTCCATAATAAATGGAAACTAAGAAGTAATAAAAAAATTGATTTGACTAGAAATTGCCACCAATACAAAACAACAAAAATAGTGATAGTGATAGTGACTAGCAACTTCATTTGCCATGATGTAGGTAAAGATGCAATGGTAAATTGCTGGGATAATGATGCAAAGAAGTATTCAAACATTTGTATTTGCTGCAAAATAATTAACATGTAAATAAAGTTCTGCAGATGTCAATGCTCTGAGAAGAATGTATGCATCTTCATTGCCAGTTACTGCTAGTGAGCATACCATATAATCAGAATCCACCAGATATAACCCTAAACCAGAATTAAATTATGGAAAAAATAAACTTAATTCATGTCTACTGCAACCAGTTCTAATCTACCAAACAATTTCAATCACTAGTGAGAAACATTGTTATTGACTATCACATCTTCTTCCAGTACAAAGGAGGCTCAAAATGCAATGCAGATGACTGTGATATCAACCACTCCCTGGTAATTCTGAGCAATACCTAATACTATTTTAACTAAGGATAGGAGGACACAAATACTTGAATTTATTTTAATTCAAATTGAAGATATGTTTTTTACTTAAAAGATTTTGCGGAATAGAAATAGACATTAACCTTCCTATTTTCTAAATGATATAAGTGCAAATAATTTATTTCACAAGTTTCGCTACCTTCATTCCGGTTGAACTTGTAGTTCGGACAATAGTAGCTTTTCTTGCCCTTTCATAACTTTTCTAGCCACAAATTCAAGTTTAGTTCTGCAGAAAGAATTGATCTACTTTTGGGGGCAAAATTCGAAAGAGTAACTAAAGCAATAGAAGGAATGTCATGTTTCAATTGATAAAGAAGGCTTGTAAAACAATAAAAGTGTCTTGAAAGATGAATACTGCAGTCTTGCCATATAGCCCAAGAAAAGTCCTTGCCCACCGTGTTATGGTCTAACAGTTGCTACATGATCTCTACATCCCGCTCTGTGTCATCGTATTCTTTCCCTTGGGGTAAGCCAGTAGCAATTTCTGTAAATAGTCTTAACTCTAATTTATAATTATACCTGGTTGAATAAACTGCTTACTTGGCCCGAACAGTCACCTGCGATCTTATGACTTTGGGTAGCAATAAATCTGCAGACTAGTAGTTCACAAGGCCTAGGCGCTCGTCGCAAGAGAGGGGTTTAATATAACCCAAAGACATTTTTCCTCCATTACCAATAGCTCCAAATTGGAGAAATCTCATGCCAAGGTCTCCAATCGTTTGAGCACATTTCCACTGTCAGAAATGACAACTAAGTTCTTTCGAAATATCGTAGATCACCGACTGGCGGAACAGAGAAGTATTGTTGTTGCCGTTGACTTTCGTGCTGCGGAGCGAGGGCTAAAACTAATCCAAAGCAACTTTCGCACAACTTTCGCACAACTGTCGCACAATGTCAGAAAACAATGTAACTTCTCCTGTGCACACGCCTGTTACTGCGGGACAACTTTCGCCAAACCACAGAATAGATAATAGGCAGAAGGGACACTCGCGTCGGCGCCTTTGTTGTTTTCGAGGCGCGGATTGTAAAACTTGTACACCTCTAAACTCGTTGTCAGTTCGAGGCTTTTAGCATAACTAGCCGTACGAAGGCCTAGACAGCTTGCTGCGATGAAATTGGTTTTGACTAAAAGTACAAAATCATGGCATTGATTCTGATTTAACATTAAGAAATGGATAACAGCACATTGGAAATTTAGTGTAGAAGTGCAAGCTGTACACTGGTCGCTTTCATGTGCTTCCAGATTTATTGTGGCATCGCTCATTCAGAAGAGTGCATCGCTCATCCATCCAGTCTGTTTTCTTGTTAAAGTATGCCGCCGTACAACAACAAATTACACTCCGAAAGTTTTTTGGGGATCAAATCAGCACTAAATGAAGATTTAACAGGTGTCAAGGACTCTTGGCCCGAATACATACTGTATAGCATGCACTCTGGCACAAGATTCAAGGAATCACAGCAGAATCCAAAACCCCGGTTCAATATGATTTGAGGAGCTCAATAACCTACTTTGTTTTGCTTCAGCTCGGTAGCTTCATTTGATTTATTACCAATATATTAGGCAGCACTTTACTTGCAGCTATTCAGCAGTGCATTGATGCAAAGCTTAAAGGACAAACAATAATCTTGGTATCAGTATAATACTCCATTCCTAGATGCTTATCAGAAGACATGTCATAGAGTAGATGATTATATAAGAGGCATTTCATCCATCACTGGAAAAAAATTCTAGGAAGAAGAGACTGTACCTCTCCTTCAGAACAATAAACTTGTAACTGAAGCAAACTTCAACACCATATGGATTAATATTTGCTATTTTGAGAAACTGAATAATGTTTCCAGAAGTCTCTATGAATTCTTACTGATGTGGCACACAATATTGACAATCTTTGATGAGAGTTAAGATACACTTTTTGTTTTGTTTTAAAAAGTCTAAGCATTCTTTTTGTGGGGTACATTCATGTCAAGAAACTTGAAGTCTGTTGTACTATCAATGTATTATTTGGCAAATGTCACCCATTAGTGGCTGGAAAAACATAAGATTTTCATGTACATTGCAGCTTCATTAAAAGACAGTCAATTTTCCACTTACAGAAATACAAAGCATTGTTTCAGTGAGTGGAAAGTGAGTGATAATATCCCTTTTGAAATTATTTAGTAGACATAGGTAATTTGTACTGAATTAGATATTCAACATTATTGTAAACAAGCAACCATGGAAATGAAGAATTGACCTAGCGAAAATTCCTTCCTGTATCATAAGACTATTAATTTGTTTCTATTCTTTGAATAGTTTGATGATTATGGATTAAAGGAAATTAAGTATTAAAAAGTACTACATCTCAAAATATACTGAGCATCAGTGAGCAGGTGTGTTCAATAAATTGGTGACTTGTTATACAGATTTGTCTATCTATC
Organism: Mastigias papua; assembly: GCA_964019165.1. NCBI lineage: Eukaryota > Metazoa > Cnidaria > Scyphozoa > Rhizostomeae > Mastigiidae > Mastigias > Mastigias papua. The sequence continues at coordinate 8,876,166 of OZ025285.1, forward strand.
TATGCAACAGTGAACAAGAACCAACTTTGGTTGTTACATACATGCTTGATTAGTAAGGCTAAATTATATTTTAGTTTAAAAAATAAATAAAGCTTTTAACAATGCTGACAGGTTTTCCATGTTACGTATGAAAAGAAAATAAAAAGACAACTTTGCCATAAATAAGCTATTCTGCATCAAAATAAGTTGTCACTGATCTAAGGAGCTCTTGAAAGCTACTCGAGTCTTTCTGTTTCTAATGTAGAGGCATGCAGTGTTCCATAACACTGTAGCACTTGGGAAGTATGAGTATTTGTAGATCTTGTGCCAGAACATGATATTCAGATAATTCTTTGGCTTCTTGTGCAGGGTATATTTGACATATTGAGCCTTTATGCGGAATATCAGTGAGGTGGTTATGAATCATGTGTTGTTATCAAGCCTACTTGTTACTTTTATCCTGGCTTTCCTGTCAGCAAACAGACCTCACTCAAGCTTTCTAGTTATGGCAATAGAAGTGGTAGATTTGTCATAATTGCTGCAAACAAGTCTTGCGTCTTGTTTCTGAATCATCTCTAGCTTTTCAATATTTGAGGCGTGGGAAGATCGCAAACTGCATTATAGCGTATTCTGATCTTCTGATCTTGCCTCCCTCAGTATATGCCCATTCTCTGCCCCTAACAACATAAAGAGAACCCTCTAATATGGCATACATCCAAATAACTATAATCAAATGTACCAGAGTTTAACGATAAGAGGATTGCATGGAGAATAAATACGTGAACTACTTTTGGCCTACTCACCATTTAGCTCCAAATGAGACTCAGTAAAACTGATTGCCAGGCCATGATTTCCAGTTGTTGCTACAATTAACTGCAGCGCAATAAGCCCCAATCCGATTACGATTCCATTCGTTGTCTATCTGCACCGGAGACCTCGAAATTTTTGCAAAAACTGCCTTTTTAGTTGAAACCCCTATACAAACGCTATAGCTTTCCTTCGACTGTTACACCTCTAAACTCGTTTCCATGTGGAAAAGTTGACGCATGCGTGAGAAAATCCGTGCCCTCTAAAAAGTCGAGAGTGTCCCTTTTGCCTATTATCTATTCTGTGGCCAAACTGTCGCACAATGTCAGAAAACAATGTAATTTCTCCTGTGCACAGGCCTGTTACTGCGGGGCAACTTTCGCCAAACTGTAGCTTCTCATAGTGGATTTTGCAACCTCTGCGTAGCAACTTTGGCACTCACAGTCAGTGCTCACAGCACAGGGCTCACTGATCAGTGACAGGGGGAGGGAAAATGGTTCTGAGTAATGAATTATCTTGGTAATTTGCTCTCAAAATAATATCTGGAGTTGCACAATTTAGAAATCAACAAAGTCAATTAGCTTACTAGTTACTATTACTTATAAGAGTCAGGATAAAGCTGATATACAGGCCTAAAACATAAATTTCAAATTCTGACTGTCGCATGTGCGTTCTGTGCGACAGTCTGGATCCGCCCCTGTACATACATACATACATACATACATACATACTCATGAAAGATTTTTCTCGGCTAGGCGAGCCAGCCCGGTTGACCGGGCTGACTTGCAGTGAATGCTACAGCCCCCAACCCCACAACCCCGGCTCCGACGTGCCTGAATCAACGGGATTATCAGTTCGCCTGCCTCGCTAAATGTGCAATACAAACTGGCATTTACCCCACGTATTCCTTGGCTGTGAAGCTCTGATGTAGAGATGAGCGCCAAGGGGGCTTTAGTTGACTTTGTCGAATGCGATTTGTCGAATCTTGTCTTTCTTCAGATTTGTCGAATCGAAAGCCCCTTTTACACGGTCAGATTTTATCGATCATAATCAGCTTCAATAATATATAAAACAGCTAAATTGTTGTTTTGTCACAAACACAGAAGACCAGGTTGCTTCAGCTGCGATATTTATTGTATTGGTTTTAAAAGACGAAGAAATACGAGCGGAAAATGTTCAAAATTGACGAAAGAAGGGATAAAGCAGCGTCCTCTACTTATGAAGGAGTTGTGCTTCGCCGAAGAAAAACGCCACACGAAAAATCCCCTTTGATGAAAGTTTTTCTTTTATTGAGTCCTCTTCTCTTTCACATTAAGCAATGAATAGTTCTATTTCTTCATTTTATTGCACTTAGGCCACACTGATTCGTGATACAGTGCGGAATTTCATGATACAGGTTACGCGGAAGCGTGGGCGAGGAAAAGATTTCATTCATTTACCGTTCGATTTGTCGAATGGAATAGGACATGTTCGATTCTTAAAAAATCGAATTCGACAGTCTGATGGTGACTTTCGACATTCGATTGTTTCATTTACACGGTCAGATTTTGTCGAATTTTATCGAATTCGACAAAATCTGACCGTGTAAGAGCGGCTTTACTCGATTCCACACAACAGTTTTGGCGTTGTTTACTAAGACGAAGATCACTAGAGATTGATGCTTATATTCATTTAGTCCCTTTAAAGCCAGCTAGGGATAATCAAGTTCAATGAAAAGGCCACAGATTTCTACCCCTTTTAGGGCTCCATTCACACTTATCACTCGCCCCTTTGTCCCTTATCATAGGCATTAAAGTACACTGTAATGACGCAGCCGTTGGTGCACTGGAGCACCCTGTGCCCCTAGATCATATTTACATACTGCAGTCCTGTTTCTTGTGCTTACGACTGGAATGGATATAAACCCATTTTCAAAATCGTATTCAAGGCCTTGAGTATCATTGCCATGTGTTTTTCAAACTATAGGCAAATGATGAAAAAAGGCTATCAGATTTTCACAGCGTCAAGTCCAGTCACAATTTCAACAGTATGATAGCAAACAGGTCGGGAACCTCGAACTCTTATAACAACTGAGTATGTTATCGTTACCTATTGGCAATTTGATATCACTGAAGAGCCCCGAGATATGTCTCTAACTCTACACCACTACTATCTATCAAGGAAATAGAAATTGGGTCCAACTTTCTGAATTGCATTTCAAAGTGAACTTTTACAATCAATGGGACTCCCTAAAAAGGTTTTCCAAAAATTTACCTTTTCTCTTTTCACTTTCCAATCGGCCTTTAAGTTCTTTTGTCGTCGGAGTTATAATACAGTCTGATGGATATGTATTGATTGCCTCTGTTGGAAATCCTAGACTACGGAAACTAGTCTCAATCTTCCTATAGAATCTCTCTGCTTCATTGCAACTTAGTCTATGGAAGGATTTGTGATAAACTTGGTTCCTCAGACTCCGTAATGCCCTAATGCTGTTAAATTCTCTGGCATTTTCCCACTTGGTCACGACAGTCATGATTGCTTCAAACAAGCACGTAGCATCCCATTCATCTGTTTTTCCACTTTTTAATTTGTCATAAAAATTTTTGTCTAGACTGCGACCTATCAGTTTCTCAGCCAACGCATTTCCATCATCGGGAGAATCACCCCAGTTAGACTCATTAGGACGTCTTTTTGCATTCCATTTTGCCTTAAAAAAGTCACGCAGTAATGGCTGCAATACATCCTCGATAAATCTCCTTGCTTTCATAAGATTCTCCCCCTCTTCTGTAATATCCATGGTATTCTATTTACCAAGATTGTTACCTGGAAAGAAGATAACATATTAGTCATGATCAGCAGCACATGAGGCTTTGTAAGGGAGATTTTCGGTGAACCCCCCCCCCCCCCACATCTCATACTGTATACCAAGTAGTATGAACTGCACAGTTTTTACTTCTGGTACATTACAGCTAGAGTGAGTATTAATTCACTCATTCACGTTGATGTTGTCAACTTCAAGCGAAGTTCTACGGAAAGGATTTCAAATTGCCTGCTTCCACAATTGAATTGTAATTTAAATTCTTTATCCATCTTGTAGTCTGCAGTGGGGACTTTCCAGCATGGACTACATTGAATGCACATTTGACTGACGTGTTGTACACGGTTCGAACCAGTGCCAATTTGACTACTGGAAGGTTCACAACCTTGATTCAACGCAGAACATGGTAAATGTTTTGTCAATAATTCTCTTTTGAAACTTTTGTTTCGCAGGCAGGAGGGGAATATGTGAGCGTATTGGAGAGACAACATGAGCCCGCATTCATTCAAATTAGACAAAGATCCAACTGCTTTGTTTAGTTTTAACAATAAAGTCATTGAAACGTCCTACAGTATCTTAGAAAAGGCCAGAAAACATCGCTATCATTAACCAGAGTTGAACTGGGAGTAGTATCCTTTGAAACAGCTCTGCAGTGACTTTATCTTGAAACTTGTTTACTACACACCTGTGATTCCTTCTCATGATCTGTTCATTTGCAAAATATATTCGTTGCCATGACTTACCGTATTAAATACTGTATACAGGCACCATACTCAACTCTATACAGTCGATATGTTGTCTTCTCCAATTGATTTACTGAGCCTGAGAATCCAGAAGCATATTTATGTCTTACATTTTTAAGATTGTAACATTCAGTTTCATGCCTAGTGAATGTAGGTGTTGAGTTTACCTCGGAGTTTACCGCGGAGTTTACCGCTTCCAGTACAAGATCACGGCAACAATTTTTCATTAAATGGATGCTCTCATTTATCCCCATAGCTCAAAATTTGGAAGGGGAAAAGGTCAGCGTTACGTTTTGCACTTGAAAATCTCAGAATGTAGAATTTCATCAATATCATCTTGGTAGTTATAGACATAGGCCAAAGTTTGACAGTTTGGTGTTACGCAAGTGGTAAACGCAAGCTCTAACTTCTACCCTATACCATGCTAACTTCTCTAAACTATGGGAGAAGTGAGGGTGTTATTGTAATCTAAACACTAAACGCTATTTACAGGTGTGTATTCTATTGAGGAAAGTCTTCTGCATTTAGGAGTGGTGCACTTCTACACTAGCACTGCCACGGTGAGGTTCCGCATACCAGCAGAGTAAACTGGCCCATCCCATATCTTATGTTCATAACTCTCCTCACTAAAGTGCATTTTAAAACGTCTATTTCTTGCCATGTTAGTACACATCCATGCCATTTACTGTATTACTGCCTATGAAAAGTTGATAAATAGCGTCACAATACACTCACCCGTTAACTTGCTTTACACACAGTCCTCGGTATCACTGCCACAGATTCTTATGGTAACTGGTCTTGGAAATTGACATAGAGTGATGTAAGTCCACAAGACAAATTTAAATCGTTCTTTCTGCACAAAGGCGTATGTTCGAAGCCGCCTGTGGAAGTACAGGAAAGATAATTCAAGAGTAGTTTGTCCACTGTTCTGGTACTGTTACTTCTAGATTTCACAATCGCACGACTGTGGGTTGGTAGATGGGGTGGATTTGTTCCAGGCCAATATGACCCCTTGGACCAATATGACTCCAGAGTCATATTAGTCCGGACCAATATGACTCTCTTGTCATATAGGTCTGGCAAGGAACATATCGGACTGGGTGAACTCAACGAAGTCGAGGCACTTGTAAAATAAGGACTTGCTGCGCGTAAACATCAAACTTTATTCGCACTCTTCACAGTGTTATGGCGGGAATCTTCACCGAAGGGTTGTATGTTGATCACATTGATATTTATGTAGTATGGAAGAATTATTGAGCTGTTATAGATGAAAGTGAAGAAAAGATAAGCTCTAGAAGGATGACGGATGTGAACAAATCGAAGAACTACATTCTCAGAATCTCCCGAAAAGCCTATGCCCCTGGGCCTATGCTGCATTACGTTACCTGGCCTTTAGCTATCATCAGTTTTATATTACGTACACCCCTTCTCAATTATCAGAGCACCAGTATTGCCGTTAATTTTGGTTATGTAGAAGTGTGTAACATGCTGTTTCTATGTTCTATCGGTTCCGCTGTTTCGCCGCGCCGCAGCCATCCACATTTCCTGTCATTGCATAGTATACAATGATAATATATCATATCCACTGGTTGCTGTCATCATCTCTATGTTTAAAGTACTTATCTCGTCCCTTTCATATACCTGCGTTGTCCATGTATTATCTGTGCTATTTGTTTGGTAAATCTGTCATGATTCAGTAAAATCGAGAAACATTTGCCATGCCGAAAAGCATAAGTTGTTGCCATTGCTATTTTCGTTGTGATTGTCGTAGCCAGTATCAAGGACATAATAATACAAGAAAACAGACAGCCGTTTCTTACCTAATGGTAAACACTCTTATAGTTTTACAGATCGCCTTATCCACACTTTTCATCTTGCTATGATTTGCTGCCGCTTGCTGCCGGGATGCCATTTTACATTTTGTGAACGAGGCATTCTCCGTAGGACCATACTGGTCCAGTATGGGTCATACTGGTCCAGGGGTCATATCGGTCCGGCCTAGTATGACTCTGGAGTCATATTGGTCCAAGGGGTCATATTTGTCTGGAGCAGATTCATAACAGTAGGAGTCCTATTGTTTGCTCAATAACATGGTCAACCTATCAATTCATCAATGGTTTCTGAGAAGTGCTACCAAATACGCGTGGTGTCCATACGAATCCGTGCACAGAATAAGTTTTCTCGAATATTATCCGTTCTTCTTGGAAGTATGGTTAAAGCATCTAGCATTTCAAATTACTTCAAAACATTTATGCTTACGACCACTGGCCCTTCCAGCCAATGAGTTGATAAGGTCCCGTGTATTAGAGCACAAATTGCCTTTAGGCATGTAGTTTTGTACCTAAGAGTTTACATCACAAAATACCATAAGTAATAAACACACTTACACTTTCTTTATTTTATTTGAGTTCCCAAAATTTTCGCTGTCCTTCCACAACCTTCTTAGCGAGAATGTCAAGAATGATTCTCACTGATGACGTTGCCGAAGGGCAGCAAAAATTATGGAAAATCACATGATGCAGAAAAGTTTAAGTGTGTTTATTACTTACGAGTTTTAAATTTAAACTTTTAGGGACAGGTCATTAAGAACTTGTGGGGGGGGGTTGGAAGACTCCTCCCGATAAGTACTTAATTAAGGTAGGGGACCACTCCAGGTCCTATCTTTGATTGAAGTTCTTCTATTTCTCTCAGATTTATGTAAAGCTTTTGGTCCCCACCACGAAACTTCAGAAGACACTCTCTACTCCATCTTTTAAAATGCTCTTTATTTTTCAGACTCCTCCCTCTGATTGAACAGAATTTTGGTTTCCTCTCCTAGATGACTTCCGCTCCCTCCCCTGGAAGAATTCATCACCGGTCCCTTAGGTATGAAACTACCTAAATACAATTGTAGATATTAATTTTCTGGAATCTCTGAGGCATTGTTAAACATTACATTATTGTTTAGTGTCAAGCATTTGAAAGAATTAATCCAAATGCATCTTTAGTTTTTATATTTTCACATCTAGTTCAATGACTGGAATAGTGATGTTCAAATCATTAAATCGTCTCGGGCCGCAATACCTCTTTGAGTTGTTTGTGGCATACTTCACCAGTCCCTCAAGCAATCTAAGGTGTACCGACATGGATCTTACGTGCCCAAAGAAAAACACCTCAACTGGCCAGAAAAGCTTTTCGTATGGGGGGCACTAACCTTTGGAATAGCCTCCCAGGCCAATCAAAACGAGCCACTAGCGTGATCTCCGTCACAAGTTTGCTATAGACACTATCAACGTTTGAAATTTCTGCCATCTCTATTTTGTTATCAACTACTCTAAGTTTTCAACTAAAAAATTTCAAATTTACTACCTCTAAGGGTAGAGAACTTTTCATATTTACCACTGCTAATGTGATTAGCTTGCCAGTTTTAAGAAAGTTTGGTGAATTGAATTTTTGCTAGTAAGATACTGTGACGACAGAAATCAACAAGTTTTCACTCTCCTTGCATTATACAAGTTGAAAACAGAGACCACAAACAATTTCTCATCAATGATTGACAACTGGCCATACTGTTATTCGGTTACACTAAAGATAAAGTTCTCCAAATCCTACCTTTACTTCAAGACAGAGTCCAGAAAAATGCCCAACCTTCCTCCGGCTGTCAAATCTTCATCATAGACCTTCCTCTTCTAAGACTATCAAAACTAGTCAAGTTTTTGAACTTAATATTGGGTATTTCTTGGAAGCTTTAACTGTAAATGGGCTATGCCTTTCATGGTCGATGTCGCATAATATGAAAACTTTGCTGAAACTGGATTGTCGATACAAATTTCAAAACCTTCCTCAAATACGTCATAAAGAGCAAAATTTTCCTCCGGCTCAGAGCCGTGGAGCCGTGACTTTTTCAGGACTCTGCTTCAAGAGTATTGAATTAAACTGTAGTGCAGGCCGTAGTGGATTTACTTACTCTGTTACACTGCTTAGTTTAAATAACCACAGAACTTACACTGTTTAGTTTCAGGTTCTTTCTTTTTAACAATTAGCAAAGTCTATAATTTGAAGCTGGAGGAGAGAGGCAAATCAATAGTAATCCCACATTTAATCTCTGCTGATTACTATACTATCCACACTATTCATCGCTATTACGTACTATGCTATATTCCACATTGCTATGTCTGTATGACCAGCGTTTATCGGGTTAAGAAGCATTTGCAAACCTGAAAAGTTTGAATACATGATTAAAATGGATTACAATATTGAATGTGGGTTGATCACTGCAAGAACAAAAAACTTCCTCTCTAAAAAGCTTGGCATTATTCCTTTCTCTTGCTTCTGTACTGAGTTTTAACTTAGCTTTATTAATATCATATTATTACTATCATATCAAGGCCCAAACTCTGAGCTTCCTAAGAAAACTATCATCACTTAGTATCACGGGTTGTTGGGTAGGGTTTTGTGTGTTGAACTATTAAATGACAAGGGTATTTTCATTTCGTTCTTTTATGTTCTAATTGTGATATCAACGTATTAGATGTACTCTTTATGCAGTACTGTTTCAAAATAAACGTAGGTCTTTTTCTCTCTCACATATGCTATACGATAGCGCTATCGTTTCTGGAACAATTGACCTATTGTTATTGTTGCTTACGGCAAAAGTTACTACCGCTTAGGCTAAAAGTTACTACCGCTTAGGCTAAAAGTTACTACCGCTTAGGCTAAAAGTTACTAACGCTTAGGCTAAAAGTTACTACCGCTTAGGCTAAAAGTTACTACCGCTTAGGCTAAAAGTTACTACCGCTTAGGCTAAAAGTTACTACCGCTTAGGCTAAAAGTTACTACCGCTTAGGCTAAAAGTTACTACCGCTTAGGCTAAAGGTTACTACCTCTAAGGGCTTAGGGTTTTGCAGCATTTTCCAACGGGTACGTCAACGTGAACTACCAAGTCCCCCCCCCTGGGGAGGATATAGTATTAGTGTTGGGAAGTTACTCGCTTTTTTATGAGAAGCAAGTATGTAAGAAACATGAGGCACAAATCAGGCAAAAATTAAGAAACATTTCAGAAACACAGACAAGCTGAGCTTCAAAAGTAAACTTGAGCAACCTGTTTTTTGCAAGAAAATGTTTTTAAAATTGAACTGGAAACAAAATGCAAACAACATCCGTCTCTCAAAAGTTATAGACTAGAACTTCAACTTTTTTCTCATAGTTGCCTTGTTGTTATAGGAAAGTTCAAGAATTTTAAACAATGACAAGAATGACAAAATATTAAGAAACATCCAGGCTGAAGGGAGAAAGTTTGTTTCTTATATATAATGTGTATAGCATCATATTTCAATATTTATTTAAAGTTGCATAAAGAATCATGCGAGAAACTAGCTTTACCAATAATTGATACTTATGCATGACAGTGAGATCGGAGAGACTAGTGAATGGACGTACCATAAGGACACTGAACCCGAAATGCAATTAATAAACTAAGCAGTTGGTATATTGTATTCTCAAGGTTTCTTGATTCCTTCATATTCCACAGGCGTTGGAGCTCTCTTCCTTGAACCTAAATTCCTTCTATTTGTGACCAATGTTCTAACTGATTTCTCAGGTGAGCTGGTGCCTCTCATCTTGAAGTTTTAAGTTAGTTTATGGTAAAATACAACAAATTGGGGTACGCTTTTTTGTGATGTCTCTATTAATATCAATAATTAACCAATAAGATAACTATTTACCCAAAGTAATGTATTTGAACTGGGTACAGTAAGTAGAGCGCAATGAGAGGATAAGTGTCACGACTTTGTTTTTGGGCGATGTTGTTGAGCGTAGCATTAACCCTGTTGCGACTGAGGTTAAATTAGGCTGATCCCTATCTTGTTTTGCCACCAGTTTTGAAGTTGAAGCGTATTGACTATGCACTTATACAGCTTGTCATTATTTTAAATAAAAAGGCTTATCTATGTATGTTAGAAGTGATGATATAGACGTTGTTGGTCTGAGTTTTTGGTTTTTGGGCAAATGACACTAATGATTTGGAAGAACTAATTGAGGGAATCTAATGTTGAAGGCAGAATCTTGTTGTCTACATCATATAGCACTTCTGTTGTTGAAGGAGTGATAGTTTACTTCCTCAAAGCTCTTTTCTTGGTGCATTCTAGCTCTTGAGTTATACCAATGATTTGTCATTTTCTGTGCAAATATAAGGCATAAAGAGAAGTCATCATGTCCCATTTTAGTTACCTTTGCTCGGTATGTGACCGCTGTATTAAGTCAAAAATTGGATTTGTAAAAATATTCCAAAACAGAGCTGCAAGAATGTTTTTCTAACTTTGCAATCCTTTTTCCCACCTTTTCACTTGCAGCATTTACATAGATGCACATAGGTGATGATCTTTCTTTCAATTAAAGCTTACTAGCTCAGAAACGAGCAATGTGCGCTACCATTACTGCGGTAATCACGAAAACAGAGTTGAATAATGCATGATTTATACTAAAATGCTATACTCTTTCAGCACACTAGACATAAATACATCAACTTGATATACCTATGTTTATTGTGTTCATTTCATTTCATTTTATTTCATTTTTACGTATTTTTGGAGGGTGGCCCTTGAGCATAGCTGATTTTTGAGGGGCTCTCCATTAAAGCCTGGTACTCATTGGGCGTTAAAGTGCGCGCGCCCTTGAGCGTTTATCTGTGGAATTTAAACCTGCAGGCATACTCACTATGTAAATTTTTAAACGCGTGGTTTTAACTGAGAGCAGCGATGAGGCTAGGAAATGTGAAGGAAAAGTTGTATATTGTACATTCCTTTTTTGCAAGTACCGCTTTTTGAAATTTTCGAATAAATTTTTCGCATCATCCCAATTCTCGATGAAATCTAATGAACTTGCCACTTCTGTCCAAGCAGAATAGCCAATCCAATGAAAGTCAATCCTTGTAAGTAAAATCAGAGTAAAAGAAAAACTGAAGAGTATAGCACGTTTAGTATGAATCATGCATTGGTTTTAGCTGAGTACTCTCCAGTCCGGAATAGAAGGGGGAGTGGCAATAAGCGGGGGGGTTGGAAAAATGTCTCAAAGTAAATAAGCGGGGGGTTGCAATAAGCGGGGGGGGGGGTGGAAAAAGCTCCAAGGTGAATGTCTATGGGGTGGGCTGTTATAAATGGATGTGGAGAGAAGACACCAACATATGCATTGGACAAAACACTTCAACTTTTTGAAAAAATTTATTACGTTTATTACATATTTCTAGCACGCTAAAAATGTGTCTATCATCGTCGTTCATAATGTCATCATCATCAGCACAACTGTCGGCTGCGTTTTCAGTGCTTCTTGCAGCAATTACGCATTTCACGCTAGCATTTTTTCAGCGCAACAAACATTCACAACGAGTTACTTTCGCTGGACAATTCTTGGTCTGGTTGGGAAAATTTCCTCTTGGCTCAAAATTAATAAGCGGGGGGGTTGCAATTAGAATGTCCTGGTGTGCATTTTTTGAAAAAATAAATAGTCGGGGGGGACGTCTATTCCGGACTGGAGAGTAATTGAGTTTTTGAACTGACAAGGGGATATATGATCCAAATGGTCAAGACAGTAGCTAATAGTTTGTGAGAGCCCATTCAGTTCATAGTTGCAAAGTTAGATTCTAAAGAGAAAAACATGGAGTTTTATACCTAAGTGTGAAAAAAATGTGAATATCACGTAAAGGTACCAAAACAAAGGACAATAATAGGGTGTTAGGCAGTAAACAGGCAGAAATTGTGTAAATTAGGAGATGGCAAAAGAAGAAAGTACCAAACAAGAATACAATGGAGATAAGAAAAGACTCAGGTTTATGCAGCATCTTCATTTTGAATTAGCTGAGGATAGGACAAGCTTGTCCCAAAATGCTCTACAGTATATGGTTTAGTTAATAATAATGGTTTCATCATTTAACAATGGTTTTGTCAATAATAACAAAGGATGTGTTGATGACAATGTATCACTTATGAACCTAGCTATTTTCTCTAGTTCAACCCGCCATGCTACTCATCATTGCTCTTTCTTGAAGTTAGGTTCCTAAACTTTTGAAAGTATTGTCCCAACAGCTCCTCAGGGAAATCTATTGCTGCTTATCAACAGTCACCAAGAGAAAACTACTGGGACTCACTCTAGTAGCCAAAGAGTTTTCAATACGAGGGCCATGACAAGACATGTTAAATGTTACATAAAAAAACATGGAAATCCAATGTGGAAGAAGATTATATTTGATACCTTTCTGCAATATAATATATTATTTTATTGTTCATCATCAACCTCTTATCAAATATCTACCTTTTCCAACCAATACTAAGTGTTCACATCAAAAGAGAATGCCTCTAAAGCAAAATGCTGTCCCATGTGGATGCAGTCTGTTATCAAATTTTAAACAGCTTTCCATTACAATACTTGACAACATGCTTCTACTTCCCTGCAATAGTATGCAACATTCAGATGCACTATAACCTTTTGACTTGGAGAAGAGTATGAGACAAGAAGATCTCAGCATAAGTGCATAAGTCATATCAAAGTTTCTATTCAAATCAATATCCAGCATACTATAATGGACACCAAATATCAGGAAAACTCTGGATTTCAAGAGTAGTAGGTTATACACACTGATAAATTAAGCAGGTACTAAACCATGTGGCAGAAAAGACAGCCAGGTAAATGGAACTACCCTATCCATGATCTGATTTCACTTTGGTTATTAATTCAAAAACTTTATATATTTATAAGTTAAAATGGCTTACATATAAAATTAATAGTTGGCAAAAGATATAATAGGTTTCTAAAGTCATATAACAAATGACAATAAGTTGCACTTGAAGTGCACTTTCACATATCCATGTAGATCAAATACAGAAGCTGAAATGCTCTAAACCACAAGCATTTGCTTGCTATACCATTTTATAGATAAAGATGGCCTATACAGCAGCCTAATTTTCAAGTATTTATTATTAAATTACAGAAAGATAGGAGAATTGCAATAAAATCCCTGACATAATGATTTATGCCAAAGATGTAAGAGCAAGGCAACAGAAGCATAAAGAGAGTGCTCCAGTCCCTCCAGAAACAAACTCTTGAGGGTCCACTATATCCAACATCCATACCATACTACTTTATTCAATTATATCAATACTAAATTTCCCACATGTGCTAATGCATATCCAAGCCTTTCAACTTCATATCTTTAATGGCCTTTTTTATACCCTCCTTCACTTTTTCATCTGCATGCCGTGGACTAGAATAGTCAGATTTGGTACAAGGATGGGCACCTATCTTGCCATTTGATTCAAGGTTTGGGTGCAGTGGCTTCTTGTCTTTCTGCTTATTTATCATAATGTGCTTGTAAATTAAAATTGAAGATGTGCAGTCCTTTAACATGGGGTTAACATGCACACTGTTAAACAGTGACCCTTCTTTAATGTAAATAATCTCTGCTACATCAGACCTTCCTATAAGGCATACCTTGCTCCAGAAACACTTAGGAAGTATATTCATGGAAATTTTACTGCTTAGATGTACCATGGTGTCGTCACATTTTTCAAGGTTATGTGCAATAAACATGGAGCCTCCAGGTTTGAGTAATGGCAACATTCTCTTAACTGCGTCACATTGTAGTCTCTTATCAAGCATGCTTAGAGCATGATCAATTACAGCATGATCAAAGCCTTTATCATCTTCGAGGGGTATGTCCAGTAAATCGTACGCTTGCCTTGCATGGAATGAACCGTTAACGATCTTTTTAACGTACTTAACCGAGCCTATATTGGCATCCACTCCATTCAATCTCAAAGATGGAAATAGAAACCTTAGCCCATCAACCCACTGTCCACAGCCAAGACCATTCACAAATACACTTTGCTTATCTTTTATTCGCAAGACGTTAGAAACTTCTCCAACTGGGGGCCATTTGCTAGAGGAATTCCAGCGTGCAACACCTCTACAGTGCAACTTTTCCCATGTAAACTCTGAAACTTTATCAATTACCCATGACTGTACTGGGCCTCGATTGCTGTACATAAAATAAATAACACACACGCCAATAAGCAGAGCAACTATTGTTAGCTTCTTCCATTTGATAGGTCGCATGCCTGCAGCTCTTGAGATTACTTCCAATAGAACGGCCAATCTTTATTTCTGTATAAGGTTGAACGTTTGTTGTCATTGGTCTGCCAACAATAATCGACAGCACTCCCCTCTGAAAGATTCTAGTAGGTATATCTTTTACCAGCTTCTGTAAGTCCTCCCCAGAGAGATTTTTGGTGCCTACACTTATTTCAAAAGCCACGTAGATTGTGAATTAAAAGTGGTACCCACGTCGATGCCTCCATCTTCCTTTTTGCAATATGGCAATGCTGCTGTGTTGGCCTAGCCTCGGTATGGTTGGATGACCTACATAGTTGTTGTATAATATTTAGTTTTCACTTCAGATTTGTTATTGCGTTTTACTGTCTTGCAGTGGCCTACAGACTCATTGATAAATATGTGCAAAGTTGCTGCAAATAGGAAAGTTGCTGCAGTTACAAATATCTCATTACAGGTATTTTTATAAGAACGCTTTTCATCGCGTAGTTATGAAATTTCTTTGCTTTTTTATGATTTCTGTACTGGCTCTTTCACTTTCTTTGCAAGAATGTCCTGGTTGGCGTGACACTACAGTACTACACAGATAGACAAGCACTACACAAACATAACAATCTAATTAATGAGACTATAATATATAGGTTACCACAATAAGGTATGCGAATTAAAAGCGATGATGGCCTTGTGTAACTATTACAATTTTAAAAGTATATGATTTATCAACTTTTATAGGTCTCAGAAATCCAGTACTGGACTTTCTTAACTTTTTTAGCAATCGAGTACTACTGTCTTTTAAACCACTGTCTTATAAAAATAGCGTGAATACTACTGATTGTTAGTTGTACCTTGAGAAGATTCTGATGTTTCCGTTTCTGATGTTAACGAGTTAACCAAGTATTACAATTTTAGCAGTGTATGCATTTACATCAGCTGTTAGCTTGTAATAAAACTTCATGCTCATTTTTTGTGATTAGTTAGCGTAGACTTAACGTTGCAGGGAAAGTTGGCATTTCATTCAACGCCCATATTCGACCATCACAACATTTCGTTAATCACTCTGCTTTGTATGTATTATCATCATCATCATTATAATTTTTAAATTCTGCCTCTAAGTACAAAACAATACTTCAATAATAAGAAAGACACACAACAACAAAAAGCAGAATTCTTAAGGAGGAACCTCCTAAGTAGACTAACTAGTAAGAAGGAGCTCCATCTTTTAGCTTTAGCACACGGGATATTCAAAAAGTTGCATTAAAAGTAAATTAAGTCTTAATGCCAGTTCCATTGGAATTACACTGCATTTAAGAAATGAAATTTTAGAGACTTTTGAATATATGGGGCTGTTCAATAATTACGTCGCGCTGAAACCGGCATTTTTGGCACACTCATCCCCCAGCGTCACGCTCTGAATCACGAAAAACGTGTAGAACTACCATAGAGATACGCCTGTCTCTATGAAAAGTGCCCACCCCCTAGGCGTAACGTACTTATTGAACAGCCCCTATGATATTCAATGTCATCCTTAATCTCTTTCTCTGGCGTCTGTAAGCATGATATTCTTTGTTGAAGGAACTATTTTGTATATGAGGGAAATCAAACTTAATATCAGAATACAGATTAGACTGCACTATTTTTGCATCATCAATAAAGACACAAAAGCAAACTCTGTCATATTCTTGTAAATAATGTCACTCTATTTTTCATTTGGTTTGATTTATTTCAAATTTAAATTTCACTTCTACCACTACTTTACTTTTCTGCTAATGCAACAAAAAGCACAATACAATGTAGAATAATCTATGTAATTCCTTTGGACTCCGCGGTGAGCTGATACAAAAATACAAAACAGACTTTTTGTAGAGTAGGAGTGTGTTTTGTAGAAGAAGCATGGTAAATTTTATACTGAAGGCTATGTCTATTGTGTTCGGAAAGCACGAGTAGCTGTCTTGTGTGAACATAAAGGGCAGGTTGTGACAGTCCGCTGCTGCAGGCACTTGCATTTATGACGAGTGGATGCAACCACATCAGATGCAAACAAGACTATAGACTATACTCGTTATAGGCACGTTGACTTACAACTGTGCATAGAGCCAGCAAGCTTATAAAAAAGACTAAATTTCTGACTTAGGAGAACAACGATTTACGAAGTAACTCTATCTTATAGATCATTGTCGATTAACAATATCGCTGACTACATATTGATAAGAACGTTTTGGATACTTCAAGACGTATTAAGGGGTAAATCCAAAAACTTAGTTTCATTTTGACTGTAATCTAAGTATTGTGCAACTCTTGCGTGATGTCATTTTGACATTTTTCATAGCATCTTTGCTAGCAGATATGGGGATATTCTACCTTCAAAGCCTCTCTCAATCTGTTTTGTGAATGACACTATAATAGGCCTAGGGTCTTATAAAGGAAGTGTTCTTGAACTATTGTAAATGACAAAATGTCTTCCGAAGTTAGCTCTAAACATATAGGCTTGCTTACGGAGAGTAGGGAAAACTGGGGAAAAGTAATGTTGCAGTTCATCGCATTTATTACAAATTTAATCTAAGTGATTGTGAAAAGTCAGGAACAATCCATAATTCATTGATTTTATTAATCTATTTGATGTGATACTAATTAAGAATATTCAGCTCTATTCCAAGATTCACTATCCGGCTCTTCTCCCTATTTTTGTCCTGCAAACTATGTTCAATTTACAGTTACACTTTTCTGAAATAGTGCAGTAATAAAAGTGACAATAAAAGACATTTTATAAAATATCTCTCGATTTTTAACAACCTTTTTAAGGAAATCTTGCTTTTTGCAGAAGAAATATGGCACAGGCAGCTTTTCATGTAAACATCTTTTAAGTTCTTCAAATATCTGCTTTGTAGTTATTATTTCATTTGTATCCTCCCTTGATCCCTCCATTAGCTCATTTCCTTTGGAATTTTCAATGCAGTTCAGTAGGACAAGCTTCAATAGATACGAAGGGATTAGTGACCTTCCATCAATGCATTGCATCTCATCAGACTCCTCACCGGATAACTTCATTGACATGTTGACTTTTCCACTGTTGGTAATACTAGAAATTAATTCTTGTGTTTCAGCTTCGTTTTCCTTGAAACTTTCTTCGAAACTTAGAACAGTTACAGTTTCATTGGAAGTTAATCGCGTATTGCAAACAACCCTAGCACATATTCTTTCTCTGGGGGCAGCTTTTCCTGAGCATTTTTCTAAGTTTCCTTCTGTTGCGTCCTCTCCGTTCCCTAAATTTGCAGCTACTTTGGCTGCCAAAGCCTTACTGTAGATTTTATAAGCATAAGTTTCATCTTCACCCCCTCCTCTCTCTATCTCAGAAGTCACTACAGCACCTCCTGTTGCATCATAAAGTGCAGAGTTCTCAACTCCTTCAACTGTTTCATCCATTTGTGATGTGGATACATTCTGAACATCGGCTCTGTTGAGAGCAGCTCCACCTTCTTTCATAATAGTCCTAGCTTGCCTTCCGTCCTCTTCCCCATTTCCTGCACTATCGAACATTTCTTCATCGAGTCCTTGCTCTGTGTCACTGATATCCCATTCGTCAATCCAGTAAGTCTCATTCTCAGTGTAGTTGTCAGGATTTACGAGAAAAAACCTGCCAGAAACGGCGGGATGAAGAGCTACCTTTGCACACATATATGCATCTTTGCTTTTTCTGTGCAGTCTGTCAAAAATAATTTTCTCCGCTAAGGAAAAGGAAAGCCTCCATCTATTAGACTTCGAAACTATGTGAAAACCTGTTTCACGTAATCCATGTGCTACTGTTGTAAAGGACGCCGAGCCCAGTAAGTGTCCAACATATATCGCAGGAACAAGATCTACGGTAATGATAAGCTGTTTATATCGTGGCCCAGTCCAGGTGAATTTCAGTTCGCAGGTTACCGTGCCGGGCAGCAACCACATTGCGTTTATTAGACTGTGCTCCGTTATGCCTTGAATCTGAAGGTTTTCACAGCTAGAATCATACCGCAGTCGACTTAATGCCCTCTTTGCGACAAGCACAAAGCATTCCATTAAATCAGAGCTTTGTAACTCACCATCACTGAAGAATACATCGAACTTTTTTGATACTAGGCCATCCTTTTTAGAAACCATAATTTCATCGATTTGATCTTCTGCTATCTGTACATTACAGATTTTCTCAAACTCCTGAAGACACATCATAAAATCAAATTCATTAGGGTCCCCTACCTTGGTTCCTTCATACCAGCTGCCACTTTTCAAAATATTGCCTTGGAATCGGTCGTCTATCTCTGCCATAGTCTGTGCTAGTTTGTGAATGAAATTTTCAATGGCAACTTGGATTTGATGTACCTCCTCATTTTGAGGTATCTTGCCAATACCTAATACATGGGTCATTTCTTGCAAATAGTTCTCAAAGTCTCCTTCAAATTCTGCAAACATCTCTTCCATGAGTCCCTTGTCTATGTGACCAATATCAAAAGGGTTTCCAAACAAGCTAGATTCGTGAATGTAAGTAACAAATATATTATCAGCTGGATGACGCTTAGGCCTAGATTTTTCTGCCTCTTTTTCCTCAGAAATGTTAACCCTGACTCTTGCTTCCTTAGTGTCTGCTCTCTCAATTGCTGCAGCTGTCTCGTAGTAATGTCTTTCATATGCTAGTTCTGTAGCTGTCATGCCATTACAGTCAAGTTTACCAGTATCGGCCCTAGCTCTTACAAGCATTTCTACTACTTCAATCGTCCCACCAAGGGCCCCATAATGTAGGCTTGTGGAACCATAATTGTCCGTAGCATTTACGGCAGCATCATAGGCAATTAGTATTGCCGTGGCTTCGATTTGTTTATTTATTGCAGACAGATGGATGGCTGTCTGACCATTCACGTCTTTAATATCAATTAAGGGGACACTCTCTGAGCTTGGCCTCACTCCTGTATTATTATTGTGCTGCAAATAGTAGTCCATTACCGTAGATATAAATATGCTATTGCCTATACCAGCAGCATATTGTATACAGGTTTTACCATCACGGTCCTGTATCAGAGGATCAGCACCATATCTTAACAGAGTTTCTATCGACTCGCAATCTTCATTATAGGCTAGAAGATGAAGTGCAGTGCTACCCCATGCATTCTTTGAATTTACCACGGATCCATTCTGGAGAAGAACTTCAACGACTGTGATCCAGTTCTCAGTAACTGCATAATGTAATGGAATGTGCATTTCGTAATCGGCAATATTCACATCTGCATGGCCTTCTATGATTGCAAGAGTCATCAACTCAGTTACCTGCTCCTGGGTTAATGAGATGGCATCTTTCCCACCGTACAACAAAAGTGTATGTAGAATGGTTTGGCCCAGATTATTTGGAATATTGCAGTCCCCACCTGCTTTGATTAGCGCTATCATTATATTTCTCGTTGCTTTGAAGTCAAGCTTTGTGTTCGGAGATTTTAAGTTGATCTGATACCAAGAGTTCAGAGCCGTATTTCCGTTGAAATTCTGAGCGTTGAAATCACACGACGCATGCAGAAGGCAGGACACAATATCAGGATCTTTGGCCAGGTGAAGCCCTGTGTTACCGTATTGATCGATCTCATTGACACATTCGTTATTGCTTATGAGGTCTTTAACCTTTTCGATATCGCCCATTGAAACAGCTGTATGCAGTGTCATTGCTAAATGTTTAAAATTCCCGGATTCTCTACTTTTCCTATTGCTAATACAGTTTTTGTCTAGGCCCTTCAGCGTGCTTTACTTTCGATATTGTAAGACAATAAAACGTGGATTCATTGTGGTTGAAAATAGCTGCACTTGAACAGTTTCGTGATTGGCTAACATTGCGGCTCGAATGACACCCGATAGCCCAAACCCTTAGAGCTGGCCGGTGACTCCCCGAAAGAAAGCTCATGGCACGTCTTTCACAGAAAACTGTTTTTTCAAAAGCAAAGCTGCTAGTCGTTTAAATGGGTTAATCCTTGTAACTGTGTACCAACCCGTACCCCCCCCCCCCCCGTAAATATACATTATGGTTTTACATTTATAAACTTTGCTTCTACATTCTTTGTGTCTTTGGTCAGAACTTATAGCCAGCATCAAAGGCAGAACTCCAAAAATTCATTCTCCTTTCCTCCATACAGCGGACACCTTTATAACTGCAAAAGCAGTGATCCCAATGGTTTCCATTATATGGGGTCCCATTTTATGGACAGTAACGTATACATGATAGTAGCGTTTTAGGGTTGCACTTCTTTTGCATTGAATTTGACACTATTTTATATACCTCTACCTTTTATTTGTATATGCCAATTTTGTTTTACCATTGCATCGTCTCTACTGGTGTGTCGATTTGTCGAACAGGTTGCACAGGTTGCGCCAGGCGAGAGGAGTCTGGGTTTGCCACTTACAACCATTCACTGAAACATGGATGCAACAGCTGTATTTGGGCAATCCTAGAAGCAAACGAAGCTGAACCAGTCATAGCCATTAGCCGATAAAAGTAGTTCTGATTCTTCACAGCAACCTTGGTTAAAATGGTGAGGGAATCAAGGCATTTATGGGTTGGCAATTTGCCGGATAGTATGAAAAATGATGAAATAGCAGACTACTTTTCACGGTTAGTGGAGATAAATTTTGCTTCTTTTCACAGTAGGAATTGTCCTTTCCCTGTGGTTCATCTGTCAGTTAAGAAGTAAATTCTTAGTTGAAATCCATAATGTGTTTATTTAATATTTAGTTTTTACAATTTTGAATGGATAAATTCGAGGATTACTAGGATATTTTCAGATACCCGTTGGAGTAGTAGATGTGGCCTAAAGTGGTATGACAACATAGGAAGCTCTTCGTCAGCAACGGGAATATTCAAAAGATTAGTACATATCGGGGGTGTTTTCATTATTATGATCTACAACTTGCTGTGAACTGGAAGGGAGTTGTCTATTGGGCTCTGGTTTGCATCCTAGACACTTATCTGTCGGTTTGTCAACCTCCTATTTCATTTTGCAGACGGATGACTACCTATCTTGGACTTTCTTTAAATAAATGCCTACTGTTTTAGATTTGGAAGAGTTGAGAAAGTAAAGATTTTGCCAAAGAAAAGTCCTGATGGTGGATTAGCGGCTTTTGTTGATTTCGTTGATATAAGGTCTGCAACAAAAGCGAATGAAACTACTAACTTTATTGGTGATAGAGAACTTAGGACTAACTACAACGAACCTGGAAATCACCCTGCAGTATTAGGGGAAGGCAGAGGCAGGGGACGACCGCACGTGTATGATCGAGGGTAAGTTGGATGATAAGCAGTGGGTAATTTTGATATTTGTAGTGATGTATTGAATCGTTACTTGGGTGCATTTTTGATACTTGTTGTGCGCTAGTTTGTCAAACACATGGATGCATTTCGGCAGGCACTGTTATCCAGTCGTATTGTCAATCTGTGTATTGTTGGTCACAAACTTGGATTAAAATGTTACTATCGAAATACTATTGCACGTGTTGGATTATTGAGTGGATAGCCATCCAAGTACAACATACCACACATTACAAATGTGAATGAAGTTGCCCTATTTTTAATGGATCAGGTAAAAGAGGGGTAGAATTCCAGATGCTGATGCTGTTCTTGACCCTGTTTGATCACAAACTTGGCTCATTGCATAATCTTATAAAAACTTGGTAGGTATTTTTTCCTTTATTACTTACAAAAGATTTTTCACTTATAGGATTTTTCCTTTTGCTAATGCCACATATTTACTAAGTGCTAGGCTAGAGCTATATTCGTAAAACTGCATTACTTTCCAGTATCAATCTTGGATGAAGTAGAAATTGATAGAGATAGACATCCAAAGACAACAATTTAAAGATATTTGACAGCATCTAAGTATATATATTGAACTATTTAGTGCTTGCCAGATAGTATTTACAAGTTTCTAATGTGCTGGCTTGCCGTAGGCTCACAGATCTTTGTGGGCTTGTTGTTTCTGCCTCAGTGGGTTGCTGCATGTCTATTTAACTCAGACAGATTCATGTTCCTGACTTTTTTATGTTTGCTCTCTACAGGTGGCATTGAATCCAGTGTGAGTTTAATTTTATTGGAGTTTGGTCTCCATTATGAGATCAGATCCCCATTTAGGATTGCTATTAGTTCAGCATGTTGCAAGTGCTTGGAGAGGAAGACAGCCATGTAGTCATATTTTTTTCAATTTCATGCAGTGATAGAGGAATTCAGGGATTTTGCATTTGGGCTCATGGACTAGCTGTGGATTCAGTCGTTTATATATATTTTTAATTCTAGTTTTGACTTACATTAGTTTAAAAGCTTGATGGTAGTAAGAGATGCAGAGGATCAAATTACCATAGTTTATAATTTCTGAAGAAGAAAATTTGAAAGAATATGGTTGAAGGAGTCAGATTCCTTACTTGGAGCTCAAGCATATGATGGACGACATGTTGAGCATGGAAATATTCAGGAGTTGATGCTGTGGATAGTTGGTTGCAAGAAGGCTTTGTGGAATTTTTGAATAATCATTGAGAGCATGTCTGGTTGTGAATAATTTTCCTGGAGATTGCATGCCTGGCAGTAAGGATGGGCTGCTTCAAGATGAATTATTTGGAGCTAGACACATCATCACCAATGTTTAGGATTGTGTTCTCATCTTGATGGATACTGGAAGAGATAAAAATGTGGATTAAAAACTTTGGGATATTAGGATTGGAAATTACTGTCAATGGATCAAAAGTGAAGAAAGATGCTGTGGAAGAAGTTTCAAATTCATGGTATTTTGGTGAATTTCAGAAGACTTGGCACCTACATGATTGAGGAGTAGCCATGTGTTTATTGGAAGTTGATTGGTATGGTTTTGCATTTCTGCAAGTTAGTGATTTGTATTAGGAATACAACAGGATGATTAGAAAGTTGCATACACAGAAAATGGAATCTTGGAGTTCATTCTGTTGTTTCCATGAAGACAGAAGGATACAGGAAAAGGATTCAAAATCAAGGAGTCTTTTCCATGGAATGACAATTCAGCTGCTGGAATAAAGAGCATGGAGTTTCAACATTGAGAAAGTATCGTTAATGCATTTGGCACAACTAGAGGCTTGGTTGTTTTACTGTAAGGATATAGGAGTTTGTGTGGTTTGCAAACATAGTGTTCCAGTTGGGCTTAGGATATATTTAATCAATTTCTCTATTGGATTTAAATTGTTGATGTGCTCAAGCAGACATGATCATGTTAAATTTCAACTACACATCCATCAAGTTAGGATTGCATTTTCATTGGTTTGTTCTGCAAAACTGGTGCCATTTTCTTTGTTTGAATGATTTCCTGCTCTTTCTATACATGTCAATCACCCATAGCCAGCTGTTTTGTTGTTTGGAGTTCTTGATGTATGGAAAAGATCAGCAATTTTGTCAAGACACATTGTATTTGAACTGGAAATTACAGCAGTGAAGGTTGTCTGCCATTAAAGCTTTGCTTTGTGCAATGGAATCCATATTCAATGCACTGGAAGCAGTGCGGTCACATTGGAGCTGTTAATCAACTGAGCATTACTTTACATGTGGGAAAGATGTTGCCTTACTTTTGAATGGTTACTGTTCATTATGTATCAACTATGGCTAGTCTGTTCTTGTTGCATCAGTAGAGCCAGAGAATTGTCAAAACATCATTTTTATGATGTGTGGAATCCATTAGTAGTTTGTTGTTTCCTTTGTCTGGTCATCTGTTCTACTGCAAACATGATGCTATAGCACACCTTTCCTCAATACCAGTAATTGAAGGTGCTATGGGATCTGAAGACAATCTATTTGATGAATTTAGTGAGAGACAATGGAAAACTGACTAGAGACAGATTTTTCTGCAGTATGCCTTGCATAGCTTTGTAGTTTGTTGCCTTTTTCAAGGCAGGGTTCAATGTTTTTGAAATAAATGTGGTTCTAGACTGCATAGAAGATTCTCTGCCCAGAGTACACCTACTCAGCATTATCTGAGATTTGTAAGTCCTTCACAAAGTATTTAGAAGCTGGGTATAATGATTGATTATTATTATTATCCCTACATATACATATATATTGGAAATATATTGCTTTTATGTTTACATCCATGTTAACCTATAGCTGCTTATAGCTGTTACATGCTATTACCCTCAATAGATTTTTTGTATATATACCTGTGCTTTTTGGGAAGACCTGTTTTTCAGTTTTCTGGAATATTTTTTTGTATGTTTTCTTCTATCCAACAGCTGTTACTAGCCACATCAGTTCAATCCCAATCTTGAAGAAGCCTCTTCTGTTTTCAAAAGTAATGGTGTAGCTTTTGGTTGATTCTCCACTGATCAAGACTTTGTCTATCTTTTGTAGGCATGGAGGATTTCCTAGAAGAGATAGACTGGGTCCATACAATGATGATGCTCTGCGTAGAGGAAGGTACCCTTATGGAGATAACAGACAAGAATACATACCAAAGAGACAAAGAATTAGAAGAGATAGTGATGGTGAGTAAGCAATGACTGTAGTTGGATGTTTCATAAGGTGCAAAGTAGATGCACATCAGCATTTTATTGATAATGGTACCAGTCTATTGCCAGAAGACGTATTCTCCTCCTTAAAATTCTTTGGCTATGTGGTAAAAAAATGTTTACAATGGCCATGACTTCTGGTAAAGCAGAAGTCTAGATTCACCACAGCATTAGCTTTTCCTTCTGACTTTCTTTGTGTTATCTAGAAATGCCTGGGAGTCACTTCAGTGAGTGTATGGGCGCCAGCTACACTGTATAGTCATATCGAGGGAATTCATAGCTCTTGAAATATTGTTTTTATTAGGCTCCCATGATTCAGACCGGCCCACTAGCCCAAAATATACACGCAAGAGAAGCATCAGTGCAAGCAGCCAATCAGAAAGAGGGAGGAGCTCAAGTCCAGATGATAGGAGTTATTCTGGGAGTGAGTCTGACCCCAGAGGCAAAAGCAATAGTCCAGCTAGAAGTAATACAAGTGGCAAATCAGACAAGAACACATCCATACAGATAAAGAACTTGTCCACTAGGCCAGGAGGTAATGATTATCTTTTCTTTGGTTTATCCATTTATTTAAGATTTCTCTGGTGTTCTTTTATTATTTGTCCAAGAGCACCACAGCAATCTGTATTTATTTCACTAATCAATTAATATTCTTGGAATTTCTTTTTAAGTCTGTAGCAAGTTTATCAGACTGAAGCCACACAAGAGATGCCTCTTTAAGTACAACAAAAATATATTGCATCATGCCTTTATGCATTTGGTTACACTTGGAAATAAGATTTTTTGCTTATGTAAAGTCGTCAGATGCTCCTTTCATAGCTACTTCACAATCTGTGTCACCATTTGCAAACCATTTTAGGCATAAAAGATATATATATATATATATATATATATATATATATATATATATATATATATATATATATATATATATATATATATATATATTTATATTTATATTTATATATATATATATATATATTATGTTTTTCATGTGCTTGTGACAACCTGCTTAACTACCAAGAGTAGATTTCAAATCTGGGCAGTCTTTAAACTTGTGCCCATTTGTTGCAATATTTAGCCATGTTGAAATACTACACTGAGCATCATTTCCACTGCCAAATTGAACACCTGGCTGGCTTTCTCTCTAGATAACAGTATCAAGGATGCATTGTTCCATGAGTTCAAAAAGATGGGTGATATTGTGAACATTAAGATACTTGGAACAGATAAGGAAAGATATGCACTTGTGAAATTCAGGAGGTGAGTTCTTTGTTGTTCTTTGTTGTGCTTTTGTATATTTTACTAAATACGTCTCTTGAAGCCTAAGTGAAGTGATAAGTATCTAGGCCGTAGCCTGATAATTTCAAGAATATGATGACCTCTTTCTTTATTATGTATGTAATTTTTGATTTGCAGTATGTATGGTGGACATTACTATATGTGCTATTTCTATTGTTTTATAGTGATTTTACTCTTGAGTATTGAATAGACGGTGGGGGATAATGGGGGGGGGGGGCTGGAAAATGTTATGAAAAATAATAAGTGGGGAGTTGGAAAATATAACACATAGATATTTCAAAGAACAACTTAGAAAGACTGACAAATATTTACAATAAGCAGCAATGCAAAGAAAATTATTATTGTAGTGTATGCTATTATTAAATAATTTTCAGGTCAGTCTGAAAGTAAATGAAAATATTCCCTGTGAAAAAGACAATTTCACTGAGAAAATCTTCAAAAGTAATAAATGATGGTTGGAATAACTGAAGGGATGATTGACAAAATTTGCAATTGAGGGGCATTATTCGGTACTCAAGAGTACACACTTTTCTAGCCCGTTGTTACCCACTTCATTGTTGTTTTAGGCCAGACGATGCTGAGAAGAGCTTACAATCAAACAACAAAACGTTTCTTGGAAATGAAATGAAGATCACCCTGTTCAAAGGTTTTACTGGCAATTTGATTTAACTTTTGGCTGTTTATTTATTTTTAGTTGTATTCCATCTGTAGCTTTTATGTTCTGTATTTTTTACTGTATGTTTTGCACAAGTTTATTTTGGCTTAACGTGTTACATCTATGAATAAAAGAAACATTATATAGTTTCAACTTGCTAGGGGAACCTTCATCATTCCGGTTGCTAGAATGTTGATAAGTGAGTTAAAACTAACCACGGAGAAAATGGGATGGTTAGTGAGTCAAAATTTCAGGCGGGTTAATCCATTCTGGCTGGTTTATGGTAATACCTCAACAATCCAGAATGTCATAAAATCTTGGAAGTAAAATCGAAATTAAGCGATTCTGTTTGTTTTCATGGTTTATGAAACTGAAGTTGAGTCTTAAAAGCTGCCATCTTACTGTCTACATTAGATGCATTACGTAGAGTTTTTAGATGAAAGTACTCGTTTCCCATCACTAATGTTGTTAAGATCTTCTATCAAGTGAGTAGTAGGGTAATGTGTCATATTGCAGCAAGAGGAACTTGTCGTTATCTTTCTGGCTATGGATGACAATAGCTTTTTTGGGAATTGATAAAGTCTTTATGAATAATGTAATATAATGATTGCCTTTTGTTTTGGTTTTGTATGGGTTGGTTTTGTGTTTGATACTTGAGATATGAAGTGGCGACCTCTACTTTCGACAGTTTACAGTCTCATTTTTCCACTGCCGTTACCTTCCCTAGGAGAGAATAAAGACAGAGAGGGTGAATTGAATTTTGTCATGTACCGAAAGAAACACCGCGCAAAGGATTATGGGCATGACGATTCTGGGTTTGATCTTAATGCTACAAGAACTTTGTTTGTTGGCAACCTAGACAAGCAGATAACTCATGGAGATTTACGGAAGATCTTTGAGAAATTTGGCGAAGTAGTGGTAGGCCTGCAGTACTTCATTGTTACATATACTGAAGCTAGAGCAATGTTAAACCGAGAGCTCAGAGCATTGTTATATACACTGAAGCTAGAGCAATATTGCACCCAGAGCTCAGAGCATTGTTATATACACTGAAGCTAGCGCACTATTGCACCCAGAGCTCAGAGCATTGTTATATACACTGAAGCTAGCGCAATATTGCACCCAGAGCTCAGAGCACATGTATCCTGTTTCTTTGTACCAATACGTCAAGAGGTTGAAATAAACCAGTCTTCTGAAGCTAGCTAGTCACACAGTATTATAATTTCCAATGGTGGGTTCCCCTGTCTTGTATGTTGCTTATAGATTCTTCTTAGCAAATTTTTGATTGAAACTCCTATAACCTATTGACGGGTTTTTTATGTTTCAACTCTAATATTTCTCATACAACAGCCATCCTCTTTAGCATTTGCACTATCCCTGTTATCCATGTTTGTGGCCTTTTGTTTATATCTCAGACGTATGGTGTCATGCTAGAAGTCATTTCATTCAATTGTTTCTTGCTTTATCAGGATGTTGACATCAAGAAGCAAAACCCAGGCATAACTACATACGCGTTCCTGCAGTACGTTGATATTGATGGAGCAATGAGGGCAAAACAGAGAATGGACAGGGAGTTTATTGGCAGAAATCGCATTAAGGTAATCTTTTGAGATAGCTATCTTGCTGGCTTTGCAGTCTGTATACATTTACTAACCTATTGGTAAGGTTCTGCAGTCTTTTTGTTATTTATGTCTTTGATCGACTAATTCTTCAAGTATATAGTTTATTCACATTAATGATTGGTTGAATGATATATTGATTGATTGATTGATTGATTGATTGATGATTGATTGATTGATTGATTGATTGATTGACTAATCGAGTGATCAATTGGTTGGTTGGTTGGTTGGTTGGTTGGTTGGTTGGTTGGTTGGTTGGTTGGTTGGTTGGTTGGTTGGTTGGTTGGTTTCTTGTAGTGGTCAAACGATTTGCTATAGCACACTGCTTGATTTGTGTTTAGTTACTTTGGCACTCCACCTAAGCTTATCCAGTTAATCTTTTTATTCTTCCTGCGATCGGTCCCTTTGATTGCCTGATGCAATTTCTACAGTTTTACTTAGGAATTGGGCTTTTGTCTACTTATCTCCGCATGATTCAGTTGCCCCCCCCCCCTCATTATAACTTGATATTGATCGAGGGTAACATCATTGTTTAGTGTTTCATTGATAATGCAAAGTCCCTTTTTGAGTGTCTTTGTGTTTTGCAATACGCAAAGATGTGTTAGAGGGACAAAATGAAAATCGTTTTCCAGGCAGTTCAGCTTGTTAATATCTGTTCTGCGTCCCAAACTGATTACACCTGTCAATCGGGCTGCATTTTTGTCTTTTAACTGCTTACGTTTATCCTTTTCATCCTTTTTATCGACAATTTTCCTCATTCATTTTTGCCCTTCCTTTGTGTATTCATCCATTCTTTTCCCAGTCTATTCGCTCATTCATATCTTTATATCTTCATTTCTTTATTCATTTTTTACTTCCAGGTTGGTTTTGGTCGTGGAACCCCAACCAATGTCTTATGGCTTGGAAATGTAGCTCAAAGTGTGACCGAAGGACAGCTGCAAAGGCAGTTTCATCAATTTGGTTTCGTTACCCGTGTCATGATAGACCGTCAGACTTGGCAAGCCCTTCTCAGTTATGACTCTGTTGATTCCGCCACCGGGGCTTTTGATGGCATGCGAAATCGCTTTGTACTGGGTAGGAAAATGCTGGTAAGTTTGAGTGAGTCTAATGTTGACTTTTTTTGCTATAGTTGAAGTGTGTTGATTGGTGTTTTGCGATCTCACGTAGTTAGCATTCACATAGCGTTTGTCAGCTATAAAGTAAAGTATAAAAGTTTCTGGGATTGAAATGATAATCAATCATATTTGTTTTGCAATTATTTGCTTTCTCTTACTGATAGTCCTACTTATTGGAGTTAAATTCTTTGAGTTTTAAGTTTATCTGATGTAGAGATTAACCGATATATGATCTTTCCAGATTGATTTTGCAAGCAGAAGCTGTAAGGATGGATTTTATGAGCGCATGGAACGGACGGGCCAGATAGATAGACGCACCATAGATGCATCACCACCCAGAACAGTTGTCTCCCAAGGTTTTCAGGGCTCTTTCGGTAGAGGTCGAGACTTTAGAAGTGGCTACGGGAAGGGCTATGGCTTCCAAGGGAGGTTTGGTACCAGCAGAGGAGAATTCAATGAGTATTCACAGGTATGAAGCAAGTCTAAGAATAAATCTTTCTTTTCCATGTTACAGATTTTTAAACTGTGAAATAATTCGTAGTAAATTTTATGGCCTTGCAGTTTGCTATTGCCATTGGAACTCGTTTGTTTGCTATTGCAAATAGGTCAAGTTTTGTTCTTGTTCCGTTGCAAAGCGCCTAGTCTTGTGCTGTTTCAAACAGATATGATTGCCCTCCCTTGAAACCAGACATGATTTTGTACTGTTGAAAATCTTTGACCTTTCTGAGTTATATATAAGTGTCTGGTTTTATCTGTACCTGTACATATAGAACTGGTTTTGTGTCTGGTTTTTCAGGCTTTATTTGCAAACTTTACCATAAATATCACACTGGATGATTTTTTTTTTATATCAATGAATGATGGACAATGAAATCCTCTCGTTTCATTTCTTATTTGTGTGATTGTTGTAAAGTTGAAAGTTTCAATGCTGATACTGTTTTGCAAAGTGACTTGTTCAAAAAGATGGAGTGAAAGGTTATCAGCATTCTTACTTAGAATTGTATATATAGAGGAGAATTGCTTTTGATAGAAAACGGGATTTTTTTCCAGGGTCCACCAGATTATTATGCCGATAACTTTTATGGAGATGATGACTTTGATGATTATGAAAGAGAGCTGCGCGATTATGGGCACCGTCAGCGTGAACGGGAAAGAGAACGAGAGACTGGTAGGAGGCCAGAAGAATCAAGTCGAAGCAGGGATCGTGGAGAGGTTTACCGTGAGAAATCACGTGACCGAAAGCGTGCTTATACACCACTTTCAGAAGATGAGCAGCCTCGAGTTTTTGACAACCGAAGTGACGATGACGATGATGATGACTACAGTGAGAAGGGTATATCATCAAAAATTGTCATGCCTAGTTCTGGAGACAAGAAGACATCTGTGAGCCAGGAACAACTCCATGAGGTAATTTTGGTTCGCTTGGCTACATTGCACCAATGGGTGGGGAGAAGGGAGTAAGAGGGAAATCCCCTTAGGCCGTAATCTGAGAGGGGGCCTCAAAAGCTACGAAGTGATTTTTTGGTAACTCTTTTTTTCATAACAATATCACAATGTACCCCAGCTTTTCTATTTGCCTTGGGCCCCATGAAAAATCTTGGCAGGACTGGCTTCCTTTCTGTTCTCTCTTTCACATCCTTTTGTTTCTTTCTCAGAATAGTTCCATTTAATCCTCCAGAAATCACTTTGCTTGCAATTTGCTGCTTCTGGCAATAATTTTGCATAGTTTTAACGTTGCAGTCCATGAAGTATTGATGTACATATCTAAGCAGAACTGTGTATACACATACATATCAACACGTTATGAATTAATTTCGTTACTCTTTGGCTCCCAATTGTAAGGGGTATAGTAAGGAAGGGGTAGGCGTTTTATTAGAAGTGCCTAAATTGGGTGTGTTACTAAATGGGAATAGGTATCATGTTTTCATAATCAGTATAAGTTGCGAGGTTGTTAGTAGATAGAGGGGGGGGGTTCAAATTTCATTAGATAGTATGAGAGCCTAGAGATTCAAAATTATTGTATTTACGTTTGAATGTCTCCACATGTGTTAGCCTATACTTGTTAACAATTCTAAGGGTTTGTTTGTACTTCTTTCGTTGTTAATACTAGTTTGCCTTCACAAAACGCTGTATTTCATTCACTTCTTTTTTAGCCTTGGTTCATTAGTTGGGTGGGGGTGTTAATAAATGGGGGGTTGAACTTTATTCAGAATTCTTTAGTTAGGAGTTGTTTGTACATGGAAGTGGGTGGTAAAATTTTTGAAAGGTTGCAATTAGGGCCCCCTAATATTGACTGCTTAAGAGTAGCAGAATAATGCACAGCATACTGATAGCACTTCAAGTCCGAAGCCCCCATTAGAGTACGAAATGACGGGTAATCACCAAAAATCAAATGGTAATACATTCATTTCAAAAGGGTTTTACTAAGATACTCCATTCTGTGTTTTTTCTAGAAGTCAGTTTTTGGCATGTTGTGCATTTTATTTACTTATATATATATATATATATATATATATATATATATATATATATATATATATATATATATATATATATATATATATATTAAGTAGAAGCAACAGGGTTTGGAAGAAATGAAAACTGAAAGTGCGAGAAAATAACCGACCCGGCGGGATTCGAACTCGCGACCCCTGACTTTGTACGTCGGTGCTCTACCAACTGAGCTATCGGGCCACATAGCTCAGTTGGTAGAGCACCGACGTACAAAGTCAGGGGTCGCGAGTTCGAATCCCGCTCGGGTCGGTTATTTTCTCGCACTTTCACTTTTCTTATATATATATATATATATATATATATATATATATATATATATATATATATATATATATATATATATATATATATATATATATATATATACTATCTAAGTGTTTCTTTCAGTTTGTTGGTGGTTTCATTGCTGTTGTATCCCAGTTTAATCTGTCGACTTTAGATCTATGTTTCGTCTAATGCATACTTTTATGTCAGAAAACAAAATTGCAAGATTCTCCTAAAGTTTATAGCTTGGAGTAATGTATGATGGGTGTCCTTTCAGGTTTCCCCAGAAACTATGAAAGAAACAGACTTGAAAGGAGATAAGAAGGAAAAGAAAAAGAAAAAGGAGAAAAAGGAAAAGTCTAGTAAACGAAAGCTGAATTCTGAGAAAGAAATTAATGAAACTCGTGACGTCTCTGTTGAAAGGCCTGACGGGAAAGAGAATGAGGATGTGGGACTTGAGAAGACCAAGAAAACAGTTGATGAAGAAAAAGCTACGAAACCTGAGAAGAAGAAAAAACGAAAGTCATCAGAGAAAGGACTTGCTGCTGAAGAGAGAGCGAGGAAGAAGGAGTTGAAGAAGTTGAAGAAGCTCAAAAAACTGCAAGCCGAGCTTGGCAGTAGTGAGGCTGGTCAGAGTGCAATTGAAGAATCTGAGCTTAGTGGGTCGAAGGATTTCCTGTTGAAACAGACTGATACCAATGAGGCCGCTGAGGGGCATATCAGCAAGGAAAAACAGCAGTTGTCCAACAAAACAGAAGATGATTCAAATACTAAAGACGCAAAGGAAGTTATTGCAAAAGATACAGAACCTATGACTCCCCCAACACCTGGGTTGGAAGAAGATGAGTGTAACCTGCTGAACAGAGCTCAAGGTGAATTAAAAACCTCTGTTGAATATGAGAAGGAAGTTGGCGAAATTGAAGCGAGTGATTCAGAGGTTGAAAAGTTAAAGGAATTAGAAAGTAAGCGTGCTGAACTCAAGCGTCTGGAAGAAGAGGAAAAGAAGCAGTTGCTAACAAGTAAGATAAAGGAAGAACCCAAGAGGAAAAGTGGAAGTGAAGTAAATGGTACTGACGATCAAAGAGAAAATTCTTATAATTCAGAATTAGATGATGCTGAGAACTTGAATAAGGATGAGGCTATGAACTCTGACTCTGAAGATTTTGATCTTGTCATTGACGAAATGCCGAAAGCCGATGCGCAAATAGGGGATGTTACTAAGAGTGATATGGAAACAGGGGGCATTTCCAAGAAGAAGGGAAGTTCAGAGGTAGATATAAGAGAGGACATAGTGCATCCTGTTATGGAGGGAGGTTTTGCAGGTAAAAGTAATGATTCATTGGAGAAATCGAATGCAGATAGTAAAATCATTGATGGTGAAAAAGGGCAGGACGAGAAGATCCCAGCTCAGAGTGATGAAAGAGAAGAAAAAGAAACTAACATTGCAGATAAAATGGAAGAGAATAAACTTTTGAAGGAAGAAGGCAAGGAAGTAGACTTAGATGCTGAAGCTGAAATGCTTCAAAAGAGAGAAACTGTTGATGATGAAGGGACCATTATGAAGGATGACCAGAAAGACTTGTATCCAAAGTTGACAGAGCCCTCAGTTAAGAAAGATTCTGATACTTCAGATGAAGAGAGCGACGCTTCCAGGAATGTTGAAAGCAAAGATATTTATTCTTCTCAGTCAGATTCTAGTGGTGATTTGGAAGATATAGATGATGATGAAGATGAGGATGTTGAACATGATAGTAGTGAGGGAAAGAAGGAAGCTGATGCTGCCATGAGTATTAAATCAAGTAGCGTCCAAGGGCCGGTCTCTCCTGATAGGACACCACCAACCCCAGATCTGGAAGAAGACACTCTCAGAATGCAAGGCAAATACCCTGGGTATGGAGCTTTTCCAAAGCAGTTTGCTGCTCAAGAAAAGAGCAGTTCACCTTTTATTGAGTCTGATGAAGAGAAGAAAGAGCTCGAGCAGTCATTGAAAGAGGCTAACCATCAGAAAAGAAGTGAAGACAAAAAGCGCAAGAGGAAAGATAGGGGAAGACAACACTCTTCATCCCCTGAGCACCCTGTGGACACTACAGGAGACCGTAGGGAGAGAAGCCCTGCTGAGAAGAAGAGAAGGGATGACTCGAAACCAAGGAAGGATGTGGTAAAAGACCCACAGTCACATGCAAAAAGCCTGGAGTCAGAAATAAGGAGCTTTAGAGGGTCACCAAAGGATTCACCTGATGCCAGAGATCGGAAAGATGGCAAAAGAGGGGAATCCCCACGTAGAGACAATTCATCTCGTCGGCGCAGTTCTCTGGAAAGTGCACAAAGGGTGAAATCCCCAGACTCAAGACGAAGTTCACCAGACCGAGTCAAGCGGGATACGTTTACAAGGAGAATTTCTCGTGATAGGAGTACATCTCCAAGGAGGAGGCGTTCTGTTGAAAAAAGAGTGGGGAGTACGAGGGGAAGGGAAAGAGATTTCAAAGATACGAAAAAGAGGGACGAGGATAATAGGAATATTGAAGATGGCAGAGAATTCAGAGATTCAAGAAGGGATCATGTAGATTTCCGCGGTGACCGGGACATGAGAGATATGCGGGATGCGCGGGATGCACGTGATGCACGGGATCGAAATTTTAGAGATCAAATGAGGGATGGTAGAGAATTCAGGGATGCACGTGATATGAGAGATATTCGTCCACATGATAAACCATTTAGGGGCATACCGGAAGATCGATTTAGTCGGGATCGTGGATTTATAAGGGACAGAGATGTTCATGCACGGGGAAGAGATGATATGCCAGAGAGGGGCTTTGGTCGTGGAGGCCACAGAGGCCATTTACCATATAGGGAAGGATATCGTGATCCAGGTCGCCATTCGCCACCCCCGGTTGAGCAAAGGAATCGCAGTCCGCTACAGAGATACCCAGCTAGTGCAGAAAGAAGGCCCAGGTCACCAGATTTCCGCCACGAAGGACGTAGGCCACGGACACCAGATCACATGAGACCACGATCACCTGTGCAGAGGTCATCAGAAAGGCGGCATGACAGGAGCCTGGAGAGGCGAGCATCACCGCCACCTCGTAGCCATGAACGTGAACCAGAATTCCATCGGAAAGAAGTGGAAAGGCCCTCATATCGGGATCAACCTGACAGAAGAGATAGGGAAAAAGACAGAGAAAGAAGGGACAAAGTCAAGGAGGAAACACCACCACCTCCACCTCCACCCCCAGAACCAAGGAAAGAAACACGTAAGTAGTCAATATTAAATTTGTTTTTGGATAGCTTTGTTGGGGGTCATTCAATTAGTACGTACGCTCTAAATTGGCTAAAATTTGACCCCCCCCTCCCCCCTCGTACGCACACGTACGCTTGATACTCACCCCCCCTTTTGCGTACGTACTCTTGGTTGTCGACCCCCCCCCCCATTTCTAAAAAAGGTTTCTAGGCATCTGAAACCACGGAGAAAGACTTTTCAAGCTTTCACAAGACACTAAAATGATCACTTCAAATGTATTTCATGAAAAATCTATAATACTGTTCAAACAAATGGCCACGTAGGGTATAATATGGCGCCACAATGGCCTGGTAGGTTGACGGAACCCGAGAGGGCTAGGTAATAGGGGGCTTTCAAATATACATAACTCATCGCATGTTTCCTATCTGGCACGCTAGGCAACGGCGAAAAACTGGGTGTTCAGCCTTGTAAATGCCACTAGTAAATGCCGCTATTTTAATGGGAAAAATATCGCTAGGTTTCAGTTTATTCAAAATTCCTAGGGGCCACATTGTCGGATTCGGCCTGCGGGCCGTATGTTTGACACCCCTGTACTAGAAGTAATTTCAACTGAATACGTACTTCATTAATTAATTGTTTGTGAAGGATCCTTTGCAAATGGAAATATTGCAGGATGTATGCAAAAAGCTGATAATTTTTTGCTTTGCGTACGTACTTCATGTGTCAACCCCCCCCCTCCCCCCTTGTACGCATTCGTACGCATTTGCTTGACCCCCCCCCCATCCCCCCCTTCGTGCGTACGTACTAAATGAATGACCCCTTGGTGTAATGCATGCCAGATATCTAGAATAAATAGCCTTGCCCGCGTATTGGACATTTACAACATGTACTATCCCGTTTCCTTAGTTATGTTTTGATGAGGCTTTGTCTTCTGTATATGTTCTTTATGGCCTAGCTTATAATTCAGTGAATAGTAATAGATGAAGAACAAGTTATATTCATTCATTTATTTATTCATTCATTCATTCATTCATTCATTCATTCATTCATTCATTCATTCATTCATTCATGTTTGCATATTTATACAGGGTAGAAATTCAGTTAGAATACTGTTTTTTAATTGGCGCCGTTTAGAACGTAATATCTAAATCACAAAAGGGAAAGGTACAAATGCACTACTAATAGATCTATTATAAACGTATCCTACAAATTACAATTGAGTATAAATAAATAGAATTAAAGTAGAATAGAATTAAAATAAAAACTACCCTGGCCCAAGTGTGTTCTTAAAAGCTTTTAGGGAAGGGACGCTTGTTTGACATTATTCCATTATTCCAAAGCTTGGCACCAAGATACGAGTCTGACCATCGCAACTTTTCCGCCGTAGAACATGGAGGTCACTCTCGGTATTCCTAAGATATTTGCTGTGGTTTGTATCATAATAGATGTGACGTTTGTATCATATTAAAAGATGACAACAAAGCTTTTTCCTGAATTAATCAAGAGACTTTGTTGGCTTGCTTTGCTCTTCTGTGGTCTTCAGCGCCAGTTTGTCACAATTAATGTTGTTATTTATACCAATACTTGTTTCCTCTCATAGGCATAGATTCTGGAGCTCATCAGCAGCCCCTGGAGCAACAACGACCCACTGCTGGACATACTGATAGCCCAAGTGGTACTCCAGGGTCAGTTGTAGCACCAAACCCCCCTGTTTCTGGAAGCACATCAACACCCGCACACTTTACCCCTCCTCCTCCACCGCCACCTACCAATGCTGATACCTTGCTGGATTTGCTGAGGCGGTACCCTGTCATGTGGCAGGGGCTGTTCGCATTGAAGAATGACTCCGCTGCCGTTCAGATGCATTTCTTATCAGGTACTGGGCATGGGCTACGAATACTTTCATTGTGAACATGCCATAGTAAATACAAGCCTTTCAGTGAGGTTTGCGCGTTCGCTTACGAGCACGGAGGCTCGCGCCTAGCTCAGTTCATGCGCTCGATTTGTTGCTCACTCCAGTTTTGTCAAACATATAAATCCAAGTAATACATAAAGCTCTCGTAATTGAACGTTTAGCGTGCGCTTTTGATCCCACGCGTGCACGATTGACAGCACACGTCCAATTTACTCATTGAAAGGCTTGTATGTACTCATTTTTCAATTTATTATATCCATATACGAATATCAATAGTAATATTCTGGAGTGGCCAATCAGAGTCCGTTACACTCTGGAGAATGGGATGTACTTATATATAGTAACATTTCGTATATTTCTTAGTGAAATTTCAAATTGTTATAACTTTTATTTATCTGCCATTATTGCAAAAAGCGCTTTGTTTGCATATTGTTAATGGATTGGTTTAATGATTAAGCCCCTGAGGGCGTATTTGTCAGAAACGATTTGGCAATGGGAGCTTATTCAAGGAGAGGGCTTATTAAATTTAGAGGTTCTCAAGTCTGCCAGAGACTATATCTCATATCATTTTTCAATATAAAATACTTTTATTTAAATATAAGTAGAGATGGATCAAGGAGAACATTGGGCAGTTGCTCTCATTACATATTAGCACATATGAGCAAACCAATAGCTGACTTTTTGATTTTCATCTCTTATTCTGAACCCAGATATCCGCTGTGGGAGCTTATTTGAGGTTGGGGGCTTATTTGTCAAAAATCATCCTGGGAATGGGGGCTTGTACAAGGGGGGCTTAATCAAAGGAGGGGAGTTAATTGAATCATTGTCTTAGTTATACTGCTCAGCAACTTGTCTTCAATGATCATTGTTCACCTCATTGTCATCAAATTGTGACACAGGAGCTTATACAGCATACATATCTTTAGCTTGAGACAGCCGAGACATTCTTTAGGCATACTGAACAGAGTTTTTCATCTGACAGTCATTAGATTAAAAGTTGGAAGGCTGAAACATCTACTTATTGATATGATTGATTTTTATGTTGTCATTATTAACCAAATGGACTGACTTTCTAGGAAATGCACGACTTGCAGAGGCTTCTTTGCCAAGATCAGTATTAGCTGGTGAAGTTCCTCCTCCACTGAGGATATCACAGCGCATGAAATTGGAAGCATCCCAGCTGGATGGGGTCAACAAACGCATCAAGGTATCAGAGCCTATCTCTCCATATTAAATAAATATCCATGCAACTTGCAAGTATTTATTTGTGAGCAAGAAACAATGAGCTTGCATACAAATCCTGATTTTTAGTGGAGAAGGCCCTTAGATTCATTTGAGAGTGACTGTGTGGTCACACATGAATTTTATATTGAATTAGCGAAAGAGGTTTTATTTGATTAATTGGTTGATCAGGCCTGGCTGTAAGACTTTGAGTAGGTGGTTAATAAATTGCACACCTCATTGTTATCAGGTGAGTGATTTTTACTGTCCATAAAACTGGTTTGGAAATGATTTCAAGCATATGTAACAAGAAAATACTCTTTTGTCTGAACTAAGATAGAAAAGGGGTGCATGTAATAACATATAGGGTGGGTAGAATCTATCCACATCTGGTTGTATATGTTGGTTCACTTTTCAGTGGATATCCAATGTGTCTTACTCTGAAGAGTGTCAAATGAAAAAAGCTTTTCAGTATCCCTAAAGAACTTTCCTGCTTTCTTGAGCCACAGTGAAGCTCTGCAGTACTAACAAACTATACAGAAATAGTGGACAGCAACTAACCGAAATCAAAAACCAATATGGGCAGTTTCCATAGTAAATAATCAACAAGGTAGGCAATACATCACAGTAAACAACGCAGAGAATTGCCACACTAAACAGCCAGGCCTGGTTGATTTACAGATATGTTGGTTGATAACTTGATCAATAAACTGATCAGATAGTTGATATGTTGATTGTTTAGTTGATTGAGTGGTTGATTGATTGATGGGTCACTGGATTAATTTCTTGAATGATTAGCTGATTGGTTAGTTTATTGGTTGGTTAATACATGATTGGTTAATTTTAGAGCGCCAATGAGCATTGTATGCTGCTGGCTCTTCCTTGTGGACGTGATCCTCTTGATGTTCATGCACAGACTCGAGCCCTAAAAACTGGCTTTATAACATACCTGCAAGTGAAGCAAGCAGCTGGAATCATTAACATTGTCAACTCAGCTACAAAACAGGTACAATTTGGATGAATCAAATTAACTGTATTGCCCTATTTCACTATGCCTTTGAGATGGCAGTCTTAAAGTAGATGTACATGTTTCTTTAATCAGCTTTAAATGCAGCTCTATTATTACTTCGTCTGTAGATCCCTGCCATACTGTAGAGCCCAATAACTTTTCGTACTTTTCCATATGTGTGCAGAGTATTGGTGCTTATTTAGTAATATATCATTGCAGAGCCATAGTTTCTAACTTTGGCCCAAATTACTTTAGGGCAATTTTGTAATGTGCAATCAATTGTTGATCCTTGAGAGTATGCCTCTCTATGAGCTTTTTATTAATCAAAGTCTGTACACAACAAGTACTTTGATATTTTCATTGGTAGATTTGGCATACTTTATTCATGTCCTCCATAGTGTACTATTGAGTCTCATCACACTCACTGGTTTTAACACTGGGGACAATATCAATATTGTTTTCCAATCAGTCCATGGAACAAATGCCTGATCTGTGTCCCAAACAGATGACAGCAGATTAAATGTATATGATTGCTCTTAACTTATCTGACTTCAGAAGGTAGATATTGTGCAAAAAACCGGAAATAGTTTTACCATAGCGCTTTTTCATCAAACAATCGTGAAAGTATGGAACATTGGATGGATAAATAGTGAGATGTGGGTTTTCACAGACTGAACTCACATCTGGATGCACATTCAACAGTATTACTTGATACTATGATGTTTTGATAGCTCTTCCTTATCATAGTTTTTGAAAGTGTATTCAAATTGAGTATTCATTTTGTGAACATAGTGATGATTTTGAAATATTTCATTAGCACAAGGGCTCAAGTACTGTTTTTCTTGCTTTGCAGCCAGCATATGTTCTCCACATATTCCCACCATGTGAATTTGCTCAGACACACCTTGCAAGAGTTGCTCCAGATTTACTGGATAGTGCTGCAGATAGTGGGCATCTAATGGTCCTGATAACACCTGTCTAAATATCATTCATTTGCCTTGTTTTTGGTGCAGGATCAGTTGGTTGGGTCTCTTTTTGTTGACCAAAAAATCACCCAATGCAGTCCCTGGACTGTCCAAATAGCAGATAACACATGTACAAGTTGCAATGGATGAGAATCTGTTGTTTGAAAGCTGGAAGCCAATTGCTTGCAATATGATTTTAAAGGGACTTTATGAGGACCAACCATTTATGAACATTTTAATTTTGAACCGACACATAAAGGTATGGGTGTTGGAGCTCTGGCTTGTTTCAAAATTTCTCTGGAGGGATTGCTGCATGCTCCTCTGATATATTGAATTATGTACAGAGTTATTTGTAATTATAGTGAAATCAGCACCGCATCACATTACTGTGACTAGCTGTAGCTTGTTTTGTTGCTTAAAACAAAAGGCTCTGGGATCCCAATTTATCTTGTTTTGTGCTATAGCTTGTAATGATGCTTGTTATCCACAACACTGGCAAGTTCTAGTGAAATCCCTAGCAACCACAATAATGACTCTAAACTGTAATACTAAAGACAGGAGCAACTGGTGGCTACATTTCTTCTGTCCACTTTTAGCTGTTGGTGTTGCTGCAGTTCTGATTTATTTGTTATGAGGTCTTGAATTGAGTGAGATATTTTTATTCTTGTAAATTTCACATAAAGTAAGAGTCATGAATTTTACATTTTATGCCTCTTTGCATTTTTTCAACTTATTTGATACGTGGGTTTTACTGCAGATTCAAACAATATGTACTTTGACCCATACTTTCAGTCCAAGCATATTGACACTAGATGAGGAGGCTTTTGGTAAATGGTTTTGCTTTACAAGACTTTCAATATTGGTCTATATGTAACTTCATTCCAAACATCCATTTTGCCAGAAATCAAGTGGACTTCTTTGATAATGTTATTTGTGTTTGCAAAGCTTGGGACATTTAAGTAACTAGGGGATAAAAACAGCCAGATTTTAAGCACACTGATCTTTTAACAGAATGTAAAGTGTCTGTGTTGACTCTTGACAATTGCTGACACAAACCAGTTATTGAAGTACTTACCAAGGCAATTGAATTTCTAATTTTGTTTTAAGTGGAAATTGACTTTTTACAACAAGTGATATTAGCAAGCAGGCAAATGGCTGCTGTTGGATATTTAGTACTTATGGTAATGCATCAAATCTGTGAGTAATTCTTCACTATTTGGAAACTTCAAGTTGCAGCATTGTATCAAGAATTTTGCAAATGATCTCATCATCCTTGTAAAGGTCTGTGTAACAAGATGATAGCAAACCAATAATGCATCTAATTTCTTGTTCCACTGCTTGTCATAGAGCTCATATATCAGTTACAAGGCAAGCTCTGAAAAGGCAGAGGGCAGTAGCAAATAGATAGGATGGGGGTCTGGGGGCAAAACCCCTGCAAAATTTCTAAAACAACACCCTTTAGATTCTAGGAAAATGCACTTTCTAAATCTAGAGACACCCATTCTAGAAAGAAAAAGAATCATGAGATCATTGATTTGTGTGTGAGAAATGAAGATATTCTGATTGTTGTGTCAAGCTGTCTATTTTCTAAGTCTCGAGGCAAAGTCATATTTTCAGCTTAAACAATGTTTGAGGAGCAGGGTGGCAAAATCTTTTAGCTGGGTGGGGCAATCCCCCATGCCCACCCATAGTTTTGTGGCTGCTATATGTATCACTTAAGTAAATATTTTTATTGACCTCAGGTGGATGGGCATCACATATGACTGGGTAGCTGACAATAATATAATTCCTGCTTTCCAAAGCCAGATATGGATGGTCTGCATAGTTTTAATTTGTCTGCCTACCATATATCCATATAAGCTCCAAAGCTTAGGCCTAGACCATGCATAATAAGAACTACAGGTATAATGTAAAAATAATAGATCTAGACTTCTTGTGTGATAATGCACATATTAAAATCATTAAGATACATCTTTTTACCTAAGTCAGTTTGCACTGCTGATCTTTGTTGGCTGTTTGTTCAACATATTTGTTCAACATATTGACAAAATATCCCAAGAAGTTTTTATCGAATTCTGCTGTCTAAACTATTTACAATGATAGTGCCTTCCTACTTAAACAGTACCACTTTACTATTATTATTCCCTTTTTATATACATGACATAATGATTGTGCAGCTTTAAACTAGCATGTCTTTAATGACAATAGTTACTAGTATTTAGGGTTCTGAAAGCTTTGCTTGCATTAAGTGTAGAATGTATTCTGTTGTGATATCGAGCATCAATTCTCAAGAAGTCTAATGATTTTGTGCACAGTCATTAACTCAGCCAAAATATCAACATATCACGGGCCAACATATGCAGTCAATGGCACGCCTTTCAGGTCATTGTTCATATGAGAAACACAAGTAGAAGGATTCCAGTGAGAAAAATGAGAAACGGCAACCATGTCTTCACAACACCTCCAAGGCTAAAATGTAAGTGAATTGAACATTATGCTAGCACCAAATGTAGAACTATTTGGAATATTCTTACATAATGTAAAATACTCTATATAAGACATTGTCTGACATCTTCATCTATAATGATTTAGTTACTTAGGCATAGGGTTTCCTTTTTGATTTTGGCAGAATGTACATCAAATCAAACACAGAATAATAAAGCCATAGAAAGTATTAGGCCAGTACCTTTATAAAATTGCAGAAATTAGTTTTATTGAAAACTATGGAATATTTTGACAGAAGTGTAATTGTACTCACCTTGTGTGTTTACCGTGTACAAGCATGAAGAAGCATAATTTGACCATATTCCAGCTCCTTGATTGATTATACTCCATAAGGTTGAGCGCCATTGCCACATGAGAGTGGCAGTTGTCACAGCACAGGTTATGCTATGATAGGAAGTACAATGAAATATGAAAATTGCTTATTTTATGACGCAAGCACACTTGGCTTCAATACTGCACTGAGCTGCAAACTAATTGAAATCAAAGCCCAGGAAAAAGATTAAAGTTTGTAAAAGGTTCTGTATATTTTTATATTTGTACTGTTTGTACATTTCTCTAAAAGGTAAAGGCTAAATCCCATGTACTATTCCATACAATGGGGAGTGCCTGTTGGATAGGACACTGATCATTAGCTATTGGCAATGTTGGGTAAGATGGCTAGTTCCTGTCCTCACTCCCCTTGACTTCCCAATGTTGCACACCAGGTACTCATTTTGCTCTGGTTGGACAGTGAGTGAGCATTAAGAGAGCATTAAGAGTAGCACTACAGACTGTGATAACTATGAAGTAACTGAGTTCCTTTTCAAAAAGGTAAGAAAACTCATCTTGTTAAGTAAAACATAAAAGATTCTCATACCATTCTATTCTTATATTCATCAGAAGCTATTGACACTGCATTGTCCCACCCAGTCTGAATGTTGTAAACTTTACTGGGATTTAGTTGCCAGTACCTTCAATGTGAAAAGAAAAATACATATGCCTCCTTGGCTGATGCAGTTAAACACAAATAGGTCACTCCTCACAGAGGGATCTGGGGTTTCATATCCCCCCCAGACAAACATTCTGTTGGTACATACCCACAATAGATACTCTCTGCCAGCAAATTGCTAAAATTTTTGTATACAAGAAGAACTTGGGGATATTAATAGATATTAATGTGATGAAATTATATAATAACACAATTTGCCAGCAAATTGATCACATAATGCATTACTCTTTAATCATGGGGGCATACCCATTCATGGTACTTGACATACCATTGTGAGTTTCTTTCACTAATGAAGAAGAAAGGTTCTCACTTTTTTGTGCAACTAGTGAAATTTTGCAGTACTAACAGACTATAGAATGAAGTATGATAAATAAAAACAGTAGCTAGAAGA
Source organism: Mastigias papua (assembly GCA_964019165.1). NCBI lineage: Eukaryota > Metazoa > Cnidaria > Scyphozoa > Rhizostomeae > Mastigiidae > Mastigias > Mastigias papua. The sequence goes on from OZ025285.1 coordinate 8,920,785, forward strand.
GACAGTTAAGATATCCTATACTGCTGGCTTCAAATGCTGGTGTAACCATTGAGGAGGTACTGATGTAGATTTATAGACAAAAACCCTACCTTGTTGGATTGCCAAATGCCATATCATCTTCCTATGCATAAAAGAAGAAACAGTGCAAAAATTGAGGGTGACCACAAACAAGAAGCCCTTGTCATATAATTTGGAGTTCAGACTATTAATTGCACATGGGAAAGTAGGATTATGTTTTTATTGCGTTTTACAAGAATGACCTTTGCAGTACAAAAAATGTGCTCAAGTGATTACAGTCCAAGCAATATTCATCTTATCTTCATTTAACTAAGGACCCAGGCTGCAAAGATTGGCTTCTTTCAACAATATCTTGAGTGTGCATGAGTAAAATATCAGGTGTGCATGTATTCACTTGGTCTCAAGTGTGCAGCTTAACTGTGCACATGACCTTTTGGCCTACAAAGTAAACAACCCAGTTTGGCTCTTTTCTGTATTTTATGTTGAGGAATAAGACTGTAAAACAAATCCTTCTATGCTGTCATTACAATAATTGGAACTATTTTGCTCTGAAATTAAATTACACTCTTACATCTCATCCTGTCATGCCTTTCAACATCTTGCCATGCCTATTTCATGGTGTACAGCACCATTTCTTAATAAAAACTGGAGAGTGCACTTGCCAAATTCTGCAGTCTGACCCAGTGGTAAGTCATTATACTATGAAGTTCAAAGTGTTGTGAGTTTGTGTCAACATATGCCGGCATATCATGAAAAGCTTACCGATACATAATACGGGCCTGCAAAATCCCGAATGATGCCAGATGACATGGCAATGCCCATGTGACCAATGAATGGGAAAAACCACCTGAAACACAAGAACCTAAATTACAAAAGATCAAAATGATAGCCGCGCTATGAACAAAGGCAAGAGTCCCTGAAAATTTACAGGAATTTTTGTCATTGGAGTCAAAGATAAATTTATATAAAATAGACCTTTTTACGACATTTATTCACCTATTCCTTCCACTATAGTGAAAATGAACGGCAACAAAAGCAAACTCTTCCATAGTCCAAACCCTGTTTCCTTATAAGGCCTAGCGAAAGCAACAACAAGCGTTTCTTATTTGAGAAGGCCAGCAGGGGACAGTCTAGCATACTTTCACAGAGAAAACGTCCTTACGTTAAACATGGAATTGGTGTCCAAACAATACAGAAGGGGAAACGATTTCTTGCAATGTTTACTCTCATCCGCTGGTCTTCCATTGCTGCTATGTTGTGCACAACCTCTACCTCTTGTATCCTGCCCTCATCTGCCATTACTGTATTTGGCAACCAATGCCTCGGATCTGGAATGAGACTAGGATTCAATGTGATGATAACAAGATGGCGATTTTTGACCAGTGACAGCTGCGCTGATCTCAAAAGTTTTTTAGGTGAATCTAAGGTGTTTTACAGATCGGTCTAAAAAATTTTCTGGATTAGTGGTTGTGAAAAATCGATTCTACCATACAGGCCACAATGTTTTTACAAATCGCTAACACATCGCTAAGGAATTTGCATCTCCTGAAGCTTGGCTGATCTCACTTTTGGCCGTTACGAGACAGTTCATTATTTCCTTTCGCACACATTTATCCATTTGATTTTGACAGAAGTGATAACATAGAAGTCTGAAATATGCTCTCAAATTTTGTGTCACATAGTTCCTTAAGACAGTTTTGCCACGCCTGAAACACAGGCCGGCTATTGGGCTTGTTTAAACAAACTGACTTTTAAGACGAAGTTCTAGCCTGCTACCAAGCTATGCTGTAGCACAGCACATTAACTGACTAGCCTGGTGTTTCATAGAAATGGCCAGGATCAGATGTATTATTTCATTTCATTTCATTTTAAATTCTTTAAGCAGAGTTAAGTCTGCAGCTAGAAGCTGATTTTTATACTGCCCTGCAAAATACGAGTATATACAGTATATAAATGATCTGATTACAATAGCATAACAAGAAGAAATTACAATAAGAAATACATATAACAATAGAAAAGAAAATTAATAACTAATAGATTCCTTAGTTCTGTGTGTATTTTTGAACTGAATTTGAGTTTGCGCATTTTTGGCATCACCACTTAGATTGGTTCAGAGTCGTTCTTCTCTATATGAGAAACATTTCTGACCACTGGAAGTTTTTAAAAGAGGCAGTTTAAGATCAGTCTTTGTATTATAGGAATATCTAATAGGATCTGGCTATTTTCTTGGGGACTTGCACTCCTACAGTTGCCATTCAAAGGCCCGAGCAGTGGCAATGACCCCGAAAATAAGTGCATGTGGAATGTGGACTGGGTATAAGCGTGCATAATTAGTCATGTGAGATAGGAAATTGATAACGAGGAGAGTATTCAAAAAGAGGCCTAAATTTCCTACTCTTATTGGCTTACTCAACCCCATCGTCATCTTTTGGTAACATATGCATATTTATGATAAATTATGTTAACACTGTGAATAATCAAGAAAAATTTGACGTACACCATCTTCTGTGAACAGTAAGTGTACGACTGGTTATACTTGATTTTCTTACCTTCCTTGGCTAGGAAAATCTGCAAAACTGTGGCTTTTCAACGCAAAAGCTAGTCCAGGGAACCGATTTTAGCCGGCAGTAGCCACCTCTGTTCGTCAGGTAACATCGTCTTTTTTGTTTAATATTTCATGACGAATTAACTGCCAGGTCATAATATTTCTTGTGGCCTAGTTTATTGCCTGTGGCTGATCTCAACGTGTACGGTTAAAAGTCATGGCTCTGAAGATCGAACCATGATGTACCCTTTCTATTTTATTCACATGCCCCTATTTTTACTTATAATTTCCATTGATAGATTTAAAATTGCAAGTATTGCTCATAAATGGCTAGATAGCAAATAGTTAGGTTCGTTTTTGGCTCTTGAACGGGGCTGTGAACTGCGCACTGCTTTGCTTTCAGCTTTAGAATCTTGGAGGTACATGACATCCATTGTTCATGGTAGTGTTATCACGCTGTCTTTCTTGAAACATAGGTGAACTAAGTAGTGTTGGGTTTGATTGCCATCATTGATAAGGATGCATGGGTATTGATTGATACTTTATTTCATGCTTTTCAGTGGGGCTACTAGAACTTGACCGTACAAACGGACAGGAGTATTGGAACATGGATTTAAAACAATACAGTGGGGAGGTCGATCCCAAGGGCTTCTCAGACAACATGGCGAGCAACTGTAATGGAAATGAAAACCAGCATTCCCTTCAAGCAACGAATGGAGATGATGATGCACCCCCAAGCTATGCTGATGCCTTTCCACCACTTCCAACCACGCCAAGTGATTCTGGCTCAATGGCTGCTCCATTTCTAAAATGGGGCAAACGTGGAGAAAAGAAAAGCGCCCCAAAGCCCACACCAAAAGCTGCTTTGACTAACATAACACAGGTTTGTCTTGTCGTTCTTTCTTTCTTTATAATGTCTTTTCATTGTAGCCCTTTGTAGATAGCATTTTGTTTTTTTTTGTATTCCAGGATTAATTTTAGATGTTCATGTTACCATGTGCGTATTCGCAGAGAAAGATAGAAACTGTTAATTATGTTGCATCAACTATGGTAAATCGCCGAAAATATATATTTGCAGGTTATATGAGCGGCAGCCGATAGTGGAATCTTCCTATTGGGGCATATAAAGTATCAAAGATCTTATTTGAGGACATTGTGGTTTGAGCCGTTCAAAGTTTGATTGTGTTGTGGTAGTCATGTGATCTACTCGATATCAGAGATACGCAAATCAAATTAAATTTGGGGTACTCGTATTTTTTATGAGAAGTGGTTTATAGGAAAGTGGTACTCATTTGCTGAAAAAGTTTGGAGAGTTCAGTAATTAGATTTTTGAGACCTATGAAAGTTGATAAGTCGTATATATGTATGTACCTGTAAAATTCTAATATTCACACAAGACTGTCATAACCTTTACTTAATTTGCACACCTTTTTGTGGTATGATGTGTATTAGTGTCTCATTAGAGTGTTATGTCTGTGTAGTGCCTGTCTGTTAGTGTAGCACTCTAGAGGACATTCTTGGCAAGAAAGTCTTAAGAAAGTTCAGTACTGAAATCACGAAAAAGCTAGGAAAGTTTAGGTACTTGGCAAAAACTTTCCTATAGCCTTATTAAAAAATGTGTAACTTAGGTCTAAATTAAACTGTAGCTCAGATAAATTTGAACAAATCTGGGCTGTTTCAGGAAAAATTGCACCTCTAAACTTGTGTAGTAATAGTTTGTGGTAAGACAGTGATTGTTTATATTTCACAACTTTAAGCTTTTATATATATTTGGATTTCTATTTATTTTCAATAAATGTCCCATCTCTGGTGAGCCCCCTCTCCCATGAGTGAATGCTCTGCTATGAGCCCCCTCACCCATGAATGAACCTGCTGAGAGACCTGAACTACTCATTAGAGAGAATATTGTAACTTTCTTGTTGGCAGTTCCAGTGTAGTTGTTTGTTTGTACTTCAGTTGTTAGGTATATGTAAGGTATGAACAGCTGCTTCAATATGCATTCATTAGGTTTCAAATACCTGGTACAGATGTTCTTAAGGAAAACAAGGGAAATGAATGAAAGTGTATTTGCTAAAAGATACCAAATGTTTGAACAGAGTGTTTGCTGTGGATTGTTGACAAGTTGATTTGTGATTAGGCCATCTACTGGCCAAGTATATCAGATGATTTTATATGATTCATAGAGCGGGAATTAACTGGAATTTTTAATGGGTGGTAGGAAGAGAGGTTTGATGCAGATATTGTGGTTATGTTAGTTGAATCATACCTATCAGGAGATAATTTGACAGTAGCTCAGTCAGATCTTGGGTTATTATACATGGAAACCAAGCATGCCAACCATTTTGCAGGCCTATCTGTAAAGATTTTGGCAGTTGTGTTACTCTTCACACCTCTCATGGCAAAATCCTATCATGTCATGGGATGTATATCCACTGCTTTTATTGTCAAAGCATGATCTGCAGTTATTCTTTCAAGAATGAGGTGCAGAGGACTGATTTGGAATGATTCTAACAATATTAGTACAGTTGACTCTGATTACAGTAACTCCGCTTATACCAGAACTCCAGATATAACCACAGTTCTGCTATTTCCCAAATTTTAACTCTGGCCAAACCCTTTAATTCAATTCTGCGTATAGTCACTCTGCTTAGTGTTACACTTTGGTTATAGTCAATATGTATATATGTATATGGTTTCCTTCCTCAAATAGCAAAATACGCATTTTGTTGTTAATTTTGTTGAAAAAATTGCTGAATTCTTTGTGACTGATTGCACCTTTGGAAAATAATGCTGTCATTTGCTTTGCTCAGTTTTGTGCACATTTTCAGTGATGCAAATGAAAATTGACATAGATTCATTATGTTCTTCAAAATCAAATCACCTCTTTTTGTGGAGGACACCTTTATTTGAAGCTATCTCAATAGTTTTATATGTTCTATTTTGGGTGAATCCACTTACATTCACACTATACTTTCATTCACATTGCACTTACAGTTACACCATCCTTTATTCATCCAGTGTGACTGTGAGTGAAGTTGACTTTATTTCTCAGAACTCCCCCCCCCCCCCCATCTTGTTGGGACTTAAGAGCTAGTAGATTTGAATCAGTAGTGCCTGGGGAGATTCGGAGTGTGTAATCTTGTGCCTGCTGCCAGTGCTCTCATGCTCATGCACATTCATATCCCCAGCGTCTGGCTATTCCTTATTCTGTGTTACATCTAGCTGTAAATACAGGTAGCCAGGTACATCAACAGCTTTACCAGTGCAAGTAGTTACGAAAGTGACCCTCTGTGCATTTGAATGACTGTACATTAATTTGACTTGATGCTTCTATGGTTTACTTTTAAGGTACTGTGTGTTTGTGTTCTAGGTTTTTAGTGTTCCATATGAGGAGAAAAGGTACAAGAACTTCAGCAGCTTTGGCAATGGGGAGATGGACAAGCAAAATGCTGCAATTAGGGATGTCATGGCAAAAACAGGAACAACCATTGAAGTATCAAATGCAAAGGACCAGAGTTTGACTATCTTGGTTACAGGTTAGTTCAAATCTGACATAGACATTGTTTTGGTACCATGAAGAAAAGTGGGACCATACTGGGATATACTTCTTATTTGTGTGACATTTGTGTTGAGTGAAATAACCTTATGCTGCAAAAACATAAGGTTGTTTCACCTACCATGCAAAGTCAGGAGCTATTCACTGCATCAAGTGTTTTGATGGTTATTTAATAGTTTGTGTGATAAATTTTTGTATTCAGTTCTTTTCATGAAAAAGTATCACAAGGGTGGTACATCACCCACGCAAATCAATCTAGGAGGGTGATTGGGCAACAAACATTTTTGCTTTGTATGCATTCCCCAGAAGCTCATTCCCCAGAAGTTTAATTCAATAGCATGTCAACATTTTATAAAACATTATTCTTGGCAGAACTTAGTTGTGCTGATGTGTGTGACTAACATTTAACACCTACTTTGCACCTAACTATTATGGCATTTGATCTTGACCACATCACACAGAGAAACCTTTATAAATGTGAACCTGCTTCCTTGATTCTCTGGGCTGAAGTTTTTGATGATAAGCACATGTACAGTTATTGACATTTGGCCATGTTCTCTGTCTAAAATCCAGTGCCCGGTCATACTTTTTGGGGGTTAGACTTAGGGTTAAATTTTTATCCCCTGGCCTCAAACAATGTGGTTTTTGGAGGAATACATGCAATATAAGGGAAATTTCATGTGCATGTCATACTGAAGTGTCCTATAGATGAACAAACATTGTTCAAGGGTGGAGGGGCCTCTGTTTTTTGTTGAAACAATGACAATATGTTGAGGAATGTGGTTTTGTGAGTTTCTGTGAGTGTCCCAAGGACTTTTGGTGAGTATTGTAGGTAGCAGTTATGAAACACAAGTGAAGTGTTGATATTGTATGTGGAAATCCCCTTGTTTAGCTCAAGCATAAAGCTATTAATTGACAATTTGTTTTTATATATATATATATATATATATATATATATATATATATATATATATATATATATATATATATATATATATATATATATATATATATATATATATATATATATATATATATATATATAAGAACGAGAGGTGATACCTCAACTGCATCTTTTACAACACTAAAGTGCTCGACAATTGAATGGAGCATTATAAAAAAAGCATGAAAACATGATTGGAAACATGAAACCGAGGGTGGTGTATGACAGTATGGTATAACTTTTGTTATATATATATATATATATATATATATATATATATATATATATATATATATATATATATATATATATATATATATATATATATATATATATATATATATATATATATATATATATATATATATATATATATATATATATATATATATATGTATATGTATATATGTATATATATGTATATGTATATAATTGATTGATTTTTTAGGTAAGAAAGACAGTGTAGCTCAGGCAAAGAGATTGGTTCTCAATGCCCTGCAAACCCAAGCAGAGATCAAACTGCATATTCCAAGGGAGCACCATAAGTTTATTTTGGGGAAAGGTGGCCAGAAATTGAGAAATCTTGAATTGCAGACAACAGCAAAAATTAACATCTCCAAGGATTCTGATGTCATTACAATTGCTGGGACAAAGGAAGGTATTGCAAGTGCCAGACATGAGATTCAAGTGATATCTGATGAACAGGTAATACTGAGATCAGTCAGGTAATTGAACTCTCCAGGTAGAATAAATGCTCCTCCTTTGTACTTGTAGACTAGTCTGCTTCATTGGAGCTGGAGATGAATTGTGGTTCTATGATTGGCAATCAGGAGGAGAACTGTTTCGCCCATTTATGTAATGGCAGTTATTTCAAGCCACATATGTTTATACAAGCCACGCACAGCTCTAGGGCTAAGATTGTCCACCTTATGGAGTGAGCAAGGGCCTTTAGTGGGATTACTATTGTTTTGAATTGTGAAGGAGGGCTGTGTTTTGCAAAGAGGCACTTTGTCCTCATCATCATTGTCGTCATATGTGTTTTTAGGTTGAAATGTGTAATGTGTTTTAATGTTAGCATTTGTTTGCTTCAACCTGGCTTTGTTTGTTTTACCTAGGCCAAGCTTGCCTTTGAACGTCTGCCAGTCCCAAAGATCTATCACCCATTTATTATCGGAGCAAACAATGCTACATTGGAACACATAGCATCTGTGACTGGAGCAAGAATCAATATACCTCCACCATCAGTGTATAAAGATGAGCTTACAGTTGCAGGAGACAAGGATGGTGTGAAAAAGGCTGTGCAGATGATTATGGAAATCTATCACGAGAAGGAAAGGAAATGCACAACTGTGAATGTTGAAGTTCCAAAGCAGCAGCACAAATATATCAAAAGGCCAAAAGGCCAAGGAATCCAGGAGATATTTGCAACAACTGGTTGGTATATTTTCCACAAGTAACAACATGACAATTGAGCACTGTATATAGGTTACCATAAAGGTCAATTCCCTTTCATGTCACTGATGAGTTCTTAACCCATTTATGGCAAAACATATCACACATCATGGAAGTGAGTGAGCAACATATGGGACTTTGCTTTCTTCTGATATTATGATTATACCATGTTTTGCTCAAAGTCCCAGATTGCTGAGAGAATTAGTGGTGTTAAGCTCAGTTATGGTGTCTTTTCGGTTGAATTACTCTCTGATATTCAATCTAGGGGCCGTGTCCTCTCTTCTCTATACTTGGCAACAGCAGTGTATAGAGAATTAACTTCAAAATTTTTTATTATTCATCTGTTATTGCACTCATTGTTATATCTATCATTAGAGTTTATATTGCTATTTCACCAGTGTACAAATCACAAAGTAATTTTTTGGTTTTAAGCTTGTCATTTGTTAATACTAAGGCCCTCTGTCTTACCACAGAAAAATGTATTTAAGTCATTTTGTCTGATTTAGAACAGAGGAAAACCAACTGACTGATGATGCTTTACTATCTGCCTATTGTTCTTTTGAACAGCTATTTGCAGAGTTGCAAAAACAGTTATAGCCATTAGTGGCATATTTTGTTTTACAAAATTAGTTTGAATTGATTTGCATTGAGCAAGGTTCCCTTATAGAAATGATGTAAAGTCTTTGGCCATCAGGCGCTCTGATATTTATCTATGTAATCTTGATTGGACCTCTTGTATAATTACCTTGAAGATGGTTTGTGTTTGAAGGAATTTTCCTTGGGTTGTTTTTTACTTTCTTGAGAGCAGGGATTCCCAATCAAGGATATTGCACATCAGTCGTATGGAATGGGGGAAGCTTCAGTGTTAATGAAAGGAACTCGATCTGTGTTTTATACTAAAGCAGCCTTAAACAGAACATCTGTTGTAGAGGCATGAAGTCAGAACGAACATCCTTTTGGGGTGCCTGGGGAAAAATGCCGTGAATCAGTGCTCTTGTGAGAAGTTAGTCACTTTTAGGGAATACAGAGATTGTAAATAGTTCCTCCATGTATTTATCTTGCACAGAAAAGCTACTGGAGGCCAGTTATTTGTATCATGAGAAACGTGAATTTGTTGGCTTAATTGCTTGATTTGGATGTTATGTGCAAGCTGTGCTAGAAATGTGTGCTTTTCTTGCCAATAAATCAAATGGTGTAATTTTTAGGTGTATCTGTTGAGGTTCCATCCGACAAGTCTGATCAGGCAACGATCACTTTAAGGGGAGAGCCAGACAAGTTAGGCCTTGCTTTGACACAGGTCTACGAGAAAGCAAGCAGTGTTGTTACTGTTGAGGTGGAAGCGCCAAAATGGCTTCATAGATTCATCATTGGACGAGGAGGACAGAACATCAAGAAAATCACGGAGGGCTCATCTAAGGTTTGTTTGCAGCTGACCTGTCGTGATCATCTAGTTTTGAGAGAAGGAAAGCTTTTATCTTCTGGATTAGCCGTTCATTTTGCATTTTTATGGTGACATGTCTGTTTGAAGACCTACTCTTATGTTCCGAATAGACGGGGGGGTTGCAGTTGTAGAGGGGTTGGAAATTTCTTGAAAACTTAATAAACGGGGCGGTTGGAATAACCGGAGTTGCTGGAAAACATCTCTAAGTATAATAGCTATGAATGAGTTTCACAACTTATTTCAACTATAAACAATGTGAAAAACACGATTTCTCTCGTAACTTACTGCTCGGTCGAAGTACATGCACAAAAATGATAAACAGGAGGTATGTAGTGAGAATGTCCTGGGTGATTTTTTTCAAAAAATTAATGAGCGTGGGGAGACGTTTATTTGGGACTCAAGAGTGCTTTTTGAGTCCTGAATAAACGTACCCCCTCCAGCTTATTAGTTTTTTGAGAAAAATCCACCAATGACGTCCTTATTCTAGACCCCCGTTTATTGTTTTGGAGTCTATAGTTACATCGAGTATTATTTAACGTGAGAAAATCCTGTTTTTCATTATGATTACGGTTCAAACAACTTGTGACACCCATCCATAGCTATTATAATTATGGACTTTTTCCGCCTACTCCGTTTATTTCAATCTTCCGTTTGTTGTGGTTTTTGAGCAAGTTCCAATCACCCCAGCTACCTCAGCACCCCTTCTATTTGGGACTTCAGGGTAGGAGTTTTAATCTGACATCAATAGAAAGTGTGGTGAAGTTTACAAAGCAATAGTTATGTTTGCTCAATGCATTGTCTCTCTGCCTTTTCTATATAGTTACTTTTAATTATTCTCGATTTTCTTTGCCATTTTTAGTTGTATGTTGAATTCAGCAAAGAAGAGAATCTGATCAAGCTGGAAGGCCCACCGGCTGAAGTTGAGGCATGCAGAAACGCCTTCCAGGCTTCAATCGATGAATTGGTAATCTATATATTGTTATCAAAGTCAGTTTAATTCTCCTTTATATAGGAAACAGTGTTCGTTTTCTTGTTATAATTACCCAACGCTTCGACTGACCCACTATGACTCTGGAAGAGTCCTGTAATTTGATAGATGGCAGGATCACATGTCTTACAGTTTCAACCAATAGCTTTTTATGTTATCCATGTGACGTATTCCGTTAGAAATCAGTTGTTTATGTCTTCCACGTGGAGACATCTGCTTTTCCTTTACTGAAACCTCTTAAAATAGGTCTGTAGGTGTCAAAGTTGAACACCACAATACTGTCTCATTTTCCTCTTCCATACCCATATGAGCAAACCCGTCAGCCCTCGGTGACTTTCCTCGTGCGCGATAGTAATGTTATTTAGTGGTTTATTACCTAAACTGAGAGGGCACTTAGCCATACAGATTGTTTTTGTTTGTTTCTTGGTTAGAAAAACACAATGGATTATGCTGAATTTGATGTCCCTCAAAAGTGGCACAGACATATTATTGGAAAGAGTGGGACTAATGTTACACGCATCAAGAACGAAACTGGAACGGCAATCAATTTCCCAGCTGACGATGTTGTGTCTGATATGATTCGCATTGAAGGTAGCCCGGCTGGAGTTGCGGCTGCGAAAGCTGAGATAATGCAGATGGTTGCTAAAATGGTTTGTTACTTCACGATAACTTTCACTTGTTTATGTTGATTGTTCTGCTGTGTTTGTGCAGCTTTAATCTCGTCTTCTTTGCTGTTCGTGTTCGCCTCTTTGAGGCTTCAATCATATAATGCTGTAAGCTTGAAAAGCCACTAGAGCTACAGTTGTGCCTGCAGAACGCGAGAAAGTCTATTACCGTATTTAATGTCCTTATAGACCAGTTATTGTCAAAGTTTTGAGAAAGCTTGTATGTATGACTTCATAGTATGTACTTTCATGGTCCGTGCTTTCATAGCCTCTACTTTCTGCACTTTAAGAGTCTGTACTTTCATAGTCCATACTTTCATAGTCTGTACTTTCATAGCCTGTACTTTCATAGTCTGCACTTTAATATTCTGTACTTTCATAGTCCATACTTTCATTGTCTGCACTTTAATAGTCTGTGGTTTTGAAGTGTTTGGTTTCCTAATTTACTGCAATCGGTCTGCAAGTCATGCTTTGTTTGTCTTATGTTATGTTTTCACTTGTACTGTGATCATTCTATCCTCCTGACTTTCGTTTTCCTTAGCTATAGACGTAACCCGGAGATGTGACCATGACGGAAAACTTGTATGAGAACGTATACATAACCATAGCCGCAAACATAACGACACCTATCTAAATTAAAAGGAGCTCTATCCAAAAGTGTAAATATGTGAAAATTTTGATAATAATTAGGGAAGTATAGTGCCAGACAGCTATCTATCATTTGTGACTTAACTGGTGAGATTTCTTAGTCATTGAGTTGCTGTTTTGGTTAATTTATTTCTGTCTTTTTTTTCTATGCACTTTCTTGATACAATACAACACTACTAATACAAGAACAAAACGATACCACTGGGTGCAATATCAATGTCATACCCAGTGGCGATTACATAGAAGGCGCAATTCACACTAAGAGCGAATTTGCGAAATCACTATACAGTTTGATAAACGTAGTGGCTTATTACCAGAGCGGCCACTTCAAAATGTTGCTTCATTGATATTTCTGTCTCTTTTGGCAGGAAAATGAAAAAACACGAGACATTATAATTGATCAGAAGTTTCATCGTAACATCATTGGTACCGGGGGCGAGAATATCAATGAGATCCGAGAGAACTTCAGCGATGTGCTGATCTTGTTCCCAGACTCGAGCAAGAAAAGTAACATCGTGACAATACGAGGACCAAAAGAAGAAGTTGACAAGTGCTTTGCGTATTTGAAGAAATATGCTGCGGAGTTGGCTGCAGCAAACTACCAAATTGAGTTACCGATTATCAAGAAATTCCATCGTAACATCATTGGTAAAGGAGGCCAGAACGTTAAGAAAATCAAGGATGAAACCAACACAACGATTAAAATCCCAACTGAAGGCAGTCCTAGTGATGTCATTGTCATTACAGGCTACAAAGCACAAGTTGAGAAAGCCAAGAAAATGATACTCGCCCTTCAGAACGAACTGGTAAGTCAAAGATGGCACTGTTTTTGGTCAAATTTTGTAATCAAACGTAGAATTTAAACCTCTTTCTGAAAGACTGTACCTTGTTTCTATTATATATATTCAAGTTCATCCAGCGCCAAAATGCTGATTCCAAGGAACAGTACCTTGAGAGTAACGTGCTGGACAAGAAGGCAAAGACTTCAGCTTCTCTGTCCTCTTTCATCAACTCAGTTTCTGAATGAGTGACCATATAGTTGTTGTTTTTTATTGAATGACGATAATCAATCGTCAATCATTTTAAATCATTGTCAATCATTGTCAATCATTAATCACCATCGCTAATAGAGACCATTTTTGCAACTTTACTCTGACATCTGCATGGCACTTTGTTTCCATTTGATATAGTTTGTGCCAATCAGATCTTATTAGTGCTTTGTTTTGTTATATAAAGGCGAGTATTGTCACTGTGGAACTGAAAATACCACAGAAGATTCACACATCCTTGATCGGTGCCAAAGGCCGCTTGATTAAATCTGTCATGGACGAATGCGGTGATGTGCACATACACTTCCCTGCGGAGGGAACGAACAGCGATATTGTTACAATCAGAGGCGTCAAGGAAGATGTGGAGAAAGCGAAGAAACAGCTTCAGGAGATGGCTAGCGACAGTGAGAAGCAGCTTGCAGAGAGGCAGCTAAGCAATTGCACTGCAGAAGTCCGTGCAAAACCCGAGTACCATAGGTACCTGATTGGACGCGGTGGTGCAAATATCAGTAAGGTGTGTCGTTTGCTTTTGGACGTAAATATCTTGTTCATCATCAGCGCCTAATTTTTCACATCTTCCCAATCAGCATCATCATCAGTATCAAAACCATCACGAGCACCTTAGAATCAATTCTCAGCCATGTACGCACATCCAATGTATCACTTTAGCCAGTAGTCATGATTATCGCACAAATTGCTTTCCATATTTGTATATTTAGTAGCAGCTATATATCATGTCGTTTCCTTTGTATTTTGATTACATACCGACACCCCTGTTACTGTATCACTGTCATATCATCATTGCCACCTGTTGTACTGTCTTTATATAGGCCTGGTATTTTGTAAGTTATAATTCTAACTGGCTAGCAGTTATCTCTTATCTTCACTTTCTCAGTATCCATGATCTGAGAATCAGTTAGGCTTTTAGGTGTGCTAATCATTTCCTGTCTGAATACTCACAGCTTCGTGCTGATACTGGTGCAAGGATTCTTTTCCCGACTGCCAAAGATACAGAGAAAGATCTGATAACAATTGTTGGCAGGCAAGAAGCTATCGACGCTGCAAAAGAAGAGCTATTGAAGAAAATCAAAGATCTGGTATGATTTTAATGCTAAACGTCGAAACATTGCACTTATGACAGACTCCTGCGTGTTATCTTCCTACTATGTTTATTCAGCAACATAGCTTTCATAAGGCTTTTGTGTTTTGTACACCTTGTTATGTAAGGTCATTTCTCATCTTTTCCTTACATTCTTAGGTTTCCGATGTAGTCTATATTATCCGCTGTTGTTGGATCTTTCTTTGTATGGCATTATGTTAGTTTGCCAGCCGCCTTAAGCTAAATAGAGATAGCTGTAAGTCATTCCACGTTCTGGTTTTATACAGGGCCGCCGAAGGGGGGTAGGGGTACAGATTCTCCCAAACCCCAGAACTGAGAGGAATCCTCCAAAGCTATGAAATGATTTTTGGCGCTTGCAATAATTTTAAGAGACTATGTTTTCGTCATTGGGACCCACAAAGCCCTCCAACAGGCCTGACTGCACAACCACTGCCAGCCCTTATTTTTTCGTCTCTTGTTGATCTGGTAATCTTCCAAAAGTAATTTGTCCTCGTCCAGCTTAATAGTTTTGTTGTTGTTGTTGCTGTTGTGGTCGATGATGATGATGATTTTTATGGCAACATACATCACTTCATAGGACAATATCATCGAGGGCACAGTTGATATTGATCCAAAGCACCACAGTCATTTTACGTCCAAAAGAGCTGCTGTGTTGCGGGAAATTGCGGAGGAATTCGGCGGTGTTTCCATCAGTATGCCCAGAGAACCAAACTCGTCTGTTGTCACTCTGAAAGGTGCTGCCGATTGCGTTGAAGGGGCCAAGAAACGCATGCTAGAGATTGCAGACGATTTGGAATCAATGATCACAATTGAGTGTGAAATACTACAGAAACACCATCGCGCTGTGATGGGCACAAGGGGGAGAAATGTGCAGGAGATCACAGCACGAAACAACGTACAGATCAAGTTTCCAGAGAGATCTGTTCCAAATGGAAATGTGGATGAAAACGCTGAAAATGGCGATGTCAGTCCACGCCCTGCTTCTGACATTATTTTGATTACAGGCAAGCAGGAAAATGCTGAAAAGGCCAAAATGGAACTACTTGTAAGATATTATGAATCTCTTGTGTTTCCAGTTTATACCCTTCTTCATCTCTCATTCCCTTATGTTAGCCCATTCTATGTTGTCAGTATTGCCCTGTCACATGTAGAGTTGGTGGGGGACGTAAATCCTGAGTTTAACTGTGCTGTATATCTGCTCTTCCCAGCAATATTTAAGATGTTGTGTTTATTTGAGCATTTTTAGAAAGCAAAAGAAGTGTTAGTTACACACTATATGTGTTGAAGCCGCTTGTCCGGTCTGGGAGTCATTATGCTCCTCCACAGCTCTTCAGGGAATGTCCGTTACACATTTTTTATTTTGAGAATATAGCCTATACTGATGTTTAGGCTCAAAAATAACTGAAATTTAAAAATAATCTGCAAATGATCCTAGGTTCAAAATATGAAAATTTTCAGAATACCGAAGCTCAGCAAATTTTATGTATTATAAACATATTCAAGTTTTTTCCTCTTCCTCTCCTCCCTCTTTAACAGATAATTGCCGTGTTTTTTCTCTAATGAGTGCCCTTTTAACAAGCGCTTCCTCTCCGAGGACAGAATACCTTTTAAATTGAGCGCCACCGAGTGCTCATTAGAGTGAACACGGCAGTTATTTATTTGTTGTTGATAAGTCTTATTTTATCTTAATTATATATTTATCTAACTCTTTATTTCAATTTTAACTTGCCATAGGGTTGCTATGTATTGCCATGCACCCTATGGTATTACTTTGCAGTTGTAATGTATGTCTGTGTCACTTTGTTGTTAGTTTTATGAGCATATAAAAAAACACATTCAAGTTATGAATTAGTAGTTTATTAGTAGTTTATTATTGAATCATTTTCTGTTTGGCTACATATCGTATTTACTTACCATGACAGAAATCTCTAATAAGTGGAAGTAGTATAGAAAATAATTTTATAACCTGTATTTGCCATAGTTGAAGTGCGACCACACTTGTTTTAGGAATTCGTACCCATATCTGAAACTGTTCAGATACCATTTGAGTACCATCGTTACATTATTGGCAAGAATGGAGGGGAGGTTCGCGCATTGATGAACGAGTTTGCGGTCAACATAGCCATTCCTCCAACTAAGGACGAATCTGAAAATGTTGTCGTCACAGGACCACCACAACGTGTCGCTGAAGCCATCGAAGGGCTGCATAGGAAGGTCCAAGATATCGAGGCTGATATTGAAGATAAGGTAAGTCAGAATATAACGTTTTTGTGTTTCTGCTGCTGTGTACAATTACCGTCGATTTCTTTATACATTCCAGTTTCCAGAGTGTGCATCAGTGGAAAGGAAGACCCGACACATGAGATATTTTATCTGTTATGACTTGCTATGTAGCTTGAGAATAAGATTGAAGGTAGAGGAGGGTACACGCTTTTTTGTAAGGAACCTAGCTCAAGGCATAGTTCCAGAAGTTCCTTATTTTCGGGCCTCCAATGATCAAATTGTAGTACTAAATGTTCCTTAACAGTTCCTTAATTTTCACCTCACATTAGTGCCATAGAATTGGTACAGACACATATAAAACATTCAAATCCTGAATTTTGCCTTTGATTTTGGCTGTAGCGTAAGATTATTGACAAATGAAGGACCTAACACAAGCACAGCTAACAATCTATGCTGGTTTTGGCTGCAAATGACTGGAACCAGCTTCCTGATTTTTGATTGTTCGTTGTTATAAAAATTATTCAAATTGAAAGTTCCTCAGGGAATTTTCCTTTAGTAGTATAAGTTCTTTAAATATTTTGGCATTCTACATGTAGGTTCCTTATATAGTAGCTCCCTATAAAAAAGGCGTGTATTGAAGTTCAGCCCTTCCCCAATATAATAGATGACCCTCGTATACCTATGGCTATGTCTATTCAATACCATTGCCTTGAATATTGTGTTTACCTTGCATTTTTGCATCAGAATTTTGAAGGCCTTTTCATATTACTTTGAGTTTCACCGATGCCTCTTTTGACCTTTCAGAAACTTCGTGGCTTCCAGCTCACAATTGAAGTGCCGGTGAAGTACCATTCAAAGATCATTGGTCACAAGGGAGGAGTGGTAAGGAAACTCCGCACAGACTATGACGTACAAATTCAGGTCCCGTCTCAGGATTCTGATGGGAAATCTGAGAACCCTATGATTATTCTCACGGGATATGAAGAGAATTGTTTGAATGCCAAAGCTGCCATACTTGAAATGGTCCATCAGTTGGTGAGTTGTTTTGATTTTATCAAATTTTAGCGAAGTTGATTTGTTACACTTTGTTAGAAGCTCCCTTGGGTTTTCTGGGCAGGAAACATTAAAATGGTGATTAAAACAACAAAATGATGATTAAAACAACAAAATGGTGATTAAAACAACTAACTGGTGGTTAAAGCAACCAAATGGGATTGTGCAATTTGTCGATGATACCATTAGACGCTTTTTTTATAATGACCACTATAGGGATCCTACATTTAGAGTGTCAAAGTATTTAAGGAACTTATACTACCAAAGGAAAATTCCCTAGGGAACTTTTCAATTTAAGACTTTTGTAGCAGCAGACAATCAAGAGTTAGAAAGCCGGTTCCATTCATTTGCAGCCAAAACCAGCTTAGAATGTTTGTTATGCTTGTGTAAAGTGTTTCATATTTTATTGGTCTTAAGTTATAGCCAGATTTATAGGCAAAATTTAGAATTTAAATGTTTTACCTGCGTCTGCATCATCGAGCAATGTCAATTTTGCAATGGGTACACCGTTTTTTTTTAAGAAAGTGGTAGTACTGGGCTGCTCAAGAAGTTAAATAGCCAAGTACTAGATTCGTGAGACGTAAGAAAGCTGATGAGTCATATATATATATATATATATATATATATATATATATATATATATATATATATATATATATATATATATATATATATATATATATATATATATATATATATATATATATATATATATATATATATATATATATATATGTATGTATGTATGTATATATATATATCTTTAAAATCTCAGTATTCATGCAAGAAAGCCGGCTACTTTTTTTGCTTAACATAGATTTCTTGTCGCAACCTTTTGTAACATAGTGCTGTGTTTGTATGGGACCATTGTAGTATTATGCAACAAAAAGTTATTCTTGGAAATCTGCTCCTAGCCTTGATATGAGAACTTACTCTTCAAATGCTTTCTGGCTGAATCGAAATAAGTTTTAGAACTAGCTCAGTTTTTATTTTTGTTTGTAAACTGTTGGGACTTCGTGACGATAGAATAAATGCTACGTAAAATCAGATGATACTAGCCATTGTTTCCAAGGTCATTCCGTACCAGCCAGCATCTCGATAAGTAGGATAGGTTAGGAGCGAGATATTTGTAGGTTTTCATTGAGTTTTGTGTTCGTTGTAATTTAGCCCTAAAATTGTTGAGCGCGCATTTTAGATCTCCGGGTTTGCCAAGTACTACACCTTATCACGGAATCTTTTGTCTCCCGTTACTTGTTGTATAATTTGTGGGTTCCTTCCTTGGCATTGTAATGCCAAATTTGTTACCCCAGTAAGCTTGTACATTTGGCTTCCTTCTTTTTGAAGTATACAGTTGAGTACCATATGCAGAATACGCGAAAATAAGTTTGTGTTAGCCCCTTTTTGAGATTACTCTGAGATACGCGCGAGTGGAAAGCAGGGAAGGCTGGTGGCTCTCATATATTCGAGCTTTCAAGGAAGAGACTAACACTTAGCACTTCAGCTTTTATAAGCGAAAGATCTTTGTGTTTTGCGCAGGAGCAATTGGTTTCAATTGAAGTGAAAATTGACCACCGTGTCCACAACCGAATAATAGGCCAGAAGGGGAAATCGGTGCGCAAGATAATGGACGAATTTAAAGTCGACATTCGTTTCCCACGTGACCCAAATGATGATACTGTCACAATTACTGGGCCTGAAGATGCTGTTGAAGATTGTGAAGAACATTTGCTGATGCTTGAAGAAGAATACGTAAGTCAACTTTTCCTTCTTCCTAGCAGTCCACTTTTTGTATTTCTCATTTAAGTAATTTATGATTACTTGCCGAAATTAAAAATAAAAGACTCAGCAAGTTGTTAAAAAATATAATCGTAAGGCATTAGGTAATAAAACGTTATTAGAAGCTGCAAAACTAAACTTGCTGTAAACCCCTAATGATCTTTTCTTTCTCAATTTTAGTATATATTTCTTTTCCAACCCCTACATATTTACTGAAAATGTCTTTTATTAGTTTAGGAAACCAAGGTCATATTTGTTGAAACCTATATCTTATGGATATGCTCGATTTCATGCAGCTGGTCTCATTGAATCTGCTTTTATTTGTGTCATCAGCCTATTTTTCTTACCATGTTTTTATTTGGGTGCTCTAGTTTGATTCCTAGGTCAAAAATATAAGATCAGCAGGAAACAACCCTTGAGAACTTTGTACACACCGGTTTTGTTTACAAGTTGCTTGTTCATATGGCAAATTGACGCAAGAACTGATGTGTGACTCTCTTTTCTAGCTTGATGACGTCCGAGAACGTTACGACAGCCGTAATACGATTTCGGACTATTTCGCCCAGCGATCAAATTCGAGTGAGGCAGGTGGGCAGAAGAATAGCAAAGGGTTTGTTGTCCGTGATGCGCCATGGGAGCAACAGCCGGGAAGGAATGGCCCTCAACAAGTTCCGGACTCCTCGGACACGCAGGATTTTCCCTCTCTTGGTGGTGGCGCAGGAGCCAGAGCTAACGGAAAGCCAGGCAACGCCGCTTGGGGACCGTGGGGCCGTAACTGATTCCAGTAGATCTTGGACTAGAGTCAAAAAGAGGCGCCAATTTATGAAATTTACCTTTGTCTTCATAATTTTGATAATAGCGTTCCTGAGCAATGCTGCTGAAATTCATCTCTAAATTCAGTGCCGATTCGTTCACAGTGCATTTGACCGGCACATAGATGGGGGATTTTTTTTAATCACTTCAAGGCACCAGGGTTTAAATAGCTTGGTGAATTTCATTGGCATTTCTCCTGAGCTTTATTGATATCTATTGAATTTGATCTTATACAGATTATATTTGCTGTTATTTTGAGAAAAAGTCTTGTTCCTAGTAGATTGTAGACACTGTTTGGTTTACACGACAAGTTAACTGAGGGCATCTCCTGTAATTTGCTTAGCAGTTAACTTTTCAAAAGGATATCATATCAATAATTATTTGAAGTATCCCACGAGAAACAGATTAGAATTGCCATATTAAAAAAGTGAAACGCATATTAAAGAACATGTGTGATGTTAATTTTGTCCTCCTTTTATACTGGTAGGAGAGGTTTTTGTTTGAGTGGGGTGGGTGGGTGTGGCAATATGTCTAAGGACGATATCACATCCGTTATTCATAATAGAACCACTGTTTATTTGAACTTCTGGAGATTTTCGCTCGATTGAAAAGCTTTTTTTCTGAAGTGTTGCTCGTCCTTGGGAGAGGTGCAGCCTTGGCGACAGTAGAAAAGTGACATTATGAAAGGATGGCTGTTATCGGACGGACTGCTTTGTGTTAGCTCCCAGCCATTTTTTACAATAACCTTTTTTTGAGGATGCTTTGAAAATAAAGCTTGATAATATAGCAGTTGGCTGTGATTCAATGCTATTACTTTTCTTCTGGGTTAGATACTCTTTGCTGCCTAACAGAAGGGGGCTTGGCATAGTTGGGGGTTGGAAAAATCCCCAAAACCTAATTAGCAGGGGAGTTGAAAAATTGCCTTAAATTTAATAGACGGGGGATATAGAATGTTAGTGTGATGCTAGCGTGTAATGTTAGTTAAGTGCTAGCGTTGAGGAAGTGATGGCAATGAGTTGTAGAAAAAACCCGGAATGAATCAATAAATGGAGTGAAAAATATAGTACTCTAAAAACGGAATTTCTACAAAATTTTATGATTTGTCTGTTCGAATTTGAGAGTTCGAATCAGCAATGCAATAGTTTCGTAATTACATGAGATCTTGGGTGGAATTTTTCCCAAAATTTAATAGCCGGGGGGATTGGAATAAGAATGTCCTGGCTGGAAAATTTTGAAAAAATTAATTAGCGGGGGACGTCTATTAGGCACTAAAGAGTACTTCCCACTGTACCAGGATATCAAACAGAAAGAACGAGATATCTCAACATCATCTGTCATCAATTAAGCACATATCTTACAAAGCGCAAAAGCAATTAGACTTAGTGATATGTTGTAGCATTTGGATGGCTCGAGAATTGTGTGCTGCGAATGAAAGGTAAATGCGCAGTGCGTGATCCAATGGATAGTTATGTCAAGTGAACGAAGAATCTGAATAATGAATGAACGGAGAAAAGCTGGGAGTAGGAACGATTGTGAGAAAATTTTTTTAAAGTAAAGCGAAATAAGAGCAAACGCAGGTTCTTGATACTATGGCAAGTTCAAAACAAAGTCAAATCAGCAACTATAGTATCCAGCTTCTAGATATGAACAGTCTGTTCTATCCATAATAAGATCCGCCTTTAAGCCGCACGGCACCATAGTACACGGTTGCATACTTGACACACTCAGTGTAAGATAGCTTTCCTAGCAGACTCTTGGCCCGTTGTCTACAAATGCCCAGCATGCCTTGCAGGAATCTCTTGTCGCAGGTTTTCCTTGAGTGTCGCTTCTGCAATAAAAATTATGGTGCTATTTACTCAATGATTAACTGCAGATATGAGGATACTGTGTGGGGTACATAGGTACATATATTCACCAAAAAAGGGACACAGAAACAATGGATTATCTTGCCAAGATTGCATCAAAACCTTTGCACACTAGCAGGTGCGCCGAGAGCAAGTGGAAAAACAGTGCCCTGATGGCCTCATTATGACATTAGCAAATCACCAAAGAATCATTTCATAACTTTATGGGGCCCTTCTCTGTTTTTTTTTATATATCACTTGAAATTTTGAAAAATACAATATCATACTTTGTTTGCACCACATACAGCCGGAAAGGACTCTGAGTCATCTGGTCCCAACTGCATATGGTGCTTACTATTTAGCATATTTACATCAAAATAAGAAAGGTCATCTCACATCAGATGCCCCATGATTAACAATTATTTGATAAAATGACATGCTAGATGTCCGGGAAAAACAATTTAAGCATATATATTGAACATTTGAAGATACAATATAAATATCTGTTTCCTCTCTGTTTCAGGGCCCGGGGCGATCTGCCCAAATTGCCCCCTCTCGGCGGGCCTGCACACAAGAGCCTCGTCAAAAGCGTAAGAGGACTCAACTAAAAATCATCGATTTATTTGATCGATCGATTTCTACTACACGTGCTTCTAGTGTCTATATAATTCTGAATATAACTGATGACTTACATAGTGATAGCAGTAATCATGAATATTACATGCAGGGGTGAACGCCTTCTTGAATGGGAATGGAAGTCCATAAGGTATGCTGCAGCCATTTGGTTTAAATGCCCCGCCTAAAGAAGAGCGAAAGTTATGCGTGAAACATCAGGCCTAAGTACGATGTCTAAACCGTAATGATAGCACGGGTAAAACTAACTAAAACTAAAATAGTGTCAAAGTAAAGGTTCATACATAGATGGCTAAGAATCAATCTGTAAATAAACAGTACATCAGAAATGCACGAATCGAGTGGGATAGAGTGAAATGGAATGTGGAGGGCCTGTGTTAGAGGTGCACCTCGAGACTCTTGGGCACGTGGTCCCTGCTAATTCCAACTATCTCTATGTTTGAGACATTGATGATATCTTGGGCGTTTACGAAATTTGTGAGTGCCCATATGCTACTACTAGTTATGTGAATTTTGCGATTGAATTGTGATAAATTAAGTAAGCTGACACTTTTGCTTACTTCTTCGTCTTCGAACGGAGCTTCTTATGGAGCGTCGTCTTCTTATGGAACGTCGTCTTCTGATGGAGCGTCGTCTTCTTATGGAGCGGCGTCTTCTGATGGAGCGGCGTCTTCTGATGGAGCGGCGTCTTCTTATGGAGCGTCGCCTTCTTATGGAGCGTCGCCTTCGCACAGACGTTCGGCGGCGTCCCCAAGGACTTTTTTGCGGACCAACATCCTCTGATGTCTGGAAATCATCAACTGGATCTTCATCTAATTCACTTACATCATTAGATTCCATTCCATCATTTGCCGTGACCTCATTCGTGTCCTCTGTGTCATCTAACATTGGAGCAGCGTCTTCCAAATCATCATTATCTACGGATTCATCATTTGGTTCTTCACATGTCTTTATGACATCAGTCACCTCCATTGATGGATCCGACATCAGACCCTGAATAAGATTATTTATATTGTATCTTCTCAAACACAAAGATATACACAGATTGAATGAACAAGTATGCGAGTGATGCCTTACTCTAGGGTTGACCAAACTCCTGTAACTGGAGAGCCCCCTGCCAATAAATTCATATACGACGGATAGTCATAGGTGATTGGCAAAAGTATCATCTTGTTTATCATTTGAGACAGAAATAAACTATGAGGTCTTCATAGAAAAATATTTGATATGCATTTAAATAGCAGTAGCAACTTCTTTATTCTTTCATTTCGAGAAATATTCCCCTTGTAAACCAACGATACTGAATAGGCTACCATGTTTACAAGGCCCGTTCCTATCTGTGGGGTGTTGGGGTGCCACACCCAGTAAGACAAAAATTATGTCGGCCAAAGTGACTAAAATATGCCATTTCTGTCGGCAAATTCCTTGAATTTTACCGAAGTCATTAGGGGCCTAAGAGGAAGAATTAGGTGCTCTATGGAAACACATGATGCAAAAAACTTTAAGCAGATATTTGTCATCCATAGGATTCATGCCCATTTTTGGCATATTATAGGCCCAAACAGCCCTAACTGGTGAAACATTCGGCAAACCAAGCACGTTATGTTAAAGAGAGGCGGGCTACAAGTATGTAGTGACTTTTTCGAACCACTTTGCCAATTAAAAACATGCTTTGCTTCATGAAAAATGCCCTCAGTACTTGCAAGTCCTGCGACCAAGTACCATTAGAAATATGTAGCATACACTCATGGTTGATTCTGGGTAGCCTCGCTTTGAGGTTGTCAAGAAAAGATCACCGTGGTTTGAGGTACACAGCTTCGATGAAAATAGCACGAGGAAGACTCCACTTCATCGAATTATTGGAAGTTGAATGGAACGCTGACAAATTTGCCCAGAATGTCTACTGCCAACAACGATTGCCAATGGGCTGGTAAGTGAAAATAACATTTTTATGCTTTAGTTAGGCTTAGTTATATTTTGTCATTCTTGCTCTTGGTAATACGAGGAATCGTCCGCCTTTATTGCTTCTTCATATTAAGTAAAGTTGACGGGTAGGTAAGACTTGTTTTCTTTTGCCCCATGTAAACAATCACATCTATTGCCTTCTAGTTTATTTATTTTGCATCTTAAAAACGTGTTCGAAGTAATAACTAAGCTGTGGTGTTCACATATCAAACTTTCGTAATATCAGAACTTAAGAGTACAAGATTCGTCGTTTCGTTGAGCCTTCTGACATTGCACGAAAACCGTTTCTCAAGTAAAAACACGTATCCTATATGTGATGAGCTGTACCTTCTTCACTCATCCACGATGCGATGGCTGTACCGTCTTTTTGACTCGCGTGCAACGTAACAACATTAAACTCCCACCTCGGTGAAGATATTGCGGGAAATACGGAACACTATAATTTCACGAACTTTTGCACGTTACCTATGTTCAGCGATAGATTCTTTGAACACGAAAGGATTACGCTAGGAAAAGTCATTGAAGGGCCATTTTGAAAAAGGTGCAATAGCCTAAGGGCGTTCTAAATATCTTTACCAAGACATACAGTTTGTGCCATTCACTAAATACCATATATGGGCTATTCCTAATATTGGAAAATATTCACTGAAATCATATAACGAACGCTTTGTAAACTCTACTAGGGTGTAAGACGACGAGAGTAAGAGGCATTATCTTGCTCAAAATAGAGGCATAGTACAACAGAAGCACTAAACCATAGCTTTACTACAATGGCATAAGTGCAGGCAAGTCCCTAGTGATGCATAGGCCTTCACGAATAAACAAACTGAGGAGATTCAGGGTTATGCCAATAAAAACATATATTGTGTGATTTAGAGTTTCGAGTAGAGCCTGAATCGCTGAAAGCCTAAGTTGCTGGTCGTTTCGTGATGAGCGGAAAATATGTTTCCCATCTCTCGCTGCAGTGTGCTCCCCTTAGAAACACCAACACTTTTTGCGATGCATCTTACTTTTGAAGCCAAAGTTCACGGGTCTCGTAGCATCATAATCAATTCACTTTCACTATCTCCACAGGGAATCGTAGGTCATGACTGTCGTCTCGGTACAGTGCATCAGCCCAAATCCCTAAGGTAGGGTCTACACTAATATGTTTTGTTAACGCTCCGTTTTCAAAGAGCTCCGTTTTCATTATAGCAGTATCAGTGATACTGCTATATTGAAAACGGAGTATCACCCACACTAGAAAACAGGTAAAAAGATCTGCGTCTACACTACTCTGTTTTCCATCGTTTTCGAATTGTTATTCTACTCCTTTTCGAACCCCATTAAACCAAGATTGACAGCATTCCTGGTCTTTTGTGCATTCAATATTGATCCTACAGCGGACATTTTCCTCAGTAATGCATGTTGCGCAGGAAATATTGTGGACGAGAAATTTTCGCCCGACGATGAGTATCATATTTGCGCTGGAAGGTTAGTAAGGTACTGGAGCTGCTAAAATGACCCTGAGAAAAGAGCTCTCCCCCTTACAAAGTGAGCCCTGCTCTGGCACCACCCTTTCCGTAGTGTCACAAAAACTCAACAGTTCGCATCAAGAAAGTCTCGGACCGGTTTTAGTACTGACAGTATGAAAGCGCTGAGATATCTTCTATAAACAGAACGTATATGTAACCTTTGCATTCTGGGACTTAAACTCTATATACACATTGCTTACCTCAACACAGTTGACGTTCACATCTCTTTCATTTTCAACTCCAATCGCAAACGACACAAAGGCCAAGACTAAAAGAAAAGTGTAGGGTCATTACAACAAGCATGCAAACAATTAATGAACCGTAGACCAAAAACTGCTTGCTAAGGTATCCATTACTTGTGCAGCGGTAAACAAACAGTATCTCACCAAAGGAAAAGTAGACAAACTTCATCTTCGTGACAGAAGGATTCGTCTTTTTTACCAGCCTCCTGTTCCGTCTGCGGAGTTGATGCCAACTGCCAGTTTATTCTGCTTCCTATCGTCAAATAGTGTGTCCCACTGATTTGAGTGGGCGTCGTGTCGTTGTCAAGGAGAGGTACGTCACTCTAAAGAGCTGAACGGAGGGAGTGACAGAAAGGAGAAACTTCCCCGGCGTTGAGGATCTAGAAACCTTAGGATCTCTAACCTGAGGACACAACTGCCAGTCATCATGCCAAGTCAAACCGTTTCTTTTGAATAAAGAGCCTTTTTTCTATCAGTAGGAAGTAGATATCACGTCGAGTTCAGCTACAGGCTGTAATTAACGGTCATTCTAGACTTGAAAATGAAGGCGTTGCAGACTGAAATATGACAAGATAGATTATAATTGGTTGGTGTAAAGTACGGTTTAAAAACTAAGAAATTACCAACTGTAAATATTCAGAGTGGCGGTGATGAGATGCACGTCTGTCTGATGTGAAATTGGCTTCCAGACCGAAGTGTTTGACTGTGCAAAAGGTTGAAAGTTCAATTCTGGATTTTTAAAGTCTAAGAAAGTAGACAAGCTCATGCCTATTTACAGTTAGAATGTTCGCGCCAGTCCATCATCTCATTTTTTTAATTATTGTACTGTATATATCTAAGAAAGTGTCATAAGAAAGGCTAAATTTACAGTTTTTGTAAGAATGTGTGTTACGAGCAAGCTAGCAGTACTAGGCTTTTCACGAGGGGCCATTCAAAAAGTATGTACGCTCTCGAGGGGGGAAGGGGTACCTGAAAAGCGTACGACAGCGTACAGGGGGAGGGAGGGGGTATTTCAAAGAACGTACGTACGCCCATGTAATATTTAAGTGCTGCTTATTTGAATAAAGTTTTAAGTAAATACAACTATCTTTTAAGCCCTGGCCAAACGATCCAACATTGACCCAACATTAAGCCATCAATTGCTTGGTTTATTGTGGCTTCATTTTAGAAGAGGGTGGCCAAATGATCAAGCAAATGTTGGATTGCAAGCACAGCTGCACGTTCTTTGGCGCGCCTTTCATATTGTGAGAATGAAAAAGACTTTGTGCGCATGCTTGAAGGCAGCCAGTGTTGCATCTCCTGGAGACTTTAGGGGCCATTCACAAAGGACATCCGAGCACAAGGGGGGAGGGGGGTCTGGTGAAATAGGACAAACTCGGACATAGGGGGAGGGGGTGTTTGCGCATGGCGGACGTCCAGGTGTTCAGAATGTTGCAACAAGACATTTTTACTACAGTCCTATTTTTGATTGATCCTATCATCCAAGTATATGCTATTGCATTGGCGATTTATTGCGTCCCGGATAGCCAAAATTCATGCCAAGTGATGGCCAATGATTTATGAAGCAGCCATTCGCAGAGACTGACGTCCTAGACGATGAGTGAAGTATCGCACGACTTGTTCCGTTCTTTGGATGTTCTGTTTAGCTAGACATTGCCATATGACAAAAAATTTATATTTTTACATACATACATACATACATACATACATACATATATATATATATATATATATATATATATATATATATATATATATATATATATATATATATATATTAAATGGTGTTTGGCATGAAATAGATGGACGTCCAAGGGGGAGGGGGGTCATTGGAAACGGACAATATCGGACAATAGGGGGGAGGGGGGTCTAAAAATTCAACTTTTTAACGGACGTCCTTTGTGAATGACCCCTTATGTATTTGACTTTTTAGGTGGGTTGGGGGTGATGGCATAAAAGTACGTAAGCTCAGGGGAGGGGGGTACCTAAAGTGTACGAAAGCGTACAAGGGGGAAGAGGATAAAAAATTCATCGATATTGAGCGTACGTACTTTTTGAATGGCCCCTAAGCTAAGACGCTCAATGCTGGATTTCTGAGGCTAGAAAGTTGATAAGCTGATAAACACTTCCTCCATGGATTTAGAATGTTTCCTCTACAGTAAGTTTTATGTGCTAAGACCTGTTATCACTAAAAAAGACAATGACTTTTTGTCGTTTTTGCTGCAATTTTTCATGCTTTTACGAAACGTTCAAGAAACCTTTAGAACTAAAATGTGGCCAGAGAATAAACTTCAAATTTTACTAGTGTACTAAGGCTTGAGCAAGGTTTCTTATAAAAAAGTAACAGAAATATTGCCCGGTGCTTCGAGCACATTTCGCTTTGCAAATGGTAGTTAGACTTAGAGTTAAAACTGTCTTTATAAGAATACCTAATTGTTAGCCGAACCCTAAATATTCTCGAATATTCTTAAAATTTGCCGATTTAGGGTCTAAGAGTATTCGTAAATTATTCTTAAAGTATTCTTAAACTGTTCTTAAATTTCGGGAATAAGTAAAATTCAAGCTTGCTTTTTTTGAAAAGCCTAAATAACCAAAGCATCTGAGTCTCCAGGAAACCTGAGTTTTGTGTTATTCTTAAATTATTCGTACTTTTCAGCGGTTTTCAGCCTTGATATTTTCATAGACTTTATATTCGTGTAACAAAGGTGTCTGTTGCATTTCAACTGCATTTGTAAGATGTTAGTATCTTCTCGTAAGTTGTACAGTAGAATGTTGTATACATAGCTCGCTGCGTGGATGTATTAGGGTGTGGCCTCCCTTATCCCCCAGTAGCCTCTTAGGTGACAAGAATAT
Source organism: Mastigias papua (assembly GCA_964019165.1). NCBI lineage: Eukaryota > Metazoa > Cnidaria > Scyphozoa > Rhizostomeae > Mastigiidae > Mastigias > Mastigias papua. The sequence continues at coordinate 8,950,126 of OZ025285.1, forward strand.
GTGATATCCTGCAAAGCTATAGGAAATGAAACTGTCATTTTGAGCCTTTGCAAGTAGGTGTTATCGGATGAGATGTCTGGAGTTTCCAAATTTCGCGTACAGACATCTAAATTTAGTCTGTGTTGTCAATCGATCTGTTCGAAACTTTGGTATTTATATCAGCAAGATGACAGGGTAAAGTACTGCCTGTAAAGACAGGAAGACATGCTGTGGAAAATCTACCCTCATTCAACTGCGAAGCAGTAAGCGCACGGCAGGTTGATTTTATGAAACAAATATCCATGGGGCCCGATCAGTTCAAAAGTATCATGAATTAGCAGAAATAGTTGCAATTAATAAAAGACTGTATAAGTAATCATTGCACATGTATTGAAGTAATTATTGCATATCTACGTAATTAATAACTACAAAATTAATTATTGGACATACACAGAATTAATTATTGGACAAGCTCTGACTTAATGAGCAAATCCCAAGGTTCAATGCCTTTCATTTTGGCGCGAAATTCAAATCACATTTTACAACGTGACACTGTTAAGGTTTCTCAGCGAAAATGGAAAGCTCCCCCTGCTCTGCTCTCCAAACAAATCATTGTTTCCATATTTTCACACGTGTGGGACTGGCTGAAATACTGCATCAAGTGAAGTATGCAATAAAAGAGGCACATGGGTCTGTTTTACGCTTGTGGAACAACACAAGCTTCGATTGCACTTCTAATCAACTTTTATTTTGAATTTCATTTTCATTTCATTTCATTTTCATATCATTTACGGAGGGTCTCCTTTCAGCGAGTGCTGGTTTACAAGGGGCCCTTAAATTCAACAAGATAACATACAAAAGTCATGGAACAATTTTGCTAGGAAAACTCGTTCCCTGATTCCTGGACAAGTCGAAGTGCCCGTCGCCCCTTTTTAAGTTTGGCCATGTTCCTTTGTTCCTTGGATATCTTTTGCATGTTCCCCTTGTTCCCTGGAACACCTACATGGCCCTCGACGTTTACCTTTTTCTCACTGAAAGACTTGCTTAGAACCAATCTCAAGGGCATTCTCATTTCTAATAGAATAAAATTTCTATGGTTATTAAGTTTCGTATTTGTAGTTTATATTTCTTTTGCATCCACAAACCAACTTCTAGACAACAGTGAAACTCTCTCAACCTCATACGAGAATGTTGACATATGGCAGTACCATTTTTCTATGTGCTGTTTGGATGCTTCATTAATGTCAAAGCATGTTTGTTGTACTGATTAATGTCAGATATTCCCATATTATATATTATATTGTGACCCAAGCAACACTATCTAAACTCCATCCGAGTTAATACTCGGAACTGAGTCAAATTTTCTCATGAGAACGTACTCAAATAATAGCAAATTAACATTTTGAAATTGCAGTTTCTTTAGCTAAATACTCAATCGAATTAATATGGTGAAATTAGTGCATAAATAACGATTAAAGTCTTTTACATGTTTAAACTAGTCTTATTACTAAACTAGAGTCAAAATTGCATCAAAAATGCCCATAGTGTTGTCACGAAACTGTGATGCAGATCCATCCCAAATCAAATTTGGAATTTAAGTAGGGATTGAAAGTGTTTTGTGACCAATGTCAGGTCATTTTATAGGGATTTTGCAAAAGGTTTCTTCAGTAAAACATTTTCTTATTTTAACTATTGCAGTGTTTGCATATTTTATTATGTTTTTTGCTGGGGAAGTGACGCAGGCAAACATGGGGTAGTCGACTTTTACTTTCTGGTAAGCTCATCTTTTACTTTCAAGAGAATGAGCATTTTCATAACTGTAAGTAATCAGTTCAGAAGCCAATATGGCGAAATTCACAGAAACCTGGATGTTTTGCAATTTAGAGAATATATGCAGATTACGGATAAGTCTCAACCGTTTTTCACATAAATCAAAGTGATATTATATGCCAGCTAAATCTGTTGTGCTCAGAATCTAAGTTTTTTTTACCTTCATCATATCGAGCATAGTCTACTTGGATGGAAAATATTTTGTATCAATTGCAAAGATACTTTATTTTGGAGTTGGTAGCAAAAAAGATGCTTTTAATGTCTATAGTTTACAGAAGAAATTTGAAGCTTTTTTCGGGGATAAATTTGAAGTTGCAAAAACCAAACAAGTACTTTCCCAATTATGGCACTTCACATTTTTGCATTTTCTTTCATTTTTCTCGGAGATAGCCTATAATTTGTACTGAGTTAATTGTAGAATTAAAATACGCAAAACTTTGGCTTGTTTATAGCAGTAATTGTCTTCCTTACTCCAGCAACAAGAGGCTTTGAATTTTTCATCACACTTCAAAGGAAAATATATCATTCATAAAGTAATGAGCTTTTTGTGTACCTTGTTTATCCTAATATGCTTTGGAGTCCTGTTTTGGTCCTGCAATATTGGCAAATCCATTATTAGAATACTCTTCTTAGAATGCATGGTGAATGAATTTCTGATATTTGCAATTACCTAGAGACAGTATACTTAAATAATCACCCTTTCCTCGTTTGATTGGTCAGCACGATTTGCCCCCCCCCCCTCTTAAGACTTCTTTATTTTTGAGTGTCTGTCAAAACATACAGGAATCAGAATCTAATGGGCTTTTTCCAGGGAAAAGAAGACATGATTTAACTGGGCTGATTTCTTTCGTGTTAGATCTATGCTGGGCAAACTTACAAGGCATTGTGTTCTAGTCTGATTGAGGACATTTTACGATTAATGGAATAATATACGAAGAAAATGTCAATTATGGTTTAGTATTGTTATGTATAATTCATTGCATTTTTCTCCTCTCTCTAGTTCTTTTTATTTTATTATATTTTTGCTTATGCTTTCATTACCATTATAATTCATAATTATTCAATACACAATCTATAATCAACCTTCAACGCACAGTCGCAAATTATTTTGCTAAGAGACCTGCTTCAAGAGAACTTCAGGCAAACAGAATTTTATGTAGCCATATTAAGTTAACCCTACCTTGCCTGCTTGAATATATTTTTGCTTTAATAGACTCTCTAAAGCTTTCTGGGAGGTTTTTCTACACTTTTGTATGGTAATTTATGTAGTTATTCTGTTGGTTATTGGTTATCTATTGCCTATATCTCATCATAGATTGACTGTGATGCAATCAATCTTAATTCGGGAACTGGTAATTATAACATTCATTTATTCATTATGAAATCCATTCATTATAACATTCATTCATTCATTCATTCATTCATTCATTCATTCATTATAACATTCATTCATTATTCATATTCACATCATTCTTAAGAATTTCCTTGCACATCACATTGATCAGCTACTTGGTGAGCCAAATGGCTGGGGAAGTTCTTTGATTTTACCATCCACCATTGGGGACAGCGTTGAGCTTACTGAGGACTTTTGCACAATAATTAGTGTAGTAAAATTGGCTTGATTTAATTTCAAGAATATGACAGTATACTATACAAATTTCATTAGCAACCATTACTGGTCGATTCCAAGTCGTCTCATCAAGCTTCAAATGCATGTAGCCATTCCACAAAAAATTACATAATGATACTATTCCAACGTTTGTCTTTTATGAAGAGCCCAGCTAAAGGCCTGGTTCTAAAAGTAAGTACAGTAGATAGCAGGGAGGTAGGACGCATCTAAAATGTGGGGGGGCCAAGTCCTAAAAGGGGCGCATTACCACGCCCATTTTAGACTTCAAAAGGGCACTTATGGATAGTTTGCTAAAAAGTGGGGACCATGGCCCCTATGGCCCACCCGGTTCCTACCTCTATGGTAGACAGCTGAGCTGGATGGAGAGTTGCAGTGAGGCTGTGGGTTGAGGGGTGGTGTCATAGATGAGAAGTAAATTATGCAATGAGTAGAACTGATTTGACCAGATTTTATCACTAGAAGCTCCTCAAAAAGCCCATAATTTCAACATCATATTTAGTATTATAGTTGTTGCAAGTGTTCGTTGTTAATTCAGGGCACTCTTATCACTTCATGTTCCAAAACACTCGCTATTTAGGCATTTTCTGCCTGTTTACCCGTTTTCGTCCTTTGCTTTCCTACCTTTATTGAATTACGTGTTTTTGATCACCTACCAAGTCCCCAATTTTGTTCACATTTATTAACTGAGGATGAGATTAGCTTATCCCGAAACGTCCTAGACTTGTTTAACTGGATATGTTTAAAACGGGTTTGTCGATAAAGAATATGAGTGGATGTGTCGATGGCAATCTACAAATGAAACTGGCTATTCTTTCTATTTTGTCCTCAATGTTGCTCGTCTTGGCTATTATCCTCAAATTCATATTAAAGCAGCACTTTCCAACTACTTGCTACAAAAATTGCAAAATCACAAAGGTTACACACAGTCCATGCGAGTTTGACTTTATAATTGTCGATTGTTTGCAGTGATAAAAGGTACTGGAAATTGAGCATTGCCTTAATGATTTATCCTTAGTAGTACACGCATTCTTTTTATAAGGAAGTTGGCAGAGTCCAGAAAAATGCCCAACCCTCCTCCGGCAGTCAAATCTGCATCATAAACCTACCTCTTTTATGTATCAGAGCTAGCCAAAATTTTTGAACTCTACATTAGGTATGGCTCGGAAGCTTTCACTGTAAGTGGGCTATGCCCTTCACATTTGATGTCGCATTATATAAAAACTTTGCTGAAACTGAATTGTTGATACAAATTTCACAACCTTCCTCAAATACGTCATAAAGAGCAAAATTCTCCTCCGGTTCAGAGCCGTTGAGCCTTGACTTTTTCTGGACTCTGGAAGTTGGACTAAGGCTCAGTACTGAAAATTCCTTAACTGGTGACCAAATTGGGTACTCAAAATTCCTTAGCAATTCCTTAACTTTGAGCTTTACGTCCATTTAAGATATACTTAGAGACAAGAAAATATAGTGTCATAAAGGTGTCAAAAGACGAGTAAAAACAATTTTTGCTGTGTTTTCTTGGCAAAGCAATTTTTTAATGATTTCTTTGTGCAAACAAGTTTTCTCTTCAAAGTTGAATGAATCAAACATTGCATCAAATGCATCATTGCATCGCAAATTGAAGTAGGAAGATTGACAGCGAACATGAATGTGATTCAGCTAAATGCAGACTTCCATGAAAATACTGCAATAAAAATTTATTTATCAACGAGTGCTTGTTATGTCGGTGAAGACATTCATTTATTTGTTATGATAGATTAACATAAAGCAGCAATTGTGGTAGAAATGATGAACATTGAGTTATATGAAAAATGCAAATAACAGATAGCTTTTCTTTGAATTTGCAAAACTGGAAGCCAAAAATATTTCGAAATACCAAAATGTAACTAGTTCTGAATGTCAGTTTTTCTTCTGCTTAGTTTTCCACTGCTTTGTTGTACTTCTCAAAGGGAAAGTTTTGTGCAAGCAATTTTTTTCTTAATTTCTACTAAAGACAACCTTTTTGCTTTCATTTGTGCAGACAATATCTTTAATGATTTTTTATACTCTTTGTAACTTGCTAATGATTCGTCCCTTAATTAGCGCTGTAGATGATAATCATTTCGTCAACAAACAAAAAGCAAAAGTTAGAGACGATGGATAGCAATTTGATTTTGAAAATATGTTAGGATAAGAGCACTACAATATTTTGTCTTAGATCACAAGCTCAATGCACTGTCTAATCAGTACCTAGCAGCATTCGGCTGAGATACACGCGCTTTCTATCCATAGTGAGACTTGCCTCCTACCCGCACAGCTGCATAGTAAAGTTTGGCAAATCTCAAACAGGGGAACCTTTTCCATCTGTTTCTTATCTTACGTTTGCAGATCTTCTCCATGTCCTTGCGGAAAATTTTATCACAAACTTTCCTTGAGTACCATTCCTGCATAAAAATTAATAAAAATCAGATAAATGCTAATAGAGAAGGAAATGTATAAAGAATCTAAGCACTTTTACAATCACTTCCTTTTATACAAACATGTAACGATTGGGGTTCTTTTGGTAGCGTTGAAGGGAAACGCTTAGGCCCATAGGCCTAAGCTAAGAGAAGCACAACAAAACACGACTGCTTTCAATGCTAGTATGTAATCTAACTAACTAATCATATGGCTTCATTCAGTAATATCATAAACCGTGCGGTGACACAATACAGATAATAAGGAAACAGAATTCGCAATCGCATACGACACGTAACAAAACTTGCACTGTACACGACTTCAACCCAGCACGTTACAAACAGATAATTGTTGCCGAGGCTCGATATTCTAAATTTTTATACCAAATTGTTTGACTGAAACGTTGTTAGATCTGTTCAAATGTTTAGAGGGATCTTCTTGCAAATATTTTTCAAACTACATGCACCACACAGCCTGTGAGGCATTTGGCCGAGGGCTACTATTGAAAATAAAGCGGATGCTTATTAACAGCCTTATCAAACTTAGTTTGCCATAGCAATGTGAATAGCTGAGTGGAAGAGTGTACTGGCTAGGACTAAGGGGTCACGGCATTTTTTCATTCCTTCTCCTTCATTCTTTTTCAAGAGGTCTCACCTAGTGACAGCACTTCAAAAGCTACTGTACATCATAATTGAAGGGACCCAAAAGCAATATGCTCGGCGGGTGTTTGTCTAGGGCACCTGACCAGCCAGTGCATCCCAGCCGAATATGTTTAGAGGTGACACCACGGGATGGAAGGAATTGGCGGGACATGTCTCCCAGTTTTCTCTAGGATCACTGTTGTTGTTCTTGCATATTCAGATAAAAGTTTTGAGGAGATGGGAGAGTTCTAGCAATGCATAATTCAGTGTTATCTCTTATTATACGATGTACAGAGGGTATGGTCCAAAGTGGCATGGTCCACCAACCTCCCTCCCCCCCAATCTACGCTTCCTGGTGCCACCCCTGAGCATGTTCTTGCAGAGTTTTATTCTTCCCGCAAATTCAGCCTCAATGTTCTTATAAAGTATTGTCTTGTAAAGAAGAGTGTGATAGTGATCTTGAAAATGAAATTTTTGAAAATGAAAATTGCATGATCTATATTAAATCGAAGGCGAACAAGATCGATTTGAAAGTTTTATGTGAAATGTGATAAGAAACTTCTGGCAAAAATTTAAGACATCTATCCCCGACACTTGAGAGATATCGATTCGGCCCTGTCCTCAAAATATCATTATAAAATTCATTCTTGCAAAAATGGGTGCGTATGTATTGAATAAGAGCGTAAATAACACAAAAGACTTACGTAGTAGTAGCAGTTGTCATGTTTGTTGCATGCAGGGGTGAACATAGTCTTGTAGAGGAATGGAAGCTTAAAAGGCACACTGCAGCCATTTGGTACAAATACTTTACCTACGAAAATCAATAGCTATGTCTCATCCACTGGGTATAGGTAAGATATCTAATCCTTAAATGACGGTAAAGAATGTCATATCATGTGCTTGTTAGAATTTGTATATTGAAAAGACACACTGAAGCCATTTGGTTTCAATACTTTACATAGGAACCGGGAGCGTCATATTGATGGCTTGGTCATTGCATTCTATAAAGTTATGCGGGCTCGTTGTCGTCTTTTTTCATGTGTTTTGAAATAAGTAATCATTTCATCTATTGAAATGTATGGCACGTATATAATTGGCTTAATATGTTGTTCTCTAGTTAGTAAGGGTGCATCTCTATATTTAAAAAGAGTGCTTCCCTAAGATCTAAAAGGTGTGTCGTCCCTATTTTTTTTTTTATAATCAATTAAAATACAAAAGACAAAAATACAACTACTGTGCCGATGATGGCGAGAATGGACACTAGGTCATCGTAGTTCCTACCAGGAAAGGCACTTACAATTCATAATTTGAAATTTATGAGGAAAAAAGCAAACAAACGAATTATAGAGAAAAGAAAAAAGAAAGAAAACAGAACAAACATTTTCATGTCACAACGGTTAAAGTTATTATAACCTTCTGCAGGCAGTGTAGATTGTTAACACGTGTGATGTCTGATGAAAAATATCTGGTAAAAGTTTGAAATACACACTTTTTTTTATAAGAAGACCACTTTTTTGCCTGAGCCTCGATCTTCTTCACTTTTCCCGAAATTCAGGTTGAAATTTTCTTAAGATTTTCTTAACTTTTACTCGAATAAATTGGCTAAAAGTAGTTAACATAATTTGCTATAAACAGGTTGATCTTTGTTATCCAAGATTGTAAAAGAAAAGCTCCGATCTTTGTAAAGGAGCTTGCAAAGAATGAGCTAATATCGATTTCTGGCATATAAAAGAGAACTTTGGAACTTGATCCTTATGATTTTCTTAATATTTTTGTAAGATTTTGGCCTTTTCAGCTACATTTTCTTATAATTTTTGTCCTTTGCCAGCAATTGAAAAAATGTCTACGAGAACGCTTCCTTAGCATTTAAGACTTAATTCATTGGTTTAGTTCATTTAATTCAGCACTTTAAGCCTTAAAGGGTAAGGGCATTTTGTAAAATTCAACTGCGTCACAGATAGATAATCGATACTTTGAAGGCCCAGAAAAAATGAACCAAATATTACTTTAAACTGAGCTTTCTCTCTATTATCCTCATTGCTTGGGAGCACTGAAAACATCAACTTGTGGATTGTTAAATGTAAAAGGCAAAAATCAGCAAACGAAAAAAGGTCTGTTACGGAAGGAGATAGATCAACGCATTTTGTATTAGTCCCTTAAGTAGAAAAACTGTCCTCAGCTGTTTTCATATCTCTATAAGTTAAGAACTTCAGGTAGAATGTAATCTAATGGGGTTACTTTTTAGCCTCCACTCCCCCAAGGGGGAGTGACCCAGCGAGGACTGCTTAGCGACTTCCCTGCTGGGACATTCTTGCAAAGAAAGTCTTAAGAAGGTTTTAGTACTGAAATCATTAAATGATAAAAAAGTTTTAGTGCTAGAGGAAAAACTTTCTTAAAAAAGCGTGTAGTCGACTCTTCCAACAAAGCCTAGAATCTGCAAGTTACTTTGGAAGGATGGTCCTACTCTAAGCGTATGGAGTTCATATCAACTTAGGTAGAAAAACATATATTGATAATGCTATTTGCTAGTACAGTGGCCTACCAGATCGTTGTTTTTTGGCAGATGTTCGGGAACCAACAGATCCTCGTGATCCAGCAAGTCTCCGGGTTCCAACAGATCGATATGACCCATATTGTAGTCGTGATCCAACAGATCGTCGTGATCCAACAGAACGTCGTGATCCAACAGAACGTCGTGATCCAAACATTCGTCTTGCCCTAGCAAATCGTCGTGACCCAAAAGAACGTCGATATCCCGAAAATTGTCGTGTCCTAAAAAGTCGTCGTGATCCAAAATATATTTTTGGCCCAGGAATCGATTGTTTTCGGCCATGTTGCCAACGGATGTTTCGCACGCCAATTCTGAACGATGCTTTTAAGTAGCCAGGATCTTTATCTACGCCATCAGCAGTAACAGACTTTGCATCATGTAATGGTAACCCTGTATCTTCTACTTCATCGTTGTCCAGGTATTCATCGTTTGCTTCATTACATGCCTTGATGGCATCATTCATATCAATTGATGGATCTGACATCAAACTCTTTAGTAAGACAAACCAAACATCCTAATTAAGCTTGAAGTAGAATCTTTTTATCTACAAGACTGTATTCGTTTTAAGAAGCAATGATAACACGTCGTGTTATAAGAAACAAGTAAATAAGAAACATGAAACTCAAATCAGGCAAGACTTAAGGGCAATTTAAGACACACAAGAAGACTGGTCTTCAACAGAAAAATTTAAGCAGCCCCATAAATTTAAGGCCCTTGTACGTCCATGTTGTCACTAAACTAATGATTAAATGTTACTTGCCTTAATACACTCGGCGTTTGACTCGTCGTCATACCCAACCGCAAATGACACAAAGACCAGCACTACAAAAAGAAGTGGTGCACGTTACACTAAGATGACTAAACGAAAGTAAAAAGAAAGCCTTAGGTACATGACACGTCCGAGGAATTATACTATGAGTTTGCGCTCTTTGCAGCAGTGCACTGGATCTGTGGCTGCTTGGCGAAACTGTTGCTCAAAGTCTGTTAATGATGTTTGAACATGTAAGTCACGTACTGTAAACTAGGAATATTTCATGTATTACGTTAATTACTTATTCAGTGAGTCAATTAAAGCAATTGGCTAAAAGAAGTATAAAGACGTAGAGATCGTGTCTTACCTAAGGCACAGTTGAGAACTTTCATCTTTCAGCTTGGCTTTCTGTGCCTGCGTTTGCTATGCGCTGAAGTTCATCAAGGCGCTGCTTTCGATGTACATACTCGGCTACAAAAGGTTAATTCAAATGCCCAGTTTTTGAACTATTGTCTTTTTCACTCCAATAGGATTTTTTCCGCTGTGCGCTAATCTTGTGACTTAAGGTATACTAAATGCATAAGACCACAAATATTTCTATGATTTCTTTGACGACGAACCTATTGTATATCCATTGAATAATAACAGCTAGAGGGGACATCTGATACGATAGCACACCTTAGCTGAAAAAGTTGTAATCACTAATGCTAGCTAAACTACACTAGCAATTTTATCGGTTAATAGGCGGTCACTCAAAGTTGGAAGTAAACGGAAAATTGCAACTCATTTTGAAACTGCATTTTCCTCTTTGACTGGTTATGTAAAGCTCAGTTTTCCGCTTGAAATGAATCGATTTCGGAATGAATTTTGTGCCGAAGCTCTGACGTACGTTCGAAGAGGAAAACCTGTCTACTTTTTCCTATTTTTGCAACTTCATGTCATTGTACTCGATTTGAAAACTCGATTTAGTTCTAATAGAAAGCGAATGAAGCAGAACAAATTTCCAAGAGTTTTTGAATTTCTACCTATTGTGGGTAGCAGGCCCCACCTTTACTCAAGCACTTATATATCAAAGCTAAAAATCGCTGAAATTTAAGAATCATTGAAGAATATTGCAAGGGTCAAGCTTCATGAAGACTTAGATTCTGGCTTATTTGAAGCTTTCTTTAGAAAATAAAAGCATGTGTGAGCTTCACTTATCTAATCACTAAAATTTAAAAATATTTTAAGAACATTCTTAGGCCCAAAGTCAAAAGAATTTAAGAATATTAATGCTATGCGAAGATAGGTTATTATTTCACAAAAGGTGCGTAAGGTAACAGGATTCTGACATAAACCAACTGTCCTAGTTGACCCCTCGAAATTCACATTGTGATTGCAAATGCCAAATTTCAACTGAATCAAGACACTGTTTCTTTCATTCTGCCTTCTTTGATTCTTCACTGCAACAATTGCAGTCACAAGCTTTTTTAGTACGAATGTCTTACTTTTATCACTTAGTAATAAATGCTAGTGTTAAGAATTTTGTTGATTTAAAAACTATTTCGTTATCTTAACATCATTATCAAACAAAATAGCTAAGAAAAATATATAACAGCGACAGGTTTTTTTAAAGGGAAATTTGGAACTATACTTAATTCTCTCCGATACTATGTTATAGACTAACAATTGGTTCTCATCATAATTGTAGGAGGCATAGGAGCTGGGGGGGGGGGGCTGCAGTCCTCCCAGTTGGACAGAAATCTATTTCGTTCGGCAGTTTCTTCAGAAAAAACAATATTCTTTCCAAAAATAGCTCCAGCTTAAAAGGGCTAAACGACAACTCATTTGGGCAGAGTATCAGTGATTCGTCATAAAGTTTGCAGCCCCCTTAAATTTAAACCTCCCACTACGCCCATGATTCTCATAAGCATGCAAAAAGCGCACCCGACGCGAAGGCACATGACATTTTGTGTGTTTCTTTGCCATACTTATAGATGAAATTTATATATTACATTTCAAAGGGAGTTTTCCTAAATGGATGTACAATGCGATCTGCACAGATGACTTTTAAAGATATGTACCAAACTTTTTTAGAACTGCATGCTTCATATTGGCAATAATCTGTTTCGTAGTCTTTAATCGTACTGATTTAATAACATCGACAGGTCCCTTGTAGTGAAGCTTCGTACAATTACCCTCAATTTTTGAATTTCTCGTTGTCTTCTATAAATTCTCCCTATACATGTATCTAAATAGATTAAACCAAAACATGCATATTCTCTAAATCTACTCTCTCCAAGGCTACCTCTCTCTCTAATCCTAGCACTGCCTCACACCCTCATGAAAATTGTTAAATCTAGTATTTATTACTGAATCATAAGCTTATTCCGCGAATAATTTTCATGTTGATATGTATATGTAAATTCTACCTGTTCTCTGAGTTCAAAATGAAAATAAAACTATGAAAGGGATATTCTTGCTTCTGCAAATTGTGGGAAGTTTTAATTAAGGATTTCGGGTAATTATGAGCATATTATGGATATCGTAGCTTTTCAGAAACTTAGCTATTTATTCATTATAAGTAGCAATAGTTTAAAGTCCTCTTGCGTTAATTCTAAAAAGTCTTATCTAATCCTGGTTGGAAAGATCCGTGGAAACCCTTGAAAAGAACAAAGTGTATGTATATGAAGGCAAAATAGATCATGAATCGGTCTCAAAAACCATTGACTGGATGAAACTCAGTCCTAAATGGTCCCAAAATGCCAGCAAAATATTTTGCTCTAGCGGTTAAATCATAAAAGTAGGAGGGCTATTCCTATATGTTAAACATTATTTCACTAACTGATAGGCGCGAAGAAACTAATTCCATTAATTGCATCGAGTTGACCAACAGCTTAAACAAACAAGGAAAAAACTATTTGGTTTAAACTAACTTCCTCGGCTACCATGTGAGCAAATTGTATTTTGTTGTGACTTTACACGTAGCAAGGGCCTGGCACGAGCACTTGTGGCCTAAGCGACTTGCAAAAGTCGTGCAGTAGATACAGAACAACCTGTAACAACGACTTATTGATCAATGGCCCAGCTCATCTAGGGTTGTGTGGATTGGAACAAATGACATGAACTGAAGTGCTCATATGCTTTCGAGATTTAGTAATTTCTATGCCGATGCATCAAAGAGCTGTTGTAGTGTTTTGCTTTGTCTTAAAGTGTCTTTATTGCCAACGAGTAAACACAGAGAGTACTATCGGATCAGTTCACGTTTGAACGTGAACCAAGAATATTTTTCTTGTGTGGCTACTGGTTTGTGCTTGGCTGATTATCACATTTGTCATTTTACTTACTTCCAACTGATAACAGCTGACAGATTGAACATAATCTAGAGGGGGTTTCTAGTTGGTTACAGCTGAGGCTTGCTGGAAAGCAGTTAGAGGAATTGAAATGTTACCCAGGCGAGGGAAGCCTTTTGGCCCAACAGTTCTGTTCGTCGTTCTGCTATTGTTAGCTGGATATGGATTTTATTTGTACAATGAACAATATTCAAAATTTATAGAATCAGAAGGGAAACTTGCTTTGACCAAGAAGAGACAATTATCATTGAAATCGCAGTTACACGGTAAGATTGGAGCACAACTCAAGATGGAGGGACAAAAAATGTATTCTAGTGGTTTGGGAAATGTTTATATTTTTTGAGTTTCCCATGAATTAATCCCTATAGTATTATTAACTTCATGGGCATTGTGTGTAACAAGCCAAGAGATATTAGTTTTGAGAAAACAAGAAACCTTTGTTAAGTTAGATTCAATCCATTGCCCCAAAAATTCCAGAGGACCCCACCTGGAGACAAATACAATTTGCAGTATGGTTTGATGTAAATTTTTTCAGGTGTGATTTGGAGTATGAGTAGTTATTTGATGATGAATTATTGTGCCATGTAAAAGGCCCATTGTAGTTTGTTTTTGCAAGTGAACTTGACTGAGCTTTTAAGATATCAGCTGATATGCTTTAGGATATCTCAACATAAAAATTGATGATCTCCTTGCATTTATTAACTTTTTGCTCTACAACAGCTGCTTGTGTCACGCTATTATAGAGATACCAAAGTCTCATATCTAGGGAAGTCATTCTCTTATCTCGACAGAGTTATTATACTGAAACAGAGCAAAAGATATAGCTGGCCACTGGCTAGTTTTTTATTTCAGTTCAGTTTAGTTCATATTTCTTAAAATCCCTCTACATACAATTAAATAGATAATACAAATAGTAAAAAATAAAGAAGATCTATATTAAACATGCAAACAGAATACTAGAAGTAGATGAATGCAGGGGAATTTCTTAGGGATGAGCTCTCCCAGTAGTTTTAATGTCTTTTTGCCTGCCAGAGTGCATTCCATATGCTAGGCTTGAAGATCTTTGGCATGCACCAAGCTTTTTTCAGCATTCACTGTAGACATATGAGTGGCTCTGGAACACCTTTAGTGTGCATTTTATATGGGATGCACCCTGGCTTGGCTGTTCTGTTATCTAGCTATTATTCATGCCAGTTCTCATATTACAGGGATGCATCTCTTCCAGTTCTCATCATGATGAACAGCTCACTTCATATGAACTTGATAGCAGAATCCCCAAAGGAGGGATGTGGCCATAGGAGATTTTCACCCCCCCTTCCCAGGACTCCCAGTAGAATAGATTCTAATTGTGTGACCTCTCTTGATGGCTGAAATGGAAATCATTATTTGCAGATTTCTGTGTTGAGCTAGTGAAGACAATGGGTGGTAAAGGGGCTTCTAATTCCTAGGCAACGGTATGTTGTCAAGGGGATATCTTAGGATTTTACAGGGGTGTTTGTGGTACTATACAATCCTGGGGAAATACAGAACAGCAATTTTGTGCATGATGTTTATCTTTTAACAAGTAACTAGTACATTTTAAGATTATGACATATATATTTTTATTGCTTTTCTAGTTGTGTATGAGCATAGAACTAAATTGGAAGCAGCCTTGATTAAGGAGAAGAAAAATCATAGAGTAACAAGAAAAGGTAGGCATTATCACAACCTTATGCAGATTTTGGTCTGAAGAGTGCAATATTTCCAGTTCCTTTTTTGGATGTTCTCCATTCAATGTGCTAGTTATCATTTGGCAAGTAGATCCTTTTCTTAGATTTGCTGCTGTTAGTTAGAAATTCCATTTAATGATGGTAGCTATAACTCTATGATAGCCTGTGACTTTGTAAAACAGCTCTATAGTACTTTTGACAACTTTGATAACATACGTATATCCAGGGCAGGCTTGCAGCTCTATCCCAGTGATGCTACTTTATGAATAGGTCCCATATTGGTTGTGGTCATTTATGTACCTTAAATATCAACTAGTATAACAGGAATCAGTCAAGGTGATTAGGTTAATAGGGGGACCACAAGCAATATAGGGTGGACCAATGACATGATCACATGCCAGCAATCCTCACCAGTCTGGCCCTGCTTCTGTCTGCAAAATCTCAGTTTTATTGTTAAAAAGTAAGTGTGCAAGTTTCTCTCTTGACTATGCATACTTATTGTTTACTTCTTTCTATTAACTTTATGATAAGACAAAGCCCCTTTGATCAGAAATTGACTCACATACATTTCTGCTAGAAGTGTTGGTATGGCAGCTGTTTTGAATTCTTGTATAAAGATTATGATCCATATTATGAAGTGCCATGGGGAAAGACTGCCAGCCAGGGGCATATCAGACAGGTTGTATAGGAGTAGGAGACCCCAATATTTTACTTATGGGTGGTAAATATACGGATGTAAGGAGAGATGATCGCAACTTGTTGAATTCAGGCTATATCTTTCGGTTCACCTTTTGATTGTTATCCAACATTTCATACTCTGACGAGTGTTGGATGAGAAAAGCTTTCAATATGCTAAAAGAATGTTCCTGCTTTTTTGTGCTATAGTGAAGTTCTGTAGTACCAACAGACTTTTCACAAAAATTTGTTGTATATCAAGATATTAATGAGCAATAGCACACAGGTAGTTTGGTCAGCAATATGACAAGACTTGTATTTTTATAGTAAAGTTTACATTTGACACTCCCACTCCAAATTGTCAAAGTATACCCCAGTTGTCCTTGGCAAATTGGACATTATTTTATGTAGGCATTTGAACTATAATCCTTGCATTAGCAATGTTTGTCTCATTCAATGCAGAGTATATCTCAAAGATGAAAGAATCCCAAGCAAATTTGACGAAAGCCAGGGTAATACTTTTTGAACTGCTGTTTTGAAACATTTTTTAACTTAGTAGAGTTGTAGGACTTATTAATAACTTCAGACTGCTGTTACATACAGCAACAGTTCATTGTATCGCTCCATTGTATCTCCATTGTATCGCTCGATATTAAAAATAATATTGGTATCAGCTGAGCTGTAGATTTCAAGCATGTTTATGATGTCAATGCAGTTTCATTTTGATCTATTTTAGTATGAAGCCATGAATCGCTTCAATGCCTTAGACACAGAGCATAAGATGCTCAAGGTAATGTTTTAACATTCCTAGAAGCAATTATGCTCATTTGAAAGATTTCAATTTTTATGAAATATTGTGGAAAACACGTCTTGAAACGTCAGTATTCTTGAATGAGGATTATATTGTTGGGCATTTACTGTCTTTATTGGGTATATACACAGCAAACACAGAGGAACCTTCTTATTGATAAGACCAACACTCGGATACAAGAAATTATAGGATATTGGAAAGAACTGACCTTGAGAATAAATAGCTTCCGACGTGCAGTGAATGTTCTAATACTTTTTTCCGCAATCGTTTAAGTTTTAAAGTTGTGATTTCGACATGCATGTTATTGATCTAGCCAATAACTTCAAAAGCTCTGTAGGTTGCAGAGGCATGCATGGAAATATCGGTATGGGAGTTGTAGAAATTCTTGGACCGACTGTCTCCTCGCCATAGTTTATGGCCTTACTGATGATGTAATTTTGTGCTTATTTCTTTCTGTTTTTTTATGGATTTGTTGGGGGTGCCCAAGCTTATGGACCCGTGCTCTTTTACATCTTTTTCATTTTATTTCTCCCCTGCACAGGCAAAACACGAGGAAATCACGACAGACTACTCAAATCTCCAGCAACAGTATGTGCGACTATCGGAAGACCACCAGAAGATTGTTAATGGACAGAAAGAAGACTTTGAAAGGCTGAAAGACACTAAAGACAAAGAATCACGGTCGTTACAAGGTCAGTCTTGACATCCATGTTGCACTTTTATCTCATGATTGTAACTTAGTTATTGTCGCCAATCACTTTCTTTTGCTGCCTGGATGACCACCAAACACACTGACCGGTAATGATATGATAGCATAGATCTTTGTTTATAATGTTTCCTTGTGTCAAAAGCTCAAAGATTGCTTTGAAGTGAGCAGACGCTCTTCAGAGTCTTAAACGTCAGCATAGTGATCAAAAGAAATCTGCAACATGCAGGATGTGTTTGGGCATTGATTACTTGTTTCAATGCAATGGTTTGATTAATTTGTATGCACTGGAGACGTCTATGCGTGTTTTTCAAGGCCACAGCTACGAGCCTTTGAGAAGTGTCAATAGAGCTCTGGTGGCAGAATTGCTTAGATTCCCAGCTGGTGCTCCAGTGAATCATGTTCTTCACCGTTGATGAACTCTGAAAGGAATGAGATGCGTCTAACAGTGTTGAAGGGGAATGTATTAAATTATATGCACAATACATATTATTTTACTACCGTGAATCTACAGTTTCACAGCCACAATTTTTCTCCTTTTCATACCAATGATCTCCCATACTTTAATATAGATGCTCTTCTCTGTTTTGAAATGTGTCTGTTGCTTGGAATATAGCCCTGTTTTTGCATCTTGGTTTTGCTTATCGCTCCTGTTTGGTGCCAATCTTTGCTATTGTTAGCTGATTGTTTCTAATTTATCTTCACCGTTGAAAATTTTAATCAATCGTTTTGTACAGAACGAGTAAAGGCGCTTTATAATGAAAAAGAGGAGCAAAAAGCAGAGGCATCTAAGTATTTTGGATACTACAGGTCTGAGAGGGTTAGTGATAATTCTGATACCACTTTGCAGGAGGGTTGCTGTTGGTCAAAAACTCTATAAGAGTGTTCTTCCTAAGCCCGATTTATACCAGTGATAAAATGATAATAAACACTTAGTAGTTGATGTTAGCATTATAAATTTTACGGAGCAACATTTCGATGTCGTTCTAGTTTTATTTTCACACTAAAACACACTTTTTTATTTGTCTTGATTATGATGTTAGAATGACATAGCACCATCGCTCAGTAAAGCTATTAACACTAACATTTACTAACATTGAATCGTCACCCATCCATTTCTGTGCGAATATCTGTGAGCTGCCAGAACTTTCTAGCTACCTCAGATGATATGACTTTTTTGCTGACAATGTTACTCATCTTTTATTCAAAATAACCGACGGCTACATTTCCCTTGTACAAAATTTTTTTAGTCAGGATTTTTGAGGTGTTGCACGTCGGTTTCTTGTGTTGTAGAATGAAAGAGTCAAACTGACGAATTCTATCAGTGAACTGAATACCAAGATATCAGATCTTGAGGATAAAACCAGTATGTGTGAGGTAAGATCTTTTGATACTTGTACTTTTCAGCAGCTCCCCAGACAAAGTACGTAATTCACACCACCATTATATATTTTATATGTCTCTTTGTGTCTACTGTACCTCATTGCCATTAAATACGTTCAAATCATGGCCTGACGAACTTTAAATCACTCGTGTCTATTGGTTGCTACAATATAACCCAGTTCTATGGATCTATATATGTCACTAAGTGTTAAAAACTGCGCCACCTCTTTGGCGTACCTTGATGTTTGTGAGTAGCTGGTGTAGAAAAGTGGATTTACTGACAAAAGCACGTGCACACTACTGATAGTAATTGTTCTCTTTTAACCGACCGTACTAAGACCTTTGCAAGTTGTGACCATTTTTCCGAGTGCCTCTACAGATTTCCTGCCTTGTTGCCATAACTGGTAGAGCTAAGTCGAGAGATAGTTATTTGGTTTGATGGCACAGTCTTACTTACGTGCGTTTACAAACTTTGTGCCTTTTGTAGAGTGAACGGGACCAGATAAAGCGGAAATTTGCGGCTGCCGAGAAGGAAATCACAGGTAGGTCACTGCATGTCATCCAAGCTCGATAAAATGGTTGGTTGTGTTTCAT
Source organism: Mastigias papua (assembly GCA_964019165.1). Lineage (NCBI taxonomy): Eukaryota > Metazoa > Cnidaria > Scyphozoa > Rhizostomeae > Mastigiidae > Mastigias > Mastigias papua. The sequence continues at coordinate 8,969,154 of OZ025285.1, forward strand.
AACTATGCTGTATTTGATCACACCCAAATGCTGGCTTGTTAAATACCGTAGATACATGTATGGACTAGGGGATTATACATTTATAACGTCGTCAATATTTGAGCAATTTTGTATCCCTCCCTCCCCTAATCAAGCAATGTCATCTCAACAAGCTCCCCCCAATTTCTAGCGGTGAACGACATCAAATTTTGATACCCCCTCCCCCCATTTTACCCAAGTAATGTATACAAAGTGGAGAGAAGACAATCTTCACAGGCAGCCGCTACTGTTGACGCTTTCTCTTTTATAGAATTTGGAACTGTCCTAAAGGAGACTAGTAATCTTAATACAACTTTATGCCCAATTTGCCAATCACTCATCTTAGACCAACAGAATTAATAAACATTAAAGCAACCTCTAGATGGTATATTCTTAGAGAATATCATGAATTTGCACGAATTTCAAGAATCCTTGTGACGACGTCGACAAGAGGAAACCAACCCGTCCCCCTCTAAGCATACGTCGTAAAACATCAAGTATTGACAATACCCCTCCCCCTACAAGACGACGTCATATCTGTATGACGCCTTTGCTGAAATGCATGAACTTGCAAAACCGAACTGTAGTATATAATGACAATTGCTGAATAGATCTCCCTACCACACAGTAGGCTAAGACGTAAAACGGCAGAACATTTTTTGTTAATTAGCAAAATGATGCTTTAGTAGACAATCAGCGATAGATTTCGGAATTATTGAATGAAAACTAAGACTTTAGTACATCCACAACCGATTGTATTGCATATTCATTTTTCGGAGTTCAAGAAAATCTCCTACTTATCAAGATGACCTTTGTTTTGCCACATGAAACAGCAGGTAGAAGGTCATTTATACTTTATGTTGAGTTGAATGCATGCCTTACTGTTTAGAAAACCATCCCTAATTTTCGAGCATTTTCCAAGCTATGATCGATTTTCGTCCAAAATTAGTCTTATTTACTCAAAGTTGACGGCAAATAGTGTCATAAGCGATGGAATATCTTGAAAACGGCGAAAACTCACATATAAAAATATACACTTTTGAAGGATTCAGACTGACTTTTACGGACATGTTTAAGCTCCATAATGCAACTCTTAGCCATTGGTTCATACGCACCAAACTAATATTCAAAAATTGAGAAACTCCAAATTTGACCTACGCATCCCTCTTTTCAAGACCAGGAATGGGCAAAAATCATTCTCATATCGTTGTGTAAATGTGTGGAACAGCCTTGAACCTGATGTCAAGCAGGCGCCCTCTTTATTTGCTTTTAAACTTGGGCTTTAAAGCTTGTAGGATAATTATGTTTTGATTTTAACTTTAACTTAGCGTTGTTATTAACTTTTTTATTTTCGTTTGTAGATTATATTAGCTGTAAATTGTAGACTTTAATATTTTGTTTTATTTATTTATTTGTTTCACGGCCCCCTGAAAAACGGCCTTTGCCGACGGGGTTACCGTGAATAAAGAATGAAAAATGAAATGAAATGAAATTCAACACATCAGGTCACATCATGTATAGTTGGCAGAAAATAGACCTGATCAGAGTTCATAATCATTTGGCCGCTATGATCATATTGCATTACAAAGATTATTCTATAATTTCAATTTACTAAGATATTATTAAGTAATTAGATGCCTTTCCAAATGCCTATATGCTATCAGGTAAGAGTTTGGAGTCGATAATACTTCCTTTCCAAAGTTCCCAATCTTGGCCTGGCGCACTGTATGTCAGCTGCTTAGCCATCTTTCTGATACTATGGAGCTTCACATAACTTCGAGCTTGTATCAATTGTAGCCTCATCTTCGCTTTCGGTCTGTTTTGGCCAGTATCATGTAGCTTCCCGTTCTGTGAATTATTTTGCAGATTTGTTACATATAAACAGACGCTCTCTTCAGTTTGGCTATTTCTGTTTTTTACTGCACCCAAGAGAGTTTTAATGACATTTGCCCGACTATTGCACTTATATTGTTATTCCATAGAATTGGAAAAGAAAGTCAGCGATTTAGAACATCAAGCAACACAGAGATCAGCTGTTGCTCATCAAGAGAAAGCCGAAGTTGACCTTGGACAAGTATGTTCTTATTCCCTTCTTTTCTTATGACCAAATTCAGCTGGATAGTCACATAGGTGAAAATCTGTTTTCCAAACAGGTTTTCAAATAGCCAAGTGCAGATTCCTCTGAATGTTCTTTCATTCAAGCTGTATCGCAGATTGCAGAGTGTTATGTTGCAATTTCAAGCCTATGTGATGGGTTTATGACGGCAGTCAACTTATCTGCTAATTTCAACATGGAATATTGCATATTTGAATGGCGGCTATATGATGGGCATCTTTAATTTGTCTAATTTTTCAGGTTAGGAATAAATCATTATCACAAATTTGCATGAGTTTTCTTGCCTTTTATTAGCCAACTGAACCACCAATAGTTACTACGAGACTGCAATCAAACGTGGATGCTCCTCCGTCAAGTTCCAATTCACGTGTTGATTCCAGGAGAAGAGAAGAGGGTAAACCCAGTAGGAGAACAGCTCAAGCGACAACTGTCGCATTGGAGAAGGAAAATGTTAAGTCAAAGATATTGGGCAAGGGGGGACAGCATTTGGATAAAGACTCGAAGCCTAGTGATAGGGTACAACGGCTTTTGATTGGAAAAACAATTGATGCGAAGCAAGAGGATTCGTTGATGGATGAGTATAATACGGGCGAGTTAGGTAAAGATGATAGAAAGCAAGGTACCGAAACTCGCTATGTAGGAAGGCCCACGATTAGGGCGAAGGATCAGGTTAGGGAGACCAGATTTCGAGATTTAGTCGTCAGCCCAACGTCTGATGGGGGTGATGTTGGTAATGAAAAGAAGCACCATACACAAGGTCTAGCTGTTGGTGGTAGGGCGAGTGAGAATTCTGAAGCGAAAAAACTGTTGAAAAACGACAACTCACAAGTGATTAAGAATAAGGAGGATGTGGACAGTAGGAGTGAAAAATTCGACGACACTTCGCCAAGTAAAGAGCGTGTTTCACAGTATTCGAAGGCAAAAGCAGATGCAACAGAAAAGAAAGCAGAAGAGGTTAGTGATAATGAGAAGGAGGCCGATGCAGGAGAGGCTTTCCTTAAAAAGCAACAGCAGTTGATGCACCGTGGAGCGGATCGGGACGTTGATGCTAAAGTTGCAGAGAGTGAATCAGAGTCTGATGAAAAAGTTGCAAGTGAGAAAAAGTTAGAAAAAGAAAGTGACGTGTTAGACGTAGAGAAGGAGGCCGGAAATGAGCAAAAATTGGATGAAATACGAATCAGTGCTGAGAAAAGCAATATTAGGGCAGTCCAAGAAGGGTTGCCAGCTATGGTGAGCGATGAAAAGACAGATGGATGGGCGATGGTTAAAGAGAGAGAAACAGAAATGAGACAATCGAAGCAAGAGGAGAAAGAAAAGAGAGTTAAAATAGGCAGTGATAAAGAACCAAGAAAAATTGAGAGGGGAAGACAGTTGCAAGCACCAGACTCAAGAAAGAGAAAAACACACGCTGAAGCTGTCAACGAAGAAACCGAGAAAGCAAAGGTAAGTGAAGGTCTGAGTTGGCTTTAGGCAATAGCACTTAGCAAACTTGGAGAATATAGGAATGTATGTTTATTGATATAGATGAATATTGGAATAGAGCGATGATAAGGATAGGAACAATTACAGAAGAAATGAATTAATGTTTGGTTGTGAGATTGACGGGTGTTTTGTGATAAATTGGCCTAATGAGTGAGTACGCGATGAAGAACATTATGGTCTCGTTTTGAAATGGCCTACGGTTACAATATTTTCGTTCACTAAAACTCCATTTGTATTGAGAAGTGCATTATGATAGATGTATCTTATAACTTGGTAAAGGTTTTGCTGAATATCATTGCCCCTCCTGGTATCCGTACTTAAGTGTCATGCTTTGCCTGAGGTGCTGCTAACCCGTTTTGTTGCGGTTTTGTCAATAGAATTAAGGGTAACATTGTAGCCATGTCGATCGAGCTGTACGTAATAAAGAAACGTATATTATAGCTTTTTGAGACAACTGGATATTGCAAATTTTTGTAGGTTAGATTCCATGCGCCAATGTGCCATGTCTTAATTACAACCTCCTTAGACGTTTTCTATTTCCTGCTGATATTTTTGCTATTGCAGTGCTTTCGTTCTCATCCGTTTTTTAGTGTTTCCAGTAAAGCGATGTGTTTTTCAACTTACCTTGCGCTAATGGAATATACTCTGAGTCCCTTGTTTGAACTCAATTATCTTTGTGGTGTATTGGTTGAGACGAAATCAAAGCTGAATATATTTTGATCCCATTTTGTTCGGGCTCGAATTAGTTGAAGTATAGCCTTAATCATTTAAAACACTCCTATGGATAAACTTCTGAATATTGGTGAAAACTTCCACAGCTAAATAAGCATTGATTTCACTTTGCATTCGTTCTTACATTTAATTGCATTATATTCTACGTTAGGAAGAAAAGCTGGAAGGACCCGACAAAGATGAAGATACAGAAAAGCATTTTAGAAGACATAGGAATCAACTACATGCACCGATAAAGAAGCCAAAGGTATGTCATTTGGGTATGCCATTTCTTAGGTATTTAGTACCAATTCTCGGTATGTTTCATATGTTATGTGATGGCTAATATTCCGCTTATTACCGCCGATTGAAGCAACTTACCGTAGATTGCCCCAAACTAGATTGAAATGAAAGTTATTTTAAGACATGTTTTGATTCCGGGAGTAAACATTGACGTAGGATATGATTTTCCCCGAAAATGGTCAGCAATAGGATTATATTTCTTGACATGATGTGTGCTGATATCTCTTGCAACTTAGGAAGCCATTCACACAAAAATTGGCAAGCCAGGACTCGTCTCATACGAGTAGTACCAGCATTAGTCTCCTACCGGCACGAATTCACTTCTGGTCTTCTGTTCCCCTGCGTGCTTTAAGGGAGCTAGAGTTGGCTACAGTGCCATGCCCAAGGGGTAATGGGAGCTACGGACCCCCGATTTTCTAAAAATGATCCACATGATTTTCCAGAAATCTGAAATTTATGAAGGGGATATGTGGAATACCTTACTGTTTACCTTAGCTGATTTAAGTGAAATTTTAGAGGAAAATACTTCAAAAGGGTGTTTCCTTGCAATTTGCGATAGTTTGAAAGGGGTGGTCCACAAAAGTTTGCCGGAGCTACGCCCATAGACCCCTAATCTTCTGTACTCCTGGGTGCGCTTCTGGTTGATGATTCAGTTGTATGCCAATCCCTACGTTTCCTCGTGCGATCGATTCTTGTGTGTGGGTCTCCTGCTGTTCTGCAAGCTCGGTTCGGCCCGAAAGCAAGAAATTCACGTTGACATGGAAAGTTCTCAAGCTTCCAAGTCGGCATGAATTCTCAGGCCAGTTTGAAAGACTGAAATGAATCATATACTGGCAGGATTTTCATTTTTGCCAAACTGACATATGCACCCCAAAGGCCTGAACCAGATACTGAGGTGAGCTCATCCCGGCTCGAAATTCTTCATGTGAATGGTTTACTATGCACAGCTACAGTCTAATTTTGTCAGTTGGTTTCTGTGTTTTTATTTTCATGTCTTTCAAGGCTAGTTGTGATATTTGAGCAATCCAATTTAATAGATCTTCGCAGAGAAGGCCATTAATTTGCGTTAAGCTGTAATTGTCTAGCAGGCGCAAAGCATATGCTCGTTTGGAGCAAACGGATTATTTGCAAAGAATCGCAGGCTTTCAGAGTGATTCCCCTTAGGAGATTTTATATTGCATCTTCTCAGGCACTGAGCTTGAGAATTGCATCAAGATTAAGATTCGCAGAGCCAAGGTTGTAATTAAATAGACATGCACACGTTGTTCCCATCGATTTCTGATGAGTAAATTACCTCCCGTCTCGTGTAACAATGCCATGTACAATTAGCTTTGAATCAGGGAAGGAAATGTAAACATGTTTGATTTATGGTTAAACAAATGCGAAAATCTATTACCCTAATGGGAATGTCAGCTACGTAGGCTTAACGGGTGATTGGCTAGTACAGTAAATAATTAATATGTTGCTTGAACGTAATCAAGAGAGCTGCGTAGGAGTGATAGAAAATCGGAGGTTTAAATGCGTTTGAATGTGCATGAATTAACAATCGGTAGACACAATAATGCTATGGTGCTTTGTTGTGACAGCATTTTCTAGTTATATCTGACTGTTGATTCAGTTGATGCATAAATATATGGACAGGTGACAGACGTAGCGGCACACGAATTTTAACCAAGAAGAACTGCGAGGAAACAGCGAGCAATTTCATACGTCTTTTGCTGGCATTGGTAGCTGATAAGATGTGTTAGGAAAACTGGGTTTCTGTTGCAATATATCTAGATGATCTTCTCTTTTGACCTCACACCTGCATGACAGAAGCCCGAAAACAAGCAGAGTTATCTATTGCAATTGTAGGAGATACTCACAATATGCGATTGATTGAACTAGCGTGTCATTCTGACGTTGCACGAAAATATTAATACAATTACTTGGGAAGACTAGATCTCTATCGCAAGATATCTAGAGGATCTTCTCTTTCGATCTCACGACTGTACGATAAAGAACGGAGAAGAAACAGAGTTATCTATCGCAATTTTTAGAAGTTAGTCACAATATTCGATTGATTGAACTAGCGTGTCATTCAGCCTTTGCACGATCATATTAGGACATTTAATATCCAAGAAGTTTTTAACCATTGCATCTGATAAACACTCGAATTGTTGGTTGAATGCAGTGAATTAGAGTCGATTACAGAAGAAGCATTTGGATACAGACTGTCGGATTTGGGTACGGATGATTTATGGTATTGTTTTCATGATTGAAATGAAGCAACCATTGCCTAAAAGTTTTGGTTTTTGACTGTTTGCCTTGGAGGTGGTGCTGAAATACGAAAAGCTTCGAGTTTTTGTGTGATGGCAGTCGCAAGCAGTCAAGAGATGTTTTGTCAAATGTGTTGGAAAATTGAGCTAAACTTTGATTCATTGGAAGATTGAGTAGATGTTTGATTGAAATTGGAAGACTGTGTTAAATTGGACTCACATTGAAGAGAGATCCAGTTTTAATTAAAATTGGAGTTAATCGCTGATAGTTCTTATCATTTAATGCTCAAATTTCGCAATGGGCACCTTTGATATCTCACCAGAACCTACCCCAAGTTGGAGCACATCTTTGGAAGAATGGGGCTTGTCATGGAAGTTTCATATCTACATTTTTGGAGTGGTTTTTCTAATTGTTTCAGTCTTTAACCTCTTTTCCTTGATTTACCACGTCAAGGAACGAAAGACCAAGTCGAAACGGACTTTTAGATGCTACATATCAATAAATGCCCTTCTTCTTTTCTTCAATCTTCCACGGGGTATACTTCTTCTTATGGATCCCTATAACTCCAATGTGAATGATCTTCTTATTTCTCAGGGCGTAGCCTTTCTTTTCTGGGGATCAACAGTGCCTTGTTTCACATCAGCTTTCATGCTTATCACCTTGGCCCTTTTGGATATAACAAAGGTTCAACTTTACTCAAACAGATTCGAAAGTATGAAGCTTATATCCGTCATCATCGTTGCGAATTTCACTCTAGTACTGAGCTTTGATTTCACAGTGGTTCTGAGGCCAGATCTCAACTGGCTTTTGTATATTTGTCAGGCGTTTTTCCTATTGCTTGGGTTTGTGATTGCGTTTGTGATGCTATACACAGGCACCAAAGTGTTGAGAGAGCTGAGGCACAGTGCGCGCCAGGTGCATTTGTTCGATTTCCAAATGCAAAATGAGGCGAGACAGCCAGCAGAAGAACCCCAAACAATGGGAACAGGACAGAGCAGTAATAGAAACGTTACTGTACCAAAACACGAAATCAGTACTGAAACTGGCACAGTCGGTAGTATCGGAAAAGCTGTCAAGTCAAAATGCGTAGGTAAACAGATCAACTGCTCCCGAAATGTGAATTGGAAGTCAAGAGCTTTCCGAAGAGGAACCTTCAGGCTTACGGTTATCACTATTGTTACGTCCATTGCGGCTATTTGTTACAGCCTGGTTCAGGTGTATTCATTCATTGCTGTTTATCACGTAAACGACTCGACCAGAGCAATACACCCATGGCATTGGTTTATTTATCAAACTCTGGCCCGATTTCTTGAAACTACGATGAGCATATCTATATCTTACATCGTGCGGCTACAGGACATTATTCACTTTTGTAAAGGCCTCTGCGGCTCTTAAGATATATCCGAATATGCCTATGTAGGCTCCCTATAGATGGGCAACAGTCACACCCTTATTTGGGACTCAGCATGAGAAGTTATCGTAATCAATATGCACCCTTATTTGGGACTCAGCATGAGAAGTTATCGTAATCAATATGAAGCGGTTCTTTGTACGGTATTTCTTATTGTACCTGATGTCTTTTGAAGTTCCATACTTGATTGTAAGGCAGCATTGAATTTGGATAATACTCCGTGATAACCACATTATATTATAACAAACTATGTGCGGACAGCAATGTTTTGTATGATTTTCCTTTGAACTTTACGTAGATAAATTGCAGTTCTCTTCTTGCGCTTCCTGGACTACTTGTAGTGTTTTACAAGCATTGTAGTGACATTGTCTGTCTCCATTGTATTATGCGACGGTAGCCATAACGTGGGCGTTGAGTGCTCTGATATCATTCCATTCTAACATGTGTTTTATATGTCTATTATTGCCAGTAAGCAGAGAAGCCGGGCCTTTCTCACCTATGCCATATGTTTATCCTTGAATTTTTCCATATCATGGCGGTAAGTTTCTCGTAATCCGCACATGACTTGTCGCAAATCTGTATATGCTTTCTCCAGTGTATTTGCAGCCCGATTCTCCTGGAGATTTGGATGCAGTCAAGTTAATTGCTAGTGTTTTTGTGAACTCATGTTCATGTAATGGAAACTCATTACCAAACATGCTACTTTTTTATGCATAAATGTTGCAGGGAAGGGAGGAACGATGAGAAGCAAACGCCCCCTCTAGTATGCAAATATGCGCCCCCACCAAAGTCACTGAAAGTCTATGATAAGATATATCTAAGGTTACCGTTGTCTAGAAGAAAGAAAGAGTCTATATTCTTGGGCTTTAGTGTATATTTATTGGAATTCCTATTCCGTTTATCAAATATAGTATATTGATTTGTTTTTAGTTGTTTTTTTGGCATTATTGTTAATTGAAACACAACATCAGTCTTTCTTTATGGCAATCTCCTTAGAAATCGACCCTTGACTGTATGCTTTTGTGCAATATCGAGGTTTTTTGCGGTTAGTTGTTTGCTACTGCTCAACCGCACTGACATAAATGGAAGCTCTTGTACTAAAGATTGACTCAAAAATGGGTTTGATGGATTTTTTGTCAGGAACTGGTTCGCGGCATTCAGAAGAGTACTAATGAAGATGCGAAAGAAGATGATGGAAATGCAGAAGATGACGCCGGTGAGCAAGAGGTGGATAAATCAAAAAAGAGTGACAAAGATGAATCAGATAAAGTGGATACAGAAGATGAAAGTAGAACTGGTTTCAGATGAATGCATAGGAAAAAAAATTTTTAGGGTGAGTTATCAAATTAGGTCCCAAATACGTTTCCAAATTACTTTTAATTTGTTTCCTATTTTATTCTATATTATCTTAACTTTTCATTTGTTATACTTCTCTATTAGCTTTTCAGCTCTGTTTTTTCTGGACCTGACTGGTTTTCACTGTATATTAACCAGAGTGCCCTCAGATACCTGACTGATATTACTGTACGCCTCTGGTCGTGATATTTCTTGTGTCAGTACAGTTTCTTCCCAATCAATTTCCAGGCTATTACACATAATGGGTGATCGGCATGCAATTCAATTCGTCAATGCGTGGGATAATGCAGCTAGCACAGTTGCATCACAAAAGCAAGCAATGACGTGGCATTTCTACTAATGTTAGCTGTCTTGCTTTTTGCTGGATAAAGAGCATATTAAGTTTCCTAGATGCACTCTATGTGTTTATTCTACTGTTAAGGAACGGGCAGCACATGACAGTACCATGTGATAAATTTTGCCTGCAATGCTTCCATGCCTGATATTATTTGTGCTTTTCATTTGAAATATTTATATTTAAACTTGAGAAACTTGTAGCCTTTGGCTTAGCGTGGCTGTTGTATTGAGGAAATGTCAGCAGCAATGTAGAATTCATTGTAGGATTTGTTATTTTTTGCAATTTTCAATGCTGAATGTACTACCAGACCGCACTGCTCGAGAACTTGCGCTGGTTCGAATTTTTGTGGAGGCTGTGTTGGTGCTTAATTAAATTGAATACCTAATGGGATCTAGCCATTAAGTGTGGAACTTAATCCTGCAGCTTTTCACGCTCTATTCGAGGGGTTCTCAACCAGGGGGTGCTAGATGGGTCCGTCTTGATAGCAACAACTTGATCTATTTATTACACTCCAGCGGGCATGAGCAAAATATGTTTTGTAGGAGGGGCATGGTTAAGGCAGAAATCTAGCCTAATCTTTCAGCTCTGCTTACGAGCAGTAATCCCCATATGTCTTGTTTTGGGAGGTTTATATCTCTGAGTATGCGTTAGGATAACTGGTTCTCCCCTAATATTTGCAAGAACTGAAACTCATTTATAGAAGTTACAGTTTGTATAATTTTACATAATTATGCATAGTCGTGCACAGTCGTGCATGTTTTTGCATGGTGTTGCATACTTACAATAGCTAAGGGTTAGCTGTTGATCATGCCGACTAGAGATATAAAACAAAAGTTGTAAGTATTTTTGTGGTATTGAACATTAATGCAGTGAAGTATTTTAAGTCTATATTTTTCGTGGCCTTAGTTATGAAGCTGTCGTATTGCGATGTATGAAACTCATTCACTTCCCAATCTAGTATTTCTCACATCCTCTTCTGCCTTAGCACAACGGAACACGATTTGATTTTGTCTCAATCATTCTAATTTTTTAGCAGTCCAGTGAAGTAAGAAATTTTCTTAACCCCCGTGTTAGTTAATATCAGACTTCTCTACCTGAATTATATTCAATTCAATACTGCTCAAGTACACTGATAGATTGTCCCCAAAATCATTATCGATTATTGTCAAAGTGGCAAGGTTGAATCACAATTTTTAGGCTTTTTTGTCTCCTTCTAGTCGGCAGCATTCATGTTCAGGTTTTCATCTGTCAACCCTAGATCTATTTGTTAATTGCAAGCTCGCATGACAGGGTTATTAACTAAGAGATTCAGACAACTGCAATCTCAGTTTTTGCCAGTCAATATACATTGTTTCAGTACAGTGTTTGAATAATAATAATAATTTTCACTGGATTCATTTTTTCAGTTGTATTTTGTCTTAATATCATTTGATGATTTTGCCTCAGACAGTATGAGTTTTTATAATTGGCCGGGGTGGTACAAAGTAAGCTTAAAGTTTGTCATCTTTCGGTTGTCAATCACCTCTCTTTTTCTTTCTCTCTCTCTTCACGGTGCAAAGTGGACGAGCAGAAGCCTTAGCTACACTCAGAGCCAGTTGTTTGTTTTGATTTTTACTGGCCTCCTAGGGTCCTCATACTTTAAGTTGAAGAAACACTCCCCAGCCTTCTTCCATCCATTGCCTTGTGACGTTGTCGGCCATTATTGCGCTTCAAGGGGGCTTGTTCTCGATCTTTGTAGTTTTAACCCGTTGACATATGCTCGTCCATGTTGAATGTGTTGGCCAACTTTTCCCTTCTCTCTAATTCACGTTGTTTGGCTATGTTTCGTGGATGCTCAGCACTGTTGTGAATTCCATAGCAGAAGTAAATTGTCATCCCTGCAAAAAATGAAACCATACCTGTATGAGGAGTTCTTCACTTTGAGATTTTGCCGTTGTTATTATCCCTAAACTCAAAGTGAGCGTAGACTGCAAAGCATAGCCGCCAAATGCTTGAGACCTCCAATCAAGCCTGTTTTCTCCCAACCTAGCTGACCAATTAGCATGCGAAATGGGCTTAAATATAGCTGCGAAGCACCTGTGTGGTGAGAATCCTGCATGATTATTGGTTGATTAGGTTGGGAGAAAATAGATCTGATCGGCCTCGTAAACATTTGGCAGCTATGTTAGACTGCAAAGGATATGAGACTGCTACACCCCCTATCATCATTAAGACATGGTCAGTAAAACTGAGGTCAGTAATAACATTTGCCGGTACCTAGCATATTTGCAAAGGCATGATGTGCTGAGTGGAATATCAGTCATCAGAAAGGCATTTTACAACGATTCATCTGCGGTCAATAATAAATGGCCTCAATTATAAATTTATTCATGATTCACAGCTCTGGGGTCTGAAAGGATGAATTACTATACAGTAGTTAAACATACAAATAGCTACAACAAAAGCTAATATACGCCTACAATCTAACAATGTAAAGAGGTAGTAGGCGAACAGATTTGATGACCTCATGGGTCTACTAGACCTGCTGCGTTGATAGTTGGAGAAAATGAATGAAAGCGGGCTTCAGACTAAAGAGATTATCTGTATCATTTTTCATAATTTTCTTTTTATCAGTATTAGAAAACATGCAAGTAGGCCTTTAAATTTTCGGCTGTAAATATGGAATGATACATCTGTTAATATACGAGAGGTCTCGACTCTCAATTGTTCTAAAAAGAAGTTAAAAGCTGATCTTTTGGCTGATCAAAAACGATAGCAGAAAATACGACCCCCAGGAAGAACAGCAAATTTAATAAGTTACTTGCCCTATTACCTTTGTTGTTGTAGTTTTTGTTTTCTTTTGATAAGATTGTATAAAGATATTATTAATTGTTAGTTGCTAAAGGGTTACTTTGTGTATAACGAATGCATCGTATTACATGTACTGATTAGTATTAGAGAAAGCATTACGAACATTGGTGGACCTACCTAGAAACATCCATACACCAAATCTCACCCATGTTATCACTGATAATTCCATCATCAAGTATATATTGACGAACATGCATAGCAAGGGAATAAATGGTACCAATGGAGCTTTGAATGGCAATGGGCTTCTGTTCTGCGGTTGGAGGACTATCACCGTACAAGCGCTGACCAGAACTGCGACCAGTGCAAAAGCTAACACAATCAGCCACAGGTTTCCTTTTAACATCATCTTCAGACCGTACACAAACAACGCGCTTATTCCAAACATGTCCAGAAATAAGATGCAAATACAAAGGGACACCAAATGGCCGGATCTCTCGGTCGGTTCACGCTCTACGTCGCCAGTGCTTTTGACGGGAGATGGTGTTGGTTCTGCCATACCAACTGCTCCTGGTTGATATCGTAGAAGTAAGACGCTTGTTGCTACTATCGTGTACGCTTGAAGTGTTCCAATTGACATCATTTCAACCAGTGATGAAAGCTCGAATAGCATGGCCAGGGTTCCAGCCAACGCTCCAGCAAGAAATGTCGAAAAGAGTGGAGTTTCTGTTCTCTTGTTTACCCAGCCAAATGGCCTGAAGATGAGGCCGTCTGTAGACATGGCGTATAGAAGACGTGGCAGGGGAAACATGGCGCCAGTCAAACTGGCTGTTAGGCCGCAGAGTGCACCAACAGAAATAATGTACTTTGCCCAGGAGACGCCGCTCTGTTCAAAAGCGTGCGGCAAAGCGGCATCGATATCTAGCTTGTTATAAGGCACCATCAAGGTAACGACTGCGGCGACCCCTGAGTAGCCGACGTAGCATATGGCTAAAGAAAGTACTATGGATAGCGGTATAGCCCTGCTTGGATTTTTGGCTTCTTCACCCGTCGATGCGATAACATCAAAGCCGACGAAAGCGAAAAATGCCGTCGCGGAGCCGGATAGAACACCAGTGAAACCGTAGGGTAAAAAGTTGTTCTTCCAGTTATCCAGTTTTGCGTGGAAAGCACCAACCGCAATAATAAACAAAATAACGGCCATGTTTATGAAAGTGATTGTCCCTTGGAAGCGCGTAGATTTTCGAACGCCTATTGCTAGTATAGAAGCAATAATTAACGCTAACGCAAGCGCAAAGACATCTAGATAGTGACTAAGACCAGGAGTGTGCATGCTTCCTAGAATCGATATTATCCCGTTGCTTACTGCATTTCCAACCAATGAATTAAAATACGAACTCCACGCACGTGCTACTGCTGCAGCTCCAATCATATACTCTAGGAACAGATTCCAGCCGATTATAAATGCGCACAGTTCGCCAACGGTAACATAACTATAGATATAAGCAGACCCAGCTTTCGGGACTCTTGCGCCAAACTCAGCGTAGCATAACCCGGACAATACTGAAGCTATTCCGGCTATAAGAAATGAGAAGACTACCCCAGGACCGGCGATCTGCCTTGCAACGTCACCCGTTACGACGTAGACACCGGCGCCCAGTGTGCTTCCGATGCCAAGAAATGTCAAATCAAATGTTGTTAGTACCCTAGCAAGCTTGGTTTCCTGGACTGATTTAATGCTGAACTTTTTGGTCCGTGAGAATCCTTGTAGTGCCGCACCCATTTTCGTTTACAAAGAGTGCAGGTTTTCCTGCTTAACTGGACGCAGTGATCCACTGGATGATACTATTCGTAACGAAATCAAATGCTATATCCACAAGAATGAACAGTGAACGTCTGCCAAACAAGCTTTTTTCAGCATCTGTAGCATCAATTGCTATGCGTAGTGTATCAGATCCTTCCTGAAATACTTCTTCAGTGTCTTAAGTTGCATTAGAAGTCAGCCCTTTCTGTTAATTCTATGTACCTGTAAGACACTCCTGGGTTGCTCTTAATGCGTCAGTAACTCTCAATATCCGCAGAGAAAACCAATCAGTTATGTAGTATATGCCATATAATTCTAGAACTCTGCTTAACTCTATCGTGCATCTAAATGCCACAACTGATTGTATTTTGGCCTAAAATAGTGGAGCAGCTTTGTTGCCAAAAATCTGAAAGGTTACCCGTTAGTAGTTTTGTAAATACTGGTGGTTTCAGCTTTGATAAAGGTTGGCACTTGATCTCTCCGCTCGACCATGTGGGTTGACAGGTCCATGCATTGTTTTGAAATAGAGGTTTATTTGAGATAGCTATCTTAAATGATTGGTCACGGGACAATGGGACGGACTGATAAATTCCTTGGTACCCGGTCCATAAGCTAGATGGCCCCCATGTGAGCGACACGAGGAAGAATTAAGTGTTAATTTACCAAAAATACATGATAGGACTATACAAGGAACTCCGACGATTTACCATCATTTTTGGCTGTTAGCATACATCGGTGGCATAATTTCTGCCAATAAAAGAGCCTGGTCTTTAAGTTTTATTTCAGTGTGGTTCAAGTCCTGGTAATGAGTCCCATGCTTTCTTCCCCATATGTCTTTGAGTGTTGAAGTGTCCCTACTATTGGTGACTGTGTTCACTTTGGTGATTTATGACCTGAGTTTGTATCGGTGTAAACGACCCTCAACTATACTTTCATAAATACACGATTTAAATTGGTTTTTGTCTCACATATTTCTACCATAAGAGACTAGTCAGTAATTACTTGTGGGAATGGGGGACATTCTCATGTATTTGATGGACTTTTTGTACCCCTTCTCAGATTTATGTAAAACTTTAGTTCCCACTCCTGGATTTGAAAAGAAACTCCATGCTCCTCCTGTTAAAATGCTCTTTTTATTTCATTCCCCTCCCTCTGAGTGTGCAGGATTGTGGTCTCCTCCTCCTTGATGTCTTCCAGCTCCTCCCTGGAAGAATTAATGTCCAGTCCCTAAACAGGTGTAGGTCTGGTTAATGATAATGAAGTTGTTTTACCAGCAACTCTTTATAGCTTGAGTCAAATTACTTACGCGCAGATTCTCAATGTTCTTCCTTGGACCATATCTGTTTTTTCTCTATGTGTTGCTATCGTGATAAAGCCTAATAGATTGCTCGCTAAAGGCAACAAAAATGACTGGCTGGCAAAGTGGGGGGGGGGGAGTGGGGCTGAAGCCTACAGCCCTACTAGCGACGACGTGCCTGAAGGTTTGTATGTGCGGTTTGGAGTTGAGATCTTTGTCTATGATCATCCTGGGTAACAATTTTTCTCCTCCCCCTAAATCTGGTGTGACAGGCTCTTCATTGCTTCAAGACATCAATGACACTAATTTCCGTTCATTTTCATTTGGTTTTCTGAAAACCATGCTGTTCAGGAATACCATCTCAATTTTAGCTAGTGGGAGGGGCTGAGCTTAGTCTAGTGACTGGAGGGCTCACCATAGTTGTCTGATGTGGGAGACAATTTTAAAATGTTGCCTCTATTAACTACAAAATTCTCTTAGATTACAATTTGGGATTGCCCTGGAAAATCTATACTAAGAATTAATATAGAATTAATGTTCATAGAAAAATTGT
The DNA here is from genome assembly GCA_964019165.1 of Mastigias papua. Classification (NCBI taxonomy): domain Eukaryota; kingdom Metazoa; phylum Cnidaria; class Scyphozoa; order Rhizostomeae; family Mastigiidae; genus Mastigias; species Mastigias papua. Next base: position 8,985,588 of record OZ025285.1, read on the forward strand.
AGGAGCTATAACCCCCTCCCCATGCCACCATGCTTATTGTTATGCCAGATGCATTCTTAAAATCTCAGTAGTAAGCTGATATTCAACTGATATTGATTTGAGGTTATCTTGGGAAATCTGCAATATTCTGTATAGTGCAGAGTTAAGCTTTGCATTCATCTTAGAAGTAAGGTACTATGGAAATTGGAAGTACTTCCATAACTTTTAAATAAACCATGAATTAAGTGCAACCCCAAGTAATAATAATAATAATAATAGTAATCTGTATTTGTAAAGGATAAGTTGATCAGCTAAAAAGCTGCTATCAATGAATGTCCTGTTGAAACTAAAAACTAAAATACTTGGAAAATGAAGTATGTGTAATTATGAGCTTATAAAGTAAAAGTTTAGATATCCCAGTCAAGTTCATTACATATAGTCCTTTGAATATTACAAAAGATCTTTCCTTTTTCAGTAGATCTGGCAGCATGTTGAATAGTTTTGATCTTTGGAAGAATAGTTGAATAGTCTTTTAGGTAAAAAGCAAAGATTGTAAAAGACAGACATAAGATGTGAAATCATTTGTTGAGGATTTTTTATGCTACAACTGGATACTATATATATATATACAATAAGTATGATAATGGTACTAATGAAGTCTAAATTAATTAACAATATTGTCAGTATAAATAGGCTGGCATATATCTGTTTGCAGTAGGTTATTGATGAGTATTAGCATTGTAGTATATTGTAGTATGTGGCATCACTTGTTTTGAATATATATTCAGCACTGTCCTACATTTTTGCTAATGAAATAGTTCTGCTTTCTTCAGAACAATATCCTACCATTTGTTAGCCTGGTGTGTTTGAAGGATATCTGATTGGATGCTGGAAGTGCTAAATTTGACAGTGGCATTCCATGAGTAATTTTCAGAGTTTATATTATGGATAATAAGCCAAGCCAAGCAGTGACTAGGCCACAGAAAAAGTCGTGTAAGACTAGTCTAATTATAATTTACTGGCTGAGGAGAAATGCTTGCAAATTCAAAAATATTTCCAACACAAATTCTGTGTACTTTTCCCAGAACCAAACTGCCACAAGTAGCATGGAATTATTTCACGATTAATACTTAGCATGGTTTTGTTGCAGCAAGATGTAAGACACATTGAAAAGCTAACAGTTCGACTAAGAGTCCACGGTATTGAAAAATTGCTGTTTAAGTGCAGGTTCTATAAAACCAGAAACAAAGAACTTTATGATGAAACTTTGATATTGTTGATTGAATTATTTTGAAATGTTGTTGCTTGTTCTTATGGCTTTGTAACTCTGCCTAGACGCGTGCAACTAAACATTATATACAAAAGCTAACAATGCTTGGAATCTTAAGCCCATTTTGTGGATTCTCCACTGGGGATATAAAGCTAATAGGATATGAAAAATCGTTGGTGAACTTTGTATTCATAGGCAGGCTGGACACACTGATGATAGCAATATGAAATGTAATTTTAGTGAAGACAGCTATAATTTGGATCAGTATCTAGAGGCTGAAGCATCACATAAGAAATTTTCGTTTACTTCACTTAATCACTCAAGGAGTGAATATTGCGGCCAGATTTTCTTTACCTAGGCTCAAGTCCTCGACTTTGCCAAAGCACAATGATTTCGGTTCTGCATTTAGCGATAGTTTCTTTGTACTTTTGATCATCAGATCCAACGAAGGACTTTCAGTTTGTCCATTCTGCATAAAATTACGCGAAGCAAGTGGCAATCTTTTCAACTGTTGCTTCTCAGTATCCTTTTCGCCTTGTTGTGAGTGCACGACAACATTTTCATCCTTGCATAATCTCTTATTACGTCTTCTTCGCTGCCGTTTTTTGTTACCTTTGCTTTTCTTAATCAAATACCCTCTGTCTGACAAACCAGCTGAATCTTGGGCTTTTTCTGGAGAGGTTTCAACTTCGGATGTAACTGCAGAGATTGACGATATCGAGCAGTTTAGGTTCTCCTTCTGTCCTTTCGTTCCCAGCTCTTGATCATCGTTGTTTACCTCATTTTCTGCATCTTTACTTTGTTCTTTCACTGGTTTTTCATCAATGCTACAATCCCCAGCACATTCTTCTTCCTCTGGCAAAGGAATGGAGTAGATTGGTGTTCTTGGTACAATCAGTGTAGGAGAACGTGGATCGATAAGCCTTGCTTTGTCGTCCATTTTATAGATAGGCGTACGTGGTACATTTCCGGGCGATCTTGGGTCCTCGATTTCCTTCAAATGAGAGTACTTTAGGTACTGTGGCGTCTCTGGTGGTGACATTTGACTCTTACTTTCAACTGCTCCCATGTTTGATGTGTGTTTGTTCTTTACTTGTCGTCCGCGTGTAAGACTTGTTTTTGCCTTTGGGAAAAATGTTTTTAAACTTGAAGCGGGCAGGTGAAAAAACCAATAGGAAGCTTCTACCAATGTCTGCTATCCAATCAGCAGTTCCTCACATAACGACTTTTTCGTAATAAAGAGGCTGAAGAAGAAGCCAATAACGACCTTGAGCTAGGCCCCTTCAACCAATCACTTTTCAGGATGGACAGTATTGACAAAGAGGCTTTAGCAAAGTTACTGTTGGCAACGATGTGGATTGATTGATAGTGGCTGTGTGATAACAACTGAGTTTGTGGGGAGAAGATTCTTAAACATGAGATTAAATGACTCTACCAGCATGAGCCTTCAAGATGCTTTCAAGAAATTTAGGAAGAAGCGGATGGTGAGGCAAAAATTTGCTGAAATATTTCTATATCTGTTTTTTAGCGTATTCTGTATTTCTGTTTATGTAGAAGCATAGGCCTATCGACTGTTCAAATTTGATGTAGCTTCACTTGTCGTTTTGGGCTAGGAACAAATTCAGGCTACAAAGAAAATGATAGGACGGCCTCTTGATGAGACAGTTAACAGCAAAAGGGCTGAATGGCTGAGAGCAAAGTTTATGAGTCAGGCATTAAAGTATCTTGGTGTGCCGTATGCGAAAAAATACCACGAAGAAGGAAGTAAGTTTTTATTTTGTGCATTTGAGATGTATCAGTCTCTGGCTGCTCATAACTTTCATGCTTCTACAATAGCAATATGTGGATCATGAAATATCAGTATGTTTTCAATTACCATGAGTCTTTTGGCATTGTTTTTCATGTACGTTTGATTTTCTGTAATTCTTTCTAGCCGAAATCTGGTGAAGTTTCAAAGTTTCACCTATGTTCTTATTTACCACTCGACAAACCTCTTATGGGTATCATTAAGTTACGCACAAGTAACTTTGTTTATGTTACTTCTACTGCTTTATAATCACCAATGAAATGATATTCAGCTCTGGAGTCTAGACTAACATATGATTAGGAAGTGTAGCGAAATAAATCAATGCTTGTTTTCTTGTCCTTTACAGGCCCAGATTATGATGCTCCTCTTTATCTTGATTGCTGTGCATTGGTGAGAAGAGTATTGCTTGATCTCAAGAATGAACTTGGCTTTCGTATTGGTAGATGGAATCAAGCCTACCAGGTTCAAATTACTATCCGCTTATAGTACCCCCTTTTATTTTGCAAAGATTTCATTTGTCACCAGGTTTTCATTCAATCATTTACCAATCAATTAGTCAGTCAATCAATCAGTCAATCAATCAATCAATAGTAATCATCATATCATCATCATCATCATTATCATCATCATCATTTGCATCATTATCATCATCTTTGTCAATTCAACTTGCTATTGGAAGTCAATTTTGCCATTAGTTACTCTTCATTGCAGTTGATGCCTTGGTGGTCCTATATGTAGTTTATCTTCAAAATTCTATATATCCTCTGCCATACAGATTTATCTTTTTCAACTCTCTCTTCCCTTAGGAGAGGCTAATCTAGGCTATTGATAGTAGCTTTGAATTTTTGACAGTCCTTAGTCACCAGTTTTTTTATACTTTTAAATTGAATACAGATATCTTTCTACTGCAACATCACATTTTTATCTAGCATTTGAGATATTATTCTTTGCACTGAGAACTTTCAGCAAAGACTATGGCATTAGCATATATCATAAATATTTTTGTAATACATATTAAAATATCTGAAACTGACAAAAATATCATACTTGCTTCAACACTTAGTAAATGGTGTATAACTTTTAGATTCTGCAACTTTTATTTGTCATTGCAATGCAAATTAACCAAGGATCTCCTTGGATGCAGCAACTTGTCATAGTTATAATCTGATGCATTGGCTATGCATGAATTTTGATTTTTTGGTCTGATATGTAATTTTTAAGCAATAGCAAATTTTTCCTGTTTAGTTTGATACCTTGCCAATAACAATTGAGAAGGAGGAAGACATGAAGCCTGGTGATTTGGTTTTCATATCTGGAACATATTTTGCCAAAGGCTGTAAGTCAACTCTAACTCTTACCTTTATATCCACTTCAGCTTCATGTTTACTTTGTTCTTGTTGACAATTTGTTTTGCATTTGTTTATACTAACAATGATTGTTTTGCTTAAGGGAAGAAACAAAGGCATAATATGGTTCATGTTGAGATATGGCTTGGTGATGGGGAGAAGACAGTTGGAGCAAGATACCACAAAGGAAGGTATAATGTTTCATTATTATCCTAGCACATCATTGGGTAAATCAATGGCTGATTTAGTAAGTAAATAGCAGGACTTTATTACCCTTGGGTGCTTCATCTTTTTGTCTGATTCTTCTTTGCCTTATGATTGTCAACTTAAGTTAACCTGTATCACTGGAGCTGTGTATTGTAATGCTTTCACCTGCCCCTCAGCCATGTAGGCCTGAGTTAAAGTTCCACTGCTAGTTACCTTCATTTTTTCAGCCTTTCAGGCCACAAGTGAACCCTACATAGTTTATGCTTGGTTTAGAAGTTTGCTGACCTTTCATTCTCTTCTCCATGATGTTGTCTTTAGTGTCATCTTGTTCAGTAATCTGTGCAATTGCCTTAGTTTTTGGTTGACCTATCAAGATTCTGCACTTATTGTCTCTGCAAGATGGTGTTCTATTGGTCAATCTTTGCATATTTTGGCATGCACCTTGCACTCCATAGCTAGAGTTTTGTATGAAATTGTTATCGAGTACTAGGAGGGAGAATGCTTCTTGTGTTGGTATAGCTTTTTGGAGGTCCTCTGTCAAGATCCATGTGCCCTGCATGTCTGGGCATTTTTTATTCTAAGAAGCTATGAAACATACCTCTGGAATAATGTACTGCCATAACTTTGCATATCAGTATTTGAAGCATTTCAGATAATGCAGTGCTTGAACTGTGCTCTATATGCCATTAATTGTGCATTTGTTCAGTACCTTAATACATTATTTGTATGGTAAAGATTATACCTATTGCATTCTGTCAGGGTTCAGATACATGACTCATACAGATTTGTGTCAAAGAGTTACCATAGCATGAAGTACCACTTCAAGTCCATTGACACATGGCTAAATGGAGTTTGTCGAAGGTCAGTATGTTTTGCAGCCTTCTCAGATGCATTCTGTGCAAAGATTGTTTATGTCCTGTATGCTAGCGGTTGGATTTATTTATGGTTGTCACTTATGCTTGTATTGTTTGGTATCAAAATCACCTGAAGCACTATATTCCATCTTATATTGATGTGTTTTTAGCAAAAGACACCCTGTTTGTCCCCCAAAAGGGGAGAAGATGACCCTCTAGCAAAGATGTATAATTTACATCAATTTGCTTCAGGCACTCTTTAGCAAAAGCAAAAGGTCCCATTTATATGTTAACCTAACTGGCTATTAGCATCACCTGGCTGGACTGCTTTTTCTCTATGGTTCATTATGCTGTGTGGTATTGTTTTTGTAGGGCCAATCCAATGCAATGACAATTTATTTCTGTGAATCTGCTTCTAGCTTTTGCTCAACCCATGCATGGAGGTCATCCAAATATCTGAACCATGGTAAAAAGTCAATTTTTGCAAAGGAAAGTGATGAAGATGCCTGTAGTGAGTCTGCTGGGGATTCTGATTTTGATGAAGTTGATGATGAGATACAAAATAATGATGAAAATCACATTCAGAACCAAATTGTCAATGAAAGTCAGCTACATGAAGGCATTGAGAAGAGAGCAGATTTGAATGAATCTTTTGATGATAGTGATCATATTGATGCTGGATATGTGGAACCATTTGGAAATGTAGCTAATTGCTTAGAAGACAGGGGCTATGTGAATTTTCATGATTGTGGAGGATCTACTGTAAGTGGATATGAAAATTTGCTCTCTAGTAAAGTGGGGGCACAAGATGCAAGGTTGACTCAAGATCCAGAGAGTCCCACTTCTCATCATGTCATTGAGAACAATTCCCAGGGCAGTTCAGGTTCTGTTGAGGAGTCCTCGATTCAAGAAGAAAATTCAGTTAGTATTTCAGACATATATATGAATGATTGTGACGGAGCACTCTCTGCATCAGAGGTGAAATTGAGCACTCAGTTTCCTAAAACTGGGAGTGACACATTAGGTCCAGCACCTGAGTCTTACCTAGAGGACCCCAGCTGTAATTGTATTGGAGCCTGTGACTGCCATTGCTGCGAGTGTATGATATACCATATAGACAATTCAGAAGTAGACACGCTGGATGCTATGGAAGGGGAGCAGCTACCAAAAACATGCCCATCTGATGTCAATGCTAAACAACAGGCACAAAATCAACAAATTCAATCAAATGATGCGAACGGTAATTTATGAGATTTACCTTACATATTGATATCATATACATTTTGTATAATAGTGCATTCCATTCAACTCCATCCACTTATTGGGTTTTTAATTATACAGAATATCTCACTCTTTCAAACAATAAGAATACCCATTTTTCGCTAAGCCTCAGTTCTCTTAGTTTGTTCATATTGAACCTAAGATTATTCGTAAATTATTCGTAAATTTCAGTATGGAAAATATTCTTATACTAAAATGCGTGTAACGAACACTCCCTGAAGAGTTTCTGTTTCACATCATAGGATCATGAATCCCATTATTGATCAGTGAATCCCACACTTGTTTTGTTTTCTGAAGAAAACTCAAATAGGCAAAATGTCTAAGCTTTCGTAAAGCTTATGCCTTGCATTATTCTTAAATTTTTCTTAAATTTCAGGGATTTTGAGCTTCAATATTCTTATAGACAGTTTTCTTTTAAAAAAAAGCACGTATAGAGGTCACAAAGTGTTTGTACTGGCGTAGTAGTTTTAACCGTGATTGAAACTTGCTCCATCATTTGGTGCATCTTAAAGATAATATACTCTTCACTCCATCATTATTTTTCACATATTTCTGATCCGTTTTTATTATTTTTGAGAGTTGTTTTATACCTTGAACTGTTTCTATCTCGAACAAGCTTATCGGTCCATCATAAGCTTGGCAGAACCTAGTGCAATCACTTCGTCATATTTCAAATCGATGAATGTTTCGTTTCCTGATTTGGGGAGAACTTTCCTGTCGCTTACCATCCTACTGCTCTCATAAACATCTTCCTTCTGTATTCGGACTGAAAATGTTTCCTTTACGACCTTCTTTCCTTCATGTGTTCGTCGAAACCCAGAAACTTTGACAAAGTTATATATGAAATGCGAACTGAATCAGCTGGAACCCGAGCAGTGTTTCTTGGCCAATTTATCTTGTCACATTTGTAAATTTATAAATTTCGTACATATGCAAAGTGATAGATTTTCCTGGTAAATCACCTTCAACAGCAATTGCCATTAAATACTATTATCTGACATCTTCAGGACTTTCACGCCTTGGAATGGAAACGGTTTTTTATGTGTTAGCACAGCACAGCGAGCAAACTGCTTATTTTTTGCATCTGTATTGTTGTAGTGAAAGTCGCTTAAGGTGCTGATTGTAAGATGACTGAGTGATTTGAATCGTAGAAAATGATTATTAGAAACTATTGATTGGAGAAGTCGAATACTGTGATAGAAGTGTGTCGTGTTTATTTTACGTGTTTTCTTGTGGTCTATCTGAAGAATCCAAAAACACTTTGGTCTGATTTGTTAGAGGAACTGGTGCTTAACGGAAGCAAGAGCCGCCGCTCCCTCTGAGGCGTCATGATCTTTTCTACCGATAAGGTATTGCATTTTTCGGGCTCATTCAATGATTCAAGTTTAGATGCTACTTTGATCTTAAAGGTAGCAAGCTCGGAAGAGGAAATTTGCAAACGAAGTCAACAAGTAAGTCACCATCAAGACAGTCAGAAGAGAAAATGTCAGTTGCTGCGTCATCAATGCCAAGAAGTAATAGACGAACGACTCCAAAGTTTTACATAGGCGGAAATAATGGTGTGGCGTTGTAAGTTGATGTATAACCTATCAGTTTATTTAGGATGAAATATAATTTATTTGTGCAAGTTATCACTCCCAGCATTCTTTGCTTTGTGTATTGTATTAGCTGTATATGCAACAATCATTTCGGTGCTTTTTGTCCACAATTTGCAAGTGAGAAGCACTCTAAAATTTTACTGTGTTCCATCTGTGATGCATTCCTTTCGAAGTCGTTGCATAAGTTTATAACGGCTTGTGTGGCAGATGGGCAAATTAGAATCATGGTCACAAACAATTTAGGAGCAATTCTTTTTCACTAGGACCAGGGAAGTCAGGAAATTTTCTTTGTTATTAAGACCAGAGAAGTTCGGACAATTTCCTCTTCGTTAGGACCGGGGAATAAAGGGAAATTTCTTCTTCATTGGATTAAGACATGTTGGCAATATTTCTTCGTTAGAACCAGACAACTTACAACATACCTATTTGAACCAGGAAGTTAGCAACATTTTTCTAGAAGCCGACACTTTAGCAGAATATCTTCATTATGTAGAACCAAGTAGGTTAGCAATATTTCTTCTTCATTAGAGTCAGGATTTTTGAAAATATCTTTTCATTAAAGCTAGTCAATCAGCAATGTTTCTTCTCCATTAGAACCAAGTGAATTAGAAACATTAGAAACAATTTGTAAATATTTCATTAGCATTAGATCCAGGTAAGTTAGCAACATCTCTTCCTTGTAAGTGTACCTACAGTTAAATCTATCTTTGACCTCTTCCCTGAAACAGAGTTCTCGTTTTCACACAGAGTTGAAAAGCCACTTTTAGAGAAAGGTTGGAGGCGTATAGATGACAATAAAGATCTTTCTTATTATCTGAAATGGGTCGAATGCAAGTCACGAATTGATTATCAAAGCTTTAGAGCTGGTACGTTTTCTCAATGCATTTAATTTTTGTGTAGGAAACTTCGAATCGATTTCAATCTTGAAACAGTCATTATAAAGACTTCGAAATTCTTAATTTTTCCTTTGATTTTGGCTATAACTTAAGACGAATGACACATGAAACATTTGACACAAGCATAGCACAACCTATGCTGATTTTGCCTGCAAAAGAAAGGAACCATTTTCATAATTCTTGATTGTTTGCTGTTATAAAAATTGTTCAAATTGAAAAGTTCCTTAGGGAATTTTTCCTTAATAGTATAAGTTCTTTAATATATTGGCATTCTACATGTACGTTTCTTATAAAGTGGTTGCTTATAAAGTGGTTTCTTATAAAGTAGGTTCTTATAAAAAGTTTCTAATAAAAAAGTTTCTTATAAAAAGTTTCTAATAAAAAAGTTTCTTATAAAGTTATTTCTTATAAAGTTGCAAATTTATAAGAAACTTTTTATAAGAAACTTTTTTATTAAAAACTTTTTCTTGTAGAAAGGAGCCTGTTGTGTTAACAATAAGACCAATACTTCTCGCTTAGCGGTTTCGGTTATTGTCAGGTCTCAATTACTGGAGTTATTGACTCTAAGTAGAGGCAAGGGGAGGGCAATCTGTCGACCAAGTCTTTTTGTTAGTTTTGATCTCAAGCTTAGTTCTTCTGATTGTGGTCAAGAATTTGCCGTGGTATATGGAAAGTTCTCTAGAGTTTATGAACAAATAAATATCTCCTGTCTTCCCTCCGCATTCTTCTTTAAAGTGGGGGGATTCCTTCTGTGTGGAAAACATGCTTCTTATGTCAAAGCGTATTTATTTCCCAGGTCAACAACTCGTTAATCACATTCCAAATGGAGGGTGCCTAACCACAAAGGCTGGCCTGTTGAAAAGCCTTCAAGATTACGTGCGAGTTTATAACAGAACACTAGCAGGATCAACCAGGTATTCCACCAAGTTTTTCTCATGTGAATTGTTATTGGTCAATTTGCTTTCGCTTTTATTTACTTATCTATCCACTCCAATGAATAGAAAGCATTTGGCGGAGTACTAATTGAGGATGTGTTGCAAGGCTATTATTCATTGAATTGGATCTGAAAATGACTGGCTGGGCCAATTTGTTTTATAAATAACAGCAGTATTTGAGACAATCGCTATATGCTGTAGTGGCAGAGTGCTTGCCCTGTATGAAGGAGATCCCGGGGTTGAGGCCCAAACAGAGTCATACCAAAGACTTTAAAAATGGTATATGCTGCCTTCTTGTTTGGTATACGTCTTTCTCAATAAGAAAATGATTTATAAGAAAGTAGGCACGTCATAATGCTAAGAAAGATAACATATCTTTAATATTCAAATACTTACACAGCACAATCATCGCTTTTACTTTGTGGTGAATTGACTAATTCCCACAATACATAATCGCGTTTTTCTATGAGCTCTCGGTCAATCACAAGCACAGAATCCCAAGTCCCAACTTTACGGCAGAATAAACACACAAATATAGTATACCATTAAGCAATAGAACAACGAACCTTAGATAAAATTATGAAAAACCAGTGTATAGGTATAAGAAAATGAAGATGTCCCAAATACTGAGTCCCTTCTCTAGTTCGTTCTTGAGTCACGTCGCAATTCATAGATAGATCTCTCTCCTCTCTTCTCCAGTCTAATACTAAAGCTACTCCACAGCGTCCAGCAAAGCAATAAATCTCCCACAACTTAATTTATACAGATTCCTTGCCGTAACCTACGTAGTAGAGTGTTGTGCTTGTAGATTGCTTGTCTGTTTAATATTGAAGTAAAATGCAAACTCAACTACTCTTGCTATGAAAGTCTTGAGAAAATTTCAGTAACGATATCATGAAATGGCTAAGAAAGTTTCAATACTGGACAAAAAAGCTTTCTTATGAAAAGCGTGTACTGAGCATTAAGAGTAGTTAGTGTGGGGGTTATACACTTGAAGCTACCGATTGCCTATCCACTTGCCACTGTTATGGAGACATGGTCATTTGGCCCTCGACTGGGAAACGGAGATGAGCTCTGTCCGGTGTCCCACTGGTGCGGGATTGAACTGTAACTTATTGACTTGTTCATCATTGTACAAATATTGATGAATGCAAACGTACCTGTTTTTGTGAAAATTTTGAAAATGAAACATTTAAGGCTGATCTATGCTTTTGAAATAAATTTCGTTTTTATTGTCCACTCTTTTCTGTTTGAAATCTAGCAAGTTAGACCTACACGGCTTTTACCCAGAAACATATAAAGTTGAAAACAGGGCTGATCTGGACACATTCAAAAGAATTTTCAAAGGTATATTCCTTGCTTCTGTTCTATGCAATGATTCAATTTCACATGCCCTGTAATTTCAACGTGAATTTTCAATTATCGACCTTTGTTAGCAATACATTTTTGTGATGTTTTTTACAGCATATGATTCTTCTCTTAATGAAAAATAATCCTTTTTTATATAACAAATTCTCTTGTTTGTGTTGTGATCAGTTGTTTTACACAAATAGAACAATAGATATTATTTGTACAGTTATCTGTAGCTGTCCTTGACATTTTCCTATCCTCTACTCAACAATATACATCATAACTATCATTTCTTTGTTATTTGATGTACATTTTGAGTGCTTAGGCCCAGTCATTTAGAATTTTTTGCGGTTTACCATACATTTGCCTGTATCATGAACAGTCTTATGTGTTGAATGCAAGAATTCCTCTTGGAGTTACTCTATCGCACCAGTAAGGCATACTCATATTGTGTATCGTTTGCCCCTTTTCAAGATGGCGAAACATGGATCTGTAAACCAAGCGGCTTGAATCAAGGCAAAGGAATATTCCTACTAAGAAGTCCAAAAGAGTTGCACGATGAAATACGGGAAAGGTCAGGAAAAAGGCCAGGACGTGGTAGTACTGCACGCATTGTATCAAGGTATAGAGTCTAAATATTTAATTGATTAAGTAGCAAAGGTGTTAGTGATAGTAAATTGATTGTAAACCTGAGGCCATAGGGGGTGTATCAAGAATTACGATAGAAGTCAAAAGTTACTTCCAAATATGATCAGGGAGTAACGGAAGCACTGATAATTGTAGTGATTGACAATCATACTCTGACCCCATATATATATATATATATATTTATATATATATATATATATATATATATATATATATATATATATATATATATATATATATATATATATATATATATATATATATATATATATATATATATATATATATATATATATATATATATATATATATATATATGTATGTATGTATGTATGTATGTATGTATGTATGTATGTATGTATGTATGTATGTATGTATGTATGTATGTATGTATGTATGTATGTATGTATGTATGTATGTATGTATGTATGTATGTATGTATGTATGTATGTATGTATGTATATATATACTGGTTAGATGACTTGCTAAAAGATTATACCTGTAGAAAAGCAGGCAAGTGGACATATGCTCATGGGAAGGCACAGTGTTTAAATATGGTCTATTTCATGATCTTCATGGATGAAACTATTGCCCATAACTGTTAGGCCCTTAGATGATGACCCCATAATTGATAGGCCCATGCACTTTAGGCTCATGAATGGCACATTATGGTGGACCAATAAATAGCAGATCGTAATTTCTGATCTCTTATCTAACCACTGTATGCAATTTTGCAGGTATATAGACTGCCCACTGTTGCTAAACGGATCTAAGTTTGATATCCGTGCTTACATGCTAATTGCTTCAACGACACCATACCTTGTCCTGTATCACAGTGGCTATGTGAGAATATCTTGCTCAGCGTACTCAAAGGATTCTACGGACCTGGCAGCACACCTTACGAATCAAGTAAGATTTACGTCAGTAGCATTTTTATTCTGTACAACTTAGTTTGTGTATTGTTCGCTTGTCTCCAAAACAAACAATTCTATTGTTACCAGCATGAAAATTGAACATTGGAAATATCTGTTACCGGCAATGTAACGCCAAGAAGAGTCGGTGTAATATCAAATATAGCTCCTTTTCGTCCCTTATGCGTCTACTTGTAGCAGTCTTATTTGGTTGTATATATACCTTCATTTTGATAGAAGCTATCTTTATGTTGAAAATACCATCACCTCATCAAATTCAGTCAGTATTTTAATCTCAGTGTATGTATGATACCTATGCTAACAGAAGTTTAATATTGCATGAAAAAGTGGAGGCAAATTATGGTATACTGAGACATCTTATTTTGCCTGACATTCACAAAGTATAAAACATAGATTAGAGGGGCACTATTTGGTGGCAGACCTGGTGTATGTGATTTAGGGAGTAGATCTGAGGGATGTTATTTAGTGGTGGGCCTGATATATGCGTGGTAGATTTAAGGAATGTTATTTGTAGATGTAGTGTACATCTGGTAGATCTGAGGGATGTCTTTAGTGATAGACCTGATGTTTGCTATTTAGTGGTAGACTTGATGTATGTGATTTATGTGGTAGCTCTGAGAGATGTTATTTAGTGGTAGATCTGATGTATGTGATTTCAGTGGTAGGTATTAAAGATGTTATATAATGGTAGATCTGAGGGATGTGATTCATCTGGTAGATCTGGAAGATGGGATTTAATGGTAGATCTGATGTATGTGATTTCGGTGGTGTGTATGAAAGATGTTATATAATGGTAGATCTGAGGGATGTGATTCATGTGGCAGATCTGGAAGATGGGATTTAACGGTAGATCTGAAAGATGTGAGTTAGGTAATACATATGATGGATGCTACTTGTGAAGGTTGATATGAAAGTTAGGATTTAGTAGTTAATTTGAGAATTACGATTTAGTGGTGGAATTGACAAATGCTTGTTTGGTGGTAAATCTAAAGCATATGATTGAGAAGTAGATTTGACAGATGTGATCCATGAGATTAGAGAGATGTGATGTTAGTGGTATGTAGCAGGGATTTCATGCTGGTGATGGATAAGATGGATGTGATTTAGGTGCTAGATTTGAGGGATCTGATTTATGTTACATTTAAGAGCTATGATTTATGTGTTAAGTGATGTTTTACTTAAAACGTATTAAGAGAATTCTGGCAAACTTACAGGATAAGAATTCTGGCAAAATTATTTGATACCCCTTTTCAATACTTGAAGCATCAACGCACCTCTGCTTGTACTCTCGTTTAAAATTATCTACTGTGGCGTTCTTTGTATTGTTAGTTCGTTCAGAAGAAGCATCCCGAGTATTCTGAAAAGAAAGATGACACTATCTGGACGATGGAGAAATTAAATAACTATATTAACCTGACTTATAAAGACTCAAAAGGATTGGGAACTGACTGGGCGTTGATTGATATGGTGGTGAGTGCTCTTTCATATCTGAAAGCAACTTAATTTTTCAGCTTCTTGAGCAGAACGGATATACTCAGACCAGAGATTTTCTAGTGCAGGAGTTTACATGTCATGAAGGATTGTATTTTCCTTTTACTGAGCACTGCTTGAGAATATACCATATGTTTTTAAAAGAGGACCAGCTTTTATGAAAATTTGTTCTGTTGGTTCATGAATGCTGTTAGGTTCCTGATTCCTACTCTCGTCGGGCTTTATACATTTGCAGCTGTGCAAATGGATAGAGCAGTCTGCGATAATGAAGGGTAGGTTAGAGCAGTACGGCTTGATTGGGAATCTGAAAAGTAGGATTGCCACTTTATATATCCCAAATACTATTAAAGTCGGGAACAACAGCAAGGATTTTTGTGTCATTAAATATCACCTCTACATGATTGTTTTTAAATTAAATATTAACCCTAGGCATATGTGATACATAAGTGGTTACTAAGTAGCGAGGTGCAATGCTATTAAACTTCTATTCGATATCAATTGACTTTTTGGTGCAACTTGACGTCATAAGAAGTCCAGTACTGAACTGTCTAACTTTTTGAGCAGCTGAGTATTGCTTTCCTACAAAGAATATCGTGTATCAGCAGAAGGTAGGCCCTATGTTGCCATACAGCGTAGTTTGTGTTTGAATTTTTTATCTATTGCTCTGTCCTCTTCAGAGACGTCTAGACAGCTATTCTGAAAGCAATGATATTTTTCTATAGGATAAGATCAAAGAGATAATGCTTATCTGTTTTCGTTCTGTGGAGCATAAACTGGAGAGAAAATGCGGGTATTTTGATCTGCTAGGTTTTGACTTCATGATTGATGACGATATGAAGGTAAGATTAAGTTTACATTCATGCTGCCATCTTCTAAGAATTTCGCCTTCATATGAATCAATGGGATGTTCAAATGGAATTTTATTTGCTGGGAAACATTTTAGCTACCTTAGTGAAGTTGTTTGTGCGAGCACTTTCCACCTTCATAGAAGTAGGCACACTTAAAAAACGTAAGCAATTCACTTTAGAGAGATGCCCTACGCTTTGTCATACAACTCGCCTATACTGTAAAAACGAGGCAGACTTCTTGGAAGTTCCTGTCATGTTGTAATTTGTGCCAGCCATATCATATTACTCTCACTACAGGCATTTGTGTAAAATCTTTGATTGGGTGAGATGTGGATCACGCTTCAATCCTCCATGTCATATTAGCCAATTAGAGAAAGGAATCTGTAAACTAATGTCCTTCGTAGCTACATTTAGGGCTATTCTCTTTTTTGTCACTACACTCGGAAGAATGGCTGCAAGGTAATGTATGACATCATTTCCTTCCAGGTTTGGCTGCTAGAGATAAACGTCAATCCAGCTCTTTTTACCAACTGCGAGTCTTTGAGAAAAGTTGTGCCAGGAATTGTGGAGGAGACAGTCAGTAAGTCAAGTAGCATTTTACTTGGTATGGTTTAAGCTATTGAATCAACAAAGTGTGGGGCATAATGATAAGACAGATACTTTACAAAAAGCCTATATCATATAAATTTTTATGTCCACTAGAACCCATAGACAGTGTCAACTGTTGTCATCATCAGTGTATCGTACTACTATATTGAATCAGGTACAGTAGTGCAACAGAATGGTTAGGGTCCCTTTAAAGTATTTTGCTTGCGGAGGGGCTCTTCAAGCTTAAAGTCTTTCCTTAATCTAGGTAAACTAACGAATAAGGGCTTTTATTGTGTGGTAGGAATATCGGCCAACTAACTGTGCTTTCATATCAATACATGCAAAGGACCTGTCTTTTTTAAGACTCCTGCGGGCCCCTTTTGGAGCCTCAAGAGCCTGGGTACTCTTGAGAGTTGCACTTGACATGCGATGACAAGAAGCTTGATCGAGATTTGAAATATTAATAATCATCATAACTTATAACTTGAAGTATGTGTGTGTGTGTGTGTGTGTGTGTGTGTGTGTGTGTGTGTGTGTGTGTGTGTGTGTGTGTGTGTGTGTGTGTGTGTGTGTGTGTGTGTGTGTGTGTGTGTGTGTGTGTGTGTGTGTGTGTGTGTGTGTGTGTGTCTATATATATATATATATATATATATATATATATATATATATATATATATATATATATATATATATATATATATATATATATATATATATATATATATATATATATATATATATATATATATATATATATATATATATATATATATATATATACGATCAGTAGCTAGCGAGTAACCAGGATTTCTCCTTTTTCGGTGCAAACGGAAAGGTTGATATAATGCTCAGAAAAACCAGGAGAAAATTAAAATTTGCCACCACCTGGGATCGAACCAGGGTCTCTCGCATTCCGGGCAAGCGTCTTAACCACTAGACCACAGTGGCTTGTTTTAACTCCCCTGGTTTTTAGCACCTTATGGTCACTTTCGGCTTTCGCCTTTATCAAGCAGCTCTAATATATACGATCAGTAGCTAGCGAGTAACCAGGATTTCTCCTTTTTCGGTGCAAACGGAAAGGTTGATATAATGCTCAGAAAAACCAGGAGAAAATTAAAATTTGCCACCACCTGGGATCGAACCAGGGTCTCTCGCATTCCGGGCAAGCGTCTTAACCACTAGACCACAGTGGCTTGTTTTAACTCCCCTGGTTTTTAGCACCTTATGGTCACTTTCGGCTTTCGCCTTTATCAAGCAGCTCTAATATATACGATCAGTAGCTAGCGAGTAACCAGGATTTCTCCTTTTTCGGTGCAAACGGAAAGGTTGATATAATGCTCAGAAAAACCAGGAGAAAATTAAAAATTTGCCACCACCTGGGATCGAACCAGGGTCTCTCGCATTCCGGGCAAGCGTCTTAACCACTAGACCACAGTGGCTTGTTTTAACTCCCCTGGTTTTTAGCACCTTATGGTCACTTTCGGCTTTCGCCTTTATCAAGCAGCTCTAATATATACGATCAGTAGCTAGCGAGTAACCAGGATTTCTCCTTTTTCGGTGCAAACGGAAAGGTTGATATAATGCTCAGAAAAACCAGGAGAAAATTAAAATTTGCCACCACCTGGGATCGAACCAGGGTCTTTTCTGAGCATTATATATATATATATATATATATATATATATATATATATATATATATATATATATATATATATATATATATATATATATATATATATATATATATATATATATATATATATATATATATATATATATATATATATATATATATATATATATATATATATATATATATACATATATATGTATATATATATATATATATATATATATATATATATATATACACAGATTTATAACACCAAGTAACCAAGTATTGTTAAATGGACAAGAGCTCTTTCATTACAATTGTTCATCACTGTCCTTTAGAGATAAGTGTGGAAGCATTTGAGAACAAGTGCAGCAGGAAGAAGATATATCCTATGGAGTCCTTGAAGACATTTGAAGTTTTGTATGATGAAGAAAGGAAAATCGTATTTGAAAGAGCACAACGGAGGGACAGAATACCAGAAGGTATTTTGAATAGAATACATGAAAGCCTGGATATATCAGGAACCACATCTGAGCGAAGCAAGGCCAACGATATTGTGGGGAATACGGTTTCAAGATAATTCTAGACAGTTCTAGTTTGTGGTATCCGTCTGGAAGACAGATAGATGAAAATAATTATTGATAAGTCTAGAAATGGATACATGTGTTTTGGATCGTCAGCGTGGCCGTTGGCAGTTTTAAATTTAATAGCGTATAACGCCTACATTTCAATTAGTCCAAATGGTACGCTGCCAAGTTTTAATATCTCCACCGGTACTTTGGTTTCAATCTGGAACGGTGCACAGTACTGTAGTCCAAGCGCTTAAGACTCCGTAGATCTTAAGGAACTGTTAAATTCCGTCGCTAGAAGGACACTCGTATTCCATTTCTGTAATCTGTATTTTCTTGAAGTTTTAAGTAGAGGATTTGTAGATATTCTGTTTTCTCGTATTGTGAAATAGCATAGGGTAAGTCTTGCTTTCTGAATGTAAGCAAAGGTGGGATACCTACAACTTTTTGAAAATTCACCAGAAAGCTTTTAGAGCTCTACTTTTGGGCCTGAGTGATGCTCCTTAGAGTCTCACTTGATAATATGCAAAAAAATATAATAATGCTAATAAATTGGTTGTCATAGCAACCATTTGTTAAGCAAATTGAGGATCGGGTTTGGCAGTGATATCTTACATATAACTTACCAAATAGTGAAATAAATACCTTCATTCAAGTTCATGGTAAAACAATTAATGCATGTACCTTGGAAATATTTTTTGAAATTTTATTAATTGATTTTTTTATCACTTTCATACACATGCCCAGATTTTCTGACTTTCAATCACATTTCAAATTACTATAAACACATTAAGTGCACTACACAGACACTTCATTTTGGTACATTCAACAGGCTATGGAGTGCTCTCTTGAAGTCCAAAAATATCTCCTTAGTATTCACAATAGTTTCATGGCAGTCTTGTTCCAAAAATGTGCAATCATGGAAAAATTGTACTTTTTCACAATTGTTTTTTGCAACTTTTTGCAAAGATTAAAAGGGAGCCCCATTTATTTCCTATCTTGGATTACCTTAAAACTGTCCTGCATCATAAGTAACACCTTCTTCCTCTATAATTGCATCATCCCACCCCTTTTTCATACTTCTAAGCTCTTTTCTTCTTCTTTTCACTTTTTCCAAATTCTGCTGAATTACTTTTCCTTTCCTTTTGCGTGCACTTCTTTCAAATCCCCTTGATGCTTGTTTGCCAGTTTCTAGTGCCATTCTTTCTAAAACATTTGCAATTGATCTACTACCATCATTCATATGACAAACAGCACTGGCAACCCCTAGTTCAACTATTTTCTTTCCAGAAAAGCTGTTCTTTGGGCACCTTTGCCAAATAAGGCCATGTAGTGCTTCATTTGAATTCTGAGTTTTTCCATGCAGACATTTCTCCAACAAACTATCCTTTGTTAAATCCTTATATATTGGAAGAAGCACAGCAAAAATTGCTTCTGGTAAATTTAACTTAGGCTTATATTCTGTCACCCCTTTTTCTGCTTTCTCTTTTTGCCAGGAGCACCAGCTTTCTTTCACAGGTGGACAAAATTGATGTCGCTTCTTTTCCTCAAGCATTGAATTGTGAAATAGTGATGCATATATACATTTCTTCATAGCATAAACAGAACTAAGGTTTGTTCTTATTGCAATACCAAAATAATTCTGCAGTTTATTCACAGCTGAATCTGTCAATCTTCCCCTTCCAGATATGCTCTTTCCATCAGACAATCTCTTTCCTTTCACTTGCAATTTAAGCTGCCTTATTCTTCCACCTACTCTTTTCTGGATATGACCTATGCACTCTAGTTTTTCTATTTCTATGTCAGAACCATAAGGGTACAATTGGCAAACTGCAGAGAATGATGAGCTGTCACCATCTCCAAGGTACTTAGTGTAATGGAGGTTGAATTTCTAAACAGATCTTTTGAAAATCTTGTCTGCACCAACTGACTCCATAGATGATGATGATGACCCTGTGTGGTTGGCTGGACAGATGTGATTGGCATTCCATTCTAGGTACTCTGCAGATAATTTGTCCACTTTGTTCCATTTCATACAAGCTTTGCAATATTTTGAAAGAACATCACAATCAAGACACTTATTACCATACATGCACGTTACAACTCCATTGATAGAGCTGTATCCTCTAGTCTGCCATGAGCCATCAATGGAGACAGTACATTGCGCAATATCTGTATGTGCAATACTATTCTCTGCATGAACTGATAGAGCAACTGTCTTTAGGGACAATTCCTTTTCCAATTCAAATGCCCAGTGTATCTCACCAAGGCAATTATCAAAGCTACCCTTACTCATTGGGGGTGCCATATTCATTATCTTGCAAAACTTAGATAGCCCTTCAAAGCCCTTACCTAACTCTCTAATTGCCAGAACTGTTCTTAAATTAATATCAAAAAAGGCTTTCCTGACTTCGCTTTTGTTAATTTATTCTGCTGCTTTGATGTTTTGAAACATTTACTACATTGACATGCCGTACACGAGACGTTTAAAGAGTAGCACAAGCCGTTCTTGTTTTCAAAGTCAGTGTTTAGCACCATTAATGAGTTGCAGTCTGCTATTGGGCACCTTGAAAATTCCGAAAAAATATCCTGCATAATCGGAGAGTAAATTATGATATTAAAGTCAGCTTCCAATGAGTCAACAACAGGTTCTGCCTGGTTACTCAAATCAGGCCTTGGCCTAAACTCTGGTCTTGGCCTAGCTTGTTCCGCGTTATTTACACCTGCCCTTCGGAATTGGTTACCTTTACATTTAGGTTTTCTCTTGTTTCTTGCACGAAAGCGCTTGTTTCCCATTCCTCCTAACCGTAAATCAACCACAAAATTATAGATATTATTCTTTCTTTCCCTTGATTATATGGCTGACCGTGATCGAGACTTTTCAGATTGTTAGGGTATCCATTTCTAGCTTTCCTAGAGCATTTAATTGAATTGATTGCCTCCCTTTAGGTTTAAATGCTCCTTCCTAGCAATCTAGCATTATATCCTCTGTCAGCTATCGGGGGTTTCGATGAAAATATACCCCAATTTGTTTAATATTGGTTGCTAAGGATGTTGCTATGGCAGTATTTTAACTACTCCTTCAAATAAAATACTTTTTATCACAATTTTCTTCAAGATATGCGTAAATGAAGCATAAAATATGAAAATAGACATATTGCCATTGCAGAATATCTTTGAACTAAATTTTTTTGATCACTTTGATTTTTTGCCAAAGTTATAGGGTTCCCACCTTAATGTAAGCAACTTGTTTTGATGCATAAGGGCCTTCACTGGATTTTATTCTTTGAAGTAAAGAATATTTGAAATGAATTTTTATTATGCAAAATCATTGTCAAGTTCTGCTTCATCTGTCGCCTTATAAGCAGATCAGTAATTGGGATAAATTGCAATGGAAGGTAGATCTTAATTTGACTGATTTGTTTTGTTTTGGTTTGGGCTAAAACAAACGTATTTCTCTGTTTTGATTCAGGTTTTTGAGTTTTATTTTAAGCTCCTGTACATAGAATGCCTAATTAAGAATTTTAATGAAACATAAACAGGGGCAATCTTTACATATGTGCTTAAATTCAGAGTTGAGCATTAACAGGAAAAGTTAAGAAATTAAATTAGGCAACAGAAATCGTGCGGGAGGTTTCTGGATTTCTTTACTTTCACGTACTTCCACGTGTAGCAAACGATTATAAGCAGGTCTACTTAGCAAAAACACAGTAAACAGTATGCAAGTTCTCCTAGAAAAAAGGACGTTGTAACCTTTGTGAGGAAAAGGCAGATGTCTGGACCCCCAGAATCCTCCCCGTAGTTTCGTGCTCGAAATAGGATCATGACAATAATACTGCCAATATGAATGTTCACTGAATTCTATTTTCAGAATAGTACGTTAGTTTATGAATGAGACTTTAAGATGAGTTTGTAATATCTTGCTAGCATTATTCAACAGGGCACATCTCACCCCCGTTGCCTCCATGCTGTAGGCATCCTTCCATTTGGTGCACTCCGTGGATGTGCTCTTTCAAAAGGAATCTGTGTTAGGCCAAAAATAGGATATTGGTTTCGACAGATCTGGTGACATTAACACCTGACGACCATCACATGATATACGGAACTTAAAACAACAGAAGTTTGAGTTTTAAGCAGGCTTGGATGTTTGGTGTACGGGCTGCCACCAGTGACAGGATGGTTCTTTCCTGGCAGATTATCGCGGTAGTCTTGCTCGTGGGAACATGTCTTCGCTCGGCTGTTTCTTCCAGAGTTGGGGACGCTTCTCTGTTCATAACCGTGAATCCAGACAGACAGCAGTTGGTTGACAGTTTGGGAAGAGAGCGATTTTTCCATGGCACAAACGTCGTCTACAAACACTTTCCTTTCCATCCAACTTTGGAGGGTTACACGAACGATTCTTTCTCTGAAAAGGATATGAAAATCCTGCAGGACTTAGGTTTGAATATCATTCGTTTGGGTAAGTATGAGTGTCTTTGCTTACCTTAGAACTGTCAACAATCAAGGTATCAAAGTACCTTTCCGGTGTTTGTAGTGAAGATGAAAAGGCTGAAAATAGATTAGCGTTATAATCCAGACCACAGCATTACAATATTTTTAGTGAATTGAGGGGCACAATCAGGGGCACAATCTCACTCCCTGCAAGTTATTTATTTTTTGCACTTTCACTTTACAACGCGCATTACTTTTTGTATAAAATTTTAAAGCATCAGCGATGCTCAATTCACAAGAAAGTTGTTCATAATATAAGAAAATGGGCAGTGTCAGGTGAAAAGTCGAAGAAAAACGTTTTTTGTGTTTTTGAATAGTGTCCTTTACCCAAGATCGACATCATTTGTTTAGCGGGTAGGGAGGACTGAAAACTTTCGTTTTAGAAACGTAGGAGGACACATCATTGTTGGCCTCCAGTGAAGATCTACAGTGAAAATTCAAATAGAGAGCAAAAACCATTTCTTGAAGATATTTGGGCGTGGGCCCCTCAGTCCCCTAGAGGCGCCTTGCCTGATATTTTGTCTAAAACAGGACTGTGTAATTACCACGCAGTTTTTGTTTACAAAATATTATAATGAGTTCTATGGAAGAACAACAGAATAATTGTATTACTGCAAAGCTGCTATTTGATGGTCTTGAAAACAATTGGTAGTATGGAGAAAACTCGTTGTTGAGCTCAAGTATGCATATTTAAATATCACATGACCATGTAAGTTACAAGGTTCATTTAGATAAAAGGACCTTTTATCTAAATGAACCTTGTAAATAAAAAGGAATTATCCTCAGAACCAGAGCACCTTGCGTCACCTGATGTGCACTGCTTTGACATTGAGCCGTCACGAAATGTCGATGTCCGTAAATAGTTTTGTTGGCATGATTAGTGCTAGGAAAGACGCCCAATCATCTGAGGCCGTGATTGTTGATACAGAAAGCGTTTCATCAAGCAAAAATTTTGCTGTGTACTTCAGGTTTATAACTTCCAATCATTCCCATTATGCCATCTCAAATGTAAAAAGTTGCATCTTGTTTTAGGCATGATGTTGCCGGGATATGTTCCTAAACGAGGTCAGTACAATGAGACATATCTGGAGGTAATTAAGAGCATCGTGGCTAAGGCATCTAAGTTTGGCATTTACACATTACTTGATATGCATCAAGATGTAATGTCACCAAAGTTCTGCGTCGAAGGCTTTCCGGATTGGGCAGTGAATACAGGTTATTTAATTAGTATTCTTATTCAAATCCATTGCTTTTGTACAGAATCTGTTTTGCTGCATTGTCATAATAAGCCATTGGCCTTCGGTCTGTTTGACAACAGCATCATCACCTGAATAATTCTTGCCGCCAATTCCAATGGCTCTTGCCATGCTCGCTGAAAGGGGGACACATGAGGGGGCAGATTGCCTCGGTAACCGACTCTCATCGGGACCCTAAAAACTGACTTGATTCTTCGGTGGCTTTTCTATGCCGTAGTGTCGTCATCACAGGCCCCATATTTCCCACTTGTCCCGGGCTCCAGACACCTCCCGGCGGGCCTGGCTCAGAGTCCAGAAAAAGTTCCAGCCTTCCTCCGGACGTAAAATCTTTATCATGAACCTTCTTCTTTTAAGAAAATCAAAACTAGCCAAAGTTCTTGAACTCTGGTGTATATCCCGAACAATTGTATGGTAGAAGGCCCATGCCTTTCACAGTCGATGTCTCATTAACTGAAAAATTTGCTGAAACTGGATTGTTGATGCAAATTACCAAACCTTCCTCTAATAGGGCATAGAAAGCAAAATCTTCATCCGGGTGGCAGCCGTGGAGCCGTGACTTTTTCTGGACTCTGGCTTGGCTCTTACCCTTATTGAACTTCTGTCTTCCAACAGGCTACGCTGATAATTTTCCTTTTCCGTTGGAAGACAAGTATGCACTGAATCCAAAAACAGGCTATCCGTTCCAAGAGGACTGTAACAAACACGACTGGGGCGATTATTATTTCAGCGAAGCTGCCGCAGCCGCATTTCAAAACTTGTACAATAATACGGATGGACTTTTAAATGCGTGGGCAGACTTTTGGAGAAAGACTGCCGAGGGTTTCAGAGACGAGAAAAGTGTTATTGGATATGAGCTTATCAATGAGCCATTTGCTGGAGATATCTACAGGTTGGTAACAATCTGTTTAACTTTTAGAAGACTGTAAGAGTCGGCTTTTATTAGTATTACCTATCTTTCTATCCAACCTTAGGGAGTGGTCATTATTTATGGCTGGGGTGGGGACTGAAGAGAAAGCTTTATTTTCCCTCAAAAAAGTTTTACCCCACCAATTGTTAAAGTCAAATTTTCTTTACTCCACCGAAGGAAAACAGTAAAGCAAGTGTGCCTTTAGGCTTAAATATGTTATATGTTTTTACACTGCCCTCGTGGTCAACAATTATTCTTCTACCCCACCTTCCACAGCTTATTTTGTTCAGTTACCCCATCATTTTATCTTCAGTCCCCTCCCCGGCCATAAATAATGACTGCTCGCTTAACTAAATTGTGTTATTGTTATAATTATTAGTTTAGTCCTAGGTATGATTTTTTTATCTATTTATGCAATTATATCCCACTGATGAATAAAATTTTACTATATAAGTTACATATTAAAGTACCTGAAATTACGGTACAATCACACTGAGACGATGCCACAAATTCTGTGTATGCTCCCTTGCCAGAAGAAATATAGTGCGCAATTTGCCTCTGTGCAGAGTGTTGCTCGCTGCGTATTGGCGGGCTTAGAGCTAGCGATGCACCTTCGTAAATGGGTCTGAGGTTTCACTGCCTTCGAAACTGTGCTATCAAAATAGACCAAAGAATAGGCATTTGCTCTTGACAAATAACGAAGAGGCGTGATTGGAGGCCAGGATGAGTAGGGAACGGTCACATGTTTGCACCAGGCTGAGCAGGCCTGTTTTGACATTGAGCTGGATTCTTCTTTAAAGTGACTTGATGATTTTCATTTTGCAGAGACCCTTCCTTGTTGATACCGGGAGTTGCTGACGAAAAGAACTTAGCTCATGCATACGAAGTACTGCACAAAGCCATAAGAGATGTTGACCAATCACACAGCTTGTTTTTCGAGGGCACCACTTGGAATTTTTTGGTGCTGGGTTCAAGCAGGTACCGGGAGGCGGACTGTACAGAAACAGAAGCGTGCTTAGTTATCACTACTATGAGCCACCAGACTTCAATAAGCGTTTCCAGTTTGAAGTGCGTAAAGAAGACATTGAGCGATTGCAATGTGGAGGCATGCTGACTGAGTTCTGGACTGCTGGCAGCACGAATAAAGCCCTTGAAGATATGTATGAGATCATGGATATTACTGATGAGAAAATGCAGTCCTGGATGGGTTGGTTATACAAAGCTTACGGTTGTGACAAGAACCACTTGGGGTGCCTGATATCGCCGAGAGGAGACAAGAATGCGACAATGCACGAAATTTGGCTACACAATACTAGTCGCACATACCCGCAAGCTGTTGCAGGAGAAACCATTCGATATAAATATGATCGAAAAACGCATAAGTTTGATCTGAGTTTTGCCGTTTCGTCGAAGTGTAGGAGTGCCGAAACCGTTGTATACTTCAACAAAAACCTGCATTATCCAAATGGTTACAGTATCGTCGTTGCACCGTCTGGTAGCGTAACTTGGCAGCAGATTGGCAACAAAGTACTGATTAATCACTCCGCGGACTTATCACCAGGGACTATAGTTTCGTTTTCACTCAGTGCTAAGTAGCAATGGGCGGAAGAAAACAGTCGTAACAAAAAAATAAAGATATGTTGGCCTGAATTGAAGATTGTGCTTCATTGTGAATGCTATATCCAAGTTTCATCGGAGTGCTGTTTTTGTTGGAAGTTACGCCATCGTATACTCTTAAGTTATTTTAAGGAAAAATCTACGTTCAATCATTTTTGCAGGCACAAGATGTTATGGGTAGAGGCTTGATGTTCTTATTTTTTTCTGGACATTTTGAAGCTTTGTTGTTCAATTTGATGGCACGATTACGTCTACACGGATTTCCTCGCAACTGTAATTTGCCACTAAGTAATAGTTTTGCCTGATACTTCTTAGCACAGAAGATAAGCTAGATAAGTGCTGAAACTTTTGTTTTTCTCAGATAATTTTGTCACTTAATCTTTCAACTGAGGTTGGATGTGCTCTTATGTTTACTTTGGATCGTTAGTGAATTACTAATTTTTATTGTTTGAACTTTTGACTCTTAATATAAGCATATTT
This sequence comes from Mastigias papua, assembly GCA_964019165.1. NCBI lineage: Eukaryota > Metazoa > Cnidaria > Scyphozoa > Rhizostomeae > Mastigiidae > Mastigias > Mastigias papua. The sequence continues at coordinate 9,012,553 of OZ025285.1, forward strand.
TAAAGCAATTTCGTAAGTCGTATAGGCAACGCTGTACTAATGTAACGCTAGTTGAAATTAAGTTATAAATGGGAGGACCCTTAGAAAACAGCCAAGGCTGAATGGCTATGTCATTATTTGAAATTACGAACTGAATTGAAAATTAAAGAGCATTGCAGTTCCTACTTCGATCTAGTTCAGATGCAGTGATTTACATGGAAGAGAATGTATAGTTGAGTCAGGAATTTTCAGGACCTCCTATGTACTCAGTAAATAAATTTGAGTTTTTCTTTGAACTTTGGAAGGGGGTTATTTGCTGCTTATAGGTAACATAACACAGTGACTCGATTAAGCCCCGGGGGCTTTTTTGTCGAAAACGATTTTGCTGGTGAGGGCTATTCGAGGGACGGGCTTTTTACATTTAGAGGTCCTCAGGTCTATTGAGGACAATATTCTATTTCAGTTTTTTGATATAAAATGCTTTAATTTAGCTGTAAGTCGAGTTGGAATCAAGGAGGAGAAAGTTGGACAGTTCTCGTCAAATATTAGCACATATGAGCAAACCAATAGCTGAATTTGTTAATTTTGGTTTCTTTTACTTTGCATTATATTGAACCCAGATAACCCCAATCGGGCTTATTCGAGGGTAGATCTTAATCGAATCGTTACGGTACTGCTGACTACTGTGACATGATATGGTACAACTACACTATAAAGAATTTTGGGAAGTATGGAAATTGAGAAAACAACTTTGCAGTTTTTCTCATAGCTATCACAATGGTACACCCTTGACAAGTCATTCAACTGACCAGCCTTTTCTTTTTAAAGCAGTTGAATTCCCAGGTTTTTTGTTGATTCTGAATCATATCGAAGTATTTAGGCCTAAATTAGAGCTACAGGGTGTCATTCCCTACAATAGGGTATTGTTGGCTGAACAATACTCTTCACTGCGCGTAGTCACAAGGGTATTTTCTGAGGTGCATTTGCCCCCATTGAGAATAGTCCGTGGTGAGTTGGGATTGAAGCTAGCGGGTGACCTAAAATAAAAGAGGTACACGTGAAACTTTGGGACTTGATTGGTCTTTTATCCAATTTCATCCAAGCAAGCCTAATCAATTGAATTTTATTCGTGGAAGCCAAGCAACTTGACAAAGAAGAATTGACGTACGTCACTATCGTTTATTCTTCCAACTTACATGCTTTGTTATGACGCAGATAATCTCCTACTAGGAAGTTATTTCGTACTACATTGCCTAGAACTATCGTGAAAAGTTGAGGAACTTGCAGTTGTGATTAACTTGGAAACTTCAAAAAAGGTAAGAAATTCAGTTATGAGCTAGAAAGAGTGTAGATCATTCTTATGTCACATCTGGTTGAGTGAGTTTTATGTTAGTTAGGACATGTTGCACCTGCTCTAAAAGAGCTGGGAAAGATTGTCCTTTTATCGTTGAATTTGAGCTTGTATCTTCATATTTTCCCACCATCAGGGTTGAGTACTGAGAGTCAAGGAAGATTATCTAAAATTCGGTATTTAATCCAGCAAACCTCGTGGTTTTCTACCGTCCATCATCTGACTACCAGAATAAAGGAGATTGAATATGCCACGCGGTTTACGACAGTTCCCATTCTAAGACTACATTTTTCTTTGTCTAAGAACGCTTCTTTTTCGCTTAGCACTGAAACTTTCTCAAGACTTTCTTAGCAAGAATATTCCGACAGACAGACATGGACTACACTACCATAACAGTGAAATGCATAGATTGCCACAGGGAATCTATGCATATTATACAAAAGAAATCACGGGCTTGCATGAAAAATGGGATTTCAAATGTTTGCCTAGCTTATAAACTTTGTTACGTCCCAAAAGTCCGGTACGGAGCTTTCTTAACTTTTTGAGCAGTTGATTATTGTTTTCTTCTAAACGACTTTCTTACACAGAAGCGTGTATCAGCCATAACAACATTAGGGTCTGCTGGGGTAAAATGGGTAACCAGGGGTAAAGTGGGTAAGTGAATATTTACACTATTATCATTGACTTAAGGCCATGAAAAGGCAAAGTCCCATTTTTTAACTTGATACAATACCTCTCTATAAGAAATCGCATAAGTTAGGTACACGCTTTTTTTTATAAGGGACCACTTTATAAGGAACCTACATGTAGAAGGCCGAAATATTTAAGGAACTTATACTACTAAAGGAAAAATCCCTAAGGAACTTTTCATTTTCAAATTCCGAGTGCTGTACTCAGATGCAAGTGAAGATTAAATTACAGTGATACTTCTTGATTGAAATTATGCTTTTGCATATATAAAACTTATTTCCTGCCGCATTTGTTCTTTTGAGGTTGAGTCCTAGCCATAGTTCAAGGTAAAATTCAGAATTCCAATGCTTTTCTAGTGTCTGTGCCATTCTTGTGACACTCTATGTGCAGTGAAAATTAAGCAACAATTAAGGAACTGTTAGTACTAGAATTTGATAAAAAGAGGTCCGAAAATAAGGAACTTTAGAACTAGGCCTTTAGCTAGGTTCCTTATAAAAAAAGCGTGTATGAAAGAAAGACAACATGTGCGAAATGGCCAATTACCCATTTTACCCCGAGCTACCTACTTTACCCCAACAGACCCTAACCCTTTCCTCATTACAGTAGCTGACAAATTAAAATTTCTACCCCTGTCCTAGTAACCGATGTTATCTTTGCTTTATTTTCAACATCATGCTACCGTAGTACTTCATGCTATACACTTGACTCAAGTTCTTGCACTGTTTCTTGTCATTGGCATTTGTCGCCAACGTCTTGAACTGTACTTCATAATTGTATCCTCCAACACCCAAATGAAGACCAATTACATTGGCAACTTGGATAAATTTCTTGCACAACCAAATGACATTTTTGGCACTAGTAAAGAAATAGAGCGTTCAGACTTAAAAATTTTCCAGGGGTACACGCCTCCTTATAAGAGAGTGGTTTATAATCAAGTAGTGCTCAACTTGTCCAAAAGTTACGAAAACAAAATATTGGATCTTTGAGACCTAAGAATCTGAGTAAGTTGTACATTTATATCCACTTATACATTTAAAATCCAGAGTTCATGAAAGCCCATAATTTTGATTCAAGTGTGATGTTTGTGTAGGATCTATCTGCCTGTGCACCACTGTTCTTACCAAGAGAGTCTTGGCAAAGTTTTATTACTTAAGTTATGAAAAAGCTAATAAAGTTTCAGCATTGGAGCAAAACATCTTTTGGTATAAAACTCATGTATTCTAATGTAGTACCAGAACTTTCTAAAATCATTTTGCTTTTCAATTTACAGGTTTCGTATAATCTACTGTTTAAATTATGGCACTGAATTACGTCTTGATTTTGGTGCTAGTCAGAGAGGGAGTGAGGGGACCAAAATCCCCCTTTGGAGCTATACTGCCATGTTGTTGAAAAATTTTCCTGTCTTTTGGGAAAAATAATGCGGCCTATTTTCTTCCAACCAAGTTTTGAATTTTGAAGGGAAAGACTGTCATCAAAAAGCGAGCGTACTTATTATTTTTTGTCGGATAATCTTCATTCCCTGCACCTTCTGTATTCTTCCTACCTACGCCTCAGGTATTGGTATCCATGGTGTTTGCAAAAAGTAACGATATGCCTTTTTGCATGAAGGAGTAGGTGCGCCAGAGCGGCGTGGTGTTGCTTGAATTCTATGTAACAAATGTAGCAAATGCTTGTTGGAGGGGTTTCTGTTAAAACTCTAAAAGTCTACAGCAGGGGTGTCAAACTCAATTTCACCGAGGGACACAGCAGTATGGTTGTCCTCACGGGCCAGATGGATTGAAAAATATACCTTATTATTTTGCTAGAAAACTGATTCATTATATATTAAGTATTCAAGTCAATGACACAATCAGAATCACACAAGCTCTCGCGGACCGCATAAATTGACCAGGTGGGCCACATTTGGCCCCGCGAGCCTTGAGTTTGACACATGTGGTTTACAGCATCGCGTCTTAAAATGTATTTCTTAGAGGTGTAGAAGAAATGTCATAGAATTAAGTGTGTATCCAAAATAATGGAATTATTTAGGGAGTTTTAGGACCAAATGCAATCAATAGAAATGCAAGAACACAGAGGCGTCGAAACGACTTTGAAAGTGGAGGGACCATTTTGTGGGATCACCAGGGTCAACGATAAGCTGGGAATTTTACTTATCTGTGTTAGCTACAGCATTCAAAGCTTTTGAAATAAGAAGACATAGAAAATTGTCTGCTATGCTACCTTTTTTCCAGAAATGTGTTGAATAATATGCACGTGTGGCAGGGTTTATGAGCAGCAGTTGAATTTTCTTGCTACAGAAAGCGATCTTTCATGGGTGAGGGTGGGGGGGGGGAACACTTGAGACGGGGTTTGTGAGAGGGAGTTGAATTACAATTATCATATTTTGAAACAACAACCTGGTATCTGAGGTTGTTTCTTCCAACGCTCTTGGGATGCCATCCAAGAAGCTCGCTTTTTCATTGAAGATTTGTTTGAAAGCTAAAAGCTCAGTTTTGAAGGCAGTTATGTCTACGTCATCAGCATGGCTCGAATGCATCCAAGTTAGTACTTTTACAGTTAAACTTTGTGAGTGAGTATGGATGGCAGTGGGTAGCTAAAGATCTGAATGATTACAAGTGGGGGACCGGTGTCCCCCAGTTCCCCAATTTTGAAGCCCCTGCAACAAGGTTTGCATCAACTAGGCCTTGATATCGTTTTTTCATTTATCGTGTTGAGATGTGGTCTAAATGCAATTCCCTAGATGAGTCGTTTCCGTATTTACAAACGTATTTCCGTAGACATTTACATTTTATCTGACACCAGTCTGCATAAAAACCAAGTACTTGCAGTTTTAACAAATTTCACTTCACTATTACTTAAAAACGTGCCATCAAATTCGATCAACTTCCTTGTCAAAACAATGAAAAATGATAAGCTTCTCTCCTGTCAGTTTTTAGTCCTGGTGTACATAAAATGTGAAATTCTCTCCAACGCGAGAATCCAGCTGGTTTTTATCCAACTACTCTCTGATCAAATATACCTTGATTGTAAGAAACATTGTTGCACTGTAATAAAACTTTCCTAGCTTCTTCACGATTTCAGTACCGAAACTTCTTTGGACTTTCTTAGCAAGAATACGTCTTTTTTATAAGAAACCGGTTAGACACGCTAAAATTTAAGACACTTTTGGAACTACAAGGGAAGAGCTAAGACACTTTAAACATTTCGCCATCTTTCACAGTTTCTGAAACACATTTGCCTCTTAGGATCTAAAAGTGCCCACTACTGTATGTTTTATGTTCAAGCCAAAAACCCTTATGGGCATTACAAAAGTAAATGCTTTTTGTGTTTTGCATTTGTTTTCACTACAATTGTGTCAATATATTAGGAGACTATTACGAAGCTTTTACTACTGGGCCTTGAGCCAGGTTTCTTATAAAATAAAAGGTTTAGTTAGTTTGCTACACAGACAGGAAGGTACAACACATGCATAGTGATCTTATACATAAATGAACGAAAAGGAATTTATATAAATCAGAATTAAAAGTATATCACTCATCAACTTTTGTTAGGTCTCAAAAACCCTGTACTGAATCCTCTTCACTTTTTGAGCAGTCAAGTACTGCTTTCTTATACAATTTTCTTATGAAAAAAACGTGCATGTCTACTTATCTTCAGCAGATTTCCAAATACTTATTTACGTATGCCCTGCCAATACAACTATAAATTGATACGAATAGAATATTTGCCTGAAAAGGAGACCAAAGGATTTGCAATGAAAGGGAAATAAGAAGGCGTTATTATATGCTTAAACGACATATTAGATATTGGAATCTTTGAACGTCTTGCAAGCATGTCTAGGTCCTGAAGACCGAGCCATCGATGGGTAGGTCTTGCTCCGATGACACAGTCCATGAACTGTGTATTTTGTGAAACTTTCAAATTGGTGAGGAGTGATGGAACGATTATATGACTAGGACAGGTGAGGAGAATACATAAATGCTTACCACAAACCTAAGTAGAAACAAAGCAGGAAACACGAAAAGATTTAAATGTCACGAATAGAATACAGTCGTAAGGGAAGCTGCGATGTGCCTCTTAACCTGACGCAAAACTAGGATTTCTCTAGGCCTAACCAATATTTATTTCAGATTTAGAAACAGAAGAATTTTGCAGGAAATTTCATGAGTTCGTTTGCTGTAGTATTTAATATTGATTATAAGCAGATCTGCGTAACAAAAATACAATAAACATTTTCACATTCATCCAAGGAAAAGGGGAGTTTCACATGTTGAGGAAAAATGCCGGGCTCGGTTCGTTATAAAATAACAGATGTGTATGAAATAGTCCTTGGTTCTCATGTGCACAACAAAGCGCACCGGACATGCAGGCACTGAGATTATGAATGCTTCGTATAAATAAAATTTATATGCAATACTTCGTTTTAAAGGAAATCTTTTAGGATACATGAAGGATACAACTTGCACAGATTATTTTGAAGAACTGCAGGAAAAATTTTTGAACCCTTCATTTTGTGTAGAACTGTACGTTACAAGACATTCTAGCGCATGTTTTCTTCATCGCTGCTGTACGTTAATTTAATCACGCAATACGGTGCATGTCACTTTTTACTGAACATCGATGTCCTAGTTATCTTGTAGTTATTAAGGTGTTTATCTTGAAATTGGGAGAAAAGCAAACGATGTCTGGGTGTAGTACGGTAACAGTCCTCACGAAAGTACTATAATAATAATAATAATAATAATAATAATAATAATACAATTTATTTACAGTTGGCTGAAGAAATAGCTAAAGCTAATAAAGGCCAACTCTACACTACTTTTACAATATTTTCTAAAAATAACTAAAATGAACAGTCTTAAAAGATAACTATATAATTATATACAGATGCGGCAACTGCATTTAAATCCCTTCCAACTTTTGATTTTCATTTTGAATTCATTGTCAGTTTTTGCAGCTTTATATTGATCTGGAAGTTGATTCCAAAGTATGCTTCCCCTAAATGTAAGAGACTCGTTCCCATACTTTTTGGTCCTCGTGTTTGGAAGTTGGAGGAGATTTTTTATTCTTAATGTATATGGGAGAGTTTTTCTATTGAATAACTCCCACAGAAAGGAAGGGTTCCCAGAGGTCACACATCTGTATACCTCGAGCATAAGTTTTTGCAAGTTTTTTTCATGGATTGTCACTTCCTCATTCTTGTGTATGAGCTCTTCAAAACTAGAGTCATAATCATTTAGTAGCACTCTCAGGGCACGCTTATGGACCCGGTTAACCATATCGTTTGTAGTTTTTCCACAAAACATCCATATAAGTGGGCAGTAATTGAAGTTTGTCAGAATAAACGAGTTATACAGTAGGCTAGCCTTTTGGGGTTCTAAGTCTCTTACAACCCTAGAAAAAGCTTTTACCTTATTGTTAGTCTTTTGGCAGATACTCTTGACATGCTCGTTAAACGTAAGTTTTGAGTCAATGGTAATACCTAAAAGTTTTACCGTATCAGACATTTTTATGATATCGCCATTAATTTCTATGCTTAACTCGCGTTGCTCTTTTAGCCCAAAAAAAATCAATTGAAATTTTTCCGGGTTGGCAGCCATCTCATTCATTCTATACCAGTTCATTGCCTTTCGTGTGTCATTTTCAATATTTGTGGTTACTTTTTCTAAGTTTTCATCACATGCAAAATTGTGTTGTCATCGGCAAAGTTGCAAACCTGAGAGTGCTCTATAACATAAAAGAAATCATTTATAAATATATTGAAAAGTAGGGGACCAAGTACAGTCCCCTGTGGAACTCCTTTTGGTAAATATTTCCAGGTACTAAAGCTAGTGCCTATCTTGACCCTCTGCTTTCTATCAGTGAGGAAACTATAAATGAGTTTTAGACTGTCAATGCCAACGCCATAGGCGTTCAGTTTCGCCATAAGTAAATCATGTGGTAGACAGTCGTATGCCTTTGAAAGATCCATCAGTACCATGCCAGTGATACCCCCCTTGTCAATGCAGCGGCGAATCATTTCAACAACCCGAAATAGAGCATGTTGAGTACTATGTCCTTTTTTAAAAGCACAAAGAATCGCCGATAGTCTCTTTTCTATAAATGGTAGGAATTGTTTTAACAGTAGGCGTTCAAAGACTTTTGATAGTGCTGGAAGGACACTAATTGGACGATAGTTTTTTTTTGCTGTGGTGTCACCACTTTTAAATACTGGTGAAACATCTGCAAGTTTGAGTTTATCTGGAAACATGTGCTGCTGCACCATTTCATTAGCTAATTTAGTTACAGCACTGAAGGCAAGGTCAGATGTTGACTTTAGAATTTGTGTAGGTAAATCCCCACTTGTCTTCTTAGTAGTGTTCAAGTTACTTCCCTTCTATGGACCAAGGCTTATAGTTTCTTTCAAAAAGGAATATGGGTAAATAATTTAGGGTAATGGTTCGTAATAAATAGCTTGTCCTGCAGAGTATGCATTGAGAAATTGTATTCTCCTCTTGAAAGAAAACTCCCAGTTTTGTTGGCGAGTCAAAATTTGGCATCTTGATTACAAGTTAGGTATTTGTACGAGTGATGAAAATCATGCACTTTTAGGGTGAAGTTTCTTAACAGTTGTGTTTCTTTTATGCTGGTTTTTGTTGTAGTCTATGTTTACTATGAGTGCCCCTTGTGTGATGCCACACTAGACTAATCAATGTTGTGGCCAAGATCGGGTCCGAGATACCTGGTTCACTTTGTTGTGAAAGTGTATAAAGGGTGGGAACTGAAGTGGCCCGGAATTCGTAGATAAATGTGCATGGATGTTAGCTACATACGGTGTAGACTCTGCCTGGGCATCTCACCAATTACTGATGTGTATTAGATGAATTATGTCCGCTTTACGGAGCTATTGGTGCAATGCATAAATAATAGATGGGTTGGACATGGCAAACTGGCTTAACGATAATTGCAGTAGAAAGCTGGTCGACTTATAGCTGGCATATTGTTTACATTGCTTTGAAAATATATGAAAGGCCTTGTGCAAATGAAAACAAAACAAGCAGGTTTTATCCTGGGCAATTTCTAATACGTTACTGTGTTTACACTCTGTCGGGGGAAGACAAACAGCCATTTGCGCATTGCTTTGCCTGAGAAAGGACATACTCTGCAGTTTTCAACACATCCAGCAAGTAACAAAGGGAAAAATGCGAGACAGCATTTATTTCGACACGCCGGATTGTTCATGACATTATCATATCGAACTAAGTAATCTTGTGAAGGTTGAAGGACAGAATTTGAAATGGCTGATAGCAACGAGGAAGACAGTAATGAAACGTCAAATAGGAAGAAGAAAACTAGAAAAGTGAAAGTGCAAAACTTCATAATTGGAAGGGCGCGGCGACGGATCAACTCGGAGAATGCGGTTACGTTAGCGCAAACTAGAGCAAAGTTTGTGCACGCGGGTTCTATTTCCGTGCAAGGTACGTGCGTTGGCCTGTGTTGAATTTGGTTACCGTGCGGCTATCTTAAGCATTGATCACCGTGCTGTGTATCGCTTGCTCACAGCATTGTCATGAATGCAGTCAACAGATCTGTACAGCTTAGCATTGCTGTCGGATAGCAGATTTTGAGCTGGCTAAACACCCCTCTATAGTGAAAGCAACAGGCTCCATTCTCGGCGCATCATTTTCAACCTCTTATCATTTTTCGGTCTTATTTGAGTTCCAACATAATACGATATCACTATATGATATAATGTACTACTGTATACTATGGTCCATTTAATCTGAAATAGATCGAAAATGACGTATCTGTTTACAGAGCTACTTTGGTCTACTACACAACTACGAATTGTAAAGAGATGGGCTGTTGATATTTCCATACTTCTTTTACACCAATAATTGCTATCATTTCGCCTAGAGAGGGAAATCGGTCTGAGCCTGCAAAAATTGTGGCACGAGAGTGCATATCAGACCGTTTATTTTCGCTTCTACCTACACTATCTAGTTTGCTTTTAGGCCGTTGAGGATGGAGAGCGGCATTTTCCCACAGCAATCTGGAATTGAGGGTAGTCACGCCACGACATGTGACGTGCATAAATCTGGGTTTGTTGTACGCCGGCGTATCTCAGTAATACTTCAGAGATTATGTACAAAATTGCATTTGGAAACAATGTACTGGCGTAAATATGTTCAGCACTAGCGCAGCTCTGTGGCGCACTAAAATTTTCCATAGCGTCCCCATAGCGTTCATCGCCGGCACCATTACTATTCTATTAATTGGGCCTATTGTGGGCCTAATCTGGCCGTATCTCATTTCATGCCTACATATTTGTACAGGCTGTAAATTCATTTGACTGGCAGCTCTTTACAACCGGGACTGTCAAAAAGAAGCAGAACTAGGGTGACAACAATAACTTGGTGTCAGGGTTTACTAGGTTGTAATGCTATAGAGAGATATACTGACTGTAACACTAACGCTGACAAGCATTTTTCTGGAGTATGCAGCCTTGCGTATTGTATTTAGAGTGTACCATAGTGTTTTTCACGTTGAGGAATCCTTGAAATATAAAAGTATATGAGTTTTTCGATAGCACACAGTTCGCCAATCTCTACATAACTTTTGAAACCAGTCTTCAGAAAGGTAATCGAGAAAGAGTAAAACTACAAGGTTCACACCTAAGCATTTTTGTTGGTTTACTCGATATGTTTTACAGGAAAGTTTTCGTACAGTACTGAAACTTTCGTAGCTGTTTCATGGTGTCAGCAATGAAAATGTCTTATTAACAAGATGCGGAGTACTGCTTTCTTAAAACCCTTTTCAGGGATGCCTACGCTGGGGGGGGCAGGGGGCAGCTGCCCTACTGTCCTTTTCCAGGGACTTAATTACTTTTTAGTGCAAAGATGTTTATGATGCTCCCTCAATAGGAACCTTGCCCCCCTGCCCTCAGTGCGGGTAGGGGTCTATTTTGATCGTTAAAAAGCGTGTAATATTCATACTCACTCGTCATGCCAGAACCTCGTGAAATCCGTACGTTGCTTCTCAAATTATGTTATGAAAAGTGTACAAGAAAGGAACACCATAATCTTACAAGGAGCCATAAATAAGAATGGAGACCAGAATGAGAGCTTTTAAAATTGGAGAATAACCGTCCTTTTGGAGAGGGTAAATGTTTGCATGAATAAAGTACACTTTTTCATTGTTTTCAGTACATGAATGTTTGAGATTGTAGACGACTACAATGTTGCAAAGGCAGACAAGCACTAGAAAAGCATGCTCAGAGATAGGCACAAGCAATCTATACAAATTAAGCGGATAAGATGGTGGGCTTGCATAAAAATTGGAATTTTAAGATGTTACATGTGTATGAACATATAGGCTTTCTCATGTCACAGAAATCCAATAATGAACTGTCGTTACTTTTTGAGCAGTGCAGTACTGCTTTCTTGTAAACCATGTTCTTATAAGAAGATGTGTACTACGAAGCTTTGACAACGTTTGTACAATTGTGCGCCGAATGGATGCAATAAAATTCCGCTAACCACGGGAATGTAAGACATTCGAGAGTGGTTTGATACAATAGAGCTCGGGCCGGCCTGAGCTCGGGGTCAAATATGATGTAGCAACTCCACACGATTAGTGACTAACTTGTTCTAGTGACTAAATTCCTCAGCATCATCGTACTTAGGACTGTTTCTGTTACAACGAGAGCATCGTGCTGAAATAATCTCAAACGATGTAATTGCCATACAGTGCCAGGGGATGACGGAAATGAGGCGGTTTTAACGCAGGTCTTTAATTGCTATCAAAGCAGCTCAGGACACCATTAGCACCATTTATTTTCCGGACAGAATTGACATAATAGGGCCACATTTCCTTTGCCTTTGTTGCAGGCAAGTATGAATGCTTCTTGTGAGTTTGCGTAAAAGTAAGGTAGGTGCTAAGTATTTTAGTGCGCAGACGCAGATGTACCGGCCGTGAATGTGAGTAATAATGCCTGGAATATACAGAATTATGGCCAGTGTGACTTGTGTCAGAGGGGGGTAGTTTGCTGGATTGGTTTCTCGCTAGAGTTTTGTTACTAAGAACTATTGATCTGATCTCTTGCTTTGTTATCATCGGACAGTATCTTTCATTGGCCTAATTATGCTAAAGATTGATTGTTGTGAGTAGCTGCTATAGGTAGGCCAACTGGCATACCGAAGTGTTCACCGAATGGCGTTACAGCAAACAAAGGTCACGAGAGAATCAGGTAACTGTAATTTCGTGTGATCTGTGCCACCTATTGCATGGTATGTTATACATCTCTGATCGAACATCCATTTATGGTGGATGAGCTAGGAGCCTGTGACGCTTTTCAACGGAAGGAGAGCTCAGAGAAAAATAAAACACCTGTTAGCTCAGGCAGAACGGAACTGATTGTCGTTATCTATGCTGCATTCAAATGAATTGAAGACAAGATCGCTTGTATGTAATAAGGTCATTGAAAAACAATTCTAGCTTGCATCCACTAGAGCAGTGTAGGTGACATCATCTGTCAACCTATCTATCACAGCTTCTCCCCCTAAGCAGTTAGAGAGCAGAGACATTTAGTTAGACTTGTAACTGGGGGCATTTCTTTAACAATATTTTGGTATCCGAGGGGTTGAAGAAATTTCCACATTTCCCCATGTTGCTGCCTCTCAGTAACACAGTATATCTTCTGAGGAGGTGTCATAAACAAACCTGGCATCACTAGGGGTGCATGGGGCTTCAGCCCCCACTTTTTTGCCAGGCAGCACTATTGCTAGGCTGTCAAGCAATTTTATGGACTTTGTAGTTCCCCACTTTTCATTTGGTGATGCCATGCCTGATAAAGGTGTCAATTGGTGGTCTATAGCTAGGGATTGCATCGAGAAAGATTGGTGGGATAATGGCCTTCTTTTCTGCATGATATTACATGTATTAGTTTTCTCAAGTGTATGAGGCTGGCATATCAGTCAAAGGTGAATGAAAAGTTTGGAGGTAGAGTATGAAATCCAAATGATATGTAGCTGAAATCTAGAGGAGGATGTGGAAAATGCAGAAGCCCATGCAAATGGCACAGTTTGAGCTTTTGAAGTCCCCACTGCCCCCTTCCATCCATGTTTACTTGTGCAAGGCTAAGCCATACTGTATGGTTTCAATATTTGGAGAAGTTCAAATATGTGACTGTTAAGCATATTTTCTTATTTTGTGCTGCTCATAAACTGCCTTTTCTAGTGGAATGAAGCTCACTTAGGACAGAACTCTTTTAGTGTTTCTGCATGGTATTAGATAATGCATAGACTGTGGCCCATTTCAAGTCAGTTTTAAAACTTTAGAGTGGAGAGGGTTTTATTTGTGGTCTATCAGTAGACCATAGCCTACAGTATAACTGTTTGGTTCTCTTGGTGGTTAGGAACCAATGCAGTGTGGTTTTTGGATAGGTTCAATGGTGAGCAAAGGCCATTTATGGTAGAGGAATGTTGTAGAATGTCAGTTATGTTGCTATCTTTGTTGTTATCTTGGTACTTATATGTTCTTAATGAATGTTGATTTTGTGTTGCAGGTGGTGATGAAGCTGTAAGATCAGCTGGAAGAAGCAAGACTGAGGATGAACAGTTAGAAGTATGATCTTGGAATTCCTATAAGGAATATATTTTAGAATACATTTTGGTTTCATCTTTTGCATGAAATGACATGCTTTTTTGACTTTTAATGTCAACTATATGAATATATATTGTTCCAGTGATTTCCCAAATATTTACCTATATCTGTTTTCTTTCAAATTAATGTTTATTGCATACCCCAGCAGACAGCTTTCCTTTTTTCAACTAGCTGTAGAGCACTTTTGCATCACTGTTTGACTTGCTTTTATGCCTTTCATTGGAAGTTACAGACACATGCTGAGATTTATAATGATTATGTCAAGTTTAGATAAATCTTTTTTCACACCATCCCTGTTTGATAAATGACACATTATTCATTATTTCTAATCTGTTTAAATTCCCATATAGTTATTTGTATTTATTCTATATATATATATATATATATATATATATATATATATATATATATATATATATATATATATATATATATATATATATATATATATATATATATATATATATATATATATATATATATATATATATATACTACAAAATACTAAATGGAAGATTCCACACTTCCTTCCACTTGGCAATCACTTCAGCTATGATTAATGTGTTTTGATTTCATATCATTGTTTCAATTTTACAATCTCTCCCATTTTCTACACAGAAAATGTGGAAATAGTGGGCGAGCCCACCTAGCTTAAGATTCAGTTTCTACCAGTATTGAAGTCAGAAACGATGCATTTTCCGTTCATGTTCTAAAGTGCAATCAGTATCACCCAATGACATGAACTCCTTTAGGAGTCATCCAAGTACAACTAGCTGATCCTCATCATTTAGGTATATTTGCATAGAGAGACAGAGACCTCTGTGTTATTAAGTATAAAAATATGTACAAAAACTGATCATAAAATTTCAAATCGTGTCTCTAAGTCTACCTACATGTATAGTTCCCATAATTTTGCAGCTTTTATTGATGGAAATCCAATTACAGCCCCGTCTGTTTTTTGCTTAGAACATTTTAGTGCTCAGGAGAGTTATTTCATAGTCATTAGAAAAGAATGAGCCTTTGCTATCGAATTGCAGATATCAGTTTCCGATGTGGGGATTATACTGTTGACAATATGATGGGTCGTATTGAGTTACCATATAAGCTGCCCTCTGGGTCAAATTATATAGTTGTTCACATAATGGGTTATTGAATTTAACTGCTATTGAATTCTCCACATTTGCATGATAATTTCCATAGATAATGCGACTACCAAGTAATTTTCCTTATAATTATGGTTCTATAATTGTTTTTAATGTCCTAATAGATAGCCGGAGAGCGTTTTACGGTAGCTCAATAGCCGGTAGGAATTCTGTTTATGCGCACAAGTTGATAGCCAATTTGGTTGAGGAAAAATTGCGCCATGATGAAAAAGTGTCACGAATAATATGCTTAGAAATTTGGATTAATGTTGTAAAACAGCGTTGCTTCAATACGAGCTTATGTGGTTAGGGATCAAAGGTTTGGAAGTAGGAAAGGAGTTTTTGAATATAAATATGTTTTGGTGTAGTACGGAAGGGCTATTATGACTTATAGACTTATTATAGAACGAAGGCTTTGTGGCTCCAATCGTTTTGAAACTCTACGCCACCAAGCTTTGCACCACCCTCTTCATTTTTGTGTATACGCTCCCTGGTAATTCTTTTAAAGAAATTTTGACTACATGGGAAAATTTTGCAAAAGGATCCAAAAATGATGTAAGATATACGTGGGCTTGGATCACCACCTTTATTGCATTACAGATAAAGGCCCAAACTACTTGAAAACGTTCACCTGTAATTCCAATGTTAAAACGTGCCCTGGTCCACTCATGTTCCATCTGTCGGCATTTTTTATCCCAATCCTGTTACTCAATCTCGTGTTATTTTCACCCCCACTTTTTCAGCCCTCATCTTAGTATTTAGAGTCCCTTTTGCTATTATAGTGCTCCAAGGCTCTTGTTTTGATTGCGTGATATAAACGTGGTCGATATCCCATCTCGTGTTGGTGGGTCCATATCCCTTCATATGTATAAGGACTTTCAACTGTGCCCTATCGCTACTTGGTTGAATATCTCTATATGTATTGAAGGCTTTTTGAAGGACTTCTCTGCTGTTTTTAGGAGCTTGATTTCCTTGAGATGCTTGGCAGGCTACAGGTAATTATCTGTTTGATTGTTAATTTAGATCTTGTAGCATTTAAGCCTCTTGAACGAGTTAACTCTCAGCGTGGCTGTCTTGCCGTTCAGTTTGGTTTTTCTGAATCTATAAATTTGCAAGTTGTATACGAGCTATTAGAAGGTATTAGCGTGGTAATAACTTTGCATTCAAGAGATGCCCCGAATAAGCCTGTCGTTTCTTTTGGAACCGTTCTGCTTTTTGACACTGGAAACGACGAAGATTGGTTATTGACTCGATTCCTTTGCTTGGGATGCCGGGGCAGAAACTCCCCCCATCCTTCATGTTATGATTTTGCACTTGTAAATTAATGCATTCTGTGGGATTCCATTTGGAATTAAAATACTTTCCTAAACGTTGGTACTTAAACTGCATCTAAGATGATGTTTTGAACGGAAAATTTCAATGACTGGGACTCAAGTTCCTTCGTTTTAGTCCTTCCCTCCTTCAATCATTTCCCTCTTCATATCTGCCTCCTTTCTATTTTAGCGGCTTGTTACGCAGTCGATTGCTCTAAATAACACAGTTGTTGAAAAATTGTATAATATAAGCCCCTCGAATAACTCCCCCGCGAATAGGCCCCCACGCCAGATGATGATGAAGACTTTGATAACGACAGGTGCCTAAATTTATACTGTCATTTTAGTATTTTGGAGAAAAGGAGCTTTGAATATGAGCTTTTTATGCGAAATGTATCAAATAATTGTATAAGCCCCCTCGAATAAGCCCTTCCCTCGAATAACCCTTCCCTCGAATAAGCCTCCCTCGAATAAGCTCCCGCCCAAAAAGCGTCAAAAATAAATAAGACCCCCTGGGGGCTAATTCAAGGATTTACGATAAGCAAAAAATCTAAGTCTTGAAGCTTGAAGCTTGCAAGTCTCAGCGATTTTCAACATTTATATTCTTGTAGACTATATTCTTATAAAAAGTGCGTACTCTGTTCTTCATGGCAGGCGCTTGACTTTGCAATCGTTCCTTAAGTGAGGTTGTGTTTGCTGTGACACTTCTTTAAGTATTGTGTCCTGAATATGCCGGTAATTGCGTCAAGTGAAAATGAGGCAAAATATACGTCAACTATGCAAGTTTATCAGCCTACGTATTGTAATCGCAATTCTATTTCTGTCCTTTATTACCTTGCAGTCAAATCGACTGGATGACCAACGAAGCATGCTTCCTGTTCCTCGTTCAAAGGTAACAGCTATTCCTCGTTTCCTATCTCACGCTATATGAATGAAGTAAATTTGAAAGCTGATAATTTATTTAAATATCATCGCAATGTCTCCAGGTCTGCACTCTTTACCACGCCGTTTTTGCCATTTATTAATGTTTGTGTATTTGTCTTGTATCTCATCACGCCTTTTTCTCATGGAGACCCGGGTTTCCTATTATATATTTGTTCATACGGCAGTGCACATACTCTTGGGTGCCAAGTAGACGGGGGATTGGAATAGTCGGGAGGGGCTGGAAAATCCTCAAAGCCTAATCAGTGGGGGGGAGTTGGAATAAACGGGGGGGTTGGAAAATGACCACAAATGTTGTAGAAAAGGCTATGGTTTCTTATCACAAATGTGTATCAAAGTAATATTACCTTGTCCACAGAGCGAAAAAGGCGGAAACATACAATACATGCGATCGGCGTACTTTTCTTACTATACTTTTTACTTACAGGCCAAAGTATCTCCTCTAAAAATTGCCTTTGTTGAGATACTACTTCCAAAAATTAATAGGCGGGAGGGGGGTTGTTATAAGAATGTTCTGGGTGGAAAAATTTTGAAAAATTAATTAGCGGGGGGGACGTCTATTAGGTACCCAAGAGTACACGCTTCGATAAGAGAATTGTTCGTAAAAAGGCAGTACGCGACTGCTCAAAAGGTTATGTTCATCGTGGGTTATCTATGTATTCGAGTGTTATACATGTTTTTTGTATGAGAACATCGCATCTCGATGAAGCCTAGTTATGTTCTTAGCTTTTTTGGTTTGAGAGTTTAAAATGTTCTTAACATGTTCTTTTGTTTGTATTTTACTCTTTTTATCATATGTTCTTTGAAAGTAGGTTATGAAGCCTTGTCATGTCCTTAACATGTTCTTATCTTTTTGGCATTTGAAGCCTTATGTTCTTATATGTTTTGTTCTTATAAAAAGACGTGTACTTGTGTAGTACGCATCTACCTTTGTAGCCTTTGTAGCACGATAACGGTAAACAACATCGAAAAAATTCCTGCTGAAATACCCGTACGGAGCTTTTGGTACGCATCTACCTTTGTAGCCTTTGTAGCACGATAACGGTAAACAACATCGAAAAAATTCCTGCTGAAATACCCGTACGGAGCTTTTGGTACTGAAATCCTGAAGAAGCTAGGAGGGTTTCAGCACTGGGTCATAGAAGCTTTTTTGTAAAAATTGTGCACAGTTTGCACATTGCTTTGAAGAAACATACACTCCTTTACCTGGTGGCAGGTTTTGACGAATCTTAAGGGGGTAGAGAGCTTGTGCATAGATGGTAAATATGCGGACAATTTTCAAATAGATTTGCCGAATATCCAAATTTAAGTTCCAAGAATCGTTACACCATATGTCAACAATGCCACCTGCTTTACTTCGGGATGACATTTGCTCCCTGGCCTACTGAAACTACCACTTCTTTTACTCCTAATAGGTATCAAGACCTCTCACATGTCAACTAGACCCAATACGTCCTCTTATGGCAATCAACTGTACATACTGTCTGCTAAAAATTTTTGGCACATTTGCTTCGAATTTCAGATTTCGCATTCGTTCTCATTGTTCCCAGTCCACATTCGAACGGTCGTTCGCACATTGCAAAACGTTCGCAAATGAACTGGGAACAATGAGTGCGCAAGTAGAATGCGCAGTGCGAATTAAGTGGAAATAGGCCTGTAGGCGAGCTATAGTATCCCATATCCTTTGTAGACAATTGTATGAAGCAAGTATGAATAGCCCTAGGGGTAGAAGTGATGCCTGTCTGGGCTTGGAAACATAGCATTTGTGATATGTTAGAAGCCTTTCTGTCCTATATACGGTATCCTGGACAAGCATCTTTCCACCAACTAGTACTCACATATCGCATTCCTTTTGAGTAGCTTTTTTGTTGCTTAGCTACAGCACTGACACGTGACATTAGCTAGGTCGTCCATACCTACCTTTGCGCATATTTTGGGATAGTCTCTTCGATACGTCCACTACTGTCACTTCGGTTCATATATTTTTTAACCATCATAGCAGCTACTCATTTTCTGATCTTGCTCTTACTGATTCCTCAGTGAATGTCTCATTTCTGTAGCATTGCGGCTGATCCTTTCAGTTGTTTTTGCAGAGTTATATTATGCCTTCTCATGTCCAGCAAGCAGTGTAATTGGTCACAATAGACCTCTCAGTTTTGCATGCACTACGCATTTCTTATGCGTTGAATTTATAATATAGACAAGGTTATCGCCTCTTTGACGTATGTCTAATTGCATGTTTACGAGCACTTCCAGCGTCTTTTTTCAATAAAGCACCCGCTTTTTACGCGTAGTATTTGCCTCCTATTGTGCTTTTCACCAATATTTTAATCATGCAATGTTCTTCGTAATGGTTTGGGTGAATCAGCTTGCAACAGTATAAAGCCGTGCATTGATACCGCTTTTCATATTCCGATACTCTGTTTGATGCAAGTTGCTACAATCTTTTGAAGGGTTATTGTGCGGCAATTGGTAGTCGGTGAATGAACATTGAACATGGGTTTTTACCGATAATGTTGGATTTACTTATACACAGAATTGGATGCAATTTTTCACCTCTGTGTTTTAATCTACCGACATCTGGTTTGATTTCCACTCGTAATTATTTTATGTTTCAAGAATGAAGAAGAGATTAAGAGTGAACTGGCTTCATACTTCATGCTTACATTTTACTGAGTCTTAAAGCAAAAATTCGGTCACTCACTTCGGATTGTACTGAACTGTTCGTTGCTTGGCTGAAACACTGTTGGGCCCATTACTACCGATTTCAGACGACTAGCGCCTAGCATAAAGCACAATTTTGAGCGTCAGAGCATCTCGTTCGCATATATACCGAAACAACATTTCTCAAGATATAGCACCTCAGAATGGTATATTTTTATTGCGTTATCTATGTCAGTTGGCCTGGCGTTGCCATTATTGTCTGTCGCGTATGCGTTAAAGCGTCGGCCGCAATGACGTGCTTCTTATGCAGGGGCCGGGCTCATTGCACACGATTTCGTTTCCGTATCTGTTAATTTGGATTTCAGCGTTTGTTTTGTGTGAGAACAAGAAACACGATGCCAACTAGTGTACTGTTATTTATCACAACCAGATTGGTAGATAATGCAGCGAAGGATCTCATTTCATTTGGGTCTTAGTTTTTTGAAGCAGCATTACGGAATCAAATTTCATGGTTATTCTATACTTGGAACATCTTTTTGATCCGATGCTTTTTTTGAGTTGTTTGCGCTTCTCTTATGTGACCCTTATGTAGTACTGATCTTAATTATATCAATATAGTCGCAAATTTTAGCATCTTATATTTTTAGTTTCAAAAGACAATATTTTATAGGATTCTGTTCACGGTGCCTAAGCGTTTATTGTTCTAAGTTTGGTGATTCCCTTAATGATTTCAAAGACTCTGGGCGATTTAGGGAAGGAGGAAGTGTTATTGATAGGAGGCAGCCTGAAGAAGCACTTGCTTTACTTTTACGTGATAAGCGTGTGTTAAGTGTACCGCAAGATGGAATCACTGCTCATAAAGCCAAACATATTTGTTGACTTACGTTTTATGATATTGGTACGCTACGTAATATAGTTGGGTCTGTAATACCCTATTTCCATGGAATGAGGCGCTATAGAAGCCATAGTGTAAGACGGTTGTTTTGTCTTCCTCTTAAGAATGAGGTAATCGAAGAGGACATAGCACCTGCTAACTTGTCAATATCACAGGATTCGCAAAATGAAGACGAGGGTACCGTCGAGCCGATTGAACAGGTGAGCCCTTTATAAACTATATGCTTAACTATGCCAGAAGCTCACTATGTTATTCTCTTGAAGTGTCACGGCTACTCTGTTATGATGCGCAGTTTCTTAGCTAGGACTGTTGACTGTTGTATTTCATAGCACATTTAATGTTGACATTTGTTGGTCCATTGTTTTCATACATGACTAGTAGTATTATGCCGTAATTGTTTGCTTGGAATACCGATGCATTTTAGGACCGGCTATTTTTCCCCATTTGTTTGGGGAGTCCTTTGCAAGAAATTGTTCCTCCTTGATAGGGGCTCGACTGTAATTTCAGTTTACCGAATACATACTTTTTTATTAGGAATCACCTTACATGAAAACTACGTATAGGAAGCCAAAAACTGGGACGCCGGGGCATATTTTTGAGTGGGGGGCTAGGGATGAGTTTTAGGTCCTTATGGAAGTACACAACAATGGCGGTAGTGGGCAGGCAGTTGGGGGTCAGGGGCCGAGCCCCTGAAAAATTTTGCAATCCACTCCCTGTCATTCAGTAGGAAACGCCTTGTTTGAATATAGATATGCATCCTGTCTGGGTAGAAAAGGGCAGTTAGAATCATTGAAGTTTTTTTGCGAAAATTGAATAGACCTCTTTGCTACTCTATAAAGATTGTTGCCAGATCTGGTAAAATGATAGAAACACGTTTTCAGAGCAGTGAGATCGTGGTAAGCGCTGGGTGACCAAGAACACAAAACCCTTACTTGACTTTACTTGTTTATGAGTCTTTTGGACCAGTCTATAACACCGCGTTTCGAAAAAACTTGGGTTATTTACCCCCAATAGGCCCTGATGACTCTGTAACTGGTACTTTTTGAAGGTGAGTAGACTTGTGCACGGAAAAAGGAGATCTACTTTCTATCTGGATCGAATGACGATCTTGACATCATACATTACATGCATTTTTTTATAAGCAATTTCAACTCGGGCTCAGTACTAAAAGTTGCTTAGCTGGAAGGCAAATTTGAGTACTCAAAATTGCTTAGCAATTGCTTAACTTTTTGTTCGTGTTTTTTGAAAATAGATTAGGAAAAGGTAAATATAGGGCCATATACATGTCAGAAGGCACGATAACCTAAGGAAAAATAAATAAAAAAAATTAGCGATAGATTTTGTTTACACTTTTTATTCATGAACACCAACTCAACCAAGTGTAATATTTCTAATCAAGAAAATAGCTCTTTCCAAAGTTAGTTGGCGATCTGCCCAAAGCTCCATTAACACATTTTTCACATTGCTTAGCAGTCTTCAATCCAGTACTAAAATTGCTTAACTTTTTGCCTTGCCGAGTACTACCTTGCTTATAAAGCAGTTGCTTATAAAAAAATGCGTGTAGCAGAAAATTGGGGAGGCTGCAGCCCCCAGCCCTCTCGGCTCCGGTGTTCCTGAAGAAGTTAAGGAACTTGTGCCAGTATAAACTGTTAATTTTCCAGTTTTTTTATCACTGAAAACAGTCGAGAATTTGGAAGCCAGAGTCATATGAAGTGTTCTTGTAGCAAATGTTTCATGGGGGTTTCCGTTGAAATGAACAATTTCATGGGGGTTTCCGTTGAAATGAACAATGTCTACAGTTTCCCGTCTTGATACTTATCATTCATAATACCTACAGTACTAAATATTCAATTAACACCAAGGAAATGTTAAAAACCTTTTGGCGCTTAAGAGTAGTCAAAGGAGCTCCAGAAAGACGAAACTGTGTAAAACTAGGTATTGGAGTAGATTCTTTATAGAAGAAATAAGAGCGGTTTAATATACATTGCATTTTGGGGGATCGGGCGTAACCAGTAGAAGTGGTAGTAATGATAGAGTGTATTAGAACCTGCTTAAGTCGTGATTGGAAATGACGGCGTTATGGAAGACAGTTGAGGAGTTTGAAAGGAACGGATATTTGGAACTCATAATAAATATAATAAGCATTTGTTCTTTAATTAATTTTTGTTTATTAGAAGATAGGTGTGTAAAATTAACTCCTGTAAATTGTTTTATTATTCAAGTTTCTTTGATATGGTTGAAGGGTGTTTTGTGTAAAATCATAAAAAGACAGCTGCTGTGCCTGTCCTCAGAGTGAAACCCTTATTGTGATAACGGAAACTACTTCACGCCTGTTTGATATTGAGTCGTGGGTGTTCAACTAGATCGTATCCCACGTCAGCATCTGAAAGGCTGGGGCTCTGAAGGGTGTCAGGTGTAAGCATAGGTATCGTGGATGTTTCATTATTCAAAACAATTTGTTATTTCTAAACCTTTTGAAGGAATTTATCGTATTAGATAATTTGTCATATTGCAAAGACATTTATCGACACGTGTTAGTTGGGAATTTGGTAGACAAGCGGGCCACAAGTAAACTTTTGAGGTTGGTCAGCCTATCAGCACAAGTGATAGTAAGCAAACAAATTAGCTATAAATTTTAGGAGAAAATTACATTGGAGTTTTGAACTAAAAGGCCTGACGCACTTATTTTGTATTATTTCAATTTGGTTCTCCAGTGCATGTATTTACACTGTGTATTTATGTACCAGAAAGAGCCTAATAAGCATATTTTGTCTGCTGTTTTCTGTTCATACTTCAATGTTGGTTTTCCCCAATTGTCCATCTCTGACGGTGAAAGCCTTTCTGCCTCTTTATCACTGGAGACAAATGTGATAGTAAGATTACATAGTTCGAAATAGCGCTTTATATGTTTAGCCACTCAGCTTTCATTATAGATATGTGGTCTCTAACTTGAGAAATTTAGTTTACTTTGTAAGAAGGGGCTTCTCAAGATATCAGTTAATGCAGCAAACACTGAAGGTTGTTAAATACACTCATCCATTCTGTTCTCAGGACGTCGTGCAGTTCCTTTGAAACATGTTCTGTATGGACATTGGAATGAAAGTTAACTATAGCACTTGGTCTCATAACCGTGTCGCTTGCTTTTAACGAGGGTGGACCCACGCATCTTTATATTTATGAATAACCCTATGGAATATCCATGTTATTTAGATTAATGAAACTATCTTTGTGCTTGAGAACTCTTTTGAAAGGACTTCCAGCCTCCGACAATACTTAGTGCCAATAGTAAAAGTATTACACATGTTTTATAAGACACAGATCATCTATGGTAGTTTATTGGTGTACTAACCCAGAATTTATCCGTAATATGCCCCTCCCTCCCCTTTTGAGGCGTTGCATAAAGGGTGAATGATCCCTTATATGTGTAGGCCGCATGGCAGACATGGCATAGCATGCTCCCTGCGGTATCGTTTAAGTGATTTGATTTTTTTATTTCTTGTACCTTCTAAGATTTAGAAGTATATATATATATATATATATATATATATATATATATATATATATATATATATATATATATATATATATATATATATATATATATATATATATATAAATTGTCCGTACACGTCTTTTCTATAGGAAATAAATTTTTAAGAAACACGAGGCTGAAATCAGGCAAGAATTAGGAAACATTTAGGAAGTACAGGCAGGCTCTGTTTCAAAAGTAAACTTAAAAAATGTGTTTTTCCATGAAAATGTTTTATTAAACTGGACAAAAAATACAAACAGCAGCATCTGTCTCTCAAATGTTTCTGTTTAAAAATTCAAGAAAAATTTCAAGAATTGTAGGACACGCTTGAGATACTGTTAAGGCTGGATTTGACAAAATATTAAGAAACATCCAGGCTGAAGGGAGAAAGTTTGTTTCTTGTAAAACATGTCTATGCATTTTTCATGAGGTAAAAATGGTTGTTTTGCTGTCTGATTAAAGCTGTCAATAGGCGGCCGTGTGAAGTTTGAGGAGAATGGGTCAGCACTTTTTGCCAATCTTGTAATACACATTGTTTAATAGAAAATAGTTTTTAAGACAGTAGTGCTTAGTTGCTCAAAAAGTCAAAAAAAGTTCAATGCTGGATGTTTGTTACCGTTGATACAAGTTCTTCTGCATTGAAATTCCAATCTTCCCGCAAGCCTATCGTCTGTTTACTGTGCCGATCTATATACTCATAATAATAATAATAATAAAGATAACACGAATATTTATACAGGATAAAAACACTTAAGCAAATAATTGCTGTTATCAATGTGTGTCCTGCGAAAAATAAATAAACTAAAATCATTAAAGGGTTCCTAGTTACAATTGCAATGAAACTAACGAGTATGTTTTTGATAGGACACATATTGATAACATCAATTATTTGCTGAAGTGTGTTTATCCTGTAAAAATATTCGTATTATTATCTCGAGTATCGTGCTTGTGTAGTGCCTGCCTTTCTAACACTATAGAGTTAGGAAAGCTCAAGCATTCTTGCTAAGAAACATTATGAAGGTTTTAACACTGAAAAAATGAAAATGCTAAGAAAGTTTCAATACTGTTACAAAAAACTTTCTTATAAAAAATCAATGTATTCGTGCAATGGTATCGTATGTCCTGCAACACTGAAACAGTATTTAGTGATTTCAAATGCGGAATTACGTGGATGGCTGCATGCAAGGTTCAAGTTTATTTTTACGTCACATTGGGCATATTATTATGAAAGCAATGTCATTTGAGTTCTTCCCTTTGTAACTATCCCTTTCGGTTTCTTTAGGATTATGAAGTATCTTTAAAGTAGACATCATTTAGGTGAAAGTGAAAGGGCATACTGTGTTCCTTAAATATCAGAATTATCTGGGCTGTTGTACCGTTGGCCAAAGCTGTATTGCTGTTCAGGAGAGTGCTTGGCATATTGCGTTTAGCTCAAATGCAAGAGGTTTTTCATTTTTCCCGATGTTGTTTAGCAATGCTTTGTGGATACGTTTTCTGTTTGTTTTGTTTTGATCGAAGTAAGCCGTTGTAAAGCTGCCTTGTTAACTTTAGGCGTTGTACTATAGCTTCATTCAGCACTGTAGGACAGTTATTGCTCTGTGAGTAAGTGCAAGGCCGGATCATATTGCAACATGACGCTGTTGGGGCACTAGGACCTGTAGAACTCAATGTAAGTTTCCCCTGCTCATAGAAGACTTGGATAGGAATTTCGTCTCTGCACTTCCAGGAGGCTTGACAGTTCTATCTGTATATAGAGACAATTCTTTGTGGAGAAGCAATTCATCATGACATCCTATAGATAGCTATTCAATTTTGCTACGAAATATACGTCACTTGTTTAGGGATGACCCCAACAGGCATTGATTTCTATCTTGAATTTAGTTATTATTTTATATTTTATGTTCATTTTTAGTTATTCATCTTGTTCTTTAGGTATTGGCACTTGGACCTCCTTACCCTTTGGTTGTTCTTCCCGTCGAAGGAGATTATTGGATGGAAGGAACGAACCACATTGAACACAGAGACAGACATAACCGTCCTATTATCCCGAAATTTGACCTTAGCAAGTGTGTTGTTGAATCAGATTACACTGCGACTGTTTATAGAGAGAATTTCCTTGGTAAAGTAAGTACAATAAGCACAAATTTGTTTGGCGTAGTAAGATTTTGACTTAAAAATAAGTTTATACCGAAAGGTAAAATTTTTGCTTCCAAATGCCGTCAAATTTGGCATGATATCAATTACGTAATCAAACACTGGACGAAATAGGCTTAATTCTACTTTGTATTAAATTTCAGCTTAAAGGCTTGAGTATTGGCATGTTCAGCTGGCGGCCTGTTTTTCCTTATTTGTTTTACTTAGTTTTATATCACTCTGTCTGATAATTTTGCTTTCTTCAGAAAAATTTTTGTGAAAGTACACACTGATTTATGTTAAAAATGGGTAGCATTGGGAAAGTTTGGAAGACTTGGAATTTGTAACGAGTTTTTGCCGCTTAGTTTTTGCAACTTACAATTACTTGCCTCTGCCTGCAAAGTAAACTCCAAGCTCCTTTCATTTTTTTCGACTTTGCTATGAAGAGCTTGATTGACATTTCGCGATGTTCGAGTAATCCAGGGTATTTTCAATGCTTTTGTTCGGAAAACAAAGGGATAAGGAAACCACTTTATTTGGGAAATTGCAAAATTAAGGTTTTTCATATCAAGAATGACATTTAGCTCTCTCCTTCTAGAGTTCAGTCGCAAACGCTTGATGAGTTTCCCTAAATTCCTTTTTATCTCACTTACATCGTAGGAAAAACACCTTCACTCTTCTCTTTGCGTTATTTTCACCCGGATATTACATAATAATACGTAGTTTCAATTTTCAGTTGATACATTTGGTAAACGTGATAAGCCTAAATTGTCCGGTGATGTGTGGAGTTCTCTTTGAAAATAAGTATTGCTACTGCTCATGTATTGGCACAGTCTCAGTTTTGTTGCACTACTCCTGTTGTGCATGGTTTTCTCCACCTACGCGACTGGCAGGCATTTGTGTTGGCTAGTGCATGATAAGCTTGTATCCTGTGAAAGGATTTTAGGAATCTCCTGAATCGTAGTAATTTCGTAGTGGCCTGTTTTGGGGGCATTTCATAATGACTAAACATGGTGTGGGAAGAGGACGGGGGATGGAACAATCGATCTAGAGTAGCAGATGAGGTTGGAAACGCATCATTTCATTATTACAAAGATTTTTAATGCTTATTCTTTATTGGGAAGTTTCTGACTTTCCCTACTTTGCGGGTTCAGAACAGTACATTTGACTGCTAGAAATTCTGCCATCGTCTCACCTGTTTTAGGAGCACCTGAATTACGCCGCTGTTGATGGCAGATACGGTCCATTGCTGCTTTCGGTGAAGTATGCATGCAATTCAACTGGAGATGAACAACACAACGATGCCGAAGACCACTTTGAAGTCATACTAAGGTAGCATTTAATTCCGTTCTAGATTAACAGTGGCATTTTCATACTTGGTTTCTGCTGCTAGTCAAAATCATAAGCACAGTTAGTGCTGAATGCAATTGCATTGCGGTACAATTGGTGTAGTGACCTGAGCCTAGATGCTAGCCAGGCTTATGGATATGTGGAGTTCGTCTAGTCTCTTCGGATAAGTCCTTTCCAGAAACCAGAATACATGTCACTAGAGGGTCTCTTTGTGTGCCGGAGCATAATCTTGGCTCGAAGACGTAGATTACCACAAAGTAAGAAACAACAGAAAGTAATTCGCTTATATGTTAGTATTAGTTGTATCTGCCCATTCCTATTTGCATCATTTAATGATAAATAGGTCTCGGATTTACTTTCATGGACGACTTGTCATTATATATTTGTATAAAGGAAAAAGTTACGAAGTGCTCTTTTTTCGCAGTTTTTCGATTGTAGCATGGCTACCTTTTTGTTTGTGTATTCAGTCGATAGTATGAGTTTTCATGCTCTTGGTCGGGATTTAAAGGAGTTCATCAAGATGAATTCGGGATTTTTCTGTTGCACGTATCTGTTTATAGCCTTTTCGGTTGCGATGTGAGTATTCATAGGGTAATACACGCACAATTTATTGTTTATATTGCAGACTTAAAGAGAAGACGCTTCACCAGATTATACCATCGACATCGTTGAGGGAGAATCCACGCCCTCGAGAAATCATACAGGTATGGCTCCTCAGTCGTTTTGATCATTAGCTCCAGTCTGTTGTCTTTTCTGTTCTGAACTCTTCACGCTGAAATCCTTGGTTTACAGCGTAAGATTTTTTAGGACCATGTACGTCCAGGCTTCACTATTCCTTTAGTTTTTCTTCCATTTGATTGCAGTATATGCTTCAAGATGAAATTGATGTTGAACGATTCCATCCTATAGCAATTCCCAAGGTAAGACAAATTAAAAGGCATTTGCTGTGATGAATGGGTTATAGGAAATTAAAAAAAACATTTCGTTCACACGTTATTGCGTTGCGTTCACATGCGTTCACACACTATTGTGAATATGTGGTGATTTGAGTGCTACCTAGTTGGGTAAACGTGCTTACTTTTGTATATTGGTTGAAAACTTACAATGGAACTAAACTTTGCCATGTAGTGATCTGCAGAAGAGAACACATATCTTTGGCAACCAGCCTCATAAGAGCAAGCTGTACTTTCACTACTTTCCGCTGTTCAAATTTATAAATTGCCTTTCGTCCATGGATTCGATCGTTGTATAATCATATCTGCATGAATTCTATTATCAATCTTTCATGTTCGAGAGGGAACACTTTACCTGAAAGAATCTTTGTTTATATTGCTTTACCTTGTGCCAGAAAAC
Source organism: Mastigias papua (assembly GCA_964019165.1). Taxonomy (NCBI): domain Eukaryota; kingdom Metazoa; phylum Cnidaria; class Scyphozoa; order Rhizostomeae; family Mastigiidae; genus Mastigias; species Mastigias papua. Next base: position 9,041,540 of record OZ025285.1, read on the forward strand.
TTACCTGGAAGGGGCGATCATGTGTTCTTAGCTTAACAAATGCCCATTGATGATATTTATGAAAATCTTTCGTTGTATTTTGGTCTATAATTTTTACTTTCATGACTCCATTTACTTTCATTTTGTCAGAATATGACAAGTTTATCTAAGTGTACCTTCAGTTGCTCAGAGTCCTATTCTTGTTCTGAGGGTTTTTAAAGATAATCGTTTAAATATCCAAAACTTCATGATGACTAACTGCGTTGGCAGTGACAATGTCATGTTTGGTTTTTAGATTACGGAGCATATTGTAAAGTATGACGAGCACATTTTAACAAATTGTTACAAAATTGGAGTCGTTTATCAGAAGCACGGCCAGGTATGAATTGACTTTTGTTATTGTCTACAACTTAGTGCTATGTTGCGACGCCACAGAAAGTCTATTTTCAAAATATATTAATTTTTGCTGTAGCTTTTTGGTCCCTCGGTGCTGTAGCTTTACACGGTACCAGATACCTTTTTGTATCGGATAGCAATGACATATCCAATACACATTTTGCTCCAATGTTTTAGTAGTTACACGGTACCAGATACCTTTTTGTATCGGATAGCCATTACATATCCAATACACGTTTTGCTCCAATATTGTAGTAGTTACGTGGTGCCAGATAGCTTTTTGTACCTGTTTCGTAACTAAAGTTCCAGTTACACATTACCGAATAGCTTTTTGTATCAGATAGGCCGTTTAGTTACACGGTACCTTGCTGTCCAATACACATTCCAGTGGCTATCGGGTGCAGAAAGTGCTCTGCTGTGAAAGTGATACTGAAATATCTTCCGACACACCCTGGTACCATGCAGCCATGCTTTACTGGGCTATCCAGTACACTTCTTCAACGGAAACACCTTGGTGACTACTTAATTGCTATGGCGATCTCCGTAGGATAGGGAAAAACAAAAGAATAGGGCTCGGAGTACAGAGTAGCTGTGGTGCCGTGTACCTGAAAACGTAACAGGGACAAAAAACTGTCACAGTATCGGTGCAACAATTGTACCAGATAGGTGATTGCTCTCCGATACAAAAAGCTATCCTGTACCGTGTAAATGAGGCCTTGAAAAGCACTTTGAAATAGCTATTGCTGCAACTTTTGACTGGAATTAAAAAACGGTGATCAACATATACGCAAAACTATATGCCGATTTAGTTCCTGTCAAATAAACATGTGTACAGGATAGCTCTAAAAGTTACGAACCATGCTAAAACATAGTCGTTTCCGTAGCAAATCCACTATAGTGAAATGGCTATATTCATCCAATTTTCAAACTAAATAACTTAAATTTTAAGCATTGGTCTGTATTATTGTGTTCTTTCAGGCCATTTTTGCAAGGTATAACATTTCTCTGAAAAGCAGTTTTTCACGATGCCATAGTCTTCATGCTCTAATTTTCCTCCTGGATGTTGTTTCCAGCATCAGTTTAAGTTATGACTCAATCCTGGTTCGACATCATCGAGTGCTGTATAAGCAGAATTGAATATTTGATGTACTGTAGGGAAGACATTGAAAAGTGGTTGTGTCAGTTGCGGCCTAAGATTCTCATTTGTTCCTCTTTCGCAAACCGTTGCCCAAAAGGCAACTTTCCATTCGTTCGCGTGCAAAAGGATCTTGGCCCATTGTTGCATCCAAGCATTAGCAGATTTCAGAGTATAAAAGTTTTCATGGCTATTATTGGAAATTCTTATTTGCTGACCTTCCCTGTCTTGCATTCGTTGTAGACAAAGGAAGAAGAGTACTTCAGAAACAAAACCCACAGCAGCGGAATGGAAGAGTTTCTAGAGAGTATTGGAATTAAAGTGCGCCTTCAAGGGTTTGATGGGTAAAACAGAATCTCGCATTTGTGTTTACGAAATTGTTCATATTTCCAGTATTTTCATTGGAAGCTTAAATCGGCTTTGATATTAATGTACAGTTTGAATGAACTGTTTTGAAATTTCGCCCTAAAGGCAGCACAGCTGCGTACTGATTGCCACTGGACAATTCCCTAAGTTTAGTCTTGCACTATGTTGCAAGTAGATTTCCATTTTACCAAAGGCTATACCAGAGTCCAGAAAAAGTTCCAACCTTCCTCCGACTGTCAAATGTTCATTATAAGCCTTCCTCTTCTAAGAATATCAAAACTAGCCAAAGTTTTTGAACTTTGCATTGTGTATGTCTCAGAAGCTTTTACCGTAAGTAGGCTATACGTTTTACAGTCTATGTCGCATTATATGAAAGGTTTGCTGAAATATGATTGTTGATACAAATTTCAAAATCTTCCTCAAATACGACATAAATCGCAAAATTTTCCTCCGGCTCAGAGCCGTGGAGCCGTGACTGTTTCTGAACTCTGGGCTATACGTAGTTTTTGTGTTTCTTATAAGAACCTATACCCTATTGAAAATGTTTGCTTACTCTTTTACTGAATTTTGTCCATACGTTGCTCACTAATCTCTCCCTATCTAGGTACCGTGGTGGTTTAGACGTTCGACATAATCAGACAGGAGAGCTGTCTTATCATACAGTATTTCGTGAGAGGTAGGTTTCGTCAGCTACATTTGCCTCTTATTTTTCGATGCAATGGAAGGGGGTAATTGGATAGAGGATTTACGTACAGAGACATAGATGCTAGAAATCAAAACTAGTCACTGTATTGTGAAGAAATAATCATGGGAATCCCCTTTTCATTAGCTTTATGGTGCAATCTAGTCTATGTGTCTCACATTCGGTGTGGATTGCCTGCTGTAGAAGAAACTTTTCCCGGGCCACTGGTTTCTGTGAGTGTGGTGTTTCACTCAACAATATATAGACTGTGCTGCAGTAATATCGACATGCATTTAATGATTCACTGCTCTTTTGGGTAATCGTTGTATGCAGAGATTTTTTAGGGGATTTTAGAACTGTGCATTTTTCTCATGACTACTATATTGGGGAATAGCCCTTGATTCACATAAGCATAAACAACATGCACCTTAGGAACAAGCACTGAAAATATGCATGATTTGTTTCCATACTTGTTGCAAGTGACAATATATAGACAACACTCTGTTTTAACTAAAACCTCTCTTAATAGATATATAATGTAATCTGCACAGATCTCTCTCTAAAACGACTCACAGAGTTTTAGAATTGCACATTTTGTGTAAAACTGCACGTTGAAAAATTCCCTGGCTGTATATTACTGATTGACATAGAGAAATACGCGCCACCCGATGAATTCTCATGACGCACTAGATCGCACCTCATCATTTCATCCTTTGCAAACTCAAGTATATTTTGAGAATGATATTGACCAGGAAGAGGACGATTTAGTTAGCAATGAAGCTTCCCATGATTTTATGACGTAGTTGCTTCTATGCTGTATCACTTGCTTTTTGTAGGGAATTCATGTTCCACGTATCAACGTTGCTGCCTTACAAACCGGAAGACAGACAACAGGTTTGTATTTGAGCCTCTTCTACTGTTTGACTTCTTATAAGCATCGAAGAATTTGCTTTGTTAGTTTGCAGTGCTTCTGATCGGACAGAAAATTGAAAAGCTTTGACTCTGTTTGTTTGTTGCTTGCTTTTGCATTATGTGATTTTGCATTATATGCGACTCTCTAATCAGGCAACTGATTCTTTAAAGATCCCATTATACCTGCCACACATTCTTTAGAGTTTGAGAGTTTCTGCTTGTTTTGCAATTTTGTTACAGAAGTTGCAATCAAATATTCAAAGAAAACTAGCTATGAAAAGTTGAAGTCTTTAGTTGATTTGCCTATTTTTTATTGCCTCCAAGACTTGATAGAAAGTTTTTCTCTTATGCAATGACAGAACTCATGTTTCTTTGTGCGGAGAAATAGAATCTGCTTTACATTTATAGATGTATTGGTTTGTTGAAAAGGTTTCTTCCGATTTTAGGTCCAGAGGAAAAGGCACATTGGAAATGATATTGTGGCAATCGTGTTTCAGGTAGGAACATCCACGAGATTCGTTTCCTCTGGTTTTAGAATGTAATGAGGGAAATATTGCGACAACTAGCGATTACTGACAAGCGTTAACGGCCTTTTGATTTCTGGAACCAATTGCTGATGATATTCATCGATTCAAACAGAGCCAGCTACCGGTTGCTGATTACGTAAGGTTCCTACTTCTGACGTAAAAGTCTAGCATATCTCTAAAGAGGAACCGTTCAAATTCCACTCCAATACGCCTTCTAGCTGTTTCGGAACTACCGATTAATTGCCCGATGGCCTGGATGGCAGGCATGGCAAGTTAGAGCAATCCTATAAGTAACTCTAGTGGTAAGTTAACTTCGGTTGACAGTCGGCGGGTAAGTAATAGCCAGCCGTTAGAAAGGTTTGGCCTAGGACAATAAACTTCCACTACTTATTTGCGTATTTCTTGATGACTTAAGTATTCTCACCAGATGACTTATAGTATGCTTTGCGACCAGCGAGATATAGAAACACGACTAACGCAAGGTGATCTTTGCTAGAAGTAGACTAACGAGTTACTTTTGCTCTGCATTTTTACAAGCATAGTAAAACCCATTGGTATGTAAACGGATACGAACAGCTGCCTTACACTGTTGGTCTGTAGTAGTATCCGTCTTATTTCACGCATTCATCGACCAGCACGCCTGTACACATCAAGTACTGATCCTCATTACATTGTTCTTACTCCATTTCTAGGACGAAAATACGCCATTCAGTCCGACCTCCGTTCGATCGCATTTCCTTCATGTGTTCATTGTTGTGCAAGCCATCGATGCCAACACACCGAATGTTCGTTACAAGGTATCTAACTTTACGTGCCTTTTGGTAGGTGATTTCACAAGCTCTCTCCGTGCCAGCACCAAAGGGAACATTGGGTAGAAATTTCTATCTGTTTGCACCAGAATGTAATTGATATGTTAGCTTAGTTCTTGCTTAGTTTTGTTTAGTTATAATTACAGCATAACTATTATAGCCAGTTGAGATTTCTTCCTCATCCAGTGTTTATTTGAAAATCGTCCGAGAGTTCATGAATTCCCCCTCCCATTCAACCCATCAGTTCAGTTTCCTTTTATGTGTAATATGAAATTAGTGTAATTTGCAAATTGTGTTTATTTAAGGAAGTATACGTTTGCAAGTAAGAAAATTCAATATTTGTGTAGTTTCAAACAGTTTTGCTTTATTCCAGGTGTCTGTTACTGCAAGAGACGGCGTACCTCATTTTGGCCCGAACCTACCAAACCCTGCCATATTCCGTAAGGTCAGTATTGAATTATTATACAGTTCAGTTTTACAGTGCAGTGTTTGTTTGATAACGTAGTCGTGCGGTATGTGGATAAATTTTAAGGCCTTCACTTGTAGACATTTCCATATGTTTACGTCATGCTATACGCTAACAGATTTTGCTTTCAATCTTAGGGCCGGGAATTTCGTGAGTTTCTTATGACTAAGATCCTCAACGCCGAACTTGCTGCGTGTAAAAGTGAGAAATTCTCCCAGCTGGCTGTGAGCACTTTATTCTTCATTTGTCACTAATTTCTTGACGCCACCTTTGTGGCAAATCTGATAGTTTATTTCCTATATGCATAGCTCTGTATATCTCCACATGCTACAGTTGCCCATATACGGTGGCCCATATACGGTGGGTGGCCCATACTGGTCCAACACTATACACTTTTCAAATGTATGAGAGGAATTAACATGCTTTTTCCTTTAGTATTTGCTAAATAACTTTATCGATATTGCTAAATATAGCCAACTGTTTGCTTAAAACTTTGTTAGATAGTGACAATATAACAGTAGAACACAAATTTACAGTATGATGCTAAAACCATTGTCTACCGTTCAAAGTATCGCATTTATGGACTTCGATATATTTTTGATCGTGAAGGCACTTGTTTGTCTGTAGCTCATGAAACGTCAGTAAAGGATGAGTGTCCGACGAATAATGCTCTGCAATTTGCTACAAAGTTTGTCCCGGTTTCTCTTACAGTATTGAAAGTTCTATATTGCTAGAAATTTATTTGGTTTGCTTTTAGTCTGTGATATAGTCGATAGGCTCACCGTTAGCGAAATATCTAGAATGTAATTTTCTGATTTTAGGAGAGAACTCGATCAATGTTGTTGCAACAACTTGTTAGTGATTTAATAGCAAGGAATGAGAATTATATTGAAGACGGAATGGTAAGAATTGGAAATATTTTCCTGCTCTATAAAGATCTCTAAGAATTTATTGTTGATTCGTCCTCAGTTGCTCACGCGTTGGCCTTGAATTGGATTCTAGTTCGCTTTTTTGAGGATATTTGACCTCGACTTGCCCTCTCCATTTTTGTTCATCTATATTTAGTCCTAACTTTTGGTCTGGCGGTTATTTCAACAGCTATTCGCATACCTCTTAAAAACTCAGTGATTTTTGAGTAGTTGACTTCGCCTCGAATTTTCCCGAAGTTTCGTCGCTGCTAGCGCTCTCCCTCTTTACATTGAATCAGTAAAGGACTTATCAGCTCGTTTGTTTGTTTGTTTGTTTGTTTACTTTATTGTAAGTAGGCTGTTATATCTAGCGTTTTCAGCTAATTTAGGCCTACTATGCATGCCGCATCCGGGCATGGGATCCTTAGTTTAACATCCCTTCCGAAGGACGGCGGAGTGAGTTGCTTTTGGTCGCTTAAAGTCGCCCATCCAGTTGCTGACCAAACACAGCCAAGCTTAACTTCAGCTAGCTAACCGAAGCTAGCTGAACCGCTTGGCCACTCACCCCCTCAGCTAGTGAATTTAGCTCATAGGGAGGGGGGTTGGCTTTACAGCGGGTGACAACAGTTTTGTTGGATAGCTTCAGTACCCGATTGATCCTCAACAGGTTAAGACTATTTCGCTGTTGTAGTAGTGTCAGACATATTATGACCAGTTTGAGTTTGATCAAATTTGTTAAGATGGTTCCACGGAGCAAATGAAAGTTCAAAGCCGATCTTTTAGCTTTCTGTCATTTTGTTGCACATGTAAATAACACTGTTACAGTGTCCATTAGGCGTAAATGGCCTCCTGTCCATCACCGGAATTGAGTAAACAGAGCATTGATGATTTAGGGAGTTTCTTGTAAATTTGTAGCTAACTCGTACTTACTCTGGCGGGAAAGGTGGAATACTGTCGTCCTTCCGATCGGCGTTGGCAAATTCTAAAGCACGGAATGGAAGCTCTCAATCGCTGAACAGCAACTTTTCATTGCAAGCATCTAAGAATGGCCTGTCATTGTCAATGGACGATATTACAAACGTAGGCTCTGATGAGACTAAAAAAGAGGTACGTCTCATCAAATTTGCTGTTGTTTTGTCTTCTTTTGAAATCATGCCTGTCTGTTGTTCAGTGTTATAGAGCAAATTTTGCGCTTTGCATTTGAAAGCATTGCAGTTTTCTGTGTGGTGCTCCATACGTTGGATGAATGTCTGTTTTAGAGGGCACTTATCCTAGATCAAAGCTTTCACGAGAAAGGAAGTCCTATTCCTTCAATCACTGCTGTTATCTCTCCACTGCTACCTTCATTTAGCCATTTGTGGCTGGGTGGATGGTGAACGAGCACCGTAGCTATAGTCCAAGCATGCCTCAATGTACCGACTTTCCGCTTAGTGCACGAGGGCTTTAACCGTTCAGCCACGTGGCTATAGCGACTGTATTATTTACGACAAATGATCTAAGTCTGTCAAATTGTTCCATTTGTTTCGATGACAAATTATTATGGAAAGTTCCATATGAGATTTCAAGACAATGCAGTTTTTGCGACAAATGTTTGGAATGACTCGTGTAGCCAACGTTAGGTTTACTGATTAATTCTTATTGCCTTTTATATCATCAAGTATGCAAAAATTGTATTTATATAATTATTTTCATATTATTAGCTGATAATTTGTATTTTGATTTAATTAGTTTTAATTAGCATTTGCTTAATTGTAATTATACATTTTTTCTGCCAATTTTAAATATGTTTATAAAAACAATAGTATTGATAGCAAAGTAGCTGTTTGTAAATGTTGAAATAGTAAAATTATATTGTAGGACACTTTTTCCAAAATATGACTGTTATGATTTACTTGTTTAAAGTTAAAAGTTAAACGTTAAAAGTTTCTTTACTTTGCTCGAATCACTTTCGTAGAAAAAGAAATTATTTTCCCGAAATCGGCACAATAGAGATTCCCATGAAACAAGAAAAGAAAATCACAGGTATGAGATCACTTTGTCAAATTTCATTCCAATGTTTTTCATTTTCTTGGCGCAATGATGGCGTACTGTTGTGTACCTCTGCTTAGTAGCCAGGGCACACACGGTTCCAATCGGAGCCCGATGCGCTTTGAAAGCAGCGTATTAGCCCTTTTGGGATTTGTGAAAAGTCTGCTGGTACTACAGAACTTCACTGTAGCACGAAAAAGCGGGAACATTGCTTTAGCATACTGAAAGCTTTTTTCGTCCGACATTCGTCAGAGTATGAAACGTTGGATAACGACCGAAAGGTGAACCGAAATATATAGCCAGATGCGGGTACACGTTCTTCATCATATCACGTGTACCCACATCTGGCTATATATTTCGGTTCACCTTTCGGTCGCTATCCGACGTTTCATACTCTGACGAGTGTCGGACGAAAATAAGCTTTTCAGTATGCTAAAGCAATGTTCCCGCTTTTTGGTGCTATAGTGAGCCTTTTTGGAATTACCAAATATCTGCACGATGGCACTGCGTGGCAGATAGGCATGTTAGAGTATTACTATATACAACGTCAATGCGTAAGTAAGCTTTGGTTGACAGCCCACGGGTAAGAGTGGCCACCCATTATGGTGGAGCCCCAAAAAATGGTAAGGTTAGGGTACTTGCCTGCTTACTTACTTATCTATTAAAATTATTTTATTGTTTTTTAAGGTTTTGCTACCAAGCTGCTACATCACATTCCATCAGTATATGTTTCTCAATATCTTTATATTGTCCTCAACCAGAAACTTTGGAACTGGGGATTACATTGAGGGCTTGCCCCTCCATTGTTCGCGTATGCTGGAAGCAGTGGCCTCAAATGCTGTAGCATGCCCTTTATGAGGAGACAGAAATATGAGTGTGATGCTGGCAAAACCGCTGAGAGCATCCCCTTGTCATTTGCTCTGAAAAGCATAAAGTTTTCTCCTCTCTAGGTAGCTGTAACACTAATACCTATAATAAATACTATACCTACACCATCTCTGTCCTTCTCTGTTTACAGTTCCTTTAGAGGAGTACCTTTAAGCGCTATATGGCCTGGTGATCAATACTGTCAATGTGTGAATCCTCCCCTGCATATATACTCAATATAATCATGAAGTTTAAGTGATTTGTTTGTCTTATGGTTTATTGTCACTCACATCGATAGTAGAGAGCAAATTGCATTGCTTTTTCTCGATGCATTCGAAGAATCAGAGGTTAGTCAACGGCCTTTAGACAAAATCCTTCCCAAATCTATGCTTCAAACACTTTTCTGGCGCACCACTTCTACATAATATAGTTTGTGTCTTTGGAAGAGCTATATGACACTGAGGAACCCTTGAAGCAGAATAAGTATGACTAACAATTATATTCACTAATAGCATTACCATCTTCAATATATTCATAGTCATCATGCAAAACCGTGACCAGGTTTCCTCGGTCATTATGGTCGACCGACTGTTGACTTTGTGACACCTCTTTGCGTGATCTATATCACAGTAGAACCCTTGGCAGTAAACCCATGATAATCAACGATCATACTCACTAGAAGTATTACCGTCTTCGATATATTTATAGTCATCAAGGTAGTCTATATCATCATTATGGAAACCATGGCCAGGTTTATTCGGTCAATATGGTTGACCAGCTGTTGACTGTGTGATTTCAAATAGATGCTTAGAGAACACAGTAGTTGTCTCCCCTTTTGGTGTATCAGAATTTATCGCTTATCCTTTTAATTAGTTCTCGTTATCTTCGCGAATTCGATAAGAGTCCATCAAGCTATCAATAATTCATTGTCTAGACCAGTGTAAATATACAGGACCTGCCAGGCGTTCTGCATTCTGAAAGTGATCTTCTGTGGCCTTTGTTTGCTGATGTGTGCGAAACGGGAAGCTGTGTTATCAGAGCCAACGAATTAAAAAGTCGCTAATGTTAAGGGGAGGCTGATATATCGAAAGAATCTTCTGGAGGAATTCTATTGCTTAGTTGTAAATGCAACTTGAGATATTCAGGCCTCGGTTTAAATCCAGATAAATAGTGGCCAACCTTGAAAGAAGCAAATGGGCAAAGTTGAGTGCTGCGTCATTGTATGAGCTTAGACTTGCAAGTATCGTTAGCTGACATTTCACTGGGATTTTTCACCGAAGCATTCAAGGTAACAATCTTATATAAGCGAATTCCACTTCGCATACGGTCTCCGAGCAAAGTTTGATATGCTACAGCGACTCTGCTTATGAGTATACAAGGAAGGTTTTCAGAAATATTTGCAAAAATCTTTTTGTCATGATACGAGACACTAGATTTAACTGTGAGAGTTGCATTTGGAAACTGACTGCTTTCTAGATACTAGACTTATGCTGTTATACTATTCTTGTGTTAAATGTTCTCCTTCCGAGTGTTGGCATCTATCCCAAACATATTACTTCCCATTGTCCCCTTCCACGTCCTCTCTCAGTGCATTTGAGAGAAAGATTGATGACCTGTCTGGTGACAAGTGCTGCTCTAATATGTGTCGTGGTAATTGTGAATTCTAAGATATATTCTTAAATTAAGCTTTTGTGTTTTCTTTAGTAATTTGGCTGTCGATTTAAATAAGTACAAATGTACTGTTTTAGACCATATGCTAACATTAAATGACGCCGCTTATGCCAGATCATTCACTGCTTTTCCGTATAACCTGGCGTATTTCGGCGAGTATTACGCGGTTGTTCGCTATAATATTTGTGGAAAACTGTTCAGACCTGCTCTACAACGAGCGTTAATATTGGGACGATACGTTGAATATATCTTTATCTTTTTATTTTGGGTCATATTGGTTTTTAGAAATTTAGGATACATGTCTGATATTTACTATTTATCATGGTTCCACTAGTCTGTTATTAGTGGCACTAGACAACAACTCACAAAAAAACCATTAATGAACTTCATAGGTAATTTACTAATTCGAAATTTCAGGCAGAAATTCAAATCACATTGACAGATTTTGAATGGATTTCCATTGTAAGACGCTGTTGCTGCTGATTGTCTGTTGAGTTAAGGTAACAGCTCTCTGATGACAATCCGAAGTTGCTTGTTGGGCTTTTTGTTGGCGAGCAGCACTGAAATCGGCACTGTAGCAGACGATGCCTTAGAGTATTACTTATTTAAACTATTCACAGCTCTTCATCCTTGTGTTCCATTGCAATCCCATATTGTTACCACCACTGTTTACTCACTTTGTTTATCTTCGGAGTTTTTATTGCGGTTTGTGAATGGAGTGGTAACGGGTTGTAGCATTAAGCTGTGAATGAAGAATTGAATATTGCTGCTGGTATTGTAGACCATTGACATACTCATTTTCCCTCGTGATATTTTCCCTTATGCTGTCCTGCCAACCTGCTCAGCGCTTCCTGATGAAATTACCGTAGTAATATTGGTTAAGCTACATAATATTTCATAAGAGCCAGATCAATTCAGTTGAGACTTGATGTTCTTGTTTTCGGGAGTGTTCCTAATGTTGTCCTTGTTTCAGCGTTTAGTTTCCTTCAATTGTATTCAATAAACTGTATCCAGACCAAAAACCTAGCTGTTTTCCACGACACTTTGTAGTTTTTCATTTATTTTGTCTACTCTCCTTTTTGTGCCTTACCTTAGTTGTATCAACATCGTACGCATTTCTTTATAAGAAATCAGCGTTTAAGAAAACAGCACTCAACTGCTCATAAAGTTAAGCAAGCTCAGTACTCGATTTTTGAGACCTAAGAAAGTTAATAAGCTGGTAGCCTATGCATTTAACATTCCAATTTTCACACAAGCCCTTCATTTCTTGTGTTCAGTTTTATATAGATTTCTTGTGTTAACCTTTTATTTCAGTATTATATTTTTGTAGTCCCTATCTGTTTGTGTAACTCTGCAGTTTTACATGAACTCGATTATTTGCGAAGAAAGTCTGTAAGAGAATTTTGCTACTGAAATCATTAAAAAAACTACGACAGTTCCGGTAGTGGACGAAGAGAGCCTTCTTATCAAATGAAAACGTGTATTCCATAGAGATATATGCAGCTATTCCGTACTGTCACGGCAGTAAATATCTTCATAACTCAGAAATTATTCTTCCCTTTAGCACGCTCGTATCGCCTGTCTCACCGAGCAACTTCACTTCATCAAATTCGAATAGTGCGTCGGTTGACGGTGAAAAAGATTTCTTTGGTTTTCGCTCCAAGTCTGTCGAAGTCCCACCACCGACACGCACAGCGCATCATCTATTTGAGAGGTCATCCAGGTAGGATATTTACCTTTTTCTCTTTTGCTTAGTGCATTGTTTTATGTAAATATAATATTCTCTGAGTTTGATGATTGATCTTAGTATTTGCTCGGAATCGCCATGCGTATCTGGCTTTGTCTAAATCGGGGGTGCCAAACTTATTGTGGTCCTTGGGCTACATAAGACATACTTTGATTTCAGGCGGTCCAGTTAGGTTGACGAGCCCCCTGGAGGACTTTACTCTCTTTACATTTCAAAATTTGTGGCTCTGCAGTTGCGGGACCGGATTGAACTATCTATTTTTGACACCCCTGGTATAAATAATCGTGCAACCTTGGAACTGTCGACTAATGGAGCATTGCCACCAAATGTTTGAAAGTTCTAATCAGGTCTATTTTCTCCCAACCTAATTGATCAATTATCATGTAGGATTTTGACCTCATACGCACTGCACAGCTACATTTAGGCCAATTTTGCATGATGATTGGTTAGTTCGGTTGGGAAAAAATAGACCTAGTCAGAACTCCCAAACATTTGGTGGCTATGCTGGCCTGTCACATTTAATATAGTTTTCCGTCAATCATGTCAAAACATCTTTTTCGTCCTGATCCTCACTTTACATTTCTTGATGAAGCTGCAGTTTCCTACAGAAATCTAGAAGCTAGCCGAGCTGATCATGCATTTCATCTATTTATGCAAAGTAAATTATGCCTTCCAGTTAATTATGCATTCCAGTTTTTATGTATTCCAGCTAATTATGCATTCCAGTTACGTATATTTAGTAAATTATGCATTGCAGTTACTTATGAATTACAGCTAAATATGCACTCCTCTCTAAGTTGTATTCCAGTCACTATAGGTAAATGTCGTCTGATTGCCTTAAATTTCCCAAGCTTTATTTATTTGCAACATTAAAGTTATTGCCCCGAATTTGTTGATGATGCTCTGTTTTTTGACTACTAGTTCGTCACCTTCAGTGTCCTCCAATCATCAAAGAGCTCTTCCCGTTTCGGGCATGTCCGAATCCAGCAGGCTGGTTGAGAAGAAACGCCAAGCTAAAGATATTCGTTCCAGCTCGTTCAACGACTCGGATTCATTGAGGCGAATGGTATGTCCCGTTGCAATTCGTTCAGGATAGTCATTCTAAATCACCAAGGCTAAGGGTATTCGCATTGACATGACTCTTCTTTCGTGAGCTTCCTTTTTTGTGGTGTTCATAATATCACGGCAACTGAGTTTCTATTTTGTTACCTCAGGATATGGCATCAAACTCTTCATCATCCTTCGTTTTACATTCTCATGTAGTTTATTTAGTATCATGAGTTTACAATACGTAATCATATTCCTTGACTGGAAAAATGGCTGATGATTCCCTTCGACGGTGTGGAAACTAATTCATTTACAGTAGTTATATACTTACAAATCCACTGTTCTACTTTAGGAAGGTTATTTGGTGTGTTCTCTTACTAATCCTATGTTATCTTGTTTTTGCTGTGATGATTTCTTATCATCTTGTCCCAGCACAGACTTGCTGTAAACTGTGCGTTTTTTAATCCATATCTTGCCAACACTGGCCAAGGATTTGCAAAATATCCGTTAGGACTTCCAGTATTCGCAGCTAAACAATCATTTCCCTTTAACTTTTGGGAATCCTGTAAGAGCCTTCTGGTAATCATTTGTCTACCATAATCCCATGTAATTCGTAAGATTGCTGTGGACTTCGTCACATTTTATTAATATTTCAGTAGGATCCACCATGATATTTTCAATACATTTTTTACATTAATATTATTGGATGGAATCTTGTGACTCATTTGTGCCAAATACAATGTCTTAGTTGAATTTTATCATGGAACATAACAAAACACTCACTACACACACGCGCGCACACACAAACACACAAGCACACACAAACGCACACACGCGCGCGCACACACACACACGCACACACACGCACGCACGCACGCACTTCACTTCACTTCACTTCTCAACTATTTAGTTTAGGTCTCTGATTTATTGCTTCGTACACTAAGTAATCGCCTGAGCTGCTGTATGCTTATTGGATAGTTTCTCATTCTCTTTCATTATTTTCATTTTTGATTTTCATTTCATTTTAAAATTATTTACCCAGGGTACAAATTCAGTTTAAATACTGTTTTACAATTGACCCTGCAAAAACTACTTACAAAAATTAAAAAGTTATATACTACAAAGTTTAAAATAAAAAGAGCGGAATATAACTAAATCAAAGATATATAAATATAAATATGCACAATGCACCTCAATATATACAAAAGGATTATTTTCCCTTGAGTTTGAACTTGAAGGCATTATGAATTGATTTTAACTGTCTAGTTTGTGCAAGAAACTTGATCAAAAGCACATAATGTCTTGATGCCTTAATATATTAATTAAAAGCAGTTATCAATTTATTCTTTTGTTGTAGGAGACATCAGAAGCTGGTTCTCAGCATTACATCTCAGTAAGCAGTTGCTCCTCCAACGAAGACATAAGCTCAAGCAGTGCTTGTTCCGCTCTCGGTAAGTTGATCAAGTTTTCCTGATGATGTTATTGTTATTATAACATTATTTAATGTACGTGTACGCTGCTAGGACGTAGCTATCCAAGAGCTGATAGGAGGCATAATAACGTAGAGAAGAGATGTCATGGAAAACTAAGATATCTGGGACATTCGCTATATGTAGCTTTTGTTTTTCATCTTCGGAAAATCATATGAGTTTTAAGTTTGCTTCGTTGTAACCTCAGATTTGCCGGGCTTTGTTCATGCGAGTTTTTACTCAGATAATATTGGTGATTTGTGACTGATCCCAACACATAGTCAACTTTCAGCTTTGTTATAGGTAGTCGTAAGATGTTGATAATTGATCCAGGCATCATCAATATTTTGCAAGGTACATTGATCACGCTCAGTGAAAAGAAGTTTGTGCTTGCCTTTGGTCGTTTTTGTCCTTTTGTAGACACATAAACCAGAAGTTACATGCCAACTGTGCACCGGCGTTCCCCAAAATTGCTGAAAAATAGGCCGTGCCTACCCGATAGTGCTTAGAGATGGCGTTGATTCAATTCATCAACTGAATTTTATGCTGCTTATTGTCATTTTACTGCAAATTTTCTGTTCGTAGATGCCGCACAACGGGAGATTGACATACTTAGATCAGAAATTAGCAAATTGAAATCGGATAAAATGAACTTAGTTCGTCAGAATGTGGTGAGATTTTTACGAGATTTCTTTTGCAAACCTCTGACTTTGTGCCACTTCGTTTTCACTTTTTCATCACTGATGTAAGCGAGAATCCTTGCATGCTGGACTTTCTGTACGACAACTTGTTTTTCTCACACCTTCCCTATTTCCCTCATTTAGCCATATCCATTCTGATTTTCCCGTTTTTTCATGATCCCCATTTTCCATCAAATTTATTCCACACTCTCTAAGTATTTCAAGGCAGGTACTTACTCATCGTAGTTTGGCATTTACCAGACTTGCTTAGAATAATGAATGACTAGCTTAACAGGACATGTGTCCTCTCGTTCTATCATATGCAATGTTTATTTTACAAGCGCCATTTTACGAGCTAATGTCGGAAAACGATTCTTGATCGGAATTTGAATGTTTTGTTTGGGATAGGCAATTCGCTGTCTTAGCATATTAATGCAAATGGATTGAAGACACGAGTTTTGTCGATTGGAAAAGTTTGTGCCACCCCATGTTTACTTGAAATGTTTTCTTGTTTTAAATATCATCACCCTTGCAAGCCACAATTTTGCTGTGATTATATGAGCTTACGCATAACTATATTTCTTATATATTTGACCACCAATTGTTTATAGTCCAGTTTTCAGTCAGTATTTATAGGTAATAAATATATTAATCGCTAAACCGAAGCCGAATATTTTCTATCAGTGTTGGTTTTCTTTTTGGCAAATCGACCCTCGGTATTCTTGTAACCTGCCTTCTTATAAAATTGAGCGCTTTGGTGATCTTGCGCAAAAAATCCATAAATCTTTAAAATCATTTAATTCATAAATTAGCATGCTTTAAAAATCATTCTTAATTCATATATATTTTTATTGTTAATTATGCCATTCACGTGGTATCATGTACTTGATTTCAATTGTTTACATTTTAACATTTTCTGTTCTCAAATCCATACATTTCAAAATTCATATCAACTCATTAAGCATTAATCATTCATAAACCATAAACATACAGACAATTTCAATCCAAACAAATATTGTTAGTTACTAGCATGAACGCTTCAATCTCATTGCTACCTAATGTAAAAATTTCATTTAAGCTTCTAGACTTATTTGACAAGCATCTCATCTAAGTTGTTTTAGGTTTGTTTGTTTCACAACTTGTGCACATCCTGAATAATTGCTTTAATCCAAGACAATGCTCTCTCACCATGACAAGAGTGAAAATTTTCTGATTTCGTAAATATAAGTTTATATACAATTTAACTTTTTGATAGTAGTCTTCAAAAAAGCCACGTATATGTAAGGATATTGATGTACATATAATAGAAATGCGCACGCGATTTTTGAACAATGTTAATAATTCATCAATAAGCCTTAAATGTAATTAGCAGATACCGAGTGTCACGGTCATACTATTGCTGAAGGCGGTCCAGTTACATGTCAGTTGGAAATTCATAGCAATGCCTAATTACAACCGCGGATCAGATGTGCACAAGTTCTAAACAGTTACCATTAAGAAACTAATTCTAAGATATTTGAAATTTAAATATAGCTTCTGCAACAACTGTGTGATGTAGATGTTAACAACACAGCGAAAGCAGAATGTAAATTCAGGTAATACCTTTTATAGCCTTGGATAAATAATTCTAAACAGCTTGTCTTCTTTGTTCTTATTTTTCGCGAGATTTATCGGTTTAATTGGGAGAGACTTATAATCTAAACAATCGGAGGTAATCGGCTTGTTATCGTGTACCTTCTATTGCTTCTTCCCTCCTTGATACTGCATAGCCGCCAAATATTTGAGAGCTCTGGTCAGGTCTATTGTCTCGCAACCTAATTGACCAATTAGCTGTATTTTTCAGCCTGCTGTAACTAAATGGATTATATTATATTGTTCTCTTATATATTTTACGGGATTCTGACCAGACTTGCGCTCCACGGCTAAATTTAGGCCCATTTTACACTATGATTGGCCAGTTAGTTTGGGAGAAAATAAACCTGATCAGAGCTCTCAAACATTCGGTGGCTATTCTCCATACTACTGCATTTTGTACTTTCTACCCTTTGTGGCCGTTACTTTATTTTCTTCTTGCACCCTTTTTCTTTACCTACTTCCTGCGCCTCCTTCCTGCACCCTTACATTTAGTAGAAGTTCTTTATTCGTGCTTGGAATTGTACTGAAACTCTACTTGTCCGGTTAAAGAGTCAAATGAAGCCGATAAGTGCCTACTGGATAGAGAGGTGGCCAATCAAACGGACTATTCCTTCATCTATTAATTTGCATTAGCCACGCGATCTTTATTTGACATCTCATACCAAGGCATCTTTGACATACCAACTCCTGGAAAAGTGTCTCCAGTAGGCCCAATGGTTTCCCCAGTAGTGGCCAGCAAAATCAAAGGATTTCCCAGTTATTTGGGCCCACTCAAAAACCTTTTTCTTTATCACTGTGAACGTGAAGTGTGTGTTGCTTACTTTCCAACAATGTTGCCGACAGGGGGTGGTCACAAAGTTTTTACCCATCTTTGTGGCTCTTTTAAGACATTTCCTTACTAGTGGAAATTCCCTAAAAATGCTGTCTCATACTATAGTGAGTATGATGAAAAGTGTTTTCAGCATGTGAAGCAGTTCTTGGAAGTTTGTGCAATATAGGCACTTACTCCTAGTATTCGTTTGTTTATACATGTTTTGTGTGTAGTACACTTGTTTTCTCTTAAAAGAATCCCGTTTCAAGACCTAGTAATAAAAGTTTTTAATTTTTGGCTACATTTCATTTCTGAAAGTTTCTTAAAAGTTTGTTAATTTAATGAAAAAGTTACAGTGAAAACCAGAACAAAACCAAAACAAAACAAAACAAAAAACAAAACAAAACGTTTGTAGTGACCATAAGATTTAGCACATAAACATACTGTAGTAGAAACTTGTCAAATCCGTGAAAGAAAAAGGGAGTTTCCGACTGAAAGGTGTCATGGAAATTTCCAAAGTGTCTTAACTCTTTCCTGGTAGTTCGGTTTCTTAATTTTAGCCTTTCTAGTACCAGGTTCCTTATGATCCTGTGCCTATAAAAGAGTCGTATTATTGTTTACCTTTTTTAATAAATTCTCAGGTCTACCAAAGAGAAATGAAAAAGCATAGAGAAGCATCTTTGCGACAGACGGCCCAGCTATATACTGCACAGCACGAACTTACGCAACTGCGCTTGAAAGAGAGTCAGAGAGATCGTCAGAAAAGCAGTGACAGAGCCGGCGAAGAGCAGTGTCAAGAGGATGATGGACAGAAAGATATCAATCATAACCATGAATCGAGCAATGAAGAATCAGACGAGGAAAGGACGCCTATCATAAATAACGAAGAGATAATATTCTTCACCGAAGTACCCACTCCTATTAGACATCCAATGATGAAGTTCAGATCTAATACTCATATTGGTGACCCATTAAAAGCAGCAATTAGTGAGGAGCAAATAAGAAACTATGGAGAGATATCGTCTCCAACAAAGCGACACTCAGTTAGCCATGTCTAGGTATTCCGACTTTTTTCACGATATAGTTATTTATATATTTAGAACGTTCTGTTCATTGATCAACCAATAGTTGGTGCTGCAGAAGTAGCCCATGGTTCTATCATCTTTGAAGAGTGATAGGCCTTATTTATATCAGTGTTTATGTTCTGGCCGTTGTCAAGAAAACATTTCCCTTATAGTGTGGCGTGTTGTTCCCTTCCGCCATCTTCTTCCATCGATTTCGTCACTGATCTGGTGTTGGTACCGCATTCTTCTTAGCGCTTAACATCAGTGATATCTATCCTGTTTGATACTGTTTCGTTGCTCTCAAGGGTTCATTCTTTTGCTATTTGTTTGTTTGACATGCATTTCTTGAGCGTTTCTTTGGAGCAAATTCTTGAAGGTGCATTGGTTTCTGGCCAATTTTTAGATAAAACTGCACAGTATGAATGTTTCAAAATGGATAGTTGTACGTGATAAGCTTATATTTAAGAAAATCGAAAGCTGGGTTTTTGTGAGGTTGATTAATCGCGCATTTATGACTAGGTAGTTCATTAGCAATTTCATTCTTATGATTTGTAAAAATGTACATGTTTAATTATTTTGTTTGCTATTTTCCTCTAAATTGTAAATAAATTTAAAATCAACTGCATTATCAACTGCCGAATAATGAACTGCACCAGTTTTTATAAGAAACAATTGTTTTGCTTTCAGCATGGGCGTATCGTAATATTTTGTCAATTTGGTCGAGGCAATTTTAAGAGGAGAAACAGAATATTCACGTTCTGTGTAAGTGATTGTCGAACTGGGATTGAGATTTGAAGTTGACTTGGGAGTTTAATGTTTCAGTTGATTTGATGATATCAACTCTCATTTCACTCATCAGTGTCAGACGGAAAAAGCTATACTAGATAATGTTCACGTTCTTTTGCTCAATAGTGAATGTTTTGCAGTGGCAGCAGACTATTGACCTCATTGCTACAGTATGCACATAAATAAATTATCTTGCTGGATGAGGTTTTCTAACGTGCTTTTGACGCTAGGCCTTCTTGTGTCTCTTATAGATTTCCTAACTTTTGCCCGAGCTGAGCCTCGTGTTTCTTATACTAAAACGTGCACTTCAGGGAGAGGTCGTCGCGTTTAGTATGCAGCTCCAAAACAAATAGGACTTAGTGACGTTGCATAAAAACTGGGTACATTGTTTCATATTTCGACGGTCCTCGCTTCGGTTGAATGATGGCTGGAATCATCACAATTGTTATGATGGAATAACACAACTTTTGAACTATTGTAATATCAGTGTTTGTATCATTTTATATTTGAGTTGCTGCCTGTTGTAGGCTATTGTCCGGCTATGGGGCAAATGGACAACTCGGTACCACTTTTGACGTCATTATGATACTTGATAGTCACCATCGTAAATATAGTATCCCTTACGAGTTTTTCGTTTTACGGTCAGCAGTATCCTATCTGCAGGACCCAACATTGTTTTGGGAGAAGGGTAGTTGGCTACATGCAAGAATTCTTCAAGGGTACCTTCTCATTAAATAGGTTACAGTTTTATTGCAGAGGTGCTCTGTGTTCAAAGTACTTTTACCAGCGCTTTTATTGCATTCATTGTGCTTTCCAAAACGAATCATTCAAGCCGTTATTTTAGCACTCGAAACAAATTTTGACTCATTTGCTGGGTACATACAACATAAGAGCATATTAAAATAGACGATTAAGAATCTTAATAAAACTACATGTATGGAAGCATTGTCGTATGTATTATTTAAATCAGTGGTTCTGAACCTTGTTCGAGGTATTGGGCCCCACCAGTTCCATACGGGCGTTCACCGAACCCTTGTTAGTTTCGTCAATTGGTTGTTTTTATCCAGATTCAATACAGAAATATGTTTTATTAGACCACAAATTGACCATATGAATCAGGTGTGTTTAGATCTTCGCTGAACACTTGAGACTGACTGATAGGGCTCGGTCGAACCCAGGTTATGAGCCACTGCATTAAGTGATAAATTTGTAGAGCAAGTTTCACTTAATTTTAGATATACCAATGCAGGTACCAAGACGAATGGTATTATTATGGCTTCGTAAACTCAATAATCAAATAGTTATGTTAGGTTTTTGTAAATTTGGACGATATAAAAGATTGTTATGGTATTTGGCGTCGTTATGATGGAAGTTTCCAAACGACTGATAAACACGCTTTCTTTGTTGATCTGTTCTATGGCTGCTTGTATGATGTAAACGCAATTCACTCACTGAAACACGGTGGCGGTGACACCCCTTATAAACCATTGTGGTAGTTTGGAGCCTCATTTGAGAGATGTTCTCTCATTTCAATGGATTTGTTTGCTTATTTCGTAGTATTCTCATTTTTGAATAATCATCCGTTCGGTAGATTGTACAGAACCATCGGTTATACCCTCTAACTCATTTACTGACCTTGTGTTGGCCTGAATCCACCCCAGAATATGCAGCACAGAAACACTGGTTGACTGTTATGATCTGTTTCTTCAGCCTGTGTGCACGTTATCTTGAAAGGAGCAGATCTCAAGATTATCTTGTCTTCAAACCTGTACTGAAAGTTTGGCCATTCTAAAGCAACTGAAAATCTCGATAAGCATAGCTTACTTTAGTTGCTGAAATTTATGTACTTCTATCTTTTTTATTGCTTTGATGCGACTTGAGAAAAGTCAGTCTGAAGATGGAGCACTTGATGTGTCACAATCCCAAGGTTGCTAACTTTAAAATTGAGCCCCACCAGTTCCATACCAGTTCCTTACTAGTTCCATACTTATCACTATGAAATTTGATAGTTACTACAGCCACCAAGAAATAATTGGTGGAGCCCCTTTATAGTTTGGAGTCTGGGGTATTCTGTTCGGCCTGTCCCCTCTTGGGCGTCCCTATCAGTTCTTTACACCATGTGCTCACTGTGCTGGATTGCACCCACCACGAGGTTAAGTAGCCTCTTTCCAGGAAGACAACTGCCTTATTTTCTTGCATAATTCACAAATGGAGGATCAGACCGTAATAAGGTGAAGATGATACTATGTATACTTTATTTTCCTTTAAGCGCATTTTAAACAGTAGATATATTTCAAATAGCACTTTAGATTTGTTTCAAAAATTTCGTCTGCGTAGCTCATACATCAGCTCGTCTGTAATGGCTACGCAGTCATTTGTCGGAGATGAAGAGAATGCACGAAAAGTAGAGAATAGAAATAGATGCTTGTTCAAATTCGGTGTAATAAGCGACGTACAATACGGAGACATTGATGACAGATTGAACTTTGAAGGCTCAACAATGAGATACTACCGTGGTGCTTTGAAGTTGCTCGAAGGGGCTGTCACTTTTTGGAAGAAAACCAAACCAGACTTTGTTGTGCAGTTAGGCGATATAGTTGAAGGAAACCATGTGAAAAAGCTGGATCGAGAAAAGACTCTAAAAGCAGTTTTGGATATTTGTAGTCAACTTGATTGTTATGTCTGCCATATTTGGGGTAACCACGAGTTTTATTTGTATTCAAGAGCAGAGCTTGCAAGTTCACTACTCAATAGCAAAGTGAAACTTGCGTCCAGTGATAAAATGGATGGTATTACGAGCCAATGCAACAGCCACGAAAGTTTAT